>CM077087.1:188666705-189266705 GCA_039513925.1 Platanthera zijinensis
AAAACCCATTTACACCCAACAGGGTGCTGACTGGGAGGTTAAAGGGCAAGAACCCAGGTCTGGTTGGCCCAAAGGGCCGTCATTTCTTCGTCCATGGCAGCCTGTCATCCTGGATGTAAAGCCACCTCCTGGACATGTTAGGGGACAGAAACAGAGGATAATATGTGGTAAAGTGAAGAAGTGGCAGTTAAAGGCGATGTAGAGAGACATAATTTCGCCATAGGGTTGAGCGGTGGAGGCTTGGGCCGGAGCAGCAGTCGTGGAGCATCAGAGGTCGAAGCCGACTGCAGTGGGGCAACGGGATGAAGAAAAGCGACGAGAATAGACCTGGATGACAGGTGGCTGTGGACGGACCGGAGGCTGGGCAGGAAGAAGAGACGGTGGGGAACGGAGAACAGAAATGACAGGACGCACGACGGGCTCTGGAACAGTAGCGATATCCAGAGCAAAAAAGAAGGGAAGATCTTCTCGGAAAGTGACGTCCGCAGAAACAGTCACATTGCGGGTATTAGGCGAATATCACACATAGCCCTTTTGGGTACGCGAGTAGCCCACAAAAACATATTTGGCTACACGGGGATCCAACTTGTCTGTAGAGGGGCCGAGGTGGTGAACATAGCAAGTACACCAGAAAATTCGGGGAGTAATAGGAAAGGCCGGAGTGGAGGGAAATAGGAGGCCGAATGGAGTAGCATTCTGGAGGACGGAGGATGGTAGACGGTTGATAAGAAAACAAGCCGTGGAGAGCGCAAAGTTCCAGTAAGGTTTTGGAACCTACATTTGAAGCATAAGAGAGCGAGCTACATCAAGAAGGTGACGATTCTTGCGCTCGGCGACACCATTCTGTTGCGGGGTATAAGCACACGACGTTTGGTGAATAATTCCAAACTCAGAGCACAGGGTCGCGAAGTCATGACCAGTGTACTCCCGCGCATTGTCAGTACGAATAGTTTGAATGAGTGCAGAGAATTGAGTGCGAGTCTCAAGAATGAAGGCCCGGAAGACGCGGGGAAGCTCAGAACAATCGCGAAGGAGATACAACCATGTCATGCGAGAATAATCATCAATAAATGTAAGAAAGTAACGGTAGTCAGAAATACTAGTAATCTTGTACGAACCCCATATATCGGAGTGTACCAAAACAAAAGGAGCGGAACTCCGAGTACAATGAGAAGGAAAAGATGAACGTGGTTGTTTGCAAAAAATACATGTTTCACAATGAAAAGCACGAAGAGATATATCCGGGAGAGCCTTCTGGAAGACTGGGAGAGGAGCATGACCAAGATGCCGATGTCAATCCGAAGAAGAGACAGATGCGAGGAGAGTAGGAGAGCCATCAAGAAGGTAGAGCCTGTTCTGCAGTCGCCCCACACCAATAATAGTCTGCGTCTGCTGATCCTGTATCAGAAAAGAAGAAGTAAATGTCACGGAGCAATGTAAGCCAGTAATAAGGCGACCAACAGAAAGTAAATTGAAGGGAGAGCCCGGAACATAAAGAGTCGAGCGTAGGTAAGGGAGGAGGCGAGAGGAATATCAGCACAGCCCGAGACGGGGACAGCTGCCCCACTGGCCACAGTAATGTACTTCGGGTGAAGAGAAGACAAGTACTGAGGCGGTTGAACAGAGGTGATGTGATGAGTGGCACCTGAATCGATGATTCATCGCGGTCCAGTGGAGAGGCAGGCGATACCTTCATTAGAGATTGAGGAGGCGGAGGCAACCGAGGTCGGCGGGCGGCTGAGCAGGCCATGAAGATGCTGGAGCAGAAGGCGAACCTCGTCGAGGTCAGTATAAGTGGGAGAGGAGTCGGCGATAGCACGTGGCTTCATGATGCCCGTCTTTGCCACAGAAGAAACACTTAGGCAGCGGCCGGCCACCCCGACCACGTCCCCGAGAGTCAGAACGGACCCCACGAGCTGAAGAAGGGAGAGGTAGTAAAAGTGCAGGAGCCTGCTGGATAAGAGCCGGAGAAGGAGGTCCAGAAAAATCCGGAAGCGGGGAGACCTTGAGAAGCATCGAGCACACATCCGAGAAGGACGGAGTAACTGTAGAGGAGAGAATTTGAGTCCGCACACTGTGAAGGTGATGCGGGACCCGAGCGATCATCATAACAATGGCAACGGCTTCTTTCTGGGCACGTTGGACAGCAAGGTCCACAGTAGGAGGCTGGTGTTGGATTCAAGCTTCGATCAGAGACTGAGCCTGGGCAACAAAGGAGGTCAGATCGGCCGCCCCACCACTGTCAAGAGCCTGAAGAGTAGTGATGATGTCGTACAAATGATAAAGGCTATCTTTGCCGGAGTAGAGGGTATGGACCTCGTCCAACATACCCTTGGTCTTCTCGTAGTACATGGCCAGACGATAGGGCTCGCCATCAAGAGAGTTGAGGATCCACGTCTGAACCCGACCATCGTTGCGTAGCCAGTCATCAGTAAGAGTACCGATAACGACCTGGGTGAAGTGATGAAGAAACCCCTTCGACTGCAGGACTCCGCGGACCGAGTGCGCCCATTCCACAAAATTTTTCTTACCAGCCAGAGAGATAGTTGTAATCTGGAGCTAATCGCGAATATCTGGAAGAGAGGTCGGGCGGTCTGCAGGAGTAACCGCCGGTCCGGTAGAGTCAGCAGAAGACATCATGAAGACGAACCGTGGCAAGGAGAAAAGACCTGCAACAGAGGAGTCTGCACGGGTAGGGAAGTCGTGCGACTAGAGACAGGCCGCGCGGACAGACAGCAGGGGAGACCGCACGATCACGGTGTGAAGACAACAGCGGCAAGGAGGGGGGCCGCGACCAGCTGCGGAGGCCGGGAGACGGAGATCGCAGCGGGCATAGCCAACCCGCTCGAGGAGACCGCCGCGGAGAGAAACAGGCCGCTCAGACAGACGGGAAGAGCCGGAGACCGCTCGGCCGGGAGGGAGGGAGAGGACCGCGACCAAAATGCGGGAAGACAATAGCCCGCACGGTCTGGGAGAGCACAGCAGCGGTCAGAGAAGGGGAGGCCGCAAGTAGAAGAAGAACTCGAGCGGATAGAGGAGGCAGCGGGAAGAGAGGCCGCGAGAAGGGGTCGCAAGTAGTCGAACTCCAGCGACAAGACGGCAGCGAATCGGAGAGCAGAAGCAGTCCGTGGAGAGCAGACGCAGAGGCAGTACGCGGATCGGCGAGCAAAAGCAGTCCGCGGCGAGCAGAGGCAGTCCGCGGCGAGCAGATGCAGGGAGAGACCGCGGCGAACAAGAGAGGCCAGCAGCGGACAGGAAGGAGCAACCCGCAGTGGGTAGAGCAAGAGCAGGTGGGAGAGGTGGTACCCACTAGTCAGAACGGAAGGAGGCTATAAGAAGCCCTTGGAGGAGCGTGGAACCACGGAAAGAAGAGGAAGCGAGAATCGAAGAGAGGCCGCAGGAGACCGAGCGGCAAGAGCGGGCAGCGGACAGAAGAGGACGTCCGCAGCAGGCCACGGGAGGGGAAGAAGACCGCTCGGGATAGGCGGTTAAGAAAGGGGAATCCGCCCAAGGAGAAAACCTGGCTCTGATACCATGTAGAGGAGAAAAAAAGAACCTTGTATATATGTTTACTTGTATTAAATACAAAGAATGAGTACATATTTATAGAAGGGAGAAAGAGAGAGGAAGATCCTATACATGATGTGGGACTAAAGAGGAAAGAGAAATAACAATAAAAATACATAATGGGTCTATGTTAAATGGGCTTTTCTAACAATAATTAAAAAGAAAAAGTATAATCTGTTATTTTAAAATTGAAACAGATGAATTATGATTTTATATTTTATATTTTCTATTGATAAAATAAGAGTCAAGCAAAAATCACTATAGTAAAGCTGAGTTCATTTTAATTGGTGTTAGATTTTCATGATATCGTTCTTACTGATGAGACAACTCCTGAGTTATGTTAAAAAATAGAATAATGGAAATATTCTTTAGAAGATAAAAAGTTTGAGCTAGGAGAACAAATACCAAATTTTAGTATGGGTGCTATTAGAGATTACCAATCTATTTTATTAAAAGAAAAACAGATACTTGCATGAAAATTATTGTTGTATGACAATTCTAATAATTATATTTTGAAATAATTTCAAATATATTAACAATTTAAATAATTTAAACTGTTAAAATACGGATGGCCCGACATTGTGAAAAAAACAGACATTAAAATACATTGCTTTGGATATCATTTATAAGCATCCACAGTACTCGTACAAAAAGAGAGACTATATGTTTATCATTAATGTAAACCTAATATGATTAAGAAAAAACATATCACTCTCTTCTCTTTATATCAATTGGATATCTCAATAAATCATTATTATAACACTAAGAATGTTAATCTTAACTAACCAAATGATCTTTGGGGCTCCATAAAACCTTTTTCATAAGGGTAATCTATTATTATTCAAATGAGAGTAAAGATGGTTTCATTAGTATACTAGTAGAAAGTCCACAGATTTCCAGCACATATTTTCAATATAAAATGAGATTTCTTTTTTATGAATTTTTTTTTAACTTAATATGAATTTAGATAATTATAAGAAAATAATTTACTCAACCAATTTTATAATTAGAACATTGTTGAAGAAAATATGTAAAAGCCCAAATTAAGGTTCATCTTGGTATTTTGTTTAGTCCCACAACTTAGGATGGAGATCCTCTCCTCTTTCTTTTCATATAAGTGTGCAAATACATGTATTCATATAAGTAATGAAATTAAAAGATTAATAAAATTTCTTTTTATTTATCTCATTTGTATTTATACATGGTATCAGAGCGCATCAACCTAAAAATTTTAAAGTCATGCTCTCTGGACAGTTAGAAAATTTCTAACCGCACCTCACCCTTTTGTGGTTATGCCTTTCTAGTCGCAACACTTCTCGGGGCAGGGGACGTAATGGGAGACCCTGTCTTAAATGTTCTCATTGCGGTCGGGATGGTCACCTTGAGATCACTTGCTATCGCAAGCATGGTCTTCCCCCACATCAAAATGCTTCCATTGCAGTCGACCCCTCCACCCGTAATGACATTGATGTCTTACACACCCAGCTCCAGCATCTCCAAAGGATGATTAGTCGCTCATCTAGCTCTGTTGCGTCGATCTCCAATGAAGGTACATCCTTTCACTCGTATAGCTCCAACTAGATTGTGGGCTCGGGTGCCACACACCATATTACTCCACAGAAACCTCCACAGTACTTATAATATGCACATCTGAAGTTCATCACTGTGGTCAATGGTGACACCACCCTAATTTCTGCTGTTGCTGATCAGCCCCTCACTTCAACCTCTCTCTATCTTCGGTCTTTCATGTCCCGGGATAGACTTTTAACCATCTTTTTGGTAGTCGTCTTACTCAGAACCTTGATTATCGTGTAACTTTCTCTCTCCTCCTTTGTTGTGCAGGATCGACGGATGCAAAATATATTGGTAAGGGGAGGCTGTCGAATGGGTTATATATCATGGATGTTCCATCTTCGGTTTTCTCCTCGGTCACTTCTGTTGATTGGCATCGACGTCTTGGGCATGCTCCCATCCAGATCCTCAAAAAAGTTCTTCCTGATATCTCCATTCATGATTTTACTTATGAATCATATATCTTTGGCAAACAGCATCGTTCATCTTTTATTCCAAATTGTACTCGGAGTAATTCTCCTTTTGCTTTAGTACATTCTGATATTTGGGGACAGTATAAAACTTCTAGTATTTATGATTATCGTTACTTTGCTACATTTATTAATGATTACTCACGCATGACCTGGCTGTATTTACTTCGTGATCGTGTTGAAATCACCTCTACCTTTCATGCGTTTATTACTGAGACTCGTACTCAGTTTTCCTGTACACTAAAGGTACTTCGTACCGATAATGCGCGTGAATATACAAGTCATACTTTTTCAAATCTTTGTACTGAGTTTGGAATCATCCATCAAACTTCATTTGCTTATACTCCCCAAAAAAATGGAGTGATCGAGAGAAAAATTATCACCTTCTTGACGTCGCCTGATCGCTCATGTTTCAAATGCAGTTATCCAAACTTTACTGGAACTTCGCAGTTTCTATTGTCTGTCATCACATAAATTGCATGACCTCCTCCATTCTTAACTTTGCAACTCCGTTTAGTCTTCTTTTTCATTTCACACCTCCTTTTTCTGTCATATCTCGTGTTTTTGGATGTACATGTTAAGTTGATGAAGGCTAGCCCCTTAGTCGAGATCGTGACGGATGGAGACTCACGAGACGCTCTCACACGCTCCAACTTACCCGCGCAAAATTAAAACGCAGCAACCTATACTTCTGTGTTATTAATCACATGCGATTACAAAGGGTCGCTAAACCTCTCTCGAGAGAATAAAGGCTATGGGCCATAATCCTTTCAAGCGAAATGGATCCACACGATTCGGTCTAGGGTAAGTTGTACCAAAAGGGATCCACCGAAAACAAACGATTCGAAAAAGAAAAAGGTGGATCTCTCCCAACAAAAGAAAACGAGCGCCACCAAGGCTCACGAATTTAAACAAGTCTATATAAACAATAACAAATCGTTGCGAAGAAAACCACGACGAAATTCTATGATTTCGCAAGCCACGCAATATTACCTCGCCACGAGATTTATCAAGAAGGAAATCAAAAGATTGAGTAAAAACGTTTGTTACCCTTCGCTCGGATGAATATTCCTCAGAGAGGTTCGCACTTCCTCGGTTCCACCGGATTCCCGCCGAATGGAGTGAAACACGTCGCCTTCTTTGGAGTCACGCCAGTTGGAGTCCACGCAAACGGTTGTTGAAGAACCCTAGCCTGACAATCTCCACGGTGTGGCAAGGGGTGATCGACCACCTTCTAGTAAAGGTATCGCACACCCGTTGTTCGCAAGAGGGGGAAATAACCTTCACATTTGGAGAGGAGAAGGGAGGGGGAATGGTGGCCGACTGGTGCCAAGAGGGAGAGGGAGGAGGATGACCGAATTTTTCCACGCACAGGAAGGGGAGAAAGAGGCGGCGGCAAGGAGGAAGAGCAAGAGAAATTAGGGTTGGAGAAAACTCAATTTGATTCAATGCCAAAAGTCCATAATCCTTCCCAACATTAGCCTTAAATGCGGCTTTACAAAAATAGGCTAATTGCATGCCAAAATAGAAGATAATAATCCGGAATAAATGCAATCCAGATTTTACAAACATAAAAATAGATTTTTTTTTTAAATACTGAAACATGACAATAAAGATGTTAGAATACGTAGAAATCATATTCAACATCTCATTTATGTCATGCGTCGCGGGCGGAAGTTGTAGCGGCGATCGTTAATAATTCCACGGCGCCGCAAGTCCTTTGTTGGAGATGGCGAGAGATCCTTCGTAGGCATGCTGGCAACATCATCATAAACTCGGGGGGTCGTCAGCTCCATCAATCCTCCCCCTCTCAAAAGTACTCATCACTGATGAGTTGGCTTGAATGTACCGGCGTAGAAGAGCATCATCCAAGCGAGCTACCTCCGACTCAGGTAACCAAGAGTCATCAGAAGCTAGACGATCACGCCACCAGATCAAGAAGAGGCGACTGTCAACACTCGGAGAGGAGAATACTTCATCGGAGAGGATCCTGTCAGGCAAAAAGATGGTCTTGGAGAACCTTAGAAAAGCATTAGCCAAAAAAGGAGAAATAGTTTCAACATCAACATTAAGCGTAGCGCCAGTGGAGACCGAAATAGAGAGCGAACCTGGGACAATCTCACCCCCCCCCCAACCCAATAGAAGAAGTGGTAGGCATAAACGTGGAGGTAGACAATTCAAGTGGCGGAGATAAATATGGCGTTAAATCCGAAACATTGAAAATAGGGGATATTCCCTAATCAGTGGGTAACTCTAACAGATAAGCATTGTTACCTAACTTCTTTATGATTCGAAAAGGACCGGCTCGCCGGTTCGCTAATTTTTTTATGGTGCCCGAAGGCATCCGTTCAGGGATGAGACACACCAAGACTAAATCATCAACATTAAAGTGTGATTCTTTTTTTTGTAAATTTGCATGTGATTGATAAGATGCATATTGGTTGGTTAATGTTTCTTGAATGCTCTTATGTAAAGTTTGACCATGAAGAGCGAACTTTTGTGCAAAATGACTTGACTTATATGATGGAGGTAACGGAATCAAGTCTAGTGGCACCGGTGCCTTATAGCCATGCACGATTTCATTTGGGGACAAGCCCATAGATCTATTCTTGGAATTGTTGTACGCAAGCTGGGCGTGGGGAAGGACTAAGTCCCAAGTGCCTTTATGGTCGCCCACCAGACACCTAAGTAAACTAATCAAACTTCTGTTTACTACCTTTGTTTGCCCATCCGTTTGCGGATGGTAGGCCGAAGAAAACAAGAGCTTGGTGCTCATAAGCTTCCAAAGATTTTTCCAAAAATAACTAGTAAATTTTACGTCCGTATCAGTTGCTATTGTCTTAGGAACGCCCCGGTGTCCAACCACCTTTTTAAAATAAAGTTTTGCAATATGTGAGGCATCATTGGTTTTGTTACATGCAATAAAATAGGTCATCTTAGAAAACCGATCGACCACTACCAAGATGGAATCGTGACGCCTAAAAGTAATTGGAAGACCCAAAATAAAGTCCACACTAACATCTTCCCAAGAGATAGAAGAAATCGGAAGAGGAGTGTAAAGGTCGGCGTTCGTTTTGTTTCCTTTAGCTAGTTGGCACGCACGACAACTCCCCACAATTTTATTAACCATGGACTTATGTCTGGCCAATGAAATTTGTCCTCAACAAGAGTAATAGTCTTGTCACAGCCAAAATGGCCGCCTAGACCTCCACTATGCAATTCCCAGACTATAAAATGCCGCAGAGATGAGAGTGGTATACACAGCTTTGAGTGCTTAAATAGATAACCGTCTTGAATATAATACGCTGAAATGGTAGTGAGAGAGTCACCCTGAGCGGAAAGATAGATATCTTTGAAATCCGTGCAATGAACGTACTCATCATTAATCCAATCAAACTCAATAACATTCACTTCTAGCGTAGACAATAATAAGGAGACACGGCTGAGGGCGTCTGCCACACGATTTAAAGTCCCCTTAAGATGTTTTATTATAAAAGTGTACTCTTAAAGATAAGAGACCCATTTGGCATGACGGGGGCTGACTTTGCTTTGGGAATTGACAAACCTCAAAGCATCGTGATTGGATTGGATAACAAACTCCTTCGAGAGGAGATAGTGTCTCCAATGTTGGAGACAACAAATAACGGCATAAACTCCCGGTCATAATTAGAATAATTTAATTTTGGACCAGCGAGCTTCTCACTAAAGTATCCAATTGGATGCCCCTCTTGACTCAAGACACCACCAATACCAACCCCGGACGCATTGCATGATAATTCGAAAGCCGTGCTAAAATCCGGCAACCGCAAGAGAGGCGCTTCCGACATTCGAGATTTAATTATTTGAAAGGCCTTAGTAGCCGACTTAGTCCACTTGAAATCGCCCTTCTTCAAACATTCTGTAATTGGCGCCATGATACTACTAAAGTCACGAATGAATCGGCGATAAAAGGAAGCTAGTCCGTGAAAACTCCTAACGTCCCGTATGGTGGCGGGCTCCGGCACATCCTTAATAGCTTGGACTTTCTTAGGATCAACATGTATGCCTTCCGAACTCACAATATACCCAAGGAACTCAACGGATGTAACATAAAATGTACATTTCTTTATATTGACAAATAGCTCTTCCGTTTGTAACTTGGTAAGGATAATCCTCAAGTGCGATTCGTGATCGGCTGGAGAGGTGCTAAAGACTAAGATATCATCAAAATATACGACTATGAACATCCCCATGAAGGGTTGGAACACGTAAGTCATCATCCGAGAGAAAGTACTCGGGGCATTAGAAATCCCAAACAGCATTACCAACCACTAATAAAGCCCGTCCTTCGACTTAAAAGCCGTCTTCCATTCGTATCCCTCCCTAATCCTTATTTGATGGTAGCCACTCCTAAGATCCAACTTAGAAAAGATCGTGGCTCTGGCTAACATATCCAACAAGTCATCCAAGCGAGGGATGGGAAACCTATATTTGATAGTAATTTTATTAATAGCCCGACTGTCAACACACATCCTCCAAGAACCATCTTTCTTAGGGGCTAGTAAAGCGGGTACGGAACAAGGACTCTTGCTATGGCGGATAAACCCTTTGCTAAGCAAATCCGAAATTTGAGTTTGCAATTCAATGTGTGCGGAGGGGTTAAGCCGATAATGAGGAAGGTTGGGAAGAAAGGAACCCGGAACAAAGTCTATCGCATGTTGGATTTCCCGCATGGGGGTAACATGGGTGGTAGCTCATCTAGGTAGACATCCTTAAACTCTTCTAAGAGTCTTCTTAAGGCAATTGGTAAATCATCAAAAACGGACACGTCTTCCTTCACTTGTAAACAAACCAAAGCATATATGATCTCATCCATAAAAGAGTCTAGAACAAACTCCTTCTTTCCTATCAGACTTAGAGTTTTCTTCTCTACCGGGATAATTGTGTCCTTAGAGGGGCCGGAAGGGTCCTTAGGCGGGGTGGGCCATGGGCTTCAAGACAACCTTCTTGCCATTAAACTTAAAATCATAAGTGTTGGCGCGCCCAAAGTGAGTAACATTGTGGTCATATAGCCACGGGCGTCCTAATAAGATGTGGCAAGCATCCATGGGGATGATGTCACGCCAGATCTGTTCTGAATAAGCTTTGATGGTGAGAGGAACCAAACACCGCTTTGCGACCGGAAGGGTAGTCTTATTTACCCACGCAACCTTGTATGGATGTGGGTGAGGCTCGGGGATCACAGAAATACGAGTTACCAGATTTTTTGATATGACATTCATGCAACTCCCACTATTTATAATAAGCTTACACAACTTTTCTCCACTCTTAAAGACGAGAGAAAAAATGTTAGTCCTATTTTAATCCTCGGAAACATAGGGGGTAGCCAAAATACATCTCATGACCATCATGTTATAGTCATCCTCTAGGTCACTAGGGGTTCCCTCGGGGTCAGACTCTTCACCTGCTTCATACATAATATCGGCGGGATCCGATGAGGCATCCAAAAGTGCTAGGGGTTTGGGCTTGGTTGGGCACTCAATCGCGTAGTAGCTCTGAATGCCGCAAGCAAAACATGTGGCATTTGTCTTGCTAATCTTACCCACAGGCACTCTATCACCGGTCGGGTTTCTCATATTCCGAGCCGTGATGACAACTGAGTTCGAGTCAGCGGACCGAAACTTACCCTTATCCCACAATGGGGAGGGAGGTGGTGGTCCTAAGATGGACTTTCCCTTCTGCAAAGAACGAGCCTTGGGTTTGGAGGCAAGGTGCTTTTCAATGTCCAAGGCAGCGTTAAACGTGGTTTTCAAATCGGTGTGACCATAACGTAAGAGCTTCTTTTGGATGTCGTAGCTAAGGCCCTTACGAAATCTAGAAAGTGTAACCTCAGGCATCTCTTGTACCACACATCGGACCATTTTATCTTTTAGTTCCCCCAGGTAATCGGCAACGGACCAATCGCCTTGGGGAATGATGGCTAGTTCATCAAACATTTGGGTATGATGATAAGCGGGAACGTATTGATCTTTTAAGAGGTTTTTCATTGCTTGCCAACCGACAAGGTGGGCACCAGCCTCGACTCCTAATCGTCGCTCCTCATTTAACCAAAAAACTTTGGCCTGACTTGTTAGCTTCATCCTAGCAACTTAAACCTTCTGCGGGTCCAGTAGGCGATGCCACTCAAAATAGCACTCCATATCCATAACCCAATTTAGAAAAATTTGCGGTTCTCCTAAGCCGTCGTAGGTGGGGCATAAATTTAAATGGAGCGGGTAAGATCGACGTCTCGTTCAGGGCGATGATGTTGAGGACGAGCACGTGGAAACAAATCACCGTGGTCGTTGTCCTCGGGGAGGGGGTGACAGTTGGGTTGCCTATGACCTCTAGGTGGTGAGGGGGTTCAGTTGGCCAAGAGTTGGGTCATCATTCCCCAGAGTTCCACCAATTGTTGATTCATCTCAAAGCGGAGATCTTCAACCGGAGAGGGGTTTTGATTTGGGTGTCGTTCATCGGCCATACTCGACGAGGATGTATGATACTCGTGACCGGATCTAGTGGGCATGCGAAGTGTAAGGAAAAAAAAATTTTGTTTTCTTTTTATAGAAAAATAACTGTGTGCACACGTAAAGCCTAAGTGAATTAGTGCGGACCAGGGCCAAGTTAAGAAATTAGTCAACCTCCCTCTGATACCAAATTGATGCAGGCTAGCCCCTTAGTCGAGATCGTGACGGATGGAGACTCACGAGACGCTCTCACACGCTCCGACTTACCCGCGCAAAATTAAAACGCAGCAACCTATACTTCCGTGTTATTAATCACATGCGATTACGAAGGGTCGTTAAACCTCTCGAGAGAGAATAAAGGCTATGGGTCAATATCCTCTCAAGCGAAATGGATCCACACGATCCGGTCTAGCGTAAGTTGTACCAAAAGGGATCCACCGAAAACAAACAATTCGGAAAAGGTGGATCTCTCCCAACAAAAGAAAACCAGGGCCGCCAAGGCTCACGAATTTAAACAAGTCTAGATAAACAATAACAAATCGTTACGAAGAAAACCACGACGAAATTCGATGACTTTGCAAGCCGCGGAATATTACCTTGCCACGAGATTTACCAAGAAGGAAATCACAAGACTGAGTAGAAACGTTCGTTACCCTTCGCTCGGATGAATGTTCCTCGAAGAGGTTCGCTCTTCCTCGGTTCCACCGGATTCCCGCCGGATGGAGTGAAACACGTCGCCTTCTTCGGAGTCACGCCGGTTGGAGTCCACGCAAACGGTTGTTGAAGAACCCTAGCCGAACAATCTCCACGGTGTGGCAAGGGGTGATCGACCAGCTTATAGTAGAGGTATCGCACGCCCGTTGTTCGCAAGAGGGGGAAATAACCTTCACGTTTGGAGAGGAGAAGGGAGGGGGAATGGTGGCCGACTGGTGCCAAGAGGGAGAGGGAGGAGGATGACCGAATTTTTCCACGCACAGGAAGGGGAGAAAGAGGCGGTGGCAAGGAGGAAGAGCAAGAGAAATTAGGGTTGGAGAAAACTCAATTTGATTCAATGTCAATAGTCCATATTCCTTCCCAACATTAGCCTTAAATACGACTTTACAAAAATAGGTTAATTGCATGCCAAAATAAAAGATAATAATCCAGAATAAAAGCAATCAAGATTTTACAAACATAAAAACAGATTTTTTTATAAAATACTTAAACATGACAATAAAGATGTTAGAATATGTAGAAATCATATTCAACATCTCATTTATGTCATGCGCCGCGGGTGAAAGTTGTAGCAGCGATCATTAATAATTCCACGGCGCCGCAAGTCCTTTGTTAGATATGGCGAAAAATCCTCCGTAGGCATGGCAACATCATCATTAACTCGGGGGTCGTCAGCTTCATCAATCCTCCCCCTCTCAAAAGTACTCATCACTGATGAGTTGGCTTGAATGTACTGGCGTAGAAAAGCATCATCCAAGAGAGCCACCTCTGACTCGGGTATCCAAGGGTCATCAGAAGCTGGACGATCACGCAACTGGATCAAGAAGCGGCGACTGTCACCACTCAGAGAGGAGAGTACTTCATCGGAGAGGATCCTGTCAGGCACAAAGGCGGTCTTGGGGTACCTTGGAAAAGTATTAGCCAAAGAAGGATAAATAGTTTCAATATCAACATTAAGCGTACCGCCAATGGAGACCGAAGTAGAGAGCGAACCTAGGACAATCTCACCCCCCAACCCAATAGAAGAAGAAGTGGTAGGCATAAACGTGGAGGTAGACAATTCAAGTGGCGGAGATAAATACGGCGTTAAATCCGAAACATTGAAAATAGGGGATATACCTCAATCAGTGGGTAACTCCAACAGATAGCATTGTTACCTAACTTCTTTAAGATTCGAAAAGGACCGGTTCCCCGGTTCGTTAATTTTTTTATGGTGCCCGAAGGCATCCGTTCAGGGATGAGACGCACCAAGACTAAATCGGCCATGTGAGAGGAGGTTGGAGGGCTACTACTCGTCCATGTAAGAGGAGAGCTGCTCAGCTGCCATGGGAAAGGAGGCGCAGCTCGGGTATAGAGCAAACTCGGCTTGGAGCATGGAGGAGTAGCGGTCAGAGAAGAGCTTGCCAGAGCTAGGGCTTCGCCGGCCTAAGGGGAGAAGGATCGAATGGGAGACATAGCTAGGGCTAGTCATTTTGATCGGTTGATGCAAGGAGGCACGAGGCTGGGAGAAGGTATTTTCTAACATAAAACTTATAAATTATATTTATACTAATAATTAGGTTGAGAGTTAAGAGGGAGGCCCACTTGCTTTTCTCTTTAAACACTCATAGATTGCTCTAAGGGATTCACAATCTATCCCAAAAGAGCTCTTTACGACCGTTCCGTTGACACCTACACACTGAAACGATTCGAGGTCAATTCTGAGTTCGTTTGCTCATTTACCACTATCCAGAGCATTTGCAGCACAATTTACTTGAATGTCGAAAACCCTTTTAACGATGTCGAAATCGTATACGGACAACTCCATTGAACTCGTATTGTGGTTACGATGCTAACGAAACTGACAGAGGTCAATTTTGAGGTTGTTTGTTCGATTTTCACATTTGGGTTAAAACATTACTTAAAACTACGTTGACACGTTAAGTTCTTCGATGGCCATCGAAATTGAATGTGGTTGTGTTACCACTTAAAGAAATAGAGACAGGAAATCCGGCAAGGAGAGGCCGGCGGTAGGGAGAGAGGGAGAGAGAGAGAGAAGAAGAAGAGGGAGCAGCCCCCACACAAGTGATAATTGATCCAAAAGTGACAATAGAGTTACAATGGTCCTCCTTATATAATGAGGAACACAAAAAGGAAGATATAAATGCTCTTAACTAAAACCAAGTCCCCATGCGTTAAGTCCATAAAGAGGCTCTCATAAACGAGCTACATAAATGCCCTTAACTAGATTCAAGCCCCCATGCTCCAAGTCCCCATGACGCGGCCAGATTCATGCCCCCCTCCCGCTGTCGCCCACGGCAATGGTTCGGTCGG
The DNA here is from genome assembly GCA_039513925.1 of Platanthera zijinensis. Classification (NCBI taxonomy): domain Eukaryota; kingdom Viridiplantae; phylum Streptophyta; class Magnoliopsida; order Asparagales; family Orchidaceae; genus Platanthera; species Platanthera zijinensis. Next base: position 188,681,827 of record CM077087.1, read on the forward strand.
TGTCGCCTGGCGAGTCCGCGGGTCCGCTGTCGTCGATGGCGTCGCGGGCGGTACCGTCGGGCGATACCGCAGCATTCCCGCTGCCCTCGTGTTGCGTCCTTGGGCGTCGTGCGTACACTCGCCATGGCGGGCTGTCATCATGTAGTTCGGTAACAGGTTGACTCTGTTGGACTCGTTCGTATAGGCTTTACGATTCTAACGTTGCTAACTAAAATTGATCCTGAGGTAATTTACTCAACAAGTCATATTCAAGGCGCAACGCAGCTCGACGCAACCCATTTTTGGTAACTTTATAAATATGCATCGAAATGCGACAAAACCAACGTCGTTTTGTTCGTATTGATCTTACAAGTGTAATATCGCTGACTGGAATCCATTCTGAATTCCTTTTCTCAAAATCCTGTTTGAGTCATTATAGCACAAGGTTCGAGGTAAGCAAAGTTGTAGTCGGGACACTGAATCAACAAGATCTCACTAGCCCTGAATAGGCTCATCAAAAGAGATCGATTGAACCAGCTAGGTCCCCTAAGTAGTTCAAATTGTCGTGTCGGAATTTCGGGATGTTACAGGTAGCACACTGGAATAGAAGTAGCAGAATGAAGGTGGGACAGCAGAAATAGACTAGATCATCTAGATCAATCACATAATGGAGAAACAACACCCTGTAATGAGGGACGTTACTAGCATGTGGTAGACGATCGGAAGAAGTAGTAGGCAATAGCAGATCGTCGACAATCGTTCAGCAATAAGAGAAGTGTATAGATCGGCAGCGGTGCATAGATCGGCATTGGAGGTTGACGGAAATATCCAGAGAAGGTTGACCGGATCTTCATCATCAAGCAGGAGATCGAAATCAAAAAAGAAAAACGGTGTTTGCTCATGTCATCGAGCACGCAATACCTCTTCGTCGTCAAGCTATTGCAGGAAGCTGGAAGACTCCTGTTCAACAACGCGCACCACAGAGATCAAATAAAATGCGAGTGACCGCAGTGAAGGCAGCGGATAGCTTATGGGATCCTTACGAGTGCTCTGATACCTTGTAAGAAATAGAAAAGGCTTATACTTTCATTTACCATATGGGAATTTATATACATATAGTGGAATGCAAAACTCGATGATTAATTGATTAAGAGAGTGGTTCTTTACTCTTATATACTTGAGTAAGGGAAACCTAAACACAAAGTAAAATTACAACACTACCCCGACTTGAACATAACATATTACAACTCTCCCCCTCAAGTCGGACGGAAGATATCAGTCATCCCAATTTTTTGGATATCATCGGTAAACACATCACAACCCAAGCTTTTGGTGAAGACATCGGTCAGCTGATCCCTGGAGTGAACAAACGGAGTAACAACAATTTTCTTATCTAAGTGGTCCTTAATAAAGTGTTGATCCACTTCGACGTGCTTTGTCCTGTCGTGCTGGACCGGTTTATGAGCAATACTAATTGCAGCCTTATTATCACAAAATAAGGAGAAAGGAGTTGTCACAGGAAAGCCAAAATCCTGTAACACGGTACGCAGCCATAATCCCTCACATAAGCCTTGAGTCATGGCACGATATTCTGCCTCTGCACTTGACCTGGCCATCACATTCTACTTCTTGCTCCGTCACGTCACGAGGTTACCACCAACAAAGGAGCAATATCCTGTTGTGGACTTCCTGTCATCCTGGCAACCGGCCCAATCTGCGTCGGTAAAAACCTCAATCTCTAAATTGTTCCTAGAGAATAGGAGACCACGACCAGGAGCTTTCTTCAAATACCGTAGTAGAAGATACACCGCTTCTTGATGCCTGATTATAGGAAATGCATATATCTGCTAAGAACACCAACTGCATACGTAATGTCGGGACGTGTATAGGATAGATATATAAGTTTTCCGACCAATCTTTGGTAACGTGATACATCAACATGATCAATATCACCATCTTCATCAATCCTGTGATTTTCCTCCATAGGGGTGTTTGCAGGACCACAACCAAGCATACCAGTTTCCTTTAGGAGATCCAATATGTACTTCTGTTGGGATATAAAGATACCCCGCTCCGATCTATTCACTTTGATGCCTAGGAAGTAATGCAATCGTCCCAAGTCCTTCACTTCAAATTCAGCCGATAGGAGGGTCTTGAGGTTGACGATCTCCTCGATATCATTTCCAGTAATCACAATGTCATCCACGTAGACAATGAGAACCACAAGACGTTGTTCATGTCTCCAGATGAACATGGTATGATCTGATTGGGCTCGCTTGTACCCAAACTTGAGCATTGCTGTGAGGAATCTTCCAAACCAAGCCCTTGGAGATTGTTTCAGGCCATATAATGATTTCCTTAAGCGGAAGACGATCCCTTCAGATTCTTTCTTCACAAAACTAGGAGAGAATTTCATGTACACCTCCTCCTCAAGCTCTCCGTTGAGAAACGCATTTTTCACGTCCAGTTGATGAAGTTCCCAGTCCAGACAGGCTGCACATGATAACAAGACCCGAATAGAGTCCATTTTTGCTACAGGAGCAAAAGTCTCCTGATAATCAACTCCTTGAGTCTGGGTGTATCCTTGAGCGACAAGACGCGCTTTGTACCGTTCCACCTTGCCATCTTGGTTCTGCTTAACCGAAAAGACCCACCTGGAACCTATAGCTTTCTTTCCTGGAGGGAGAGCGGAGATGTCCCACGTATGATTTTTGTCCAAGGCGGACCTCTCATCACGCATAGCCTGTGTCCAAGTCGGTAAAGCCAATGTTTCCTGCCATGTCTTGGGAATAACAACTAGAGAGAGATGAGACAAAAGTTTGATGAATCGGAGTAAGATGGCTATAAGCCACATGTTTAGAAATCGGATGTTGCGTGGAAGTAGCTTTACCCTTTTTCAGCAAGGCAAGAGGCATATGCTGGTCGGCATCATCAGAATCTGAGTTTGAAGTCGACACTGGTAGAGACGGAGCGGAGGTGACCTGTGTACCTGAACGACGGTGGTATACATGGGGAAAAGGAGAGATCATAGTAGAGGAGTCCGGTATTGGGATAGGAGGAGCTTTGGGAACATTCGTAGAAGGAGGTGAAGAAATTGAGGAGGACGGGAGAAGAGGCAGAGGGACAGTAGTAACATCATCCTTAGTAGATGTACTCTCCCCCTGACGAAGAACATGAGTCGAGGAAAGAAAGGACTCCCCCTCACGGAAAGTAACATCCATAGTGCAGAACATACGCCGGGAAGGAGGATGATAACAGCGATACCCTTTGGTCGTGGATGAGTAGCCAAGGAAGACACAACGTTGAGCCCGAGGGTCAAGTTTGTCACGTTGAGGTTGGTGCACATGCACGTAACATACGCACTCAAAAACACAGGGTGGCAAATGGGAAGTATGAACCATGTCAGAGGTAGAGAGACGGGCTAGAGGAATAGTAAAGGAGAAAACACGAGAAGGAAGACGATTAATAAGATGTGCAGCAGTAAACACCGCATCTCCCCAAAATGGTTTAGGAAGATGCATCGTCAAGAGGAGACAACGAGCAACCTCAAGGAGATGCAGATTTTTCCGTTCGGCCACACCGTTCTGAGTAGATGTGTAAGCACAAATTTTCTGGTGGATGATACCGTGAGAGGTGAGGTACGCGCCAAATGAACCACGATCATCATACTCCCCCCCCCCCCCCCCGTTATCACTTCGAAGAACACGGATAGTGGCATTAAATTTATTTCTCACCATGTTATGAAAGACTTGAAAACATGAAAAAACTCACTTTTTATTTTAATAGATAAACACAAGTAGTACGCGAGAAACAATCAATAAAGGTGACGAATCATCGAAAACCAGTCAATGATACAATAGGGGATGACCCCCAAATATCAGAATGTATAACATCAAAAGGGGTGCTACTAGGAAAAGAAATATGTGAAGAGGTCTGTCGCACATGTTTAGACCGATCACAAATATCACAAGAAAAATTCTGAAGAAAATGTGAAAAAACAGGAAATAATTTTTGAAGGTAGACGGAGGACAGGTGTCCAAAACGCAGATGCCAACGGTAGACATCCTCTGCAGTAATAGTAGAACTGGAAAGAGCCTGAGAACGAGAAGGAGTGTCCAAGTAGTACAAGCCGCCATTACACCTACCACTGCCAATGTTCCGCTTCGTACACAGTTCCTGAAAAACACAAGAATCAGGAAAGAATGTTACAGAGCAGTTAAGATATTTCGTAAGATTGCTGATGGAAAGTAAATTGCGCGGAAAAGAGGGAACATGAAGAACAGAGGTAAGAGAAATGGACGGTGAACAAGAAATGTTGTCCTTACCCGCAATAGAGGACATCGAGCCGTTAGCTGAAATAACTTTCTCCTTACCAGACAAAGGAGTATAAGAGAGAAAACCTGAGGAGGAACCAGTCATATGATGGGTGGCACTAGAGTCGAGCACCCATTCAGAAGGAGAGGTGGTGGCCACATGAGCACTAGGCATAGCAACAGTGGCAAGAGAAGTCGAGCTTCAGTTGACCGGATCAGACTGAGAGTGAAGCAAACGGTGAAAGGCATCCAACTCATGAGCAGTAAGAGAGGAGGAAGTCGAAGACTGGGACTCGTCATAGACATCAGTAGTGTAAGCAGCGTCATGAGAACGGTAACCACTGTGCTTATGGCCCCCACGGCCAGGTCCACGGCCATGACCACGACCACGACCAGGAGGAGCCAAATGCGGGTGAAGTTTGAAGCATGCCTCCCGAGAGTGTCCCAGTCGACCGCAGTAATCGCAGATAGGCACTGAAGATGCAAGAGTAGGGATGAGGCCATGACCAACACTCATCAAGGCAGAACGATCTGGGGGAGTCATAACACTGAAAGACTTGCGGAGGTCTTCATCACCCAGGATCATGCTAAACGCCTCACGGAAGGAGGGAAGAGGCGAACGGTGTAGAACATGTCCGGACCACATCAAATTCCATATTCAACCCCATTAAGAAGACATGAAGACGGAAACGGTCCTCCGTTTCTTCAACAGGACGGCATTCGTTGTACACGCTGGAGTGAAATGAGCAAAGTAGTCCAGTTCTTGATACAAGCGCTCAAACTCCGAGAAGAATGATGAGATAGTTATTGACCCTTGACGCAGTTCCAAAATGCGGCGAGTGAGCTCATAAACCTGGGTGGAGCTACCAATCTGAGAGTAAGTTTCACGAGCACGAGTCCAGATCTCGAACGACGAGTCCATCAGCATATAGCTCCTATAGACCTTGGGCGACATCAAATGAAGGAGTCAAGACAGAGAGTTTTCAGAATCCCAGCACTTCCAGGAGGGATAAGACATAGGAGGCTCCGTAATCGACCCATCGATATAGCCGAACATCTGTTGACTACGGATGACATGCTGAGCAGCACGAGACCATTCCAGGTAATTCGTTTCATCCAGAGATACCGTGGTAATCTTCAAGGAGCTAGAGTGACCATGGGGCCGCTGAGGCTCAACCATCGGAGGCTAGATCACGCCCGGAGAAGAGACAGATGACTCGAGTTCACCCATAACGACCAAAGAACACAATAGATCAGCAACCCCTAATTCCAGAAACAGGACAACAGCCCGGGGAAGAGGCACAGGCAGCACTGGATCTGGATCTTGCAGCCGGTGGATCGGCAGCATAAGGCAGTACGGGATCGGCAGCAGGTTGGTGATTTGTTCTCTACAGTGATAACAGCAGCAGGGTGATAACATCAGCAGATCTGGTCTACCTTGGCGTAGCAGGGAAGCAGCACTGGATCGGAAGCAGGTTGTACGGGAGCGGAAGCTTCACGGGATCTGGATCGGTAGCAGCAGGGCAGCAGCACTCATGAAGAAGAAGAAGAAGCGGCGGGCTGCTTCATGGAGGAACGGCGGCGGTGTTCCTCTCAGCAGCCGGCAGGTGTGCCGCCCGGCATGAACGATCTGAGCGACGGGTTTCGCCGATCGACGGGAGAGCAGAGATCGATAGGTTTCGCCGATCTACGGGAGCGACGGGAGCAAGATCGACGGGTTAGGGCACGATACTCCTCTGATACCAAGTGGAATGCAAAACTCGATGACTAATTGATTAAGAGAGTAGTTCCTTACTCTTATATACTTCAGTAAGAGAAACCTAAACACAAAGTAAAATTACAACACTGCCCCGACTTGAACATAACATATTACAACTCATATTACACTAGAGGGTAAAAAGACCTACCTACCCTCGTAAAACAAGATATGACAAGATACAGTATTTACAATATTAAGAATGTATTTGTACTACTGTATCATGCTAGTTTTCATTTCATTTTTCAATGAAAGTTTCTTTATTAGTTGGCTGGCTCTACGAGTCACTAGAGGTCTTCCCCTTAGCACTTGGTAAAAGTTTTTCTTCCCCTGTTTATTTACTTGTTTGCTCTTTCTCTCTCTTTTATGTTTTTGATACCAATAACACACACCTTCCTGGTTTACAACATAGCACAAGTAATGGACACACTCCTGTTATGGTAGGAAATTAGGGAGGGATGTTAGGTTCTCTTCTTCATATACCACTTCTAGGTTGTCTAACATGACAAATAGCCATGTACTGACTGACATATAGGAGTTTATATTGTGATGCAGGTATAAAATGGTATTGCTACTTGAGTAGTAATTGTTCGGGAATGCAGATCCGTAAAGGCCAGCCACTATAAATAATTTTTAAATTATGCCAAAAATAATCATCACAATCTGATATTTCTCAGCATTTATTGGCTGACAATTCCATCAAGTATAAAGCAAACTAACAGTTTTTTCACATACAGAACTGAATAGTGTAAACAAAAATCTAAAAAACTGTGAAGCAAAAAAAACCAGCAGATTGTGAGTAAAAGAGAGCGTAAAAATTCTCACTCTATACCCAGCAGATTGCTTGACACGAGAAAGAGGGTGTGGAAATTCACTAGTTGGCCTGAAAAAAGATGTTCAGAAAAATATTTCAGACGTCATGTTTATTAACTTCGCTAGAAAAAAAGAAGAGTATTTCCATGTCTCTCCTGGGTAACTAAGGGTACAGAGCATCTAAGTACTAAACATCCAGAAATCAAAAGAAGAAAATAGTAGATTACAAAGAGGAAAAGACTCACGTCCATGGCATTGTGAAGAATATGTGAATTGGAACTTTTAGTGCCTCTGCCACATGTGTGTGCCCTGAACAAGCATTCTTCTGTGTCAGCAGTTGAACTCAAGACTTCCAATTGTGCATAAAACAAAAACAATATTTAATTCCCTGGATGCAAGAAAGGTTAAGAAATATCAAAACCCATCAGACCCACTAATGGATCAAATTAAACTAAATGCATCAGAAGTGAAATATCTTTTCCCATTCTCAAATTAGCAACAATTGCTGCATCGAAAATAATTTCTAATATAAGGATAAACCTACTTTATGAAACCAACAAGAAACAAACAGTTGAATTATGTGCTACGGGCTTTGATAAACCAAAATTACATAAAAAGTATACATGTGCAGATATGCTAGCCAAGGTATATATAATGAGATCAAGTAACTGGTTTATCTGTTGAGAATAAGAAGGCGCTGATAGCTCAAGCTTATCTCACATTTGAGTTTAGCATTATTAGTAAATTCAAAAGTGAGCTTGAGTGCAATAATACAGACATTTCCAGATTCAACATAAGTTATAAGTTAAGATTTGCATAAATGATCATTGTGTTCGGTATTAGAAACAATAGAAGTATAGAGGTGATTGTAATAGGTTATGAATTTATTTCGCAATAAAGAATTTTCTTCTAGATGATCATCTAATAAAGAATCAAGGATTTCTAAGCCAACAAAAATCCTCAGAGGATTGTGAAAGTTTTGAATTTATGATCTCATTGAAAATCTGAAAGAGAGTTACCAATAAAATCATGATAATCCCGTCTCTTATCTTGAATAATATAGATCATATTACACATTCTTTGTGTGGATACAGTGGTACTGAACAAGCAGTTGAAGTTGGATGTTTTCTAGTGTAATTGGGAGTCCTCTAATGAGCTTCCTTCTATCTCCAATTTACTTGTTCCTCGATTGCATCCCTTGTGAACATGGCATGGAATTAACATCAACATTAAAGACTCCAACATGGACTTGACAAGGCAAGAAAGCAAATGGCTAAGTAGTGATGGGTAGATGACAACAACAAAGGCAAACAAGAAGGGTACCACAATAATCCTATAGGGTTGTTTTTATGGGTATCATATCTTGTTTTACTTGAGTTTTTGCAGATGAAGAACCAGAATATTATTGCATTTATGTCATGTATTTTTTTCTCGTATTCGTGTTTTTACCATATTGTTCTCGCCCATCTATGTAAGAAATGAGGATGTACGCTTACCCTAATTTGAAATAGAACTCTCTTTTTTCTCACAACGTGGTGTTAGAGCGCGGCGCAATCTTGGTCTTCTTCTGATTTCGTCTCACTCACTCCCGACTCTTTTGATGCCGCATAATCTCCCTCACTGGCCTTGCTCGCAACTCATCAGTCTTGTCAGCATCCCTCACCTCAAGTAGAAGACATATCGACCTTTAGAAGACTCGCGGGCCTCTCCCCTCCATTCTTTGAAGCTAAGAGAATGGAAGGGAGAGGCCCGCGAGTCTTTTGAAGGTCGATAAGTCCTCTACTCGTTAAACTCTCAGAAGGCGGGATTCCAGTCATTCCTCCCCTTCAGCGGGTAGAGACACGGTCTCCAAACAATTCATCCCGTGGGATAGTCATCGGAGATGCCAATGGGAGCATCCTATTCTACCCTCTCTAGCATATCTTAATTTAAGGGGGTCCTAGGATGTTGTGGTAATACATACCAATTTTGTTCATATTTTTTGTTCTATTGTTGTGCACATCCCACCTACATGAGAAATTCCTCTGCTTCCTCATTCAATATTTAGGTTTCCCTGATGAGTCCCCCCCCCCGATCCATGGGCACTCTAGATTATTGAAGATTAGTACAGTGGCGTTGCATGACACCCATTATCATGAATGGTCAAGGGGGCAATTATGTAATCGGCAGTCATCAGGTGTATAGGTATATTGATGGGATACTGGTTGAGCCAAAACGAACAAAACTCTCATGGAGAAAGTGAGATGCAGAAAATCCATTGGAGGTATCATGGTTATTCCACCCAATGCCCCTATCATCTACCGCAGTTATATATACTCATGGTTTCCGCTCACGAAATATGGATACGTGCATGCAAGATTTACTCATAAATTGGTAAATCAATGCAGACATATGAGCTCGCTTATCATGCTCACATGTAATGTCTTGGAACTGGAGCAGAGAACTTGTCCATCCCATCCTACAACTATGAATTCAAGTCTCTATCAAGCACTGAACTAAATTAATGAATTTATTCTGGACTGTTGATGCAATCAAAGACGAGAGACTAGCATCTCGAAGAATCAATTTGGATTCATGCTAGAGCAGCCGACCATGGAAGCTATACATCTCTTGAGGAGACTCATTGACAAGTATCAAGAAAGAAAATAAAATTTGCATATGTTGGTTATCGATCTTGAGAAGGCTTATGATAGGATTTCAAGAGAGATCTTATAGAGAATCTTAGGAAAGAAAGGTGTAAATGTAACATATATTGAGATAATAAAAGATATGTATACAAATTCAGTAACGAGGGTGAGGACATCAGGAGGATTAATATAGGAATTCTCTATCATTGTTGTCTTACATCAAGTTCAACTTTAAGCCCTTACCTCTTTACCTGTATCTTAGATGAGCTCATCGGACATATCTAACAAGAAATACTTTGGTGTTTATTGTTTGTGGATGATATCGTTTTCATCGATGAGACGCGCGAGGGTGTAAAAGCGAAACTTGAATTTTGGCGAGACACTTTAGAAAAGAAGGGTTTTATATTGAGCAGAGAAAAGATGGAGTATATGGAGCTTAAATGTAACAGTGCAAGAATGACAAATGACTTAATTATTAAATTGGGTGATCAAGATATTTCCCGTAGCGAGTGCTTTAAATATCTTCGATCGATAGTTCAAAATGATGGAGGTGTTGATAAAGAAGTGATACATAGAATCCAATGAGGTTGGTTGAAGTGGAAAGGCGCATCAGGAATTTTATGTGATTATAAAATACCATTAAAACTTAAAGGCAAGTGTTTTCGTACGGTAGTTAAACAAGCGATGCTCTATGGTTCTGAGTATTGGGTAGTGAATTCTCTACATGAGCACAAAATGGGAGTTGCGGAGATGAAAATGCTTTGGTGGACGTGTGGACACACGAGACTAGATACAGTGTTGTGGTTATCAGCCGACATGAAGGTTTGGGAGTTAAAATGCCACGAATACGTTTAAAAATTTGGTCGTGGCGTTTTGAAAATAACTGAAATGCCGGCCCCAAACAAACGGGCATATCGCCAGTTTTTATATTATTTTTTTATTTTTTTATTTTTTTATTTTTTTAAATAAACAGGACCGTTGTTTTAACTCCCCCCGGCCAAGCTCATTCCATTTCACTCCGTCGCTCCTGCCCTAACTCTCCCTCGCGCTCTCCGTTGGTGTTCTCGCGCGCTGTCGGGACACTATCTCTTTGGTTCTTTCCTCTCCCTGCTCGTTGGTGCTCTTTGGTTCTCTGGTGCTCTCTAGCTCGTTGGTGCTCTCTCGCGCGTTGTCGGCACTCTATCTCTCTGGTTCTTTCTTCTCCCTGCTCGCTGGTGCTCTCTAACTCTCTAGTTCTTTGGTTCTCTGGTGCTCTCCCTCTCTCGCGCGTTGTCGCCACTCTATCTCTCTAGTTCTTTCTTCTCCCTTCTCGTTGGTGCTCTCTAACTCTCAGGTTCTCTGTTTCTCCGGTTCTCTAATTCTCCGGTGCTCTCTATCTCGCTGGTTCTTTCGATCTCGACACTCTCTCGGACGGTGCATTCTTCTCCCTACCTCCCCCTCTCATTCTCTCACTCTGCATTTTTTTTTGGCGATGGTTGTTGTGCTAGCTGCTGCCACGCAACCTTTTTGACTTGCGCCCTGCGGCCTTATTGGTCAGTTACCCTACTGCTTTGCTCCCTGCTGCCTTATTTGACGGCTGACTTGATGGTTCTGTAGCATGGTGGCTTCCTTGTGGGTTGTTGCCTTATTGATTGCTTCATATTATCTTATTAGTTGTTGCCTTATTTTAATTTGGCCCGTTTATTAGTCAACAAATGATTTGAAATACTCTTATTACTAGTTATTTATCCAACTTCATTTTGCAATCGATGATTCTGTTACGGCACCATTGGCCGCCGACGTCATCACCGGTGAACCCCGTTGGGGACAGGTTTACCGTCGCCGCAACGCCACAATCGAGCCACATGCAACGTAATATTTTACCATATTACTTTATGCTTAATTTAGTACGAATAATGACTAATATTTTATGTCTAATCTAGCCGGATATTTTATGCCTAATCTAGCGGGTTAATTATGGCTAGATAGTATCTTTATTTTATTCCCGGTGTTTAAGGCCTAAACGGGGGGTCCGCTTTTAATGCAAGAAACTCTATTTATATGAGGGCTAGGGTCCGGTTATGGACAAGAAGAAATAAAGTTAATTTCTCCTCTCATCCAATCTTCTCCTCTCACCTCTCTCTCTCTCTCTAACCGCCGCCCTCGGTTTTCGCACCCTCCCTGTATCAATCCTGGAGAGTTCTGGCGATAACCGCCGGCAAACGCGAGCACAGGCTTCGGCACGTGACAAATTGGTATCAGAGCCACCGGCCGCCACCTCCGACGCCGCCGGTACAGCCACGCCAACAGCCGCGCCTCTCCTCGCAGAACCAAACAGCGTGTCGCTCCTCCCAACCCCGCTGATCCTTTCCATGGCGGAACGCGACTTGCTCCAGCAGATCTTGGACCGACTAGACAAGATGGACTCACGATTGGGCGACGTGGACAACCGCACCGCACATCTCGTAGTGGAACGCCTCACCCCCGACCACCAGCAGAGCCAACACTCAGCCCCGGACAACTTCGGCCCCGAGGGCAACTCCGGCCAACGTTCCGACGGCATCACCTTTCCACGCTATGTAAAACTCGACTTTCCGGTCTTCGTCGTCCGCACGGATCATTATAGTTTGAAGTACCTTTTGGAACAACGGTTAACCACCATACCCCAACAACGTTTGGTAAGCAAACTATTGGGCTTCGACTTCACCGTTTAGTACAAGGTGGGTACTCTCAATAGGGCCGCGGACGCCCTCTCGCGCCGACACCTCGACGACGCCGTCAAACTATGTGCGATCTCAAGACCAACCGCCTCCTTGGTGGGCGACATCAGCGACGACAACATCAACTCCCCAGCCCTCACCGAGTTACTCCACCGCGCACAGGAGGGCCTTTTACCACCTACATGGAGAGCACACGAGGGACTCATTTTATACAAAGACCGCATTTACTTGAGCCCCACTTCTCCCCACATCCCCACCATAGTGCGGGAGGCGCACGAGAGGGCTCATGAAGGGGTTCACAAGACCCTTCACCGTGTTCGAAGCACTTTCTATTGGAAGGGACTTCGCCGCTATGTCCAAGAATTTATCGCACAATGCGCCGTATGTCAACAACAGAAGGCGGTCAACTTACTACCGGCAGGGCTTCTACAACCGTTACCTATACCGACCCAAATTTGGGCCGATATTTCCATGGATTTCATCGAAGGTCTTCCACGAAGTAAGGGGAAAACGGTTTTGATGGTCGTGGTGGACAGATTTTCAAAAGGGGCACATTTTCTTCCGCTTACCCGCCCATTGGTCGCCGAGCGCGTGGCCCAAACATTCTTCCACGAAATCTTCCGATTGCACGGATTACCGGAAACTATTGTGTCCGACCGGGATAAGGTTTTTACCAGTAAGTTTTGGAAGGAGCTTTTTGCGCTCAGCGGCACGACATTGCAACTCTCTTCCGCCTACCATCCGCAATCCGACGGCCAAACGGAAGTGGTCAACCGGACAGTGGAGATGTACCTCCACTGCTTAACTGGAGAACACCCCAAGGAATGGGTCACATGGCTTCCATGGATCGAGTACTTCTACAACACGTCGTACCATTCAGCCCTCAAAATAAAACCTTTTCGTCTCATTTATGGTCGCGACCCGCCCAAGCTCATTACCTACGAGCACAATCCGGCGACCGCGAAAACCGTGGATCAACAACTCCGAGATCGGGAGCACATGCTCGCCACCGCCGGCAAACACCTGCTTCGAGCCCAACACCGCATGGAGACCACATATAATCGCGGCCATCGCGACGTCGTCTACACAGTGGGCGAATGGGTGTGGCTCAAGCGCCGACCATACCGACAGTCAACGCTCCACCACACTATCCCATCAACCCCCGGTTCTACGGCCCTTTTCAGATAGCCAAGCGCATTGGCGACGTCGCCTACCGCCTCCATCTCCCTCCCGAAGCACGCATCCATGACGTGTTCCATGTATCCCAACTCAAACCTTTCATCAGAGAGCCGCCGACAAACCCGCTTGTGGACCTTTCAGTACAGCTTGAGGACAAGCTGTCTTCCGACGAGGAAGGAGATGTTACGGCACCATTGGCCGCCGACGTCATCACCGGTGAACCCCGTTGGGGACAGGTTTACCGTCGCCGCAACGCCACCATCGAGCCACATGCAACGTAATATTTTACCATATTACTTTATGTTTAATTTAGTACGAATAATGACTAATATTTTATGTCTAATCTAGCCGGATATTTTATGGCTAATCTAGCGGGTTAATTATGGCTAGATTGTATCTTTATTTTATTCCTGGTGTTTAAGGCTCAAACGGGGGGGGGGGGGGGGGGGGGGGGTCCGCTTTTAATGCTAGAAACTCTATTTATATGAGGGCTAGGGTCCGGTTATGGACAAGAAGTAATAAAGTTAATTTCTCCTCTCATCCAATCTTCTCCACTCACCTCTCTCTCTCTCTAACCGCCGCCCTCGGTTTCCGCACCCTCCCTGTATCAATCCTGGAGAGTTCCGGCGATAACAGCCGGCAAACGCGAGCCCAGGCTTCGGCACGTAACAGATTCATGTATATCCAATCTCATTTTTAGTTGACTTGTTGATTTGTGCCTTTTGATAAATAAAATGTGGGATGTTGATGTCTTTCTTGGAGAGGGGATGACATGGGCGCAAATTGGCAATACAGTCAACACTAATCATGATGAAAGAAGGCCTCCAGGACTAGCTACAAGCAAAGAAGTGACAATTAGTTCTCAAAGAAGGGAAAGAGAAAAGCATCTGAGGTGGACGAGGGAGATTTCGAGGGTTTATCAGATGAAGATCACATTCTATCTACTTTGTCGACTATAGATGAGTCTTTAAGTGATGAATAATGAGCTATGTTTGAAATTTAATTTTTTGTAATTTTGATCTCATAAAAATAATATAAAGTTGCAAGTTTCTTAAAATCATTAGTCTTACAAATTTTTATCTTTAAAGTGTGTGTTAAATGCTACATATAGCTTTTAGTATTTAAAGTTTAATGGGTTGTAAAATAGGAAGTACTGCGACATGTATAAAAAATAACATATAATTATACATATAATTAATAAAATATTAAAATCCAATATATGAAATATCCCCGACATATAAAAAACCAACACGAAAACCCAAACCGACGTGTCCCCGACATCCGACATCTGTAGCATTGACTAGATAAAATTAGGAATGAATATATCAGGGATAAGACAGAAGTGGCACTAATTGCAGAGAAGATGTGAGAAGCTCGACTAAGATGATTTGGACACATACAAAGGAGGCCATTGTTGGGTTTTTCCTAGAGTGAAGACACATCAGATGTGCGCAACAGAAATGATCTAGAAAACCCTAATTAGAAGAATACGGATCTTGGATAGACCATTTAATCAAGGAATAAAATGCATAGTACTTGTGCGGAATCGAGTCACAATTCAATCGGGATGCTCCAGAAATTGCTTTGTCGGAATCGGAGTCCTATTTTGAGTCTTATTTTGTGACTAATCTGAGTTCCGAGAATGCAGAAGTAGATTGCATCTTTACGAGATTTTCACACAAACGGGCGAAACACCTCGTTGTCGTCACACAATAGCATACTGGAAGAATGATCAGCTTCTTTGTCTCCACGAAAGCTAAATTCGCTTCTAGGAGAGGACTGTCGGCGCTAGGGTTCCAATTCGCAAAAAGGGAAGCCGTCGTCGAGTTCGCCGCACTAAACTTTTCAGAAAGAGGCTCAGGAGAATGATGAATGTTTAACCCTAGGAATTATATCTATATATAATTTTCAGTGAACTGGGTTCAGCTTCTATAGGAAGTACCCTAAGAAGAAGTGAACCGGTTCAGGGTTTAAACATAGAGAAGAAATAGTCTAAACAGATTCTGGTCATTCGTCTAGACCATCTAGTCTAACGGTTAGACATCTAGTCAAATCTGTTAGACATGTCTAGTCAAATTTGACAATCAAGTCAACATAGAATTTCTCCCACTCATCCAAATTTGGCTCTCCACTCATATCTTATATAAGTTGAGTCACTCCGATCATTTATCCAATTTCTCATGTGTTATGATGTGTGACCACATAAGATCATATTATGTTGGCAGCGAGACTAAATCGTTGACTACTTCCAGATCACATAAGACCCTAACAGCCATTAGAGACACTCGTTAGGCATTGAGAAAGTTTAGTCACAAGGCATGTTAAACATGGGAGGGGTAGACCAATAAAGATTTGGAATGAAACTATAAGGAAAGACATGATGTACTTAGTGGATCATGACTAAAGATGGGGCATAATGGCGATAGGATCCATATAGTTGATCCACACTATAGTGGGATAAAGGCTAGACTGTTGTTGTTGTTGATGATGTTATCAAACTTCAAAAGGAAAAAGACCATTTTGGGTGCATGTTGTCCTCATGGGTCTCAACATGGAGTTCGATAGTGTTCGTACTCATGTCCTACAACGTGAGCTTCTTCCCTCACTTCCGGAACCAATCAGAGCATGATCTTGAGTGATGAGGACCACCCACTCTCTTAGCTCCACCCAAATGACAAAAAATTACGCTCTTGCTAGGATTTATCATGGGTCACCCAAACCTAATACTTCTACACTTAAATGTGGTCACTGTTTAAGGACATGTCATGCTCAGGAATCTTATTGCCTTTTGCATTCTCATCTTGCTTTACCCGATATTGGGGCAGGTGGTCATGATCAGGGCAGTAATTCGAAGGTGGCCAACAGTCTAGTTCTCATTCATAGTAAAATGTCCATGTCAGTAAGTTATATAAGGACACTATTTAATCAGGGGGTCTTTCTACTAAAGAAGTGGAGGACTTTCGTTATATGTTGCGTTCTCACTCGGACTCTTCAGCTATTGATTCCTCTACTACATTTGTTATGTCAGGAATCTCGAGTGCCCATGTTGCAATTACATCACGATTTGAATAGCTAATAAACTTTGATGTCACTGATCATAAGAATGGATCTTCCTCGGGATTTACCTCTTACAATCCTCCTCCGGTCATGATAAAGTTAATGCGGCTAATGGTTCTCTTTCTTCATTACTCGCAAAGGAAAAATTCATTATTCTTCAATTTTTTCTTTGTCATTTGTGTTTGCATGTTTTGTCATTTCTTTGCAAACTTCTCATCATTAGTCATCTAACTAATTTATTAAACGGTTCTGTAATCTCTTTTTATGTTTGTGCTTTTCAATATTTGGCTACAAAGTAAGGTATTGGTAGCGTAGGAATGTTAGAGGTATGTATTTTGTGTACTAGCAGTCGACCCCAATCTCTCTCTCCACCACCAGCTCTCCATCCCTTGGCATTAGATGGTTGCATCAACGTCTTGGCAACCCCTCATCACCGTATCATAAAAAAAATGTTTTCCTATTTTTAGTACCATGCTTATGTATTTTTCTTGTGATATTTGTGAACTGACAAAACATGTTCATCACACCCCAAGTCAAGTATTTTACCTAGTTCTTATAATTTTGATGTGATTCACTCTAATGTTTGGAGTCCTTCCCATGTTTTACCATTATTTGGATATCGTTGGTTTGCAACTTTCACTAATTGTTTTTTCTCGTACTACATGGGTTTATCTGTTGAAAAAGAAATGTGAAATGTTCAATTGTATTCAAGTCTTTCATCGTATCGTTGTGACACAATTTGGGGAAAATATTTGGGTCAAGCGTACCGATAATGGCGATGAGCACAATGATCGATGGGTGTTTGGGGTGTAACTTGTTGATAATGGGATTATTTACCAGACTACTTATGTATATACCTCCGATCAAAACAGAGAAACTGAACAGAAAAATAAACATTTGCTTGATGTAGCTCGTTGTTTGTTGGTTACCATGCAGCTTCCCAAATCCTACTGGGTTAATGCAATTTTAACTGTGGCCCATCTTATTAATCGTCTCATCATGTTCACCCCAGTACGTCGCCTTGCCTAATTGTCTACGAAATACTATGTTCACACTCCTCATCTGTCTCCTCAAATATTTTGGTCTATTTTGTTCACATTCATCAAACAAATCATGACAAATTAGACGCTCAGTTTCTGAAATGTCTCTTCATCGGATAATCTTCCACTGACAAGGGATATCAATATTATCACCCACCTTCACGTTATTTCCAACAAGGGATATCAATATTGTCACCCACCTTCATGTCATTTCTTCGGCATGTTAGATATTGCATTTCATGAGAGGGTGTCCTACTTTGGCTCTCATTTAGGGGAGATGCGAAGTGATGACGAGACCTGTGATATTCTAGATATTCTCTTCCTATCATTGGCATTCTCACATTCATGTCTACCACACCCACTCTTCATGGCCTTCATATACCTACGCTTCCTACACCTTCTCTTCCTATGTGGCATCTAATTCTTCCTCTTAATGAGCGTGCATTGCAAGCCTCTGGTTACTGAAAATTTGTAAAGCCAAGTTTTTACCCTATTAGAACTCATATGTATGGTTGTGCAAACTGTTGTAGTGCGTGGGGAGTTTATCGAATAGAAATAGTTGAGAATATCTGAAATTCTCTTTGTGCAAGAGAGTGCGATTGAAAAGGCACGACCATGCGGTTCTCCAAGCTGCTACAGGTCATTTTGGCACCACTTCCAGTTGATAGTTTGTGGCACGCACAACCGTGGGCCAAACCGTGCGCATTATGAGTTGTCGATAATGAATTTTGATGGCTCTGTCATTTATCCCGTGTGCCCCTTCACGCACAACCGTGCACCTTCCAGGGGATCATGTATATATTGACTGATAAGATGCATGACCATGTGCATTATGGCGCACAACCGTGCGCATTATGGTTCACGACAAGAGCAGAGGCAGGGTCAGTCCACGAGAATGAGAGGAAGGGAGAGGCGGAAATCAGAGAGGAAGCAAGTCGAGAGCTTTAATATACCAACAAATCAAGGCGACAAAAATTTCCCATAGTCGAATTTATCTCTGATTACCATGTAGAAAGAAAGAGATAATACTTGGTGTATTTTATTCATCCATATAGGGGTTAATATATAGGAGTTACAACGACAAATAATACTTGACTCACAATATGGGACTAAACTCACTTACATGCTAATAAACATAAATAATAAAATACTAATATCTTCAACAAAACTGAAGTATCACAACAAAAAGATATTGAAATCAAAGATTGATTTCATTGCATAAGAAAAAAAGAATCATCCCTTGACATATGTTCCACTTCCAAAATAAAATGTAAGTTACATTAAATCAGATCTATAAGTATGATAGATTTGAGTGTTCTATGCACTGAAAGGAAGAAAGGTTTATGTGGCAGATATAATGGGAGCAGTTAAAAAGCATTACTAGTAGTTTAAATGAAACTAAGCATTATTTAGTATTTTAAATGAAATTCCAAGTCACGTCAAACAAGATAACATTGTAATGTACAAATAAAATGAACATATAAACACCAAATAAATTGATTTACACTAACCATAAGCTGGTGGATTAGCAATAATAGCATCTGCTTTGAATGGAATACCAGTATCCATATCTGGATCCTTACAGGCTGGAAGCAAAGAAAATATAATTTCCTTGATTTGTTTCCGTTGAACAGGTATCTCAGAAGGTGATGAAGGAAGAAATCCTTTATTCTTGACCATATCTGTTCATAGCCAAGTGTTATCAAAAAACAAAAGTCATATTAGTGCATGCAAATGTAATGCCTCTATGCAGCAACATACATTCAGCAAGTACTTTAGGATCTCCTCCTAACGGATAAAACTCAAGTCCAGCAGTCAAAACAAACTCTTTAAAGTTCGCATGAGTTGCTAACCGGACACGATGTCCATAATCCTGAAAGAAAATCATGACCATGATATAACATTGTATCGAAGTACATCCACAAAAGACTAAGAAAAGTCATACATCAAAAACAAATTAATAATATTTAAATCCATGCATAGAATATTGGGAGAGAATTTATAAGCAGGAAAATAAATTGAAGTCAAACAGAAAATCAGGATAAGATACAGACTATCTTGCTACCCCACCGCATGAGAACATTGACTAAGCTGAATTCTCCATGAGGAATTGACAACAAAATCAGGTAACTAACAAGAAATGGGAAGACAGAGGAAAGGTATCTTTAGATCATGATAAACAGCAGTGTTGATGTTACGCCACTAGTCCCTTTACAAGAAAGTTTTATTCGGTATGCTCAACACAGGCAAGAGCCAAATCACCCATTCAATTTTCTTAATCTCCCTATACAGAAAAATGCAATGCACTTTTGCACATATATGGAAATAATTTTGGATGATGTGGCAATTTCTCATTTGTTGAGCACACCCATATGGCTGGCTCGGTGCATTTATAACTTCTCCGTTAGGATACATGAATTCATCTGTGCAACGTATGGTCATCATTAATGACGATAAGCATGTGTCTTTCAGCATAAAAGTTAAAACCTTTGGGCAGACAGCAAGAGTAGCTCATAATTTTGCTGACAAAGAAAAAAATAACTGAACTTATTCTTTCTCCTGGCATAAGTACTAACTGTTCATTCTTCCAAGGTATATTTTTAAAGCTCAGTAGTTTTTAATTGAGCAATGAACAATTGCAGAGAAGCTTGGAGGGCAGACTTTCAGTGGTACATTTACCCTAATAAACAAAACCTGCTACTCTTTCAGTGTTCTTATTTTCTACTAGTAAATTTTATTATGCTTGTATGCAATCCACTTGTCTTAGATGAGGTTGCCAATTTTATTCCATATATTTATGCCAATTTTATGTCAAAGAGGATGTCAGACCAATGAAGAGAAAGTATTATGGTACCTTTGTAACAACAAAATAGATATACAAAATTGTGTAATTACAGAGGAATTAAATTGATGAGTCATACCATGAAACTATGGGAACGAGTAATAGAAAGAAGAGTAAGACGGGAGACAAACATCTCAGAAAATCAATTTGGATTCATGCCAGGGCGGTCGACCATGGAAGCTATACATCTCTTGAGGAGACTCATTGACAACTACAGAGAAAGGAAACAAGATTTGCATATGCTGTTCATCAATCTTGAGAAGGCTTAAGATAGAGTTCCAAGAGAGATCTTATGGAGAGTCTTGGAAAAGAAAGGTGTAAATGTATCATATATTAGTAGAACGAGAAAATAGGTTTGATTGATTAATCCCGAGAACTCCCTTGCTCATACATAGACATGAGTAAGGGAAAGAAGGTTAAAAAGACTAAACTACCCCATGTCGGGGTTACACAAACAATACGGACGACTTGAAAGACAATAAATTACAACTCTCCCCCTCAAGTCAGACGGAAGACATCCGTCATCCCAAGCCTTTGAATGTCGTCGATAAACACGTCACACGTCAAGCTCTTGGTAAACACATCGGCCAACTGATCTTTGGAATGGACGAACGGAGTGACAACTGTCTTTTTATCCAAGTGATCTTTAATAAAATATCGATCAACCTCAACATGCTTTGTCCTGTCATGTTGGACCGGGTTATGGGCAATGTTAATGGCCGCCTTATTGTCACAGAACAAGGAGAAGGGGTCTGACACTGGGAATCCCAGGTCTTGTAACACAGTGCGCAGCCATAGTCCCTCACATAAACCTTGGGATATGGCACGGTATTCTGCCTCCGCACTAGACCGAGCCACAACATTTTGCTTCTTGCTGCGCCACGTCACGAGGTTTCCACCAACAAAGGAGCAGTATCCTGTTGTGGATTTTCTATCATCATGGCAGCCAGCCCAATAAGCATCAGTATAGACGTCGATCTTCAAATTATTGTTCCTGGAGAATAAGAGACCACGACCAGGTACTTTCTTCAAATATCATAGCAAACGATACGAAGCTTCTTGATGTCTGATGCGAGGAGAATGCATATAACGGCTCAGGATACCAACAGCATACGTAATGTCGGGGCGTGTATGGGATAGGTATATAAGTTTGCCGACCAATCTTTGATAACGTGATACATCTATGTGATCACCATCACCATCTTCATCAATCTTGTGATTTTCTTCAATCGGGGTGTTCGCAGGAACACACCCAAGCATACTTGTTTCTTTTAGGAGATCTAATATGTATTTCCGTTGGCATATAAAGATACCCTGCTCGGATCTGATCACTTCGATACCCAGGAAGTACCGCAATCTTCCCAAGTCTTTCACTTCAAATTCAGCAGACAGGAGGGTCTTAAGATTTGCAATCTCCTCTGTGTCATTTCCGGTAATCACAATATCATCTACGTAGACAATGAGGACCACAACACGTTGTTCATGTCTCCGAATGAACATGGTATAATCCGATTGGGCTTGCTTGTACCCAAACTTGAGCATTGCCGTAAGAAATCTTCCAAACCAGGCCCTAGGTGATTGCTTCAGGCCGTATAAGAATTTTCTGAGGCGACAGACAAGGCATTCAGCTCCTTTCTTTACAAAACCAGGAGGAAACTTCATGTATACCTCCTCCTCGAGCTCACCATGGAGGAAAGAATTTTTAACATCCAGTTGATGGAGCTCCCAGTCCAGGCACGCAGCATACGATAGCAACACCCGAATAGAATCCATCTTGGCAACAGGAGCAAACGTCTCCTGATAGTCAACTCCTTGTGTCTGGGTGTACCCTTGGGCAACAAGACGTGTTTTGTACCGTTCCACCCTGCCATCTTGGTTTTGCTTAACAGAGAAACCCCACCGGGAACCTATAGCTTTCTTCCCGGAAGGGAGAGCAGAAACATCCCACGTATGATTCTTGTCCAAGGCAGACATCTCATAATGCATAGCTTGAGTCCAGGCAGGTATCTCCAAAGCTTCCTTCCATGTCTTAGGAATAACAACTAGGGAAAGAGATGAAACAAACGCCTGATGGCTCAGAGTAAGATGGTGGTAAGCCACGTGATTAGAGATAGGATGATGCGTACAAGAAGCTTTACCGTTCTTGAGGAAGGCAATCGGAATATGCAGATCAGCTTCAGCAGGATCTGAGTCTGAAGATGGCACTGGCAGAGGTCGAGCTGTAGTGACCTGAGTACCTGAACTGCGGCGGTGGTAAACATGAGGAAAGGGGGAAATCATAGTAGAAGAGTCAGGTACCTAGATGGGGGCTATGGGTACCGGAGTAGAATGAGCAGAGGGAAAAGTAGGAAGAAGAGGAAGAGGAACAGGAGGAGTAACATCTACATCATCACAGTTCTCCCCCGGACGAAAGAGGTGAGTCGAAGGCGGAAAATAGGGCTCCCCCTCACGGAAGGTGACATCCATGGTACAAAACATACGCCTTGAAGGAGGGTGATAACAACGATAACCTCTGGTCGAGGAAGAATAACCAAGAAAGACACACCGCTGAGCCCGAGGGTCAAGCTTGTCACGATGAGGTTGGTGCACATGCACGAAACATACACAACCAAAAACACAGGGTGACAAGTGAGAGGTATGAACCACACCCAACGTGGAGAGACGAGCGAGAGTAGTGGTAAAGGAAAGGATACGAGAGGGGAGACGGTTGATAAGGTGAGCTGCGGTAAGAACCGCATCACCCCAATAGGGTTTAGGGAGGTGCATAGTGTTGAGGAGGCAGCGAGCAACCTCAAGGAGGTGGCGATTTTTCCGTTCGGCCGCTCCATTCTGAGTAGATGTATAAGCACAGGTTTTCTGGTGGATGATACCATGAGAAGTGAGGTAAGAGCCAAAGGCACCCCGATCATCATACTCCCCCCCCCCATTATCACTCTGAAGGACGCGAATAGAGGCATTAAATTGTGTTTGTACCATATTATGGAAAATTTGAAAACAAGAATACACTTCACTTTTCTTTTTTAACAAATAAACCCACGTAGTACGTGAAAAACAATCAATAAATGTGACAAACCATCGAAAACCAGTGATAGAAACAACGGGGGATGGCCCCCAAACATCAGAGTGGATAACATCAAAAGGGATAGTACTGGGAACAGAAAGGTGAGAAGTAGTATGTCGCACATGTTTAGATTCATCACATACATCACAAACAAAGTTCCGAAGAAAAGGGAAAAAAACAGGAAATAATGTTCGTAGATAAGCAGGCGAAGGATGGCCAAGACGTCGATGCCAACGGAGAACATCCTCTGTAGTAACAGCGGAACTGGAGAGAGCCTGAGAGAGAGGAGTGTCCAGGTAGTACAAGCCGTCACGGTTCCTACCACTGCCAATGTTCCGCTTCGTACCCAGTTCCTGAAAAACACAAGAATCAGGAAAAAAAGTTACCGAACAGTTAAGAGATTTTGTAATATTGCAAATGGAAAGTAAATTTTGAGGGAAAGAGGAAACATGAAGCACAGATGGCAGGGAGATGGACGGAGAACACGAGATATTGCATTTTCCCGCAATAGGGGACAGCGAGCCGTTAGCAGAAATAACTTTCTCCTTACCAGACAAAGGGGTATAAGAGAGGAAACCTGAGGAAGACCCAGTAATGTGGTGTGTAGCCCCAGAGTCGAGCACCCATTCAAAAGGAGAGGTGGTGGCAGTATGAGCACTAGGCGTAGCAATGGCAGCGAGACGTAGAACCTCCGGTGACAGGATCAGACTGGGAGTGAAGCAGGCGGCGGAAAGCATCCAATTCCTGGGCTGTAAGGGATGGAGATTGGGACTCATCATAGATATCAGTAGTGTACGCAGCATCAGGTGAACGGTAGCCACTGTGTCTATGTCCTCCGCGTCCTGATCCAAGACCCCGGCCACGACCACGGCGAGAGGGTGCGAGATGCGGATGAAGTTTGAAACATGCCTCCCGAGAATGTCCCCTTCGACCACAGTAATCACAGATAGACACAGACGAGCCAGGAGTTGGAATGAGACCACGGCCAATACTCGTCAGGGCAGAGCGATCAGGAGGAACCATGACACTGAGAGACTTGCGGCGGTCTTCATCTCCGAGAACCATACTGAACGCCTCCCGAAGGGAGGGAAGAGGAGAGCAATGGAGAACATGTGTGCGAACCATATCAAAGTCCATATTCAATCCCATCAAGAAGACATGAAGGCGTAAACGGTCCTCCCTTTGCTTTAACTGGATGGCATCAGCAGTACATGCTGGAGTGAAATGCGCAAAGTAGTCCAGTTTTTGATACAACCGCTCAAACTCAGAGAAAAAAGACAAAACAGACATCGAGCCTTGACGCAACTCCAAAATGCGTCGAGTGAGCTCATACACCTGAGTGGAGCTCCCAATCTGAGAGTATGTTTTACGAGCACGAGTCCAGATCTCGAATGCCGAGTCCATCAATATATAACTCCGATAAACCTTGGGTGACATCGAGTGCAAGAGCCAGGAAACAACCAGAGAGTTCTCTGAATCCCAGCGCTTCCAGGAAGAATCAGAAACATTAGGCTCCTTAATTGTCCCATCAATATATCCAAACATCTGTTGGCTACGGATGACATGCTGGGCCGCGCGAGACCATTCAAGGTAGTTTGTGTCATCCAAAGATATTGTGGTGATCTTCAAGGAGTTGTAGTGGTCATGTGGCCGCTGAGGGTCACTCATCTGAGGATGGATCACATTTGGAGAAGATACCGAAGAATCAGGATCACCTATATTGACGAGAAAGACGAAAAGAATCAGCAGCCTACAGTAATATTATCAACATGGTGCGAACGAGAGCAGAGATCGGACAAGATCAGCAAGAACTGCAGAAGCAAGCGACCGACTGATCAGGAAAAGCCAGCAGAGGAATCTGCGGCAAGAACTGAGAATCAAGCGGTGGAAAACGCGCCAAGAAACAGCAGTCGGAGGCAGGAGAAGCCTCGGAATCGGCGGCGGAAGCTGTGCCAGAAAGCTGCGGCGGATGCTGCAAAAGCCAGCGGTGGAATATGCGGCGGAAGCTGCGCCAGGAAGCTGCTCGACGATCAACGGCAGAAGAAACAGCGGCAGAACGGAGAAGGATCAGTGGCAGAAGAAACAGCGGCAGACGGAGAAGGATCAACGGCAGACTGCATCATGGAGGAACGGCGGTTACGTTCCTCTCAGCAATCAGCGGTGGGTTGGAGGCCGCCCGTCGTGTCCAGAAGAAACCAAGGCGCGGCCAGACGGAATGGCGGTGGCGGGACCTGGCGTGAGAAAGACGATCGGGGAGTCAGCGGGCTGGCTGCGAGTCGCGTATTAGGGCGCCACCTCTGATACCAAGTAGAACGAGAAAATAGGTTTGATTGATTAATCCCGAGAACTCCCTTGCTCATACGTATACATGAGTAAGGGAAAGAAGGTTAAAAAGACTAAACTACCCCATGTCGGGGTTACACAAACAATACGGACGACTTGAAAGACCATAAATTACAACTATATTGACATAATCAAAGATATGTATACAAATTCAGTGACAAGGGGTGAGGACATCAGGAGGATTAACACAAGAATTTTCTATCATTGTTGGCATACATCAAGATTCAGCTTTAAGCCCTTATCTCTTTACCCTTATCTTAGATGAGCTCACCAGACATATCCAACAAGCAATACCTTGGTGTTTATTGTTTGCGGATGATATAGTTTTGGTCGATGATACGCGCGAGGGTGCAAACGCAAAACTTGAATCTTGGCGAGACATTTTACAAAAGAAGAGTTTTAGGTTGAGCAGGGAAAAGATGGAGTATATGGAGCTTAAATTGTGCAGTGCAAGAAGGGTGGATGAACTCG
Organism: Platanthera zijinensis; assembly: GCA_039513925.1. Classification (NCBI taxonomy): domain Eukaryota; kingdom Viridiplantae; phylum Streptophyta; class Magnoliopsida; order Asparagales; family Orchidaceae; genus Platanthera; species Platanthera zijinensis. The sequence continues at coordinate 188,708,007 of CM077087.1, forward strand.
TTATTAAGTTAGGTGATCAAGATATTTCCCGTATTGAGTATTTTAAATATCTTGGATCGATAGTTCAAAAAGATGGATGTATTGATAAAGATGTGACGCATATAATCCAAGCGGGTTGATTGAAGTGGAGAGGCGTGTCAGGGGTCTTATGTGATCGTAAAGTACCGTTAAAACTTAAGGGCAAGTCTTACCGTACTGCAATTAGACCATCGATGCTCTATGGTTCTGAGTGTTGGACAGTGAATTGTGTACATGAGCAAAAAATGGGAGCTGCAGAGATGAGAATGCTTAGGTTGATGTGTGGGCACACGAGACTGGATAAAATTTGGAATGAATGTATCAGGAATAAGACAAGATTAGCACCAATTGCAGAGAAGATGCGAGAAGCTCGACTAAGATGGTTTGGACACGTACAAAGGAGACCATTAGAGGCACCTATTAGGCGTTGTGAGAGTATAGTCACTGGGCATGTTAAATGAGGGAGGGGTAGACTAATAAAGATTTGGAATAAAACTATAAGGAAAGACATGACGTACATAGGCATTAGTGAGATTAGATGGCGACAAAGGATCCATATAGCTGACCCTACTATAGTGGGATAAAGGCTTGACTGTTGTTGTTGTTGTATTTATTCCTACTAAGTAAAACAAAGTTTGGGGTGATTGGCTTATCTATTAACATAGGCTGCATCCCTGAGAACATTATAAGTATACAATCATGTTCTGGGTCAGATTTTAGATATGTTCAACAGAAAATGAATAAAATAGTCCTCGAACTCTTTAGGGTGTTTCCTTGTTGGCACAATACTTTTATTTCTCACCAATTTGGTCCCCGAACATACTAAAGCTAAACTATGTTGGTGTGGAAATAGCTCCATTGAGATCTATGAAAAGAGTATGTGCAACATTTCATTACCTTAAACCATATTACCTAAAACTCATGCAATTAATTTTCCTACTCTCGACTTTTCATGCAAAAACCCTTGGGTTGTGTCATATACACTTCTACAAAAGAGTTTCCATTTAGGAAAGCCGTTTTGACATCCATCTGTAAGATCCAGTAGTCATAATACGCAGTAATAGCAAGCAGAATTCTGATGGACTTAATCATAGCAATAGGGGAAAAGGTCTTACCATAGTCAATATCATGAATTTGTCTAAAACCTTTAGTCACTTGTTGCCCTTTGAATGTCTGTACATTCTCATCCATGTCGGTCTTCTTCTTGAAGTCTCACTTGCACTATATGGGTCGTACCCCTTCAAGTGGTTCCACCAAGATCCAAAATTGGTTTGCATACATAGAGTCCATTTCTGATTTCATGGCTTCAAGCCACTTCTCGGAGTCTGGTCTACACATAGTCTTTTGGGTGGTTGCAGACTCATCATCATGATCCATAAATAATACATTACTTATTTGAGACACGAGAAATCCATATCTCTCAAGCTAAACCTTTGGTCGACCAGATCTATGTGGGACTTGTGTTTCTTGAGAAGGTTCTCTAGTTATAACATTTTGCAATCCTTGCTCAGGTTCTAATTTCAGTTCACTCACGGTTTGTGCTTCTTGAACTTCTTCAAGTTTAACCTTTGTAGTCTTTCTGGATAAGAACTTTTTCTCTAAAAAGAAACCAGTACTCGCGACAAACATTTTGCCCTCAGACGGTACGTAAAAATAGTACCTTTTACTTTCTTTATGATACCCCATAAGATAACATTTTATCTGACTTGGGTTTCAGCTTGTCAGGCATTTGACGTCTCACATATGCCTCACAATCCCAAATCTTAATGAAAGACATACAAGGACGCTTCCTAGTCCATATCTCATATAGTGTCTTTAGAACCATTTTCGTTGGAGCACGATTTATTGTAAAAACAGTAGTCTCTAGAGCAAATTCTCAAAATGAAATAGGCAAATCTGCATGACTCATCATCGATCGTACCATGTCTAACAGAGTACGATACCTCCACTCAGAAACATCATTATGCTGTGTCGTTCTGGGTGGAGTGAGCTGTGATACAATACCACACTCCTTTAGATGATCACGAAACTCATGGCTTAGGTATTCGCCACCACGATCATATCAGAGTGTTTTAACCCTCTTACCCAGTTGGTTCTCTACTTCATTCTTAAACTCTTTGAACATTTCAAAAGTTTCGGATATGCACTTCATAAGATACACATATCCGTATCTAATGAAATCATCAGTAAATGTAACAAATTAAAAGTATTCACCTCTAGTCATATAACTCATGGGTCCGCATACATCACTATGTATTATACCCAAGAGATCATCAACCCTTTCATTAAAACCAGTGAAAGGGACTTTAGTCATCTTGCTTAATAAACATGATTCACATCTCTCAAATGATTCATAATCAAATGAGTCTATTAGTTCATCTTTATGGAGCTTAGATACTGCATTTCTCATTTATATGACCCAAACGATAATGTCAACGGTACGTAGGATTTAAGTCATTCGTTTTTAGTCTTTTAGTATTTTTTATATTATACATCGGATGGTCTAAGTTCAAAACATACAAACCATTAAACATTTGAGATACAGCATAACAAACATCATTCTTAAATATGGAACAACAATTGTTCTTAATAATAAAAGATAATCCAATCATGTCCAAACATGAAATAGAAATGATGTTTTTAGTTATCGCAGGAACAAAATAACAATTATCTAGTTCCAATACAAGCTCATTGGGCAAAGAAAGACAATAAACTCCTACGACGACAGCAGCAACTCTTGCTCCATTGTCAACACACAGATCCACCTCCCCTTTACTCAGCATTTTTCTCCAACCCAGTTCCTGCATATTTATACAAATGTGAGAACCGCATCCGATATTCAATACCCAGGATGAAGGAGCAGAAAGGTTTATCTCTATAACATAAATATTTAAAACGGAAGTCATACTTCTCTTCATTTTCTGCAGACCCTCAATATAAGAACGACAGATCATCCTCCAATGATCGGCCTTGCCATAGTGGTGGCATTTCCCTTCCTTCACCAAGCCTTTCTTCCTCAATACTGATGACTTGGGCTCAAGGGATGACTTAGGTCCAACCTTAGTCTTCTCGAAACCCTTGACCTTGTTCTTGTTTTTATGCACCATCAGCATGGGGATAGCAGGCTTGGCATTCTTCATGTTGATCTCGGCAGTTTTTAACATGTCTAGGAGTTTGAGCAGTGTCTTGTCAATTTCATTCATATTACAATTCAATACAAACTGTTCGTAACTGTCCGGCAACGATTGCAGGATCAGATCTGTGGCCAACTCTTGGCCAAGAGAAAAACTAGTCTTTTAAGATTCTTTATATAGCAAATCATCTTGAGTATGTGAGTCTCTACTAGGTCTCGAGCTCCCATCTTACACTGAAACAACGTCTTGATGACGTCAAACCTCTCTTGGCGAGCTTGCCCTTGAAACATTTTTCTTAAGGTACTTGTCAATCACCTTACAACTCATATTCTCATGTTGCTTCTGAAGCTAAGAGTCCATGGTGGCGAGCATGAGGCATTCGACATCTAAGAAGTCGTCTTGATATGGTGGTGAGCATGTATAACTAATTTAGTATTTTACCTTAACGAGAGAGTGTTTGAGGCTCTCACTGCGCCCAACTCCAACTTCGCGGAGGATTTCTATTCCAAAACCTAATTAGGGCAATCAAAATAAAAACCTAGGTTATATTAGTTTCCAAATCGAAGGATTTCCACGAACGAATGGAGATAAGGGAGAAATAGACTCACCGGAAACAAAAGTTTTCAACTTCCGCCAAATTATGGTTGAATCAGGCTCTTCCACAGCCAAGGAAGGAAAAGGAACACCCACCGGCGCTCGTAGAGGAAAGAGGAGAAGCTGGAGATGTGAACTAGAGGGGGATCGGCCGGCGGAAGGCTCTGCGGGATGCGTCGGCGCCTGCGGAAACGGGAGACGCGGGCTGCGGTTCCGTGCGGTTTACGGCTTATTCCCGTAAGATGAGGGTGTGTGCGGGTTTAAGAACCGTGAGATTGCGGTTTGGCTTTTCTCCCGTGAAAAAGAAATGAGGTTTACGGGATAACAAAAAGATATGGGCTTTGATAACTGCCTCCCCCCATTTTTACCACTTAATTGCTGCTTAATTATGGCTATACGCACACCCGCGCTCTACTAACGCCTTTGGACTTAACGATTTCTTGTCGCGGTTCGATACTAAAATTAAAATGTGTCTTACTATAATTATGACTAACCTAAATCCCAATTAATGAATGCAGTCATTTGACCAAACTTATATCATACCTCGACGACGCGCTGCCTCAGTCAAAATCCTTCGCGACTCGACCCTACAATATTAAATTAATTCTTACGTCAAAAATTTGGATGTTACAAATCTCCCCTCCTAACAAAAATTTTCGTCCTCGAAAATTGAAATCATACCTGAATCGAAGAGAAAAGAATAGTCTGCATTGCTCTTAAGCTCATCATCTCGCTCCCAAGTATACTCTGGACGGCCAAAGTTCATCCAAAGGACTTTGACCATGCGAATCTCTCTGTTCCTGAGCTTCTGTATCCTTGAATCCACAATTCTGACCGGTCTAACCCCAATACAAAGATCTGTCTCGATTGGTGCTTCCTCGGTACTGATGATTTGACTGGAATCTCTGGCTGCTCTCCTCAGATAGGAGACGTGGAATACATCATGTACACCACTCATTTCCTCAGGTAAGGCCAACCTATAAGCAACCTCACCAACTCTTTCCATTACCTCAAAAGGACTAACGAATCTGGGGCTCAGTTTCTTCATCCGCGTTATTCTAGATACTCCTCTGACTGGTCTGACCTTCAGATAAACGTAGTCTCCAACACTAAACTCCACCGACCTGTGCTTCTGATCATGATACTTGGCCTGGCGATCCTGAGTTGTCTTCATACGCTCCTGAATAAGCTTGATCTTATCAGTGGTCTTATCAATCCATGACTCCCTGATGGTAGATCTTTCTTCACTTTCAGCCCAACACAACGGTGTACGACGTGTACCATAGAGGGCCTTGAACGGTGTCATCTCAATACTCGTCTGAAAGTTGTTGTTGTAGGAGAACTCCACAAGAGTAACATATTTCTCTCATTTTCCTCCAAAGTCCAAAATGCACATTCGTAGCAGATCCTCCAAAATCCTATTTGTGCGTTCAGTCTGTCCATCGGTCTGGGGATGGAATGCGGTGCTGAAATGTAATCTGGTACCCAACCGCTCCTGTACGTATCGCCACTCCCTGGAGGTAAACCTGTCATCTCGGTCTGAAACTATAGTCTTGGGAACACCGTGAAGTCGAACTATCTCGTCTATATATAACAGTGTCAGCTTCGGACCTTGATCTGTCTTCCTAAGAGGAATGAAATGGGCGACCTTAGAAAGCCGATCAACTATAACTCATAAGGAATCATTCCCACTATGCGATCTCGGCAGACCATGAATGAAATCCATGGATATATCCTCAAATGTCCACTCGGGAATGGGAAGTGGCTGAAACTTGCCTCCAGGCCTTTGGCACTCGGTCTTAACTAACTTGCATGTCTCGCACTTCGCTACATAATCTGCAACATCACTTTTCAAGCCTGGTCACCAGACTACCTTCTTGAGATCAGCATACATCTTCGTGCTACCCGGATGTATAGAATATCTGGAATTGTGTGCCTCAAAAAGAATGTCTTCGCGAAGGTGACTAACATCTGGGATACATACCCTACAATCATGCAATAATAACTCATCCTGAATAGAGAATCTCTCTTTCTGACCTGACTGCACTGAGATCCAAATCTCTGTCATATTTAGATCCAAGGGTAGAGCTGTCCTGATTCTATCCTTAATGTCACAAGAAATCTCCATCCAACTAAACCAAGATGAACCAAAACTACAACGTGGCACAACAGTGATGTCCAATCTCTCCAATTCTCGCACCAACTCCTTCTGCTGAGTGAGAAGGGAAAAACACGAACCTCTACGGCTATGAGCATCAGCTACCACGTTCGTCTTTCCTGGGTGGTACTGAATGTCTACGTCGTAGTCCGAAAGAAACTCTAACCATCTACGTTGCCTCAAATTGAGTTTTCGTTGATCAAAGATATACTTGAGGCTCTTATGATCAGTGAAGATCTCGCAACGCACTCCATAGAGATAGTGCCTCCATATCTTCAAAGCATGAATGACTGTTGCAAGCTCCAAGTCATGCACGGGATAGTTCCTCTCATGAACTTTTAACTGTCTCGAGGCATAAGCTACGATCTTTCCATGCTGCATGAGAACACAGCTCAAACCCTGACCTGACGCATCGCTATAAATCTGAAACCTGTCAGTCCCTGAAGGTAAACTCAAGATTGGTGCGGTCATCAACCTGTCATTCAAGTCCTCAAAAGCCAACTCGCACTCAACTGTCCAAACCAAGACCTTACCCTTCCAAGTGAGGGAAGTCAGTGGTAAGGCTATCTTTGAGAAATCTCTGATGAATCTCCTATAGTATCCAGCAAGACCCAAAAAGCTGCGAACCTCTGAAACTGTCGTCGGCCTTGGCCAATTCTTAATGGTCTCTATCTTCTTCGGATCAACACTAACCCCTTTCTGACTGATGATGTGGCCTAAGAATGCAATCTCTGAAAGCCAAAACTCACACTTTGAAAACTTGGCATACAACTGGTTCTTCCTGAGTGTGCTCAAAACAATCCTGAGGTGTGCGGCATGATCTTCTGCACTCTTAGAGAACACCAAGATATCAGCTATGAAGACGATAACAAAACGATCCAAGTACTCCCGAAATACCTTATTCATCAGGTCCATAAATACTGAAGGAGCATTGGTCAGCCCGAACGGCATGACCACGAACTCGAAGTGTCCATATCCGGTACTGAAAGTCGTCTTCTGAATATCCACGTCTCGAATCTTTAACTGATGATAGCCCGACCTCAAATCTAACTTGGAAAAGGTGATCGATCTCACCAACTAGTCGAACAAATCATCAATCCTGGGAATCGGGTATTTATTCTTTACAGTCAGCTTGTTCAATTCACGGTAATCTATGCACAGTCTCAGACTACCATCTTTCTTCTTCACGAACAGTACTGGAGCACTCCAGGGTGATGTACTGGGGTGTATAAAACCCAAATCAAGCAACTCCTGCAACTGGCTCTTCAACTCCGCTCGTTCCCTGGGAGCCATCCGATAGGGAGATTTGGCTATCGGTGTAGCCCCAGGCTGCAAGTGTATCGGGAACTCAATCTCTCTATCTGGAGGGGCACCAGGGAGCTCTTCCGGGAAAACATTGGGGAACTCCTGCACCACTGGTACCTCTGTCAAGTCAGCCTTAACCTCCGCGCTCATCAGTACTACGAAGGTTTCACAACCCTTACTGATGCACCTTCTCGCTTAGACTGCAGAGATGATCATCTTCACTACTCCCTTCAAGCCCTGAAAAGAAAATGAAGTCTGGTTGGGGCCCTCAAACTGTATCTGCTTCGCCCTACAGTCAATCCTGGCGTTGACTGCCGAAAGCCAATCCATTCCAAAGATCAGGTCGAATCCTGTTATAGGTAGATGCAAAGCTTCCACGATAATCTCGGTATCACCAAACTGCACTGGTACCCTGCACTTATCTCTGGTTTGCAGAAGGGATCCATTCGGCATCATGACTTCCAACGATACTGCCTCTGTAAAAACTTCTAAATTCAGCTTACGCACTAGAGATTCTGCGATAAACGAGTGCGAGGCACCCGTATCAAACAGAATCTTGGAAGGTAAATTACGAATCATAAGGATGCCAACATGAATAATGAAAGTCACACTAGTGTCAACTACCTTCACCTATGTTGATGCACGAAATGCGAATGGGAAACCGGCACCACCAGCTAACCGTTCGAGCACTGGGGAAAGAATGGGGAGGAGACAGTCGGCTAGTCGGTTACTAGCGGCTAGGAATGGCGGATAAGACCGGATAGAGAAAAGAGAAAGGACCGCTATCAGCGGCAACACCAGAGTTCGCCCGCCGCGGCTTAAATGCCCCTCCTGCGGCGGACTTTCCTTTTATGAACGGGAAAACGGTTACAGCGGTTGGCCTACTGAGACCGCGCGAACAGGATACCCGCCGGAGAAGGATTTCGAATCCGCTGCCACAGGAGGCAAGCTTGGGGATTCGAACTCTCTCCCCTGAAAGGTACTGTTCACGCCTATTTATAGGCTCAGGGGCCTGCCCAAACGGGCAGGGCTAAAATTACCGGCTGCCCGAGGTACAGGAGAATCGGGCAGCGGTGACGGGAAACAACCAAGAAAGGGAAGAGGGCAGAGGAAAGGCCGCGCGGCCTGGCGGGCTTCCTCTGGCGAGTTGAGAGTCCTGGCCTCTGGACGGGCTGATCTGAACTCCCTCTGACGGCGACCTGGGACATAGGGCGCGCGGCTTGGACAAGGACAGGCCGACCCTTAGATGATGGCTGGACTTGAACTGGAGGCGGCCTGACGGAGAGGCCGACTGGCTTATCTGAAAACAAGCCAGTTTGCTGAGAATGGTGGCTAGAAAGAACAAGCCGCCCGGACCTGAAAACCTGGATAACTAGTCGCGGATTCTGGGTTAACATAATCCCCGCACATTTTTAAGTTTCTGAAAAACTTCGAAAATGTAGAACTAAGCCGGAGACCGCGACTGCCATTAATGCTCCTGCGTCTATAAAAGGCCGAGGGCCCTGCCATTTCGTCAAGATTTCTGTCAAACCACGGGTCATTATTCGCCACTTGCGGTTAGGATCCTCCAAGCCGACAGGGACTTCTACAAGATGGACGTCATGTCCTCGATGCTAGTTCGCGAAAAGAAGTCGTCTGAGTCGAAAAAGAGGAGCAGGAAAACGGACAGTTCTGACCAACAACCTGAGAAGAAAACTGAGAAGCCGATCACCCCGGCGGCTTCTGATTCTGGAAAGAAACCGATGGAAGCCATCGCGGAATCCTCTCAGGCCGCGATCAAAGTAAAAATGATTTCCAAATCTGCTCTCCCGCAAGCCGGAACCACCAAATCATTTGACATTACCTACTCACCATCAGGTGAACCCCTCTTGAAGATCGCCGGGGCGGAGGAGAAGAGTGTCGACTCTTCCAAACCGCGCGGGTTTCCCACATCTGCTGACTTGATCGTCGTTGATGAGGACGACTCAGAGAAGCTACTGGAGGCCGAGCGGTCTCTGACTGAGAAGAGGAAGCGGACAGAGACAATAGTCAGCCACTTGAAGCGACATAAGAAAAAGGACGAGACCCTTGAGGAAAGGATGAAGAGGAAAGCGTGGAAGATGCGGGTTGATAACCATAATGTTTCTGTGAAGACCGGAGCGGCTAGTGTCCAGTATAAGCCGCGGGAGAAGGAAGTATCTGAGAGTCCGTCGACTCCATCCCCCAAGCCGAACGAGCCAGAGAGAACGCCGGCGGTTAGCGATTCCCTGAGCGACATCTTGAAGGGTATGGAGAAGTTCCAGCAGCAAGACAAGTTATTGGAAACTCCACCGGCTTCTGAAGAGGTCGCCGACGTTGATGTCGAAGTTACAGGAGAGAAGCTTGGCGAACCGACTCCTGCGGTTTCAGAAGGGGTTGAAAAATTAAAACTCAGAGAGAAAATAAAGGAGATGAGGGAATTAATCGCCGGGAAGCAGGTGGCGACTACATTTCCCGCCCTGCAAGGTAAACAAAAAGAGGTTAAGCGTATTGTAAAATTCTACAAGTCGCGGTCACGGAAGAAGGGAGCGGACACAATTTTCAATCCGCCGGCGAGCTTCTTCCTGACCACGGCACAGCTGAAAAGCAAAGCTAAGGAGACCGCGCGGCTATGGAAAGAAAAGCTAAAGCGAATAGACTCCGAAAAGTTTAGGCGACCAGCGGATAGACTTGATACTGCGGCTTTTGACGGAGAGATAACCACGAGCTGTGGTCTCGTTCTAACGAGATCTTTTAAAAGGTGTCGGTCATGTTACTGAATCTAACCGCTTGTTTAATCGCTGCAGGTGCACCTGAAACTCCCATCAAGCCGGGCGATCTGACGACTTTCTTACCTCCACTGATTCCACCGCTACCTCCAAGTGTCTGTGACCAAAGGACGGCCGAATTCCAGGAGGAGGTCGCCGCCTTGCAGGCTAGAGTAAGGGAGCATGCCGAGGCCCTTCGAGCCAAGGAAGAAGAGTGGCGGCTTCAAGAAGAAAATCAGCGGTCTATGCTGGAGGCCGCTGAAAAGAGAACTCAAGAAGTGTTGGAGGACTTGGAGCAGGAGAGAGGAATGATGCGGTCTGAGCTGGAGATCGCCGAGAAAAAGACGCAGGAGGCACTGGCCAACTTGGATTTGGCGAGAGAAACGATGCAGATTACGTTGGAGACCGCTGACAAAAGAGTGCAGGAGGCACTGGCCAGCGCGGATACGGAGAGAGCGGCAAAGCGGACTACGCTGGAGGCCGCTGACCAAAAGATGCAGGAGGTCCTGGCCAGCTGGGAGGAGGAGAAGATAACGATGCGAACTGCGCTGGAGGCCGCCGAGCAAAGAACACAGGAGGCGCTGGCCAACCTGGAGCAGGAGAAGACAGAGAAACTTGACATGCAAGCTTTAGTTCTGATGGCCGGCCGGATTGAGAGGGAAAGGGCGGACATCGCTCGACTTGAGGAGGAAAGGGATAAGGATCAACCAGAGGAGGCCGGCAGAGGTTTGCGACCTGCTGGGACGACTACTGAGCAGCAGCAACTACCAAACCGCCCGGCTTCCGGAGAGACTTCGGACTCACCAGTAGTCGCGGCGGTTAGGCAGGTCGCTGCTTCTGGCGACCCGGGAGATCGCGCTCTACCGCTGGTTCCATTTGCCCGCGTAGAGCGTGATACCTCGCGGGTTCATCGGACTCTGCACTCCATCCACAACCTTGTCAGTCAAGTGTACGTCCAGCTGGTACAGGCCGGAGACCAAGTCGCGCGAGTTGGTCGAGAAGCTCCAGAAAGTGGAGAGAAATAATTATGAGAACTCTATTTGGCTTTGTAATAAGCATCAACTCGTGATGCAGGGCAGTCTGACTGTTGTGAACAATTGTTGTATATTTGATTGTATGCTACTGCGAATTGCTTGCGGCTCTGTGCGGTTTGAATATCATAGATGCTATATTTTTGCTTTGTGAATTTTGTTAAGTACAGGAACTTGGCCGCGCGAACTGCCGAACTGTTCTGCGGTTTGAATACTTTCTCTTGCAGGTTAGGTCGTGCGGCTAGATAACAAACCGCGATTTGACAATCATCACTGTAGCTGTGTATAAAATCTATAAAAGGAGATGATCCCGGAGACTTCGGCACGAAAGATCAGGATGCGAGCTAAAGAAAAGTCGATGCGGTCTGAGAAAACTTCTGCCGTCAGGACCGATGCGGCTTCTGCCTTCCATTCGGCGGACCACAAAGAAGGTCGGCTTACTCAAGCCGAGCTAGATAACTTTGTAGAGAAGTACATGAAAGACAGCCCGCTGCTCGCGCGGCTTCCTCTTCCTTACGAACGAATCAACACCTCTGCAGCCAACCAGATCGCCATTCCTGTCGATCACTTTGACTGCGGCTTCCGCTTTCACGTGCTGATGGAAGCCGTAGCGGTCTTCGACCACTATGGAGTAGTGCCAGGACAGCTACCGCCGAATTCCATTGCGGCTATCTACAGCTTCATCTCCTACTTGAGGTCGGAGAGAGTTCGCTTCTCGATAAAGCTGTTCAGAGAATGCTTCTCAGTCCGGTCTATTCCGGACTCTGGAACAAAGATCTTCAGAGGGCATCTGTACTTCGGCTGCCGGGGGCTGAAGGTCGTCAACCTGGCGAACAAAATCCTGAATTGGTCAGAGAGGTACCTAATCTTCGAGGGCCAACTCGGACTCTTGCCGGTCCATCCGCAGGTTCGCGATGAAGCCGCTTTTGGCAGCAGCGGACTGGACGGCCTTGAGAAGGATATCTTCGACTTCTTCAAGGGGGAGCGGCTAGACGTCGTCCACTACCTCCCGCTGCTCCCAACTTTGGAGGATGTTCACGCGGAGGACAGTAAGTATCAGCCAACCGAACTGCTCAGCTAGCCGCGCGGCTTTCCATCTGACTTGTCAAATTTGCCTTGCAGCTGTCGTTGCGGTCCCGCTGAACAAGCCGCTAACTCCTAGCGGCCTAACCCTTACACAGCGGGAGAAAAGGGCCAAGAGGGCCAGGCCGGAGTGAGCTGAAGAGGAAGGAGCATCGGACTCCTCCAGCGACTTCACGCTGCATGGTATGGGCAGCCGCTTGAAGGATCTCCACGGCAACCCCACCATGCAGTGGAGTGCCGACGGCGAATCAGTCCAAGTTTCCACCGCCCTCCCTAACTGGGGGAAGGAAACGATAAGCCGCCACGCCTCCGCGGCTGGCGCGGCTTTGTATGGTAGGCGCAACCTGAAAGCGCTGAAGAAGATACCAGAAGAGCATTTCTCGCGCTTTGCCGCGCAGGTCGGCGCGAGAAACTACGTGGCTAACCACTACATGGGCCTGGCCCATAAGCGGTTAGTCGCAAGTCAAACCGGCCTGAAGAGGCAACTCGCCGAAAAGGACGAAGAAAATGCACGCTTGAAGGAATTGAATGCGGTAAGATATTACCTGATTTTTGCGGCTTCATTTATCAAGCCGCGCGGACTGACCTTTTTTCTTCCTTTGCAGAAAATGTATTGTCACGACCCGTCTCGACGGAAGTCAGAGTGCGCTTCGGGCGGGCCGTGATGCCACAGGCATGGGCGGAAAGGAACCATGCCTGCTAAGGCGGATGCGGTGATATAGAAAATAGTTTCTTAGAAATAGTAATTTTGTTTGAACAATTGATTGAGTATAAATGTGCGGAAGCACTTAAAGTTTTAAAACGTGGGTAATTCATGCACATGTATTTTCTTGAAAAATTTAATGCTACACACAGTGCTGAAACAGAAGAAAATGCAAAAAAATAACGGTAGTGATAATGTTATAGATAAGATGATCTAATACATCAAAATATATCCTAGGAGCTGTCCATGATACATAAGAAAATGTCTTACAATAACTATTACATGATAGAAAGACAGTAAATGGATCATAGAACCTGATGCAGACAACTATAAATGAAAAACCTCTGAGCAAGACTGGAGCTGAACGAGAAGTAGCTCAGAGAGCAGGCGGCGCAGTCACGAACCCTAAGGCAATTTCAAGACAGAAAGAAAATGCCTTAGAACTTAGGATTTATATATAAGCAAATTAATTAATTTAAAGTGAGAGCAAAAACAAGAGACATAACCGAGTACTGAAATATCATGTATAAGGCTACCAAACATGCCAAAAACCAGGTCAAACAAACATATCTGAAACATTAGCTTACTCCGGAGTATAGCCTAGAATTAATAGTTGTAAGTCGCGATCGATGAAGTGTATACGTACTATAGCGGACGCACATGGCTCACGATCAGATCTGAGTGCAAGTCTTATCGGAAAAGTAATCCTGCTTGCCGTGACCATGCCAGCAGACAGATGCCCAGTTAGACGCTACAATTCAAGAATTTCGCTTACAACTATGGATTCGTCTTATAGTGCGTCCTTATGGATTGTCTATCAAATTTCGTTATATCAATACTTTTTAGTGTTCAAAATTTTGTAAAAAAAAAAGGAATTATTTGTAACGGACAGATAAGCAGAGTAAATCTAAAGTTTTGCAAGTGAGAGGGGGTTCTCTACTTGCCTTAAAGTGACGTCGACAGTGCTCGCGTCAACTAAGTGGCGTAAGCGGTGTTAAAAGCTCTAGCTACACCTGTTCGAGATCAAAAATACATTCCAAATTGAATTAACAGTTTTCTATGCTAGCACATATGTCAAATAATCGCACCACATAACAGGAGAGGGGAATAACGTTTTTACCTCCCTCGAAAGTGAGGGGAGAAGAGCCTACCGCGAGGGATCGGGAGTTTTGGCGGCGTCTGGAGGCAAAAATCTCAAGCTTGGCGCGATTCCACCACCTAAGCCCAACGAGCGACACGGGAAGTGCAAACAGAATTGAAATTAGATGACTTTATGACAAATCCAAGGGGGATTGACGAAATCACGCCAATCGGAGGGCGGAAATCTTCCCAAAAAAAATTAGGGCAAGCTAAAAATGAGGGATTGATGAAATTCCTTACCTAATGAGTCCAGATTTGGGCTCAGAAATCCACGAAGAGGGGTTTCGAGCGAAACCCTAGGAGTCCCTCACGAAAACCATCGGCCGGAACGAGAAGGAGTTAGCGTTGCCGGAGAAGGATCGCTGTCCTTGTCCTCACTGGTCAGAGAAGGAGAAGAGGAGGCAGTTGGAGGCCCTTGGAGGAGGTCTTTGGACCCTAGGGTGCAGCCGGCCAAGAATCTGTGCGGAAGATTCCGGCCAAGGGAAGCAACGGAGACGTCGGGGAAGCAAAAGGAATGGGCGCCCGACCAGAAGGAAGCGTTTTCCGGCCACGGGGAGGCGTCTCGGGGGCGGCCGGAGGCGTTGGCGGCGGGTTCCGGGGCCGCCGGGTATGCGTGAGGCGGAAGCGGGATCTGCCCCTGCGGGTTTTCTTGCGGGATGCGGAAATGGACCGGGGACTCGAGGTTTTAATAAAAGGAGGGGGGCGGGGTAGGTTTAGACCGGGTTATTTTGGGGTCTTTTTTTATATTTTTTTTTTTTATTATTATTATTATTATTATTATTAATCTTATATGTTATTAACCGGGTTGTTACATTCTCCCCTACTTAGGAAGTTTCGTCCCGAAACTCACAAAGGAATTCTTTGAAGGGAACTAAAACAACAGAGTTTCAGATGACATATACTTCAAACAGAAGTTTGCAGATTAGCGCATGAAAGTTAACCATGAAAGATACTGAAATAACGAGGAAGTCGGACTTAGAGACGTACCAAGATCATGAGAAGAGTTGAGGATACTTGTTGCGCATGTCAGATTCGAGTTCCCAAGTGTACTCTTCAGACTTGCCATGCACCCAAAGTACCTTCACCATCGGAATGGTTCTTTTGCGAAGCTTGCGCTCTTGATATTCAACGATCTTCGAAGGCTCGATCGGATAAGACAGATTGGCTTCAGGAATAACTGGAACTTCTTCAAGAACACGATTAGGATCGTGGATGTACTTCCGAAGCTGGCTGACATGAAAGACGTCATGAACACCGGCCAAAGAAGCAGGTAGATCCAGACGATAGGCAGATCCTCCAACACGCTCTGAGATGACGTACGGTCCCACGAACCTCGGGCTGAGCTTATGATGGCGACCGAACCGTTTTACCCCAGGAGTAGGAGAAACCTTCAGAAACACTTGATCACCAACCGCAAACTCTAACGGACGGCGGCGCTGATTTGCATACTTTCTCTGTCTCTCAATGGCACGACTGAGCTGAACACGAGTCTTCTTGGTAGCTTCTTCCATTTCCTGAAGTAACTCAGGACCCAAAATCACCTTTTCACCGACTTCTGACCAGTAGAGCGGGGTCCTACAGCGACGCCCGTACAGTGCTTCGAACGGGGCCATCTTGAGGCTCTCTTGGTAGCTGTTGTTGTAGGCGAATTCAACCAAGGGTAGATGTTCATCCCAAGCTCCCTTGTAGTCCAAAATATAGCACCGAAGCATGTCTTCAAGAATCTGATTGACCCTCTCGGTCTGGCCATCAGTCGTTGGGTGATAAGCGGTGCTCAGGTTAAGATCAGTGCCCAAAGCTTGCTGAAATCCCTTCCAGAAGTGCGATACAAATCTCGAGTCACGATCAGAAACAATCCGCAGAGGGATCCCATGGAGTCTCACAATCTCAGAAACATAAATCCGGGCCATTTTCTCGGTGGAATGACCCTACTTGTACGGGATGAAGTGAGCCACTTTAGTAAGGCGATCTACTATGACCCAAATCGCATCATGCCCTCTCGGAGTGCGGGGCAAACCCGTGATGAAGTCCATAGAAATATCTTCCCACTTCCATTCAGGGATAGGCAGGGGTTGCAAAAGTCCACCAGGACGCTGACGCTGAGCTTTCACCTTCTGGCACGTCAGACATCGAGAGATGAAGCGTGCAATATAGTTCTTCATGCCAGGCCACCACACAATCTGCTTAAGGTCATGATACATCTTATTGTTACCAGGATGACCAGATGTGCGGGACTCGTGAGCTTCTCGGCAAATACTATCCAGCAACTCAGGGACATCGGGAACACATAGGCGACTTCGGAAAAGAAGAACATTGTCAGAGATAGAGAAATCGGGAAGAGTACCAAGTTCGACATGTCGGCGAATGCGCTGGAGTGCGGGGTCAGATGGTTGCAGGTCCTTCACCTGTTCTACCCATAACGGATCTGAGACTCCTCCTTGACCTCCAGGTGAGAAGGATATGTCCATCTGCTCGAGGTCATCAATCAGGGCCGCGAGAGAAGCTGACATGGGTGCACAGGCGGCAACTGAGGCATGACGACTCAAAGCATCCGCTACTGAATTGGCTTTCCCGGGCACATAAGTGAGCTGCAGGTCATAATCTGCTATGAATTCCAGCCATCGCCTCTGACGAAGATTAAGATCTTTCTGAACGAAAATGTACTTCAAACTCTGATGGTCAGTGAAGAAGTGACACTTCACGCCATAGAGGTAGTGACGCCAAAGCTTCAAAGCAAACACGACTGCAGCGAACTCCAGATCATGAGTGGGGTAGTTCCGTTCATGGATCTTCAACTGCCTCGACCCATAAGCAATAACACGATCCTCTTGCATCAGGACACAGCCAAGCCCACTCCGGAAGCATCGGTATAAACCGAAAAGTCCAACCCTTCTGAAGGAAGAGCTAAAACTGGCGCTGAACACAAACGTTGCTTCAATTCAGAAAAGGCCCGCTCACACTGTTCTGTCCACTCAAATCTGGCATGTTTTTGAGTTAGACGAGTTAGGGGAGCAGCAAGAGAGGAGAAATCCTTGACGAAACGCCGGTAATAGCCCGCCAAACCAAGGAAACTGCGAATCTCAGTAGGGGTAGAAGGCTGCTTCCAGTCCATAACAGCGGAGACCTTGGCAGGATCAACGGAAAGTCCATCGCCGGAAATGACATGCCCCAGAAAGGCAACACGATCCAGCCAAAACTCACATTTCGCCAATTTGGCATAGAGCTGGTGCTGACGAAGAGTGGAGAGTGTGAGTCTAAGATGGGTTGCATGCTCCTCACGAGTCTTGGAGTAAACCAAGATATCATCAATGAAAACAATGATGAACTTATCTAGGTAGTCGCGGAAGATACGGTTCATCATATCCATGAAGGCAGAAGGGGCGTTAGTCAACCCAAAAGACATCACCAAAAATTCAAAGTGTCCATACCGAGTCCGGAAAGCTGTCCTGGGGATGTCGGATTCTTTGATCTTTAACTGATGGTAACCCGACCTGAGATCTATTTTGGAGAAGACGGTACTGCCTTTGAGCTGGTCAAAAAGGTCATCCACGCGCGGGAGGGGGTACTTATTCTTGATGGTTACCTTGTTCAGGTCCCGGTAGTCGATGCACAATCTCATGGATCCGTCTTTCTTTTTAACGAAAAGAACGGGGGCTCCCCAAGGAGAAGAGCTGGGACGAATGTACCCACGCTCAAGCAACTCATCCAATTGCGACCTAAGCTCCTCCAGTTCTCGCGGCGCCATACGGTATGGAGCTTTAGATAATGGGCGTGTTCCAGGCTCTACATCGATGGAGAATTCTACTTCACGATCAGGAGGTATTCCAGACAACTCGGCGGGAAACACGTCAGGGAATTCGGAAGCAATCGGGATATACTCAAGTTGGGGTTCGACAGCATCTGAATGTGAAGCATAAACAAAGCAAGCAAAACATCCCTGGCTAAGAAGTCGAGAGGCGCGCATAGCAGAACTTACCTGCAGGTGGCTGCGGGTAGTCTGAACATGAACGCTGTAGTCTTTACCATCGATACTGAGATTGACCCTTTTTGCCACACAGTCCAATTTTGCTTGATACGCGACCAGCCAATTCATACCCAAGATTACGTCGAATTCTGTCATGTCCAGGACTATGAGATCGGCGACGACTTGCAGTTCACCGAGCAGTATCGGACAATTGAGAATGCCTCTAGTAGACAAGTGCAAATGACCGGGCACAGAGATTTCGAAAGGAACATCGAGTGGCAAAGTAAGCCAATTATGAAGATCCACGATATGACGTGCTATAAAAGAGTGAGATGCTCCAGAATCGAATAGGATTTGCATCCATTTGTTTTTGACCCTAAAACTCCCTAGAAATAAACATAGCAATGGCATTCAAGATCTTTCTGACATTAAGGCAAGAAATGAAAAGACGCAGGACATTTAAAAATTTACATAAAGCATACCAGAGATGACGGAGGTAGATGCGAGCGCCTCGCCCTGAGTGGTGACGTTCAGCACAGCCTTGCCCTTATCTTGGGCACCAGAAATAGCCTGCAGGGGCTGAGCGGGGATCGGGCTTTCCTTCACGGGGCAATCTTTAATCTGATGTCCAAACTGCCCACATCTGAAGCAGGTATTCTGCTTGCGGCGACAATCATTCACCAAGTGGCCCGATTTCTTGCAATAGGTACAGACGGAGGAGGCAGAGGCAAGCGTAACCTGGGGCTGTTGGGCGGGCACAACCATCTTTTGCTTCTTCAGAAGATATCGACAGACTAAGACGGTATGGCCAACTTTGTGGCAGTAGGCACACACCTCTTGAGACTTGGGACCTTGCTCCTGAGGTGGAGCATTCTTGCGCTTGTGGTCACGTACAGCGGCATTGTTCGTACCATGCTGAACTTTCTTGGCAGTGCGATCCATCTCAATAGCTTCAACCTTCAAGGCAGCTCCAACAGTCTCGGCGTAGGTGGTGGCGCCGTGGGCTACCACATGCTGGCGGAAGTCGTGTCGGAGGCCCTTCACGAAGCGGCTGATCTTCTTGGATTCATCGGGCACGAACTCTGCGGCAAGGAGAGATAGACGAGAGAACTCTATCTCATATTCAGTTACGGTTCTGCCAGGCTGCTGAAGGGACAGGAACCTCTCAGCTAGCTTGTCTCGCTCCACGGACGAAAGAAACTTTTCCATGAGCGCATTCTTGAACTGCTCCCAGGTCATAGCGGAAGAATTGGGGAGACTGCGGCGCTGAAGCCACCAAGTGTATGCATCCTCGGTCAGCTGGTAGGCCGCAAGATGAACCTTGTGTGCCTCAGGAACACCGGCATACTCGAAGTGCTTTTCCATCTGGGAGAGCCACTCCGAGATGACGAAGAAATCACGACTGCCATTGAAGGATGGCGGATTCAGCCTCTTGAACATCAGCGTATCCGCCATTGCTACAGGAGGAGCAACCAGACCTGGCACGGGCGGGACCGCAAGGGTGTCAGTAAGCAAGCCAGTCCCTAAACCAGGTGCAAGAGGGGGGGTTCCAAGAGCGGCGGTAACAGTGACTCCTGCTGTCCCTGCGCTGCCAGAATCAGGAGCTGTGTCAGGAGTTTGACGATCTCCCTCTAAACGAGTGAGACGCTCGAGAATCTGCCTCAACAGCTGGGCAGTGGCGTCTACAGGAGCTGCCCCGACTGGAGGGGTAGCTTTCTTGCGCTGAGATCGTTTAGGGGCCATCTAAGCAGGGACACAAAAGAAACGAGTAAGAAAGACAATTACGTCAATCATAGGATATTAAGGAATAACAGGTTCTAGCATTTTGATACTGTCGAATACATAGATCATATATTAGTTACAGCATTTTCATTGGACAGCTCTAGGTGATGATTAATGACAAGAAATCACATGCAATGTCAAGCAATTTACAAAACCATGTGTGTACGATCATCATCTGCTGTTCTTGGCTTAACATTTGTGTAATGAGTTATGTTATGCATGTAATGCAATCATGTCTAAAATGCATTCCTACGAATGTTCATGAATGGATATACATGCCATGTTAAGCGCCCATATCACTTAACATGTTATGCATATTATGATTCTAATGCCAACGCACTTGAAAATATTAAACCGCCCATACAATTTAATATTCGCAAGCGGTGTATAGCCTAATGGAAATTCATATGCACAAAAATGTTAAGTTTGCCCATAACCCCTTAACATTCATGTGCATACTACTCATGATTATGAGTGAGTGTGTGCGATGTCTCAGCCGCGAACAACAAATAATGAAAGGCTGAGTGAGATATGATGCATGTACATGTATTTACATAATAGAAGTTAAAATATTTGAAAATTTCAAAATACTGCATTTTTAAGAGCTAACCTGGCTCTGATACCAACTGTCACGACCCGTCTCGACGGAAGTCAGAGTGCGCTTCGGGCGGGCCGTGATGCCACAGGCATGGGCGGAAAGGAACCATGCCTGCTAAGGCGGATGCGGTGATATAGAAAATAGTTTCTTAGAAATAGTAATTTTGTTTGAACAATTGATTGAGTATAAATGTGCGGAAGCACTTAAAGTTTTAAAACGTGGGTAATTCATGCACATGTATTTTCTTGAAAAATTTAATGCTACACACAGTGCTGAAACAGAAGAAAATGCAAAAAAATAACGGTAGTGATAATGTTATAGATAAGATGATCTAATACATCAAAATATATCCTAGGAGCTGTCCATGATACATAAGAAAATGTCTTACAATAACTATTACATGATAGAAAGACAGTAAATGGATCATAGAACCTGATGCAGACAACTATAAATGAAAAACCTCTGAGCAAGACTGGAGCTGAACGAGAAGTAGCTCAGAGAGCAGGCGGCGCAGTCACGAACCCTAAGGCAATTTCAAGACAGAAAGAAAATGCCTTAGAACTTAGGATTTATATATAAGCAAATTAATTAATTTAAAGTGAGAGCAAAAACAAGAGACATAACCGAGTACTGAAATATCATGTATAAGGCTACCAAACATGCCAAAAACCAGGTCAAACAAACATATCTGAAACATTAGCTTACTCCGGAGTATAGCCTACAATTAATAGTTGTAAGTCGCGATCGATGAAGTGTATACGTACTATAGCGGACGCACATGGCTCACGATCAGATCTGAGTGCAAGTCTTATCGGAAAAGTAATCCTGCTTGCCGTGATCATGCCAGCAGACAGATGCCCAGTTAGACGCTACAATTCAAGAATTTCGCTTACAACTATGGATTCGTCTTATAGTGCGTCCTTATGGATTGTCTATCAAATTTCGTTATATCAATACTTTTTAGTGTTCAAAATTTTGTAAAAAAAAAAGGAATTATTTGTAACGGACAGATAAGCAGAGTAAATCTAAAGTTTTGCAAGTGAGAGGGGGTTCTCTACTTGCCTTAAAGTGACGTCGACAGTGCTCGCGTCAACTAAGTGGCGTAAGCGGTGTTAAAAGCTCTAGCTACACCTGTTCGAGATCAAAAATACATTCCAAATTGAATTAACAGTTTTCTATGCTAGCACATATGTCAAATAATCGCACCACATAACAGGAGAGGGGAATAACGTTTTTACCTCCCTCGAAAGTGAGGGGAGAAGAGCCTACCGCGAGGGATCGGGAGTTTTGGCGGCGTCTGGAGGCAAAAATCTCAAGCTTGGCGCGATTCCACCACCTAAGCCCAACGAGCGACACGGGAAGTGCAAACAGAATTGAAATTAGATGACTTTATGACAAATCCAATGGGGATTGACGAAATCACGCCAATCGGAGGGCGGAAATCTTCCCAAAAAAAATTAGGGCAAGCTAAAAATGAGGGATTGATGAAATTCCTTACCTAATGAGTCCAGATTTGGGCTCAGAAATCCACGAAGAGGAGTTTCGAGCGAAACCCTAGGAGTCCCTCACGAAAACCATCGGCCGGAACGAGAAGGAGTTAGCGTTGCCGGAGAAGGATCGCTGTCCTTGTCCTCACTGGTCAGAGAAGGAGAAGAGGAGGCAGTTGGAGGCCCTTGGAGGAGGTCTTTGGACCCTAGGGTGCAGCCGGCCAAGAATCTGTGCGGAAGATTCCGGCCAAGGGAAGCACCGGAGACGTCGGGGAAGCAAAAGGAATGGGCGCCCGACCAGAAGGAAGCGTTTTCCGGCCACGGGGAGGCGTCTCGGGGGCGGCCGGAGGCGTTGGCGGCGGGTTCCGGGGCCGCCGGGTATGCGTGAGGCGGAAGCGGGATCTGCCCCTGCGGGTTTTCTTGCGGGATGCGGAAATGGACCGGGGACTCGGGGTTTTAATAAAAGGAGGGGGGCGGGGTAGGTTTAGACCGGGTTATTTTGGGGTCTTTTTTTATATTTTTTTTTTTTATTATTATTATTATTATTATTATTATTATTATATGTTATTAACCGGGTTGTTACATGTATGATCCGACCAACTCGGCCTTCCAGGACGCGGTCTTTCCGCAGCTAGTCCAAGGAATCGACGGAGCGTTGAAACGCCTTCGAGATCGTGGAGGCCTCGCCCCGGGATTCACCGACTTCACTTGCGCCGACCTGTACCCACCCTTGAAGAAAAGGGTGGTCGCGGTTTATCGAGCGCTGAAGGGCAAGGAGAAGGTCGATGGAGAGGGCGAGGGCAAGGCAGAAAATGAAGAGTACAGCGAAGGAAGCAGGAGCGAGACCGCTTCTTCAGAAACCGGCGGTCAAGCATCTGAGACCGCACGGGTTGAAGCCGTTAGGACATAGACCGGGGAGTCCGACAGTTCGCACACGTCTTCGTCCGACAGCGGCGAATACTCGCCGTCCGAGGTCGATGTCGATGGTGAATCGGACTCCGGCGCTCCTGCGTCTAAAAGACTAAAGCCGGATAGCTAGGAAAAAATACTTGTAATAATTTTCCATCTTTTTGAGACCGGCGGTATGTTTTTGTAAACCGCGCGGTCTACCTTTTGTACTTGACAGTAAAAATGAAAACATTTTACCTTTTGTGAAAATCCATTGTACCGCAATTTTACTTACTTGCTTATATATGCGGCTTAATCTTTCTTACTCGCTTCCGACTTATAAAATCTCATTGATGACTTCGCCGAATAATAAGTACTTCTGTTCCAATTAAACTTGGATAGAATACCAGTAGCCAAGTATATTAGTTCGTCTGCGAGTTTATAACAATCCGATTACCCTTGAACGTATTTATAGCCATTAACCGGGCGGTCAGGAAAGTATTCGCCAAGAACGTAAAGCAGTTCTGCTGTTGTCGGCTATCATTCATATGCAATGTGAGGTCGCACGACTAATATAGTTGATTGCCGATAGGCTATAGCTTAATTGGAGATCAAACAGGTATATAGCGATCAATAAGCCGCTCGGCTAAGTAAATAGACTGATAAGAAACTTTAATAATCAAGCTGATGGTGGCGGCCTGTCCGAACATTAATGTAGATCACGCTTCCAATATGACTCAAGGGTAGAGAATAATACCATAAGCCGGCGGATTGGAATCATCTGACAGAATCAAGTCGGCCGAATTCCTGAGTTTATTAGTAATAAACCGGCAGAAATGCCATTAGCCGAATAAAACAAACCGGAATATGTAATCGCGCGGTCTGTGCACTGTGTAATGTAAATTGACTAGACTGTAAGACCGTGAGACGGTGGATAAGCTGGAACGAATAATTGCGAGGTCTATGAACTGATCAGCATGACAATAATAATATATGAAAACCATAATTTATCTACCACCGTAATTTGCAGGTTGAAAGGATAACAAAAATTATTCCTGCACTGTCTTACAACATAGACCAAGAGTCACAACTCTCCTAAAGAAGATCTCATTTCAACTCATCTGCGAATGATTTGAGCGGGGTTTATATCGGCGACTGATGTCGAGCGGGCTTGGACAAGGACAGGCCGACCCTTAGATGATGGCTGGACTTGAACTGGCGGCGGCCTGACGGAGAGGCCGCCCGGCTTATCTGACAACAAGCCGGTTTGCTGAGAATGGTGGCTAGAAAGAACAAGCCGCCCGGACCTGAAAACCTGGATAACAAGTCGCGGATTCTGGGTTAACAACCTAGGGGGGATAGGTGATTTGCAGTCGCTTTGCGGAATTAAAAATTTACCTGCACAATAAAAGAAAACAAACAAAGCACAGAAAGACACAGGAAGTTATCGTGGTTTCCCGATTTGGGTACGTCCACTTTCCCCCTTCGACCTATCTCCCAACAAGGGACGACTCGGTCACTTCACCAACCGGATTGAAATCCAATCCGCATACTATGGAAGGAACCCTTCCACCCGAAGGAGTCACTACTCCTCCACCACGGGTTGCATCCAACCCTTACAATGAGGAAACAAAGTTCCTTTACAACAAAAGCAAAAATGGAATGTATATAAAAAATACAAACTACGTTTGAAGCGCTTGGTGTCCCTCTTCGTTCGATGAAGCGTTCTTGAAGAAGACGAAGAGTCCACGACCTAAGCACTCTCTTGGAGAGGATCTCCCCGAGATCGGCGGCGGATTGCGGCGGCGATGCTTTCGAGATCCAAACTTCGTAACAAATCTAGCAAGGTCTACCAACGATCTTACTTGGATCGATCGTCTCAATCGATTCGGAAGGGGAAGGTATTCTCGTTCAACAAACCAAGAGACAAAAGATCTCAAGATAGACACGTGAGACGCGTTGCTTGGCTAAGCTTCTGTCGCCGGGAGATCAGGAAGAATCCACGATCAGCGGCGGCGACCACCTTCACGAGCGGCGACGGCGGCGGAAGAAATACCGCGATCAATTAGGTCACGCGAGGCGGCCGATCCTTTTCTTGGTGTTCGCTACTTCTTTCGTTCAAAATAGGAGAGTATTTATACAGTAGAATAATCCATTATGACCGTTGTGGGCCCCACCAGTAGAAACCCTAAGTCCGGTTCAAAACAGCGCCTAAACATTTGGTCCGGTCCAGCGAGACAACGAAAATCGCCTAAGGCAAATTCGGCGGGAATCAATGGTGATTCTCGACGATTCGTCGAGAATCACTAATGATTCCCGTCGAATTCTACTTAGAAGATTTCTAGGCTGAAAAGCAAGCCATCCGGAGAGAATCGGCGAGAATCACAATTCATTCTCGACGAATCGGCGAGAATGCAAAGTCATTCTCGACGATTCGGCGAGAATCACTTAGTGATTCTCGCCAATTCTGCCTTAGCAGAATTCTAGACGGCGCTGAGACAGCCGGAAGCATTCGGCGAGAATCGGCTAGTGATTCTCGTCGAATCGGCGAGAATCACTTAGTGATTCTCGTCGAATCTTACTTAGACGAATTTTCGTCTATCTTCCCGTGAGCTGGTCTTTGACCCATTCTTGCTCCTTGTCTGCTCTTGATCTATCACTGCCCTGTACTTAAAAGTAAGTACACTCCAATAGAGAGAGTGCGCGTAAGCCAACACACTGATCTGCTCAACGAGGGATTACGTTGCGCAGACCCGTGTATATTGACCTACTGCACCCTAACATTGGTGTGTACTTAGCGTGGAGTAACTGCAAGCACAACTTAAAGATATATCATCAAATACATTGTGAATTCATCTTAGCTTGACAGGTGGCTTCCTCAAATCCAGGTAATTGTGGATACAATACCCAACAATCTCCCTCTTTTTGACGAAGCCAAAATCCTACTAGCTAAGATGAATACCACCATCCAGAGAATATACACAGTATATTAACAGAGATAAGACACAAAGAAATAAAGGTAATCAGAACAATACTTGAGTCAATCATGAAATCATATATATATATATCCACAAGAATTGTTCAAATGATTAACATGAAAAGACAAATAAGCAAAAAAAAAATAGATAAGCCCAAGTCCTAAGTCTATTTTTCCTTAGCAATTTCATCCTTCAATTGTTACGCCAAGTGCTTCCTGCTCTGTCTCTCAAAGTATTCTTTGGGCTTCGGATAGTATCTGGGAGGAGGAGCTTTATTTGCCACAGTGTTGGACCTGAAGAAGATGTTCCTTTTAGCTTCATATGTCTTGTGCAGCTCCCACTCATATTGGCTGTATACATCGTTCCGATTGATTTCCCCTTGCTGTTGTAGCATGAACGTGTCCAATATAATACTCCTCGATACAGGACTCCATCTTTCATTTCTCACATCATCCTCTTTCAATCTTACTTTCCTTTCAGTTGGAGTTTCTTTGGATGTCCCTTCTTGGAGTTTCCTCTTTCCTTTTGCTTTTGCTAGGGCTTCCTGGTCAAACATGATACTAAGTGCAGCTTTGGCAACAGCCTTCTTAGCATCAGCTTCACTAAGAGGAACTTCCTCAACATATGCACCCTCATCAGCAGCAAAGGCAACCTCATCAGAAGCAAAGGTAACCTCATCAGAAGAAGGAACCGGAATTGGGATTTGTACACCTGATGCTTGCTGCACTAGCCAGTGGCAGCTATCAAAGACATACTTATTTGACTGTTCGAAGTTGTCGATGATAATCTGTTGTAGCCCTGTCATCTTAGCTTCATATTCTTCCTCCCCCTTTTTGGCTTCGAGGGCAATTGAGTTTGCATAAGTGTGCAGTGACCCATCGATGTGCTGCACAGTCTTTGTAAACTCAGTCAACAGGTTTTTTTGATTTGTATTTAGAATCACCATGTTGGCATCGAATTTCTGGATGCTGTCGGCCACAACATGAGCATTCTTATTTACTACTGCCAGATCGGTCGTATTTTTCTGAAGCCCTTGCATGAGAAGTGTGACAGCAGTGTCGGCCTCTGTATACTTGGCCTCGAACTTCTTTTCCATCACATCAAGCTTGTGATTAATTTCCACGATGTTCTTGAGCATTAGATCCTCAGATTTCTTAATCCTTTTTAACACTTTATTCTGTGCTTGCTCAAAAG
Source organism: Platanthera zijinensis (assembly GCA_039513925.1). Lineage (NCBI taxonomy): Eukaryota > Viridiplantae > Streptophyta > Magnoliopsida > Asparagales > Orchidaceae > Platanthera > Platanthera zijinensis. Next base: position 188,734,829 of record CM077087.1, read on the forward strand.
ACAGTTTGAGCTCATCCACTATACCTTGAATGACGTTCACTGTGTGATTTGCTAGATTAGATCGTAGTGGATGACCCTGAGGCAAGCCTTGGTCTGGCTCTTCAGCAGATTCAATGGGCGAGCTGGACACTTGCACTGTCTCCAAGGGGGGAATTGGGGCAGCCTCTAAGGATTTCTCAAGAATGCTTATCAGCCTCTGCTGAGAGGACTCCCCCTCCATTGGTGCACTAGATTTCTCAGGAGCTATCACTGGAGCTTGTTCCTCAGATAGAACTTCAACTTCATCTCGGGGCTCCACCATCTCTACCACCTCCCTCAAGGTTGTATCATCTTTAACTTCTTCATTCTCTTCTTCATCAGACTTATCTTCCATATCCTCATTTTCAACTGCAGCATCGTCCAAGTCCTCCTGGTCTTCCTCCTCATCACCTAGATCAGTGGCCAGGGTGTCAACTGCATCTTTGGCTATCTGAGAGATATCAGAAACAACATCAGCAGGAACAGGTACAGAGAGATCTGTCCTGTGAGTTCCAGTAGCAGGGGGTAGAGACTCCCCCTCGGTTCCTGCAGCCAGCAGATCAGGAACTTCACTGGGTTCAGCCACGGAATCTGCTAGAGTTCTGTTGTCCTCATCCCCATGGGACTCAGCCGGGGATTCATCATGTTCTTCAGCAACGGCTGCTTGACCAATTCTTCTTTCCCATCTATCAAAGACACTCGAATCCATTTTCTTCAGATAATGCAGAGGAACTCCTTTGCTCATATCGAACCTATCTCCATCCAACTGATTGAGATATAGGCTGATGATTCTTCCAAAACTTGGAGTTCTGAGAGTATCCTTAATCTTCTCAAATAGCATAGCCCCCCAGTTGAATCTCTTTCGGCAGACTATAGCCACTAGAATCTTGAACATGTCAGCTGAGATGTGGTCGTGGGAGCCGGGTTTGCATATCAGTACATTCCCTATGATGTCTGACAAGAGCTTCCCTTCCTCATTCATTTCCTTTCTCTTGATTGATTTGGTTCCTCGAGCCAGTCCACAGAAGAGGAGAGTCCTGGCTCGATCCTCTTCCTCCAAATAATCTTCTTGATCAAAGCTGGTGAGCTGCAGACATCTTGACAGTTTTCCTGCTGTCATCTTGATCTGTACTCCGGCAATCTTACTCTTGATTACTGTATCTTCGTGTCGTAGCTTTGTTGTTGTAAAGAATTCCAGCACCTCCTTATCCAGAATTTTGCAAGGATGCTCCACGATGAATGTAAGTCCGGCCTCTTCAAGCATGAGGATAATATTTCTGAACTCATCTGAGCCATGAGAAAAGCCTGTCCTAACCAGTTCGCTTCCAGTAAAGAGTCATGTTGTGGTTCTAGGAGCCATTTCAAACCCTAACAGGAAATATCCAAGATTCTAAACCCTATCAGAACTGCTTGTATAGGAGCCACACTAGACACTAAATTCCAAGGAAGAGGGAGACTTACCCTAATGCCGAGCGATTTGGTGGGACGACGGCGACTGGAGGCGAGGAATCAACGGGATCGCCTGACGGGAAGATGTTGACGGAGAAGGTGTCTGAAGCACGGAGGATAAACCGAGAGAACCAATCGATCGAGGCACGGGATAGCGCATGATCGACGGAACTATGCGAGACGCCGGGGAAGTCGACGGGATGCGAATCGTAGGGATACGAAGGGTCGGCGGGATTAGTGCTATTTATATCATTTCGAACCGGGGGGAAAATCGGTGGGATTCGCCGGGATTTTCCAACTGCTTCTTTCGCGCGGCTAAGGAGAAATCAGACGGCTATTTTCCTGAATATGAAGAGTAAAGAGGGAATTTATGCTATTTTCCTTAGCCAACTATTGTTTGCTAATGAGAATACGACTTTTCTATGCAAGCTGTTAGATGGGGAAAAATTATTATCATTTGCAATAAGAGTCTCCCTTTATATATAGAGGAGAGACAAAAAGATACAAGGATACAAACATGTTATTTGCACATCTTAAAAATAAAGTAAACTATGCTAACACTCCCCCTCAAGTTGGGCGAGTGATGTTAAACATGCCCAACTTGTTCACAATCTGGTCGAAAGAATTCCCACTTAATCCTTTGGTGAGAATATCGGCAAGTTGCCCGTTAGAGGACACAAAGGGTGTACATATGATTCCTCTTTCAATATTCTCCTTGATAAAGTGTCGATCCACCTCGATGTGTTTTGTCCTATCATGCTGAACTGGATTGTGCGCGATACTAATAGCTGACTTATTGTCACAATACAGACGAATAGGTCCATCTTCCACAAGACCAAGGTCCCTCAATAAGGCCCGAAGCCATAAACCTTCACATACCCCATGAGCCATAGCTCTAAACTCAGCCTCAGCACTAGATCGTGCGACAACCTGTTGTTTCTTGCTCCTCCAAGTAACAAGATTTCCTCCAACAAGAGAGCAATATCCAGAGGTGGATCGCCTATCGTCCACTGACCCAGCCCAATCAGCATCAGTATAAACTTCAATCTTAAGGTCAGTACCTGGGGAAAACAGGATTCCCCTTCCTGGTGAGGACTTGAGGTACCGGAGGATTCTGTGTGCCGCATCCACGTGCCGTGTCTTTGGAGTATGCATGTACTGACTCACAACACTTACAGCATAGGAGATATCTGGACGAGTATGTGACAGATATATCAACCTCCCTACTAACCTTTGGAACCCTGAAATATCTTCGATCTCCGCTCCATCATCACGCCCTAATCGATGATTAGTCTCAATCGGAGTATCAGCCGGTCTGCATCCGCTCATTCCCATCTTCTCAAGGAGATCTAACGTGTATTTTTGCTGTGAGAGAAAGATTCCCTGTTTTGATCTTGCAACTTCTATTCCCAAAAAATACTTTAGTTTTCCAAGGTCCTTGACCTCAAATTCTCTGGCAAGCTTCTGTTTCAGATTCTGAATTTCTTCATGATCATCACCAGTTATGACAATGTCGTCAACATACACAATGAGGACTGTGATTTTCCCAAGCCTACGTTTGATGAACAGCGTATGGTCAGCATTACTCTGAGAGTATCCAAACGACACCATCGCCTTGTGAAACCGGCCAAACCATGCTCTTGGAGACTGCTTCAGTCCATATAGAGCCTTCAGCAATCTACAAACTTTCCCTGAGGCACCAGCTGGAGTAAGACCCGGAGGAATAGACATATAGACCTCCTCTTCCAAGTCACCATGGAGAAAGGCATTCTTCACATCAAGTTGCAGAAGGTCCCAATCTTTGCAAACAGCAATGGACAGCAATACCCTGATGGTATTCATTTTAGCAACTGGAGCAAACGTCTCCTGAAAATCAATGCCATAGGTTTGGGTATAACCCCTTGCAACCAACCGTGCCTTGCACCTTTCAACAATCCCTTGTGGATTCTGTTTCACAGAAAACACCCACTTACACCCAACAGGTTTTTTTCCATGAGGAAGAGATACAAGATCCCAGGTATGGTTCTTCTCCAAAGCGTTCATTTCCTCAACCATCGCATCACGCCATATAGGGACCTCAAGAGTCTGTTGCCAGGACGCAGGTATAGAAGAAGTAGCAAGAGAGGAGACAAAGGCCTTGTAGGAGGTAGACAGGGAGTCATAAGAAACATAATTAGAAAGCGAATGGCGAGTACAAGACCGGATACCTTTTCGAAGGGCAATCGGTAACTCTGAGGTCCCTGAGTCAGGATCCACTGACTGTTCTGGTATCATAGCAGGCTCCTGTGTGCTTGTCCCCTTTGTACGCCGAGTATATACCTGCAAGGTCGGGGGTGAAGGCATAGAGAAGGGAGGATCCATGGAGACGGGAGGAGACATGGGAATAGAGGCCACCTCCACTGGAATAACAGGACTCACTTCCCCTGGTAGAATCTCCCCCTGAAGTGAGGGATATGGAGGAGGTATGGGCAAAGAAACGGAAGGCGTACCCGTTGTGGAGGAAGCAGACAAAGGGTAGTAGGATTCGCATTCACGGAAGGTAACATCCATGCTAACAAACACCTTTCTTGTAGGGGGGTGAAAACACTTGTACCCCTTTTGCGTCGGAGAGTAACCGATAAAAACACACTTAAGAGCCCGTGGATCAAGTTTGGAGGGACGGGGGTGATGGATGTGAACGAAGCACACACAACCAAACACCTTAGGAGGAAGGCGAGTAGTAGGAACACCAAGCGTGTCCAGGGGAGTAGAGTTCCCGAGAACACGAGTGGGCAAACGATTGATGAGGTATGCAGCAGTAAGGACAGCATCTCCCCAATAGATTTTTGGAAGATGCATCGTAGACAATAGACACCGAGCAACCTCCAGCAGATGGCGGTTTTTCCGCTCAGCAACGTTATTTTGTGCTGGGGAATACGCACAGGTCGTCTGGTGTATGATGCCGTGATCAGCCAGGTAGCGCTCAAATTGGGAATCCATGTATTCACGACCATTGTTGCTACGAAGAATTTGAATTTTCGACTGAAATTGGGTAGAGATCATGGCGTGAAATTGCCGGAAAACAGAGAACACATCACTTTTTCGATGCATCAAATATAACCAGGTAGTGCGAGAGAAGCAGTCAATAAATGTAACAAACCAAGTACAACCGGAAACAGACGGAGGAGAGCATGGCCCCCAGATATCAGTATGAACCACAGCAAAAGGAATAGAACTGGGTAAAGAAACATGCTTAAAAGAAGTACGATGATGTTTGTTAACACTACAGACATCACAAACAAAAGACTCAAAAACATCAGCAGACATTGCAGGAAATAATGACTTCATAACAGAAAGAGAGGGATGTCCCAGGCGACAGTGCCCGGAGTACAGAGGGTGAACAGTGCTGGAATGAAGAGCAAGAGCAGATGTAGCAGTGCCAGAGTCAAGCACGTAGAGGCCATTCACCATGCTACCAGAGCCAATCACCTTCCCCGTCGTCAGGTCCTGAAACACACAAGAAGACGGAAGAAATGTCACAGAGCAATGCATGGAGTTGGTTAAATGGCTAATTGAAAGTAGATTACGAGTAAAGGACGGGACGTGAAGGACAGAGGATGGTTCCCTTCCTAGCAATAGGAGAAAGGGAACCATCGGCAATGCTCACCTTATCACGCCCAGAGAGAGGAGTATAGGAAACAAAACCTGTAGAGGACCCGGTCATATGATCCGTGGCCCCGGAGTCAATGACCCAATGAGTGGAGGGAGAAGAAACGGCAGAATGAGCACCTGGCAGTCCCGTATGAGCGTAGGAGGAAGAGGCAGAAGGCTCTGTAGAAAGACCCTGCATCATGCGTCGAAGGGCAAGCATCTCGTCCGCAGTAAAACCACCAGGGATGGCAGAACCATCAGGACCAGAGTATCCATGAGACATATCCGTAGTAGCATCAGTCAGATGGGCCGCACGGGGAGCAACAGAACGACCCGAGGAGCGTCCATAACCACGACCACCACGAGGCGAAGCACCCCCTCTTGGGGTAGGAAACCCATGAAGCTTGAAGCATGTATCCCGAGTATGGCGATTCTTGCCACAATAATCACATACGAGATGATCTTTATCGGAGCTCCGATGCTTGGTATCTCGAGAAGGACGAGTGCCCAGAAGGGAGGGGATGGAAGCAACTAAAGCAGAGCTCTCTGGCACAGGGTCTGGAAGGAGGGTCTGGCGACGATCAAACTCCTGCTGCACTATGCTGTAGACCTCAGAAAGGGAAGGGAACTGAGGACGTCCGAGAATCTGAACACTGATCTGATCGAAGTCGCGATGCAATCCATGAAGAAACTCGAAGATGCGATTGCGGTCATCTCTAGCCCGTACTACCGCCTCGTCAATAGGGCTAACAAAGACAAGAGGATCAAAGTGATCATACTCTTGATAAAGCTGTGTGAACTCCAAGTAATACGCTGAAGGAGGACGGTCACCCTGCCGGAGTAAGCTAATCCGGCGGCGTAGCTGAAATATCTGAGCAGCATTGCAGCGGCAAGAGTAGGTAAACTCCGCACGACGCCAAATATCAGCAGCACTATCAAGGAAGAGATAATTGCAGGCAATGGACTCCTGCATCGAGTTGGTCAGCCAAGACATGACCAAGGAATTCTCGGACTCCCACTGCGGCCATTCTGGAGAAGTCCTATCGGGTTCCGTCATGTGACCGGAGACATAGCCGAAGAGACGCCGACTTTTGAGCGCCAGTGTGATAGAACGGGACCACGAGAGATAATTGGATCATCTAGCCGAATGGTAGTAATCTGAGAAGTATTGTGATCAGTGGTTCCACGGTAGAAGGCCGGCGAAGGACCACCAGAAAGAGCCGGAGGAACACCGTTAGAGAGGGAAGGAGAATCCGCTCCACTAGATCTCATAGCACAGGAATAGAAATCCTGAGGGAAGGAGCAAACCGGAATAGAAATCTGGTAGGGAGGAAGAAGATAAAAAACAAGGACTTAGGGCATCAAGAAGTAAGGAGTTCCATCCAGTGAAGCATCACAAGAGCAGGTGGCGCCGGAGAAAGCAAGAGCACTGTTCCGGCGCCATAAGAAGAGAGCAGAAGCGGAGAAGAGGAGGCGGGTGGAGGCGGAGCCGGAAGCGTGCGGGAGCGCTGCCGAGCGAAGCGAGGCGGAGCCGGATGCGTGCGGGAGCGCTGCCGAGCGAAGCGAGGCGGAAGCGGAAGATCAGCGAGCGGAAGATCGCCGGGCGAGCGCGGAATGCGTAGTCGGGCGGAACAAACACGAACGGCGGGCGGGCGGTCGAGCGGAAAGCGGAATTAGGGCATTCCCTCTGATACCATGTTAGATGGGGAAAAATTATTATCATTTGAAATAAGAGTCTCCATTTATATATAGAGGAGAGACAAAAAGATACAAGGATACAAACATGTTATTTGCACATCTTAAAAATAAAGTAAACTATGCTAACACAAGCTAACCGAGGCACGTTAATTTCACGCCTTTTCCCCCATTTTGATTCTTGATCACGAACCCTCGATCGAGTGGAGCTGTATATTAGCCCTATACATAATTACAGTGTAACACTAGGTGAATAATTGGAGTATTTTGTTACACTCACGGGCAGACATTTCTTAATTTCAAATGAACTAATTTACACCCATTGAGGTTCATTATCAATTACATAAATATGTAATTATAAGGAATTCTTCAAAATGGTACTTAAGTGTCATTTAGCAGTTGCGTTCGTTCATCTGGCGTGTAAACATATATGTGTATGTGTTTATATGTCTATATGAACATTTGCTTTTAGAGTATGAAATGACATATTCGTGTAGATATACGTATATAAACATATATAAATACATATATAAGCATCAATATAATATAACTCAAGTATTGAAACTGAATGCGTGTACCTGGGATCATAAAATAGATCATGCAGATCCTCTATTTGAAATACACCAGATGTCCAATTTGAGTATGTCATTGTAGTTAGCACTGCTCTTATTCCAAATACTTGTTCCAAGTCATTCTTGGAACATCACATGTCTAGTTCCCATCATGTGTACGGGAACCTAGACTTTCCTGCGAAAAAGAATTACCTTATCTTAGGAACCCAATACGTATTGGGTCCTAGGTTCTTGTCAGCATAAAATCTTGAATGTCTTCCTACAGGAATCCTGTCAGGAAGGCTAACTCTGCCCAGAGGAAGTGGACATACCCTTGCCCTTGGCACAGAGGGATTGTGCCAACAATCTACGGCAAAGTGACCCGCCTTGCCACAGCACCAACACTCGTGAATGTTGTATCGCCGATTCTGACCTGATCTGCTGACTGAGGTAGTCATGATCTTAGGTCTAAACGGGATAGAGCCGGTTCTGCTCACAAATTTGCCTTTTCCACCGTGACACGTGGGAGAGTGGAAAGAATGCATGTGGTGAGTGTCATGAGGCCTGGGAGGTGGTGCCTTCCTTTCAGTCAGTACACTTCCAGAGGTCCTCATGGGTACTTACCACATATTTCCTGACCACTCTTTCCTGTGTCCTAGGGTGGAAAGTACTGCAGTGAGAGCTGGTTCCTGTAGATTCATGATGAGTTGGGGCTGAGGCCGAGAATACTAAGGGCTCAGGACGAGCCTTGGGTATTCTCTCATGGGTAGTCATGACAGCTCTGGCACTGTGGGGATTTCCACATGAGGGCTGATCATTCTTGCAGTGACCAAGGTTGTTTTTGTGGTCATACCTGAAAGCATGATGAGTGCCCTTCCTACTCGGGGTGGGGGGTCTGAACACAGTCTCCCCATTTCTCCATGAATTAATAATTCGGGAGATCCACCCATTTTCTCCTTTTCTCTTGATAGCAACTATCGTGGAAAGTTAGAAACAATTCTCTTCTCAGTCTCTAGACGACTCTCTAGATCCGAGATCTTTGAGTCCTTTACCTTGATGGATTCCAATTGGAGATTCATCAAGGTCTTCAGCTGAGCAATCTCCTTAGCTTGCTCCTCCACAAGTAATTTGCTCTTCTGAAGGACACTCTCAAGGGAATCAGGATTTTCAATCTTTTGATTGAAGCTATCCATATCTCTTGCATCACTGGAAGGACTACCCTCTGAATTGTTCCTGTCTTCAGGAACTTCAAGAGGAGAGGGGCATGAGGAAGAAGTTACCTGCTCCTGGCTTTGCTGTTCAGAGTTACCGTCACGATCGGCAGAGACTGTTGAGTCAGCTTCATCAGAACTACTTTCCTCAACTTCTTCTTCAGTCTCTGACAAGGACACAGGAGCCCTGATACTGACAGATTGATCATGCCCTTCATCTTCAGAAATGAGGACCCCCACATAGGCTTCATCCTCTTGCTGACAACTGGTCCCTGCTTTCTCAGATCACTCCATGAGGTCTGAGATGGTTTGCCACATAGACTTGGCCGTCCTACACTTGTCCACTCTTGAACAAGATATACCGGACCAGACGTCAGTGATGATCTGACGAATCAACTTGTCCAAGTTGAACAGTGAGAGCTCGGTCTCAGACATCTCTTCGGGACTCTTGGGGATTTGGAGATCCTTTCCTGAGCTGGAAGCCTTCATGGGAATGAAGGGACCCTCTTCCAAGATGAGTGGCGCTCGAGGGTCGATGGCCTCCAGATGAAACAACACTCTCATCTTCCAGATGGGATAATACTCCTTTGTGCAAGCCGGGAGTCTTAGGGGAGAGACCTCAAAATACAACTCCATGCTTGAGTCTGATCTTCTTATTGACACTAGAGGCAGGATTTTACTCAAGGTGTTAACCTTTTTGATGAGTAACCTCCCTCTGATACCACTTGAAAATCACACTAGTGTCAACTACCTTCACCTAGGGGGGATAGGTGATTTGCAGTCGCTTTGCGGAATTAAAAATTTACCTGCACAATAAAAGAAAACAAACAAAGCACAGAAAGACACAGGCAGTTATAGTGGTTCTCCGATTTGGGTACGTCCACTTTCCCCCTTCGACGTATCTCCCAACAAGGGACGACTCGGTCACTTCACCAACCGGATTGAAATCCAATCCTCACACTATGGAAGGAACCCTTCCACCCGAAGGAGTCACTACTCCTCCACCACGGGTTGCACCCAACCCTTACAATGAGGAAACAAAGTTCCTTTACAACAAAAGAAAAAATGGAATGTATATAAAAAATACAAACTACGTTTGAAGCGCTTGGTGTCCCTCTTCGTTCGATGAAGCGTTCTTGAAGAAGACGAAGAGTCCACGACCTAAACACTCTCTTGGAGAGGATCTCCCCGAGATCGGCGGCGGCAAGGATTGCGGCGGCGAAGCTTTCGAGATACAAACTTCGTAACAAAGCTAGCAAGGTCTACCAACGATCTTACTTAGATCGATCGTCTCAATCGATTCGGAAGGGGAAGGTATTCCCGTTCAACAAACCAAGAGACAAAAGATCTCAAGATAGACACGTGAGACACGTTGCTTGGTTAAGCTTCTGTCGTCGGGAGATCAGGAAGAATCCACGATCAGCGGCGGCGACCACCTTCACGAGCGGCGACGGCGGCGGAAGAAATACCGCGATCAATTAGGTCACGCGAGGCGGCCGATCCTTTTCTTGGTGTTCGCTACTTCTTTCGTTCAAAATAGGAGAGTATTTATACAGTAGAATAATCCATTATGACTGTTGTGGGCCCCACCAGTAGAAACCCTAATTCTGGTTCAAAACAGCGCCTGAACATTTGGTCCGGTCCAGCGAGCCAACGAAAATCGCCTAAGGCATATTTGGCGGGAATCATTGGTGATTCTCGACGATTCGTCGAGAATCAGTAATGATTCCCGTCGAATTCTACTTAGAAGATTTCTAGGCTGAAAAGCAAGCCATCCGGAGAGAATCGGCGAGAATCACAATTCATTCTCGACGAATCGGCAAGAATGCAAAGTCATTCTCGACGATTCGGCGAGAATCACTTAGTGATTCTCGCCGATTCTGCCTTAGCAGAATTCTAGACGGCGCTGAGACAGCCGGAAGCATTCGGCGAGAATCGGCTAGTGATTCTCGTCGAATCGACGAGAATCACTTAGTGATTCTCGTCGAATCTTACTTAGACGAAATTTCGTCTATCTTCCCGTGAGCTGGTCTTTGACCCATTCTTGCTCCTTGTCTGCTCTTGATCTATCACTGCCCTGTACTTAAAAGTAAGTGCACTCCAATAGAGAGAGTGCACGTAAGCCAACACACTGATCTGCTCAACGAGAGATTACGTTGCGCAGACCCGTGTATATTGACCTACTGCACCCTAACATTGGTGTGTACTTAGCGTGGAGTAACTGCAAGCACAACTTAAAGATATATCATCAAATACATTCTGAATTCATCATAGCTTGACAGGTGGCTTCCTCAAATCCAGGTAATTGTGGATACAATACCCAACAAATAATTTACAAAGGATGAAAAGAGTGTCACTACGGAGGATTTAATAAACTTGTTAAGCAAATAAAGCACTTACCAGTCACTACATCCTCCTGATCCTTTGCCTCCTGCTGACCAAGCTCATACGCTCTGGGCTGCACTAAGTCTCGACCCTGTTGTGGTCTCCCATCAGTGATCATCAACGTTTTGCCCTTATCTACCCTGCTAGCCACCAATCTCGTACTTCGACTGCAGGAACAAATTACATTAAAGATCTACTGTAATTACATAAATGTAATGAATACAACAAAACTTTGATTACCTGATTTGCACCAACTTCCTGACAGAAGCGAGTTATGTGTCCATGTTGTCGGCACTTGTAACACACGTCATCGCTGGCCAAACACTCTCCTGGATGGCGACGCTGACACTTAGGACAAGTGGGGTCGTCCTTGCTCCTGTCTCCAGACTGACCATTCTTCTTAGCCTCAGGCTTCGGCTTCTTATTCCAGTTCTTTCCTTGGTCATTTCTGCTCTGCTGCGGCTGAAGCGAATCCTGAGATCGCTTCGCACGGAAACTACTTCGCTTCTGAACCTTCTGCTGGTCAGCCTCCAGCCTGCGAGCCGTATCCACTAAGCTCCTGTAATCAGCGTTGACCATGGTCATCAGCGGCTGCCTCAACGAGTCCCGCAAACCATCCACGAAGCGGCTGCACTTCTCAGCCTGATCTTCCTGCATTACGCCCGCATATCGAGCTAGATGAGTAAGCTCTCGCTCGTACTCAGTAACTGTACTGTCCCCCTGAAAAAACCTAAGATACTTCTCCTGGATACCTCATCGTGCGGAAGAAGACACGAACCAACTTGCAAGGGCTCTAGAAAATTCGCCCCACGTAAACATGTCTGACTTACGAACTGATCAAAAGTATGGTCATACTATTAAAAATGAGCGTATCACTACCTAAAATAAGAGGAAATTTCATATCGCTTTACCTGCATGATCATCTGTCCGGTACTTGTCCCACAAGACCTTTGCCTCACCTCGGAGGAGGAAAACTTCCAGAGGAACCTTCTTGTTTTTTGGGCACTCCAAAACGTTCAACAGGTCTCTGGTGTTTGCTATCCAATCATCTGTGTCCATCGGGGTATCATCCCCACTATAGTTCGAGGGTTGAAGCTCTCTAAAGTTTCTCAAGTAGCGTTCCAGGGTCATCTCCACGGGTGCTGGGGCAGGAGCTGGTGCAGGGGCTGGTACTTGTACTGGGAGCTGGAAACCCTGCAGTCAGTCCTCTTTGAAACTCCATCAAGGCAACAGTGACCTCCTTGGCAATCTGAGACGCTATGTCAGTGCCCTCTGGAGCTGCTGGAACTGGTGGTACCTGAAGCACGGCAGTGTCTCCCATGGTCGCGTTAGGAACATGGTCCTGACGTGAAGATTCACCCGGTTCGCTAACTCGTGGTGTCTGATAGAACATGTAAAAGAAATCTGATTATTTATCAAGCATCTGCGAAATCAGGCTTAGAAATTTTTTTATACTCTTGCGAAAACTAAGGCTTAATCGCAACTTAAATACTCTACTAACAGGAGTTTACTCTTACGCAATCCTATGGCTCTGTGAAAACCTTTTAGGGTCTAGGGATCCTAAACCTGCCTCTGATACCAATTTGTAACACATCTTCCCAGTATTTCAGAAATAAGCCGTCCGGCCGGGTCAGCGATATAAAGAAAACTATGAAACAGTATTAAAACTAGTATGCAGCAGGTAAACAATAAGCAACTACTAAAGATTTAAAACTTACAACGGAAGCTAAGAAAGTAAACTAAGGGTAACCACATACCTCAAAATCTGGATTCACAGAGCCACTAAACATGAATAGAAGTTAAATAACTGAAAATCTTAAATAATATTAATAGTTTGGTACATAGCATAATAAACATTAACCAGGTACATTGTCCACATCTACAAGTGTATGCTGAAAGTAAGAAAACTGAATGGTAAACCACTACTAACTGACGCCACCATAACGCTCATCCTAGGCGTAGTTTCCCACCTGTGTCACCTGAAAAACATTGCCCACAAGGGGTCAAAGTAAAGAAAAATAACTCCTCCTAGTGACACTAAAAACAGTTTTCATATGATGAATGCATGTCTTTAGAAAACAGTTTTGTGCATTAAAAACATTTATGCTATATGTTATGCATGCCTTCACACTAATTCCTGGTCAAAACATCTATTTGTTCTTTGTACGTGACTTTTAGTTCACTAACTCAAGTCCTGACATTCACTAACTAGTGCACTGTCTCACGTCGGGTCTATACTTGAGTTCTAGGTGGCTTCTATCCTGCACATCTACTTGGAAGGCTCTAAGCAGAGTAGCTCCTAACGCGCAACTGAAACTGACGACCCGAGACCATCTGACGAACTCAATTGTTCTAGTGTCGCGCGGACACGGTCTCGAATCTACTAACTGTCTCAAAGGGAAGTAAACTCCCAAGACTATACAGCTCACAAGATACCATATGCCTTATGAGAAAGGTAGTGCGTCTCTACCGAACACGAAAAGACTTGTGTGTTTACTGACCTTTTTGGTCTGATGCTACACTGTTTGGGAAATCTCTTTTGGTGGACTACTGAGCGACCCTTGACTTTCTTGTGGTCAACTAGAAGGGACATTCACGCCCTTGGTTGGACAAATTCAAAACTTACGTACACGGGTAAAGGTTTTCGTACCTAACGTTACTGTTCATGATCTGACTACTTTGGTCTTGGAAAAAGGTGTCATCCTACACATTTTTCGCGACCGTTTTCCTATCACTGCACATTTCTATGCATGGTCATGATATTTGTACAAAGCCTACTCATGCGTATACAAAATATATATTTATTGATATGTCTAATTAGCAGAAATTAAGTTTCTTTACGGTGGTGCTGCGGCGCTCGTACACTCGGCGCGGCGACATGTAATTTTCTCAAGTAATTCCGACTGCTAGGGATTTCAGAACCTTGTCTCGAGGCCACGAAAATCCTGAAATCCAAAACAACCTTACTATATATATTTTCCCCCTCGGGGTTCTGTTGGAAAAATTCTAATAACTTAGGGTAACCCAAAATCCAAAACTAATTTAGTATTTTTACCTTAACGAGGAGTGTTTGAGGCTCTCACTGCGCCCAACTCCAACTTCGCGGAGGATTTCGTATTCCAAAACCTAATTAGGGCAATCAAAATGAAAACCTAGGTTATATTAGTTTCCAAATCGAAGGATTTCACGAAGGAATGGAGATAAGGGAGAAATAGAATCACCAGAAACAAAAGTTTTCAACTTCCGCCAAATTAGGGTTGAATCAGGCTTTTCCACAGCCAAGGAAGGAAAAGGTACACCCATCGGCGCTCGTAGAGGAAAGAGGAGAAGCCGGAGATGTGAACTAGAGGGGGATCGGCCGGCGGAAGGCTCTGCGGGATGCGTTGGCGCCTGCGGAAACGGGAGACGCGGGTTGCGGTTCCGTGCAGTTTGCGGCTTATTCCCGTGAGATGAGGGTGTGTGCGGGTTTAAGAACCGTGAGATTGCGGTTTGGCTTTTCTCCCGTGAAAAAGAAATGAGGTTTACGGGATAACAAAAAGATATGGGCTTTGATAACCGCCTCCCCCCCATTTTTACCACTTAATTGCTGCTTAATTATGGCTATACGCACACCCGCGCTCTACTAACGCCTTTGGACTTAACGATTTCTTGTCGCGGTTCGATACTAAAATTAAAATGTGTCTTACTATAATTATGACTAACCTAAATCCCATATTAATGAATGTGGTCATTTGACCAAACTTATATCATACCTCGACGACGCGCTGGCTCAGTCAAAATCCGTCGCGACTCGACCCTACAATATTAAATTAATTCTTGCGTCAAAACTTTGGATGTTACATTAGGTATGCAACGCTTGTCGATTGCATCATCATGCAACTCTTATATGGTTGGTGAATAACTCTTTATTCGAATCTATCATATGGTGCATGCCAACCCTATGTCTCTAGGCACTCAACTTTTGAGGTCACACAGCTAAATTTGACCCGATGTCGACAGTGGGGTATCACAATTATCCGCTCGCACCCTTACCAAGATAGATTAATGCACATTGCTTTGGCAAGCCCACACTTCATCGATCGAGGCAGAAAGAGTGTAATTCATCGGAAGACATCTGAATACTTAATATTGGATAAGTGACTTTAAGATAATTGATTAACATTTAATCATGGTTAACAATTAACCAATGTGCACATTCACAAAAATACTTACAACACTCACAATCCAAATACATCCCAAATGTGCACAAAGAAAAATCATCAACACTTGACGAATTGGGCTAAATCTGAACATCTAGAACCCTTCTAAATATTCAGATTTACATGCATTGGACATGAGCAACACCAACTCCACTTACACAGTAGACGAGCTCGTCCCACTATAAAAGATTCAAAATCTAACACATTTGGTTTCACAAACCAACAAGAACAATTACTGTTAAGGAGAAACAAAGAGATCACAACAAAATCACATGTATTCCTGGCAGGGTACCAAGGGGCAGAGCCCCTGGCGGTGGTCTCGCTGACCAATTACTCACAATATTTCATCAACATTTGATGTTCCAGGAATAGATTTGGGCATTTAGAACACTTCTAAATTTCCAGATCTACACGCAGTGGATTTAGCAACTTCTGAAACAATGATCATCGTGAAACCTCGCTCTGATACCATTGTTAGATTTCTTGGCGGGAGACACATCACATATGCACAGCGGAATAAGGAATCAAGAAAACCCAAAAGAGAAATGGATCTTGTGATGAACATTGATCAAGAAGTAAAAACAACTTTAGATAGAAGTATAACTTAGCGGGATTGAATCGGCACTCAACCAAGATGCTCCAAAAGGTCGATCTCCGGACGGCGAGTGAGTCCACGCAAAAACAATACGCGGCTCTACAGTGATCCACACGAATGGGAGAACGTCGGCACTTCGTCAAACGAAATCCGGGAAGGAGAACGAAAAGCACTATGCGTCTTCACAGACTGTTATGTGATGTAGGGGTAGGCTACGGGGTGCACAAAACCTAGGGCGCTAGGTGGAAATAAAAATGCAACACACTAAAATGACTCTAAATGTAATGCAGTCGTCAGTGGTGACGACAAATAATTATAAGCAATGATAACTTATATTTAACACCACGCAAATATTTAGAATTGAAAATTAACTAATTAATTTGGCAAATTATAATGGCTTCCTCCGCTCGGAGGGCCAAAGCGACGCGTGCGGCGAATGTCTCCTCCTTCAAATTATTAGTGTACCAAAACAAATTCTACTAGCAAAAATCACAGCACATATGTTTATTCATCAAATGAAAATTGTCAAATCAAATAACACAATACTACAAAAGCTCACAAAGTAGAGGGCTGAACCGAGTCACTGAAGAATTTGTGGTCCGGATGTGTAGATCGGCGATCGGAGGTGGAATCGGCGCGGGAAAACAAAGGCGATGGCTGTCCTCGACGGTGAATGGTGAGATCGGGTGAGAAAAGGATAGATTCGGCCACGTACAAGTAGATCCGGGCCGGGGAGGGGTGGATCCGCTATTTAGGGTTGGATCCGGGCAAAAATGGAAAGTACAGGTGGTGGGAATAACAGATCGGGGCTGAAATTCCAAGATCAGAATTGATCTTGTGAATTTGGGCTAGAGAAACGTGGATCCACGTGAAAGGGAATTTAAGGGGTGGCCGGCTAAGGTTTTAGATGGCTTCCGGGTGGTGTGGAGGGGAGGAGGGTGGTCGGCTGGATGGGAGGCTGAAGGGGGTGGTCGGCTTGAAGGGGGGAAGCAGTTGGTGGCTGGCTGGAGTGTGGGGGAAGGCCAACGGTGGGGGTATTGGGAGCCGGCGGCTGCGGTGGCCTGGGAACAGCAAGCCGGCTGTTTGGGAGGGGGTTTGGGGGCTGCCGACGGCTGGATGAGGGGTGTGAGGGGTGGAAAACGAAGGTGGAGGTAGGGATTACCTTGGGAAGGAGTTTGGCGGCCTAGGAGTCGCGCCTAGAATTTCACGGCGTCGGCACCGAGGAGGGATAGCTGGAATCTGGGATTAGAGTTCTCCAAATTCTGCAATGATCTCGATTCAGCCCCCTACCACTCTTATTTATAATAAAGAAGCACAAGGGCATCTCATTCGACGGCTATGATTGGCCGGCGGGAGATGCCTCAAAATACATGAAATAAAAGTCCAAAACAATAAAGTAATATAAGATTTTGACTCGCGGCGATGCTCCAGACGCAATTACGGAGTCCGATCGTATATGAAAAGTTTCCACATCATCCCCGAACGGGTCCAAAGCACGTCCTCGTCTCAGCTCCGCATCAATCTCCCTGTCTTGAAAGAATTCATCTCCCAATGAATTGGGATCGGAATTCTCTCGTCGATCGCCAGGTACAACTTGAAGAGGTCCACCGAAAGTCGTCCAAGTGTCGTCGGCGGAAGGGTGTCCCCACCAATCAATTCCCCCTGACTGAAAAGTTGTCATCTCCGGTGAATGGAGAAGGTCGTGTTGATGTCGAAGTCCATGGGTGAATCGATCAAGCTCTGTTGTAAGTATCCAAGTGTCATTTGCATCGAGGCGGCCCCTCCAATGTACCAAGTAGCGACGGCACGGCCCATCTGTGGTGGGAACAATCTGGTGGGATCTGATCTCTGTGATGCTCCCATCTCTCATCTCTCGAAGGATGGAGCCCGGTGTGATCGGTGGTGCCTGCGGTGAAACCACAGACGACGAATCCCCAGGTGGGTGGGTGTCAGCAATGGGTGGATTGTAGTGGCCATCAGACGTGGGGGAGGTATGAGAGTGGTAAGGCAACGAAAGTGGGGGTGGGGGTGACTGGGCATCTCCACTGTTTGGGTCCACATACTCGTGCGGCTAATAGTACGGCGTCAGGTCCTCAACATTAAACACTGGATGAACTCCCATACTTGCCGGGATATCGAGCCGGTAGGCGTTTGTCACAATACGACTAATAATTGAGCAAGGACCCATTCGTCTGGCACTTAGCTTTTTGGCAGGCACCGAGGGGAGCCTCTCAAGGAGAATTCGCACCATTACTTTCTCGCATTTATTAAATATCTGCTCTCGCCTCCAGTTATCTGCATGGGTTTTATAATTTTCATTGCTCGTTATTATCCGTCAGCGGACCGACTAATGCAACTCATGCAACTGTCGTGTAAAAGACTCAACATACTCATGCAGGTAATGCAAATGATGCAAAGACAACACGACAGACACGGTACACTCCTTATAGGAAAATCCAATAATGTCTGAGATGTCTCTGAAATGTGGTGGTCTATCAAAAATCGTTGATCCTCCAATAGGATCAGCCAAGGAAGGAGAATTTCAGCTCTAATACCATGTAACTCGGAAGGAGAGATACCTTGATGCTAGAAGCGAGTCCCCCTTCATCATATAAGATTCTGTGTGACCTAAAAAGGTTGATGCCTCCTATGGATATAGGCTCTACGTGTTATGGTCACCACCAAGTACAGTTCCCTTATCCTCTTGCACTTTAGCAATTTTTGTGGGATGATGTTAATAATTATCAACATATCTTATGAGATAAAAAGATGTCTATGTGTGATTGGTTCAATACCTTACTGATTATTCAAAAGAATAAAAATATAGATGAAGATATAATCTCCATAATTAAAACTGAATGGTTAAAATGGAGAAATGTCTCAAGAATACTATGTGAAAATAGGATATTAACAAAACTTAGATAAATTTTATAAACGCAAATTATTATGCAAACAATGTTATGCTCATCTTAGTGTTAAAAAAAAATCATTGATATAGAAATTAAGTACGGTAAAATGAGAATATTTGGATGAATGTGGCAAAAATTATAAGATTTAGCAGCATCCATGAAAAAATTTGGAAAACGCAAATAAAGAATGAGAGCATTGGAGTAATAATGAGAGGTGACTTAGGAAAGATAATATAAAAGAAAATAGACTGGTAGTGATACGATCCAAACCGTTCTCAATGAGAAAACACAGAAAATCGAATCGTAATATTGATGAAAGGGATTACAAGATAACCGATCTCACCTAAGGGCACCAACCCTGAACAGCTCGATCTTCCGGCGAGGGGAGACTCTTTGGTGCAGCCGCTAAAACACACCACAAGAACACAATACATTCAATATAACCTAATCTAAACCTAAGCCCAACTATATATAGAAGATATAGTTGGGTAAATTACATAAATGCCCCTAATATAAAATAAGAACACATCATTACTCCCTCCTCCAAATCGAGCTTGTCCTCAAGCTCGAACGTCGCGCGGGTGATCAGATCGTCTGGCAACTTGACTTCGCGCCAAAACAACTCCCGATAACGAGTATCGTTAGCTAGAGCTTCAGCTAGCAGCGGTGGCACCGTCCCAAAAATATTCCCCAAAGGAACGGGGTTCGTCAGTTGTGGTGAAGCAGTAGATGGAAGCATTAGTAAGGTGGTCGGAGGAACAATGTCCCACAACAAGAAAGGGTCTGGCGATGCGGCAGAGAGGCGTCGTGCCAAAGAGGTCGGGCAGATCACAGTCGGGGAAACAACGATCGACAAGAGCGGCGGCAAAGTGACCTGAGAGGGTGGTGGAGCAGGGACCAACAAGGGCGGAATTGGTGGCGCGGGTGTCCACATCGGCAGTGGCGGTGACTGTCGGTGGGCTGGGGGTAGTGGCGGAGATAGCAATGATGGTGAACTTAGGGGAATGGGCACCACGACGGGAGGGCTGGCATCAGTGGTTGACCGTGGAGGCTGTGAAATCGGTGGAGTTATGGAGGTTTGCAGATGCAGTGGCGGAATAATGATGGAGTCACCCGCAGTTGGAGGATGCATCCCCGAGGTGACATCGACGACGGGGCGTGGTGAAACCTTAGTGCTGAGAGCATCGATCAAGGTGCCATTGCGCGAGACCTGAGCATTAATATTGTTGAGCAGGACGAATATTCGTGTCCACCTTTCTTCAATAGCAGCCATAGGTTGAAGAAATGATTAAGAATTAATTAATGGGGAATTAATTAATTCAGAATAAGGAGAGAGAACTTTCAAATATAATAAAAAAAAGATGACTTGTGACTTTGTGAGCAGAAATTTGGAACAAGAAACGAAAGAAAAAAAGTGGGAGTGGGTGGGGCACGAGGACAGCAGGAGTGAGAAACAAAACAATAAAAAGATGGCGGAGAGAAAATTAAAAGATAAAAGATGAAAAGCTTGGAGCCGGTTTCAACTTCCAAAGAAGGAAAAAAGTTGGCGTGAGGGAGTGATCTTGTCAGAAAAGTAATGGAAAAAATGATGGCTCTTCAGAAATTAAGTAGAGGAAGAAAGTAGGAGGAGCTCTAGAATGCCGCTTGAGGAAGCAGAGGAGGTTGGCGGAGGGTGGAAGCAGAGGACCCGGCTGAACGTCGGGTACGGCGCTGGAGAAGCGGTTTCGTGCGGGCGAGGAGACGCAGAGGGATTCTGCGTTAGGACTTCGATGTCGTGGTGGCTATTCTTAGGCGAGAAAAGGAGGGAAACAGAGCAGCGACGACGGTCAAACGGGGTGAGCAGAAGTGGAGGCAGAAGCGTACTTGTCGTTGGCGAAGGCGAGGGTGGAGGAACGACTTGCAGGCGGAAGGAAGGAATGGCTCTGATACCTTTGATACGATCCAAACCGATCTCAAAGATAAAACACAAAATCGGATCGTAATATTGATGAAAGGGATTACAAGATACCGATCTCACCTAAGGGCACCAACCCTGAACAACTCGATCTTCCGGCGAGGGGAGACTCTCCCGTGCAGCCGCTAAAACACACCACAAGAACACAATACATTCAGCATAACCTAATCTAAACCTAAGCCCAACTATTTATAGAAGATATAGTTGGGTAAATTACATAAATGTCCCTAATATAAAATAAGGACACATCATTGTTAGTTTATGCAAGTATAACAAAGGTTAGAAAATTCAACAATTAGATAAGTAGTTAGAGTTAATGCTGAAGGATTAAATAGGAGAATGGGTATATAAAAGGTAACAAGGGTACATATAACCTCCATAAAAGACATGAATCGAGGAACCTCATTTTGACTGAAGATGCTTAAAAAGAAACTATGATTTGATGTACACGTTCAGTGATTAAAAACTACTTGGTCATGCCATAACTATTTTTATTGTGTGGACCTCTTTATTTAGTAGAAGGTCGAAGTAGTCAAACATGCTTGATAACTTCCGTTGGGATTGATTATTGCAGAGAGATTTAATGAAAGCTAAGTAGCATGTGGAACTACAATCCACGGACCAAAACTTGAGCTTTTGGGGTCTTTACTACATTAGCCAAGAAGATTTTGCAAACCTACTTTCAAAAGTATATTATAATGCTTTTGTAGTACTCAGTATGATGAGACATAACATAGTAACCTTACCTGAAGACACTTTCCAATAGCAACAAATGGTTGCACATCTCCACGTGTGCCGACAATGAGAATGACTATTTGAAGAGGAGGTACATATGGAAGGTCAGCTGCTTCCATTGGTTCTTCATCAACTGCTTGAGAAACAACATAATCTGATCTAAGATCAAGTGTTGCGCGCTCAATATCACCTGGAACTTGAACTTCCACAGTTCCATCATCTTTCACTGTAGCTATTCGGTTAAGCATCATAAGCTACAGCAACAGGAAACAAACAGAACAAATGATAACATTAGATCATAGTTATACGGAATCACAAATGTGTGCTCGTGCCCATTCTCGTGCCCGTGTTGTGACGTGACGTGTCATGCCCGTGCCCATGTCTGTGTGTCTGTCTACTGAAAATTTATTAAATTCCATATTATTTACAAGGAAATAAAAATAGCATAATGTACTTAATCTCTGTAAGGAAAATGGAAGTTTCAAAAGAAAAGGCATCAAATAAATTTTTTCTATCTACATGCACGAGTTCCTATTTTACATAGTCTTAGAACATTACAATAATCAAGAAATAAAGTCTAGTGTTGCAACATTGAAGCTATCAACAAACCAACAAAATGAAGGTAAGACATTTACTGTTGTGAAAGCTTAAAAAACTTGTATGTGTTGTAGGACAGAGCATATTACTCGAAAGTCATATTGAGCCGAATCGAAATCGATTACAATTGATTCAACTCAATTTGAGTCGATTCAATTTGGCTCTAATCACATTTAAAGTCAATTTTGAGCATGTCGTGAACCACTCAAAATATGATTAAAATATAACGTATTTATTAATATATTATTTAAAATTAAAAACACTAAATTCTAAACCTAAACTAGAGTATTAAAGCATAAAGGACTTCATTTGCTCAATTTCGAGCTGACTTTGAATAAAGAGAAAAATTGCTCAATTTCGAGTCGGCTCGAATCAATTTTGAGTTGGCTCACAATCGAGCCATTTCAAGTCGACCCGAGTTCGACTCAAAAATTTTGATTCTGGGCCAAGCCCAAATCGCATGAACTCAAATCAAAATCAACCAAGTGTGCTAAAGAGGGAGAATGCTTTTAAAAATTGTAGAGTATTTATAATTGCTTAATGTATTGTTTTTAGTTTAGTCCTTTGTATGTAAATTTGTATCCACCACTCCTAAATCTCTCTCCTTCACATTGACACCATACTCGCCAGAGCTTGCCTACTTCCTCTCCATCAATGTGTACCCCCATCTGATCACAGTCGAGTATCATTCTTCTATACAATAGCATCCTACTAGTCCCAGATAAGCCTTCAGTGCCTCATTACTGAATAATTCGAGATGACAATCTCTTCGTATTGTAGGATCCAATCTAAGATCATCAAGAACCTTCTCTAAAGATCCAAGAATTGTAGCCTCTGGGTTTATTTATAAATTGAAGAAGATTGTTTTGGTCAAATATACTTCTAATTTTTATGATAATATGGAATGAAAATGGATAATAAAGTCTTCCAATTTGAGATTGAAATGGTCTACCTGCTGGTCAGAAAGGCTTGGATTGGCCCAATACCAAATGGTGGGATCTTGTCTTTGATCCACGAACTAAGGATATTACATCATTGAAGGCTGTCATAAGCCTAATAAAAGTAATAGGTCGATATACCAACAAGTGGTAAGGAAAGAATTATTTGAGAAGGTTCATCGGCTCTTCATTTATATTTGACTGCAACAGGCATTAATGTATGGAAAAAAACTACATGATTTCTTCTCCCTGAAAGAGCAATTGAGATGAATGGCTCACAAAACAATGGGAATGTAAGTGCAGTGTTCTAGATGTCATCTGACATGTCTGAATTGTCGGCCGACATAAATGTTTTGGATAGAAAAAACCAAATACATCGATATTTTAAGTAAAAATATCATTTTTAAAAATAGTAATATCTCAAGGCTATATGAGCGAGAGTATTAAATGTTTTTCATTTCTTTTAACAGACAAAGCAAAAAAAAATATTGTTTTGTGCATCTCTGAGCCTGTCTTCGACGACTTTCACATCTCGCTCTCATTTGGTGCTCTTTATGTTGTTTCTTGTCATCGATGCTTCTTTCTTGTGTAATTTATAAACATAGCTTATGTATAAATATATTTATTGTGTTGATGAATCTTTCTTATGTAATTTATAAATATACATTATGTGTATATATGTTTATTGTGTAATTTAAAAACATACATTATGTATATAACTGTACATATTTACAAAAAAATGTGTATAAATATGTGAATAAATTTATTTAAATATTAAAATCCGGCATTATAAAATATCTCGAATATATCCTCCGCAATTCAGCATTCGCCATTTCAAATTCAATCCAACAAGAACTCGACATTTGACATCTTCAACATTGTCCAAGTAACTCAGTAAATTGGAGAAGCCCAAAATATAAAAATGTGTAGTAATGAGAGTAGAAAGGAGGAAAAATAAATTGGTTGCCCTAAATTGGGCCGGGCATACATATATATATGACAACATTCACGTGACATATCACGTGAGATAAATAGCAGGAAAAATAAAACTTAAACTAAAAAACACGTATGAAGCGTATATTCAACTTTCTCCCTCAAGTTGAGAATATATATCGATCATTCTCAACTTGATTGCATTGTTCATGAAATTGTTGTTGCTCAACTCCTTGGTGAAGACGTCAGCTAGTTGGTCATGTGAGTTCACGAACGGAGAACATATATTTCCCTTGTCTATGTGATCTTTGATGAATTGTCTGTCAACTTCAACATGTTTTGTCCTGTCGTGTTGAACTGGATTGTGAGTAATACTGATGGTCGCTTTGTTGTTGCAGTAGATAGTAACTGGTCTGTTCACCTGGAGACCCATATCTTGGAGAATTGTCTTCAACCACAACCCCTCGCATACTCCCTGCGCCATAGCCATATATTCTACTTCAGCACTTGAGCGAGCAACAACATTTTGTTTCTTGCTCTTCCACGATACAAGGTTTCCGCCCGCAAATGAGCAATACCCGGTAGTAGACTATCTATCGTCTTGACTACCGGCCCAATCGACATCTGTAAACACTTCAATTTCCACAGGCTGGTTTGCAGAGAACACAATCCCACGTCCTGGAGACTTATTGAGGTATCTCAACACCCGATACGCTGTCTGCTGATAGCGAACTGTAGGAGAGTGCATGAATCTACTTAGGGCACCAACAGCACACGTAATATCGGGGCGAGTATGAGATAGATATATGAGCCTCCCAACCAATCGTTGGTACTTTGAACCATCAACATTCTCTCCACTAGTATAAGCATCAATCTTGTGATTAGCCTCAATAGGTGTATCCACGAGAGCACACCCAAGCATCCCAGTTTCCTCCAGAAGGTCAAGGGTATACTTTCTTTGAGAGATGAAGATCCCCCGACGAGATTTCACTACTTCAATCCCCAGGAAGTATTTCAACTTCTCCAGATCCATGACATCAAATTCTTTGTTCAATTGTCTTTTCAAGTGTACGATCTCCTTTAGATTATCTCCTGTAATGATGATGTCATTCACGTACACAATAAGAATCGAAACTTGAGCTCCTCTCCTCTTGATAAAGAGAGTATGATCAACATGTCCTTGAGTATAGCCTAGTTGAAGCATGGTCTTGTTAAACCAACAAAACCAAGCTCTAAGGGACTGCTTCAGGCAATATAGGGATTTTTGCAGACGACAGACCTTTCCACTGAACCCTTCCTTTGTAAAGCCAGGAGGGACAGTCATGTAGACTTTTTCTTCCTTATCACCATGCAAAAGGTAAGCCTGGATCCTTAAGCGTGTCTGAGGCTGGTAAGAAAAAATCCTGAGCCTGGTAAGCCTGGAGCCTGGTAAGCCTAGTAATTCCCACCCACGACACGCAGCACAAGAGAGAATCAGCCGAATAGAATACATCTTTGCAACAGAAGCAAAAGTTTTTTGGTAATCAATTCCTTCGGTCTAGGTATACCCTTGAGCGACTAAGTGTGTTTTATACCGCTCCACCACCCCATCTTGATTCTGCTTAACAGAGAAGATCAAGCGTGATTCAACCGTTCGCTTCCCAGGGGGAACACGAGCAAGTCACCATGTTCCATTTTTTTTCAAGGCACACATCTCTTCTTCCATAGCTTATTTCCACTCGGGTATCTGAACAACATCCTGGCAGGTCTTAGGAACCACAATAGAGGAAAGAGATGAGATAAAAGCTTTGTGAACCTGAGAGAGGTGAGAGTAAGAATGTAGTTGGCAATGGGGTGTTTGGTGCCACCCATTTTACCGTTAAGACGAGAAAGAGAAACATGGAGGTCATCGTCTGAATCTGGAGGGGAGACACGCACTGGCACCGGTGGTACAGCCACGGTCTGTAATTGCTCAGTCATCCGAGGTCTGCGAGAGTATGTATATAATATAGGAGGAATTGAGGTGGTAGGTATGGAAGCGGTAGTAGGTGAGCTAGGAGCCGGAGGAGGGGGAATATGAGGAGAAGAAACAATTGGAAGAGGAGAGTCAATGGTCCCGTCACTGTTACTACTCGTCTCCCCATGACGAGGACCAGAGTAGGACTCCCCCTCATGAAAAGTAACATCAGTAGTGCAGTAATAGCGACGTATAGGAGGATGATAACACCTATACCTTTTGGTGGTAGAAGAGTAGTCAACGAAGACACATCGGAGGGAGCAAGCATCCAGCTTATCGCGATGCATGGTATGAACATGAACAAAACAGACGGAGTCAAAGATGCAAGGGGCGACGTGAGAGGTATGGACAATGTGGTTCTTGGCTAAACGGTAGAGGGGCGTGTCATAGGAAATGGAACGAGATGGAAGACAGTTAATGAGTAACAGTCAGAACCGCATCACCCCAATAGGACTTGGGAAAGTGCATTGCAATTAACATAACCGAGCAACCTCCAGTAAGTGTCTATTTTTCCGTTCGGCAACACCATTTTGAGTAGAGGTGTGGACACAAGTTGTTCGGCAAAAGCAGCAGTGGAATCAGCCTAGGAACGTAGCATACGGGGAAAGACCTATAACTCCATAGCAGAAAGGCTCCCAGAGTTGTCCTCATAAACCTTAGTTGAATGAGCAGAATACTGAGTATGGGCACCAGCGTGACGGCAACCCCCGCGGTGACCATCTCTCCCACGAGCACAAAAACCCAGGCCAGCGGGAGCAAGATGGGGATGTGATGCGGAGCAGAGACGAGGACGGGCTTTGGGCCCATTCGGGGCTGATTTGGAGACTTACCATATATGGCATGCCCGGATCGACGATCCGACTCCGTGGATGCGTCCGAATTCGCGTTGCGAATCAATTTCATATATAGTTGTGTACTTTTCGGGTTTTATTTCATGTAGTTTTGGCCCCGAGACCAACGGCCAATCATATTCGTTGATTTCAGGTGCCCTATTTTTATTTCTTATAAATAGATGGTTTAGGGCTGCCGTCATTTCACATTGCTGAATGTTTGGAGAGTCTTCTTCCTTCATTCCGGTGATCTCCTTCCCGGTGCCGACTCCGTGGAGCCCCCTTGGTGACGACTACTTGGGTAAGTGTGTATCCTTTGTTATTTTCCTCCCTCCTCCCTGTTTTCCCCTTCGCTGTCCAGCCACCGCTCTCCTCCGAAACCCTCATCCGCAGCCCCTACAACCCACGAAATAGCCGGACGATTTCCTGTTAAGAAACTAGCCACTGGTCACGCACTGTTCACGTACTGTTCATGGTGCTGTTCACGGTACTATTCATTTATTTCATTTACTATTCACTGATTGAGTTTTCCCCTGCTGTGGCCTTCCAGAGCAGCTGCCACCTTCCGGACCCCCTCCAGCTGCCTGTCCAGCCACCTGCCTAGCCGCCTCCACCCCTTCAGCAGCCTACCAGCAGGCTGCTCAGCCTCCTCCGCCCCTCCAGCAGCCCACCAGTGAGCCGCCGCTCTCCCTCGGCCCAACCCCATCTCACCCACACCCTCTCTATCTCCGTCCAACAGCAGCCCGGCTGTTTTCAGCCCCAAACCAGTCCAGATTTGGGCATTCCAGCCCAGATCCAACCATCCCGCCCTTTCCTTTTGCTGCCCTCACTCCCCCATCACCGAAACCCTTCTCCAAGCCCTCCAACGTTCATATCTCTTTTATTGGCAGAAACCCTACTATTCGTATTGTGTTTTGTATTGATTTTTGGTTGTAAACATTATCATGGTCTGGATATTAAGTGCTTGCGTGGGATTATAGTTTTTATGTTATTTGCTCTTTAATAAATCTCTAACTGCAGGAAGGATTTATTCGCCGCAAGCTCTATCTTTGGTCCTCCACGCGGAGGAAAGCCTAAGCTTGATTTTGCTCAAATGAATTATTTTGTCTTGCATTTGAATTAACCACGTGGGATATTTTAATTTATTATCTAACTTGTGATTTAATCCATCGGATTTGCATATCATGTAGGGTTAGGTCGCAAATTTCCCACCGCCTATAGATTCACCCTGCGTCAATTGGTATCATAGCGAGGTTGCGCGCACTTTTCGATACGCAGTCGTAGATTCTATAGGTTTTTCATTATGTCTAGGTATGACCACTTGTGCCCACCTCACTTTGGAGGTTTTGAGTCCACTTGCACCAGCTCTCACAGAGCCCCGTCAGGGAGATCCTCACATTATTACGACGATCATTCTCGATCGCAGTGCACCACTTTCAAAGATCGTGTTGACCCACCGACACGACCCCACTATGCTAGAGACGATCAGTATGACGATTGTCGTCGTGCTTATCCGTACACGGGAGCAGATTGTGTTGATCCTTCAACACGACTCGGTTACCTTAGGAATAATTATTATGAGGATAGTCGTTCCGAGAGAGATCTTAAGAGTCAGTTTCGTACTGCTTCCCCTTCCTTTGACGGCTCATCGAGTCCCGAGTCTTTCAGCTATTGGCTCGTGGATATGGAACATTATTTAGATCATTTTTAGTTATTCGGCGAGCGTCGCGTCAAGTTTGCGAAACTTAGACTTTTACATCAGGCGAGGGCTTATTGGGCTAGCATTGAGAGGACCCGCGAGCGAGACCGTCTTCGTCGCATCACTAGTTGGGTGGACATGAAGCGTATATTGTGTCAGAGATATCTGCCTTCGTCATATCGGAGTCGCTTGCTCGACCAATTATTTTCCCTGCAGCAAGGATCCATGTCTGTCGCTAAGTACAGGGATCGCTTTGATGAGTTAGTTGTGAGGAGTGATATCCGAGAGGATCCAGCCATGGTCACTACCAGATTTAGGTCTGGGCTTCAATCTGACATTCATACTAAGGTAGTTTATCATAGCTCGGAGTCCCTCGAGCAGACATATCAGCTCGCCCTTCGTTATGAACGATCATTGAGATCCGCAAGAGCTGGTCGATGGGATTCTCACCTTGACCTCCGCAGTACGAGTCCCTCCCATGCTGAGGTCACCATGACGCCTACCACTATCCTGTCAGCCACGACAGAAGTGATACACGAGGCGGATTGCTCTCACCCCCGTGAGGTGCTTAGCCCAGTGAGTGACCTATCTCTTGTCTCTGACCCGTCTCCTACGACCCCGATTGAGAGTGAGCCTGAACGACCTATTGAGTCTGCAGTATTGTGTCCCTCACCCACACCTCTTCTTCTGCCATGCACCGGGTTAGTTAACACCCTCACCGTAGACCCAATTCTTGACACTACACCCACAGACCCATTCTTGAGTGTAGGTCTATGTTTCTCTCCCGTTGTCATTGCCCTAAGTCACATCACGACCGAGAGCCCAAAGCTTGATGTTGATCTCGCAGTGACTATGCCACCCATTCAAGGGAACACGACCCCTTACGATGGTACTCACATGGTGGATCATGACCCTAGTGACGAGTTTTACGATGACCCCCTGTTGAGCCTCCTGATGAGCCGCCACATCCTGGTGAGGATACGATTCGGGTGAGACGCTCGTTTATGAGCTTTGAGTTATTAGCGTCTCTTTCGCTATCATCTATAGTCTTGCCCCAGAGAATTGATCTTGCGTGGAGCATAACGTATGTAGAGCCTTCCTTGAGTACGCTTGAGCATACACATATTTTGAGGGCCTACCTTATGGCACATCGCACCCGCGATAAGTTTTGGGACACGCCACCCGCTGACTCACCCGATGAGTACTTCCTTGTTGGGGACACTCACCACACTCGAGAGTCACGTCTTCTAGTCAGTGTGCATGATCTTCATTCAGGTGGTTGCCTCATTCGCGATGACTGCTCGTACACACCTCCTGGTGAGCCCCCTGATGCGTCACGTTCCCTGAGAGACACCTGGCTCTTTATGAGCCCGTATTTGAGTATAGTTGTCTCTCACGATCATCTGAGCACTCGTCACACACAGGATGAGTTTTTCTACACTCCACCGAGAGAGCCCCCTGATAGGCCACCATATTTTAGAGACGTCCCGGTCATTATTAGACTTTCCTGTAGAAGGTACGTTGTGTCGGTCATGTGTCATTTGCAACATTTGCATGAGTCTGTTGAGTCGTTTCGTCATCTTTTGCATGAGTCTGTTGTGTTGTTTGTTCATCGTTGGCATGTGTGTCATGAGTCAGTCCGACGAATAATCCATATTGATAATAAATCTTGTAAATCCCATGCGGATGTTCATTGGCAAGCGCAGGTACTTCATGAAGGCGAGCAGGTGATGGTCAGAATCTGCGTTGTGAGGCTCCGTGCGAGGCTTGCTAAAAGCTTGAGCGTTAGGCGAATGGGTCCCTACTCAGTCCTGAGACGCATCGGGACAAATGCTTATGAGCTGGAAATCCCCGCGAGCATAGGTACTCATACTGTGTTCAATGTCGAGGACCTAATGCCATACTTTGCACCTCACGAGTATTCGGGCCCACATCTTGGTGTCCCTCCCGAGCCTTTACCACCGTTTTTACCGCCCACCACTCAGTCTACCCCCGAGCCCTTGCCACCACATTCATTGCCCCGTGCTCAGCCCATTTCTGACCCCTGCTTACCTGGGATCCTGTCCCCAACGGTTCCACCATTGGCACCTCAGATCCCACCGGATCCTTCTGTTTACTATGTTGAGAGATGAGATTATCACTGAGATCTTTACGTATGAGTCTGTCCCCTCTACAAACGGTCTTGTGTGTCGTTACCTAGTTTGCGGGCGCAGACAATCCTTCATTGACGACACCTGGATGCTACCAGCGGAGCTTGATCGACTCGCCCTGGACTTTGACTTCAGTACGACCGTCTCCATTCATTGGAGATGGAAGCTTTTCAGTCCGGAGGAGTTGATTGACGAGAACACTTTTCCAGCGACGACACTTAGGCGACTTCTGGTGGACCTCTTCGAGCTTTACCTGACATGCAGCGAGAGAATTCTGATCCTTATTCATCGGGAGATGAATTCTTTCAAGCCGGGGAGAGTGATGCGGAGCAGAGACGAGGACGGGCTTTGGGCCCATTCGGGGCTGATTTGGAGACTTACCATATATGGCGTGCCCGGATCGACGATCCGACTCCGTGGATGCGTCCGAATTCGCGTTGCGAATCAATTTCATATATAGCTGTGTACTTTTCGGGTTTTATTTCATGTAGTTTTGGCCCCGAGACCAACGGCCAATCATATCCGTTGATTTCGGGTGCCCTATTTGTATTTCTTATAAATAGATGGTTTAGGGCTGCCGTCATTTCGCATTGCTGAATGTTTGGAGAGTCTTCTTCCTTCATTCCGGTGATCTCCTTCCTGGTGCCGACTCCGTGGAGCCCCCTTGGTGACGACTCCTTGGGTAAGTGTGTATCCTTTGTTATTTTCCTCCCTCCTCCCTGTTTTCCCCTTCGCTGTCCAGCCACTGCTCTCCTCCGAAACCCTCATCCGCAGCCCCTACAACCCACGAAATAGCCGGACGATTTCCTGTTAAGAAACTAGACACTGGTCACGCACTGTTCACGCACTGTTCATGGTACTGTTCACGGTACTATTCATTTATTTCATTTACTATTCACTGAATGAGTTTTCCCCTGCTGTGGCCTTCCAGAGCAGCTGCCACCTTCCGGACCCCCTCCAGCTGCCTGTCCAGCCACCTGCCTAGCCGCCTCCACCCCTTCAGCAGCCTACCAGCAGGCTGCCCAGCCTCCTCCGCCCCTCCAGCAGCCCACCAGTGAGCCGCCGCTCTCCCTCGGCCCAACCCCATCTCACCCACACCCTCTCTATCTCCGTCCAACAGCAGCCCGGCTGTTTTCAGCCCCAAACCAGTCCAGATTTGGGCATTCCAGCCCAGATCCAACCATCCCGCCCTTTCCTTTTGCTGCCCTCACTCCCCCATCACCGAAACCCTTCTCCAAGCCCTCCAACGTTCATATCTCTTTTATTGGCAGCAGCCCTACTATTCGTATTGCGTTTTGTATTGATTTTTGGTTGTAAACATTATCATGGTCTGGATATTATGTGTTTGCGTGGGATTATAGTTTTTATGTTATTTGCTCTTTAATAAATCTCTAACTGCAGGAAGGATTTATTCGCCGCGCGCTCTAGCTTTGGTCCTCCACGCGGAGGAAAGCCTAAGCTTGCTTTTGCTCAAATGAATTATTTTGTCTTGCATTTGAATTAACCACGTGGGATATTTTAATTTATTATCTAACTTGTGATTTAATCCGTCGGATTTGCATATCATGTAGGGTTAGGTCGCAGATTTCCCGCCGCCTATAGATTCACCCTGCGTCAGGGTGTAGGCGAAAACAGACTTCCTTAGTATGACCCTTCTTCCCACAGTGGCTGCATATAGGAGGAGGTCCACGAGAAATCTCAGCAAGAGCAAAGTGGTCAGTAGAGGAACCAAGAGAGCGGCGACGATTCTCATCACTGTGGAGCATACTGAAGGCTTCCCGAAAGAGTGAAGAGCCTCACGGTGTAGGACATGTAGTCGAACCGCATCAAACTCCATGTTGAGTTCCATAAGAAAGACGTGAACACTGTAATAACCTATAATATTAAGTTTAGAGGGGGATTTTAATTGATTAAATGTTAGTAGTGGCCTTTTTGTAAATAGGATTTTCCCCCTCTTTTTAAACCGAGCCAGCCCCTCTCATTAAACCCGTCGGCCTAGGTTTACTCCTGATCTCGCACTAGCCCAGACTCCCTTGCGCCCATCTCCTGCTTGACGTAGGTCTCCCGCAAGCCGTCGGGCTTCTGCTTGCACCGACTGGGCCTCCCTCTCCCGCAGCCCCCGGCGCCTCCTCCCGCTCCTCCCCATGCTTTCGCCAGGGCCACCTATTCCTCCTGTTATGGTCGGCGTCAATTTCTCCTCCTCCTGCCTTGGTCGGTGCTTCTTCCCTCCTCCCAGGGCCGGCAACTCCTGTTTCTTCTCCTCTCCTTCTTCGATCATCCAAGGAGCCCTCTTCCTCCTCCTAGGGGGCCGGCAGCAGCCACCTCCCTCTTCTCCAAGGGCCAGCAGTTCTCCTTTCTCCTCAAGGGGCAGTAACGCCACCGCCTCTTTCTTCGAGTGTCGACAGCGGCCCCTCTCCTCCTTGGGCTCCAATTTGACTTCCCTAGGGTAAGAAACTCCTCTTTTCCCTCCTTTTTAAGATTTCCTTAAATTTCTTTGGGATTAATTGCCTCCAAATTGTGTATATGTTGCGATTCAGATTTTGCCCCTCCTATAATCATCTAATCCCGATTTATTTGTGATTTCCGGCGTCGTTCTATAAAGCTTCCTGCAGGATCTCTTCAAGTCCTCTCTGATTTAAGATTTCTCTTAGCTAAGCGTCGTCAAGTCTCCGTTTCCACGTGATAATCTTTTCTCTTATCACTTTTGAGTACGGTAATTTGCTAACCCTCTCTTCTTTTGGGTCTTGTGAAATTAATTGTTTCTGCTAGTGTTAGGATTTATGATAATTCAATGTCATCTATGATTATGCTTCAGCATGTCTGAAATAAGTATTCCCGAATTTGCTTATGTCGCACAACCGCCTTATTCAGTTTCATCTTCCTTAAGGCAAGTAGAGATTCTTCTCTCTTGCAAACATTGAACTTAATTGTTTTATTTGTACTTATGATTCTATGATTTCACCCTAGAATGTTTGTTTTGCCAAAAAAATTTTAAATCTTGAATGTCCAATGTAATAAGTTAATATTGGGGCTTAATATGTTTGTAACTACATGAATTTATGATTGTAGATAAATTTTGTTTGGATATTTACTTAGATGAGTGATGTGCTCAATTGAGATATAATTGGAAGAACGACAGATTATTGGACATGCATATTAAGTGTTATAATGATAATTGATAATATTTCTGATTAACAAACAAATGGATGGTTTGTGATTTTATTTAAAATGCTTGTATCGTACACATGTTTACTTAGAAGATAACCGTGTCTTGCAATGAATTAATTTAAATGAATACTTATTATCCTAGAAAATGATGTAAAGTAATTTTTTCACTCGTGAATGTTTGAACCCGCAAACATATAAAGTTCATTATTTAGTTGTCTTGTGTCATTGAATCTTATTTCTTATGTATGTCTGGTTGTAAGTCTTGAATAAAATTTGTTCTTGATCTGATCTTTCCATTTAAGTGAATTTGTTCACGTTAAAATCACTAAAATATGAATCATTTAACTTAATAATATCTTAAGCAATCTTTGAAAGGTAGTGTTTAATTGGTGCATCTCCTTACTTGTATGGTCACAGCAAGCAGGAATTTTTCTAATAAGACTTGTACTTGAACTTGAGTGTGAACCATGTGAACTCACTAAAAACACATACACACTTCATTGATTGCATCTTATAATATTACATGATCAATTATATATTATACTCCGGAGTAGTCTAATAATTTAACTTGTTTCTGCTTATCTCATTTACTTGCTTGTCTTGGTTAGCTTGCTTCATGAAAACTGGTATTCATACATTTTTGTTTCTCTAACTAGTTCTGTACTTTATCTTGCTTATGATCAAAGTTTTGAGACTTTTCTTTCTTGTTTTGGATTTGTCTTAGTGTTCGTGCCAACGTCGCTTGCTTCCTGAGCCTGATCTGCGTCAAACTTCAGGTTTGGTGTTTACGTTTCATTTCCTTTACTGCTAGACATTTCTTTTATGCAAAAATTATGGTTAGTAAATCATGGACAACTACTAGGCAAAATATTATATGTACTAGAATTTAGCATCATTTGCATGTTCATTTATCTGAAATTGACATTGCGTGAAAATCTATATTAAAACTTTTATCATGGGTTTTATTAAAATACATATGCATATGTTTCACACTATCATACTTTAAAGCTTTCGCATAAAAACAAATATTTTCCTTCAAATTAATTATTTTAAAGCAAATTTTCAGAATCTCTGCTCCCGCCTAACAGGCAAGAATTTTCTTTTCGGCCATGTCAGTGGCATCACGACTCGCCCCAAAGCGCACTCTGACATTTATTGAGACGTGTCGTGACAGTTAGTATCAGAGCCAGGTTAGCTTCCAAAGATAAAATATTTTATAATATCATATATTTTGAATTTTATTATATAAATATATATGCAGACATCATTTTTTCATTCACATTGTCATTATCTGTTGTGGCTAAAACATGCACACACTACACTCATAAGCATGAGTAGTATGCGCACGAATGTTAAGGGGTTATGGACAAACTTAACATTTTTGTGCATATGAATTTCCATAAGGATATACACCGCTTGTGAATATTAAATTAATATGGGCAGTTTAATATTTTCAAATGTGATGGCATTAGATCATAATATGCATGACATGTTAAGTGAAATGGACGTTTAACATAACATATGTATCCATTCATTTGCATTCATATCATAAATCACTGCACAAGTGTGAAACTGAGAACAACAATAATGATTGTACACACATGGATTTACTATTTGAATCACATCGCACATGATCTCGTTGTTGCACTTGCATAAACATTATCTATAGTTGTCCAATGAAAATGATGTAATTATTATATGATTTATATACCTGACAGTAGGAAATGTGTTAGAATCTTTAGTTTCAAGTTTCTGATATTCGTAATCAGTCATTTCTGTTCCGCTTGTCTATAAATCTTTTTTGGTCCTCTAGTATCATCTTCTAGGTTGCTTCTAAGTGTCAGCGAGAAATGAGTGTATTCTTATAAATTTCAGTGTTGTTTTGTGTTCTTCCGTCCCTAGATTGTCTTACTTTTGTCGTCATTCAGTTTCTTTTCCTCTTTGGTGCTCTATCTTCTCTTCGTATCAAGATTTCCCACTCTTGAATTCTCGAGCCTTGTCTCTCAATTCCTAGCAAAGTGAAGAAATTCCTGTGTTTTCTGAAGCTGATCTTCCGTATCTAGTGACTCTAGTCGAATCCTCTAAAATCGTGGAGTATCAAGTACGCAAGCTTCGAAAGAGAATCTTTTCTTATGGTGAGAATACTTTAGATGCATGGCAAGTCTAAGGAGTACGCTTAAGAATTTTAATCTCTTATGCATAGTAAATATCCATAACTGTTCCCTTGATCTTAGTAAGTCTCCACACTGGTTCTCTTTTCTATTTCAGTATATTCATGGTTAGCTTCTTTGTCTTGATTTGCATACCTTGTTGGAATGAATGACATCTGAATCTTCATTATAAGAGACCCTATTAAGAGAATTCTCAGATAGTTTCGGGACGAAATTTTCTAAGTATGGGAAAATATAATAACCTATAATATTAAGTTTAGAGGGGGATTTTAATTGATTAAATGTTAGTAGTGGCCTTTTTGTAAATAGGATTTTCCCCCTCTTTTCTAAACCTGAGCCAGCCCCTCTCATTAAACCCGTCGGCCTAGGTTTACTCCTGATCTCGCACTAGCCCAGACTCCCTTCGCGCCCATCTCCTGCTTCGACGTAGGTCTCCCGCAAGCCGTCACGGGCTTCTGCTTGCACGAGTCGACTGGTGCCTCCCACTCTCCCGCAGCCCCCGACGCCTCCATCCCGCTCCTCCCCATGCTTTTCGCCAGTGCCACCTATTCCTCCTGTTATGGTCGGCGTCAACTTTCTCCTCCTCCTGCCTTGGTCGGTGCTTCTTCCCTCCTCCCAGGGCCGGCAACTCCTCCTGTTTCTTCTCCTCTCCTTCTTCGATCATCCAAGGGAGCCCTCTTCCTCCTCCTAGGGGGCCGGCAGCAGCCACCTCCCTCTTCTCCAAGGGCCAGCAGTTCTCCTTTTCTCCTCAAGGGATGGCAGTAACGCCACCGCCTCTTTCTTCGAGTGTCGACAGCAGCCCCATCTCCTCCTTGGGCTCCAATTTGACTTCCCTAGGGTAAGAAACTCCTTCTTTTCCCTCCTTTTTCAGATTTCCTTGAAATTTCTTTGGGATTAATTGCCTCCAAATTGTGTATATATTGCGATTCAGATTTTTGCCCCTCCTTATAATCATCTAATCCCGAATTTATTTGTGATTTCCGGCGTCGTTCTATAAATCTTCCAGCAGGATCTCTTCAAGTGCTCTCTGATTTAGAGATTTCTCTTAGCTAAGCGTCGTCAAGTCTCCGTTTCCGACGTGATAATCTCTTTTCCTCTTATCACTTTTGAGAAAGATAATTCGCTAACTCTCTCTTGTTTAGGGCCTTGTGAAATGTAATTGCTTGTGCTAGCATTAGGATTTCTGATAATTCAATGTCATCTATGATTGTGCTTCAGCAGGTCTGAAATAAGTATTCACGAGATTTCGCTTGTGCCGCTCAGCCGCCTCCGTCAGTTTCAGCTTCCTTAAGGCAAGTAGAGATTCTTTCTCTCACGCAAACATTGAACTTAATTGTTTTACCGGTATTTATGATTCTATGATTTCACCCTGAAATGTTTGTTTTGCCAAAAAAATTTTAAATCTTGAATGTCTAATGTGATAAGTTAATAATTTGGGATTTAATATGTTTGTAACTACATGAATTTGTGATCATATATAAATTTTGTTTGAATATTTGCTTAGATGAGTGATGTGCTCAATTGAGATATAATTGGAAGAACGATAGATTGTTGGACATGCGTATTAAGTGACATAATGATAATTGATAATATTTCTGATTAACAAACAAATGGATGGTTTATGATTTTATATAAAATGTTTGGTATCGTACACATGTTTACTTAAGAAGATAATCATATCTTGAAATGGAATTAATCTACATGAATATTTATTATCCTAGAAAATGATGTATAAGTAATTTTTTCACTCGTGAATGCTTGAACCCGCAAACATATAAAGTTCACTATCTAGTTTGTCTTGCGTCATCGAATCTTATTTTCTTATGTCTATCTGGTTGTATAGTCATGAATAAAGTTTATTTCTTGATCTGATCTTTCCATTTAAGTAAATTTATTTCTACGTTAGAATCACTAAAATATGAATCATTTAACTCAACAATATCTTAAGCAATCATTGAAAGTTAGTGTTAATTGGTGCATCTCCTTACTTTGCATGGTCACGGCAAGCAGGAATTTTTCTAATAAGA
Organism: Platanthera zijinensis; assembly: GCA_039513925.1. NCBI lineage: Eukaryota > Viridiplantae > Streptophyta > Magnoliopsida > Asparagales > Orchidaceae > Platanthera > Platanthera zijinensis. The sequence continues at coordinate 188,772,669 of CM077087.1, forward strand.
CTTACACTTGAACTTGAGTGTAAACCATGTGCACTCACTAACAACACCATACACACTTCATTGATTATAGCATCTTATGATATTACATGATCAATTATATATTATACTCCGGAAGTAGTTCTAATAATTTAATTTGTTTCTGATTATCTCATTTATTTGTTTATCTTGGTTAGCTTGCTTCATGAAAACTGGTATTCATACATTTTTGTTTCTCTTAACTAGTTTCTGTACTTTATCTTACTTATGATCAATATTCTGAGACTTTTCTTTCATCATATTTTGGATTTGTCTTAGTGTTCGTGCCAACGTCGCTTGCTTCCTGAGCCTGATCTGCGTCAAACTTCAGGTTTGGTGTTTACGTTTCATTTCCTTTACTGCTAGACATTTCTTTTATGCAAAAATTATGGTTAGTAAATCATGGACAACTACTAGGCAAAATATTATATGTACTAGAATTTAGCATCATTTGCATGTTCATTTATCTGAAATTGACATTGCGTGAAAATCTATATTAAAACTTTTATCATGGGTTTTATTAAAATACATATGCATATGTTTCACACTATCATACTTTAAAGCTTTCGCATAAAAACAAATATTTTCCTTCAAATTAATTATTTTAAAGCAAATTTTCAGAATCTCTGCTCCCGCCTAACAGGCAAGAATTTTCTTTTCGGCCATGTCAGTGGCATCACGACTCGCCCCAAAGCGCACTCTGACATTTATTGAGACGTGTCGTGACAGTTAGTATCAGAGCCAGGTTAGCTTCCAAAGATAAAATATTTTATAATATCATATATTTTGAATTTTATTATATAAATATATATGCAGACATCATTTTTTCATTCACATTGTCATTATCTGTTGTGGCTAAAACATGCACACACTACACTCATAAGCATGAGTAGTATGCGCACGAATGTTAAGGGGTTATGGACAAACTTAACATTTTTGTGCATATGAATTTCCATAAGGATATACACCGCTTGTGAATATTAAATTAATATGGGCAGTTTAATATTTTCAAATGTGATGGCATTAGATCATAATATGCATGACATGTTAAGTGAAATGGACGTTTAACATAACATATGTATCCATTCATTTGCATTCATATCATAAATCACTGCACAAGTGTGAAACTGAGAACAACAATAATGATTGTACACACATGGATTTACTATTTGAATCACATCGCACATGATCTCGTTGTTGCACTTGCATAAACATTATCTATAGTTGTCCAATGAAAATGATGTAATTATTATATGATTTATATACCTGACAGTAGGAAATGTGTTAGAATCTTTAGTTTCAAGTTTCTGATATTCGTAATCAGTCATTTCTGTTCCGCTTGTCTATAAATCTTTTTTGGTCCTCTAGTATCATCTTCTAGGTTGCTTCTAAGTGTCAGCGAGAAATGAGTGTATTCTTATAAATTTCAGTGTTGTTTTGTGTTCTTCCGTCCCTAGATTGTCTTACTTTTGTCGTCATTCAGTTTCTTTTCCTCTTTGGTGCTCTATCTTCTCTTCGTATCAAGATTTCCCACTCTTGAATTCTCGAGCCTTGTCTCTCAATTCCTAGCAAAGTGAAGAAATTCCTGTGTTTTCTGAAGCTGATCTTCCGTATCTAGTGACTCTAGTCGAATCCTCTAAAATCGTGGAGTATCAAGTACGCAAGCTTCGAAAGAGAATCTTTTCTTATGGTGAGAATACTTTAGATGCATGGCAAGTCTAAGGAGTACGCTTAAGAATTTTAATCTCTTATGCATAGTAAATATCCATAACTGTTCCCTTGATCTTAGTAAGTCTCCACACTGGTTCTCTTTTCTATTTCAGTATATTCATGGTTAGCTTCTTTGTCTTGATTTGCATACCTTGTTGGAATGAATGACATCTGAATCTTCATTATAAGAGACCCTATTAAGAGAATTCTCAGATAGTTTCGGGACGAAATTTTCTAAGTATGGGAAAATATAACAACCTATAATATTAAGTTTAGAGGGGGATTTTAATTGATTAAATGTTAGCAGTGGCATTTTGTAAATAGGATTTTCCCCCTCTTTCTAAACTGAGCCAGCCCCTCTCATTAACTTGTCGGCCTAGGTTTACTCCCGATCCCGCACTAGCCCCGACTCCCTCGCGCCCTTCTCCTGCTCGACGAAGGTCTCCCGCAAGTCACAGGGCTTCTGCTCGAGTCGACTGTGCCTCCCACCTCCGCAGCCCCCGACGCCTCATCCCGCTCCTCCCAATGCTTTTGCCAGTGCCACCTACTCCTGTTATGGTCGGCGTCACTTTCTCCTCCTCCTTCCGTGGTCGGTGCTTCTTCCCTCCTCCTGGGGCCGGCAACTCCTCCTGTTTCTTCTCCTCTCCTTCAATCATCCAGGGAGCCCTTTTCCTCCTCCTAGGGGGCCGGCAACAGCCATCTCCCTCTTCTCCAAGGGCCAGCAGTTCTCTTTTCTCCTCAAGGGATGGAAACGCCTCCTCCTCTTTCTTCGAGTGCCGACAGCAGCCCATCTTCTCCTTGGGCTCCAATTTGACTTCCCTAGGGTAAGAAACTCTTCTTTTCCCTTTTTTCAGATTTCCTTGAAATTTCTTTGGGATTAATTGCCTCCAAATTGTGTATATATTGCGATTCAGATTTTTGCCCCTCTTATAATCATCTAATCCCGAATTATTTGTGATTTTCGGCGTCGTTCTATAAATCTTCCAGCAGGATCTCTTCAAGTGCTCTCTGATTTAGAGTTTCTCCTAGCCAAGCGTCGTCAAGTCTCCGTTTTCGAGTGGTAATCTCTTTTCCCATCACTTTTGAGAAAGATAATTCGCTAACTCTCTCTTGTTTAGGGCCTTGTGAAATGTATTGCTTGTGCTAGCATTAGGATTTCTGATAATTCAATGTCATCTTTGATTGTGCTTCAGCAGGTCTGAAATAAGTTTCACAGATTTCGCTTGTGCCGCTCAGCCGCCTCCGTCAGTTTCAGCTTCCTTAAGGCAAGTAGAGATCTTTCTCTCACGCAAACATTGAACTTAATGTTTTACCGGTATTTATGATTTTATGATTTCACCCTGAAATGTTTACTTTGCCAAATGTCTAATTTGATAAGTTAATAATTTGGGATTTAATATGTTTGGAACTACATGAATTTGTGATCATATATAAATTTTGTTTGAATATTTGCTTAGATGAGTGATGTGCTCAATTGAGATATAATTGGAAGAACGATAGATTGTTGGACATGCGTATTAAGTGACATAATGATAATTGATAATATTTCTGGTTAACAAACAAATTGATGGTTTATGATTTTATATAAAATGTTTGGATCATACATATGTTTACTTAAAAGATAATCATATCTTGAAATGGATTAATCTACATGAATATTTATTATCCTAAAAAATGATGTATAATAATTTTTTCACTCGTGAATGCTTGAACCCGCAAACATATAAAGTTCACTATCTAGTTTTCTTGCGTCATCGAATCTTATTTTTTATGTCTATCTGGTTGTATATCATGAATAAAGTTTATTTTTGATCTGATCTTTCCCTTTAAGTAAATTTATTTCTATTAGAATCACTAAAATATGAATCATTTAACTCAACAATATCTTAAGCAATCATTGAAAGTTAGTGTTCAATTGGTGCATCTCCTTCTTTGCATGGTCACGGCAAGCAGGAATATTTCTAATAAGACTTACACTTGAACTTGAGTGTAAACCATGTGCACTCACTAACAACACCTACACACTTCATTGATTATAGTTTATGATATTACATGATCAATTATATGTTATACTCCGGAATAGTTTAATAATTTAATTTGTTTCTGATTATCTCATTTATTTGTTTATCTTGGTTAGCTTGCTTCATGAAAACTGGTATTCATACATTTTTGTTTCTCTTACTAGTTTTGTACTTTATCTTACTTATGATCAATATTCTGAGACTTTTTCATCATATTTTGGATTTGTTTTAGTAGAAAGATGTAGGAGAAAGATAATTGAGAGGGTTTATTCTTCCACAAGGGGGTATTTATAACATTACAGAGGGGTGCCACGTCATCGATCCGTGTGCACCAATAATTCCAATAATAAAAACGTACAAAAAAGGATACCTAATTACTACTAATATTCTAATTAATAGTAATATTCAACTCTCCCCCTCAAGTTGAGAATATATATTTATCATTCCCAACTTGTCAATATTATTGTTGAAGTTGTCACTGCTTAGCCCTTTAGTGAAGACATCGGCAAGTTGATCAAAAGAGTTTACGAACGGAGTGCAGATATTTCCCTTGTCAAGGTGATCCCTGATGAAGTGTCTATCAACTTCCACATGTTTGGTTCTGTCATGCTGGACTGGATTGTGAGCAATACTGATGGCAGCCTTGTTGTCACAGTAGATAGTAATAGGATTGTCCACTTGAAGACCTATATCTCGAAGAATAGCCTTCAACCAAAGTCCCTCGCAAACACCTTGTGCCATAGCCCTATATTCTGCTTCAGCACTTGATCGTGCAACAACATTCTGCTTCTTGCTTTTCCATGAAACTAGATTACCTCCTACAAAGGTGCAATACCCAGTGGTAGACTTTCTATCATCTTGACTATCAGCCCAATCAGCATCTGTAAATACTTCAACCTTTGGTGATTGGTTGTTTTTGAACAAGATTCCACGACCTGGTGCCTTTTTTAGGTACCGTAACACCCTAAAGGCCGCCTGCTGATGACGAATGATAGGTGAGTGCATGTACCTGCTTAGAACACCCACAGCATAGGTAATGTCAGGACGAGTATGAGATAAGTATATGAGTCGTCCAACCAAACGTTGATATTTTAAAGCATCAACTTTTTCTCCACTAGTATCTGCATCAATTCTGTGATTAGCCTCAATAGGGGTGTCCGCAGGGGAACACCCAAGCATCCCAGTTTCTTCTAGAAGATCCAAAGTATACTTTCTTTGGGAGATGAAGATCCCTTGTTCAGATCTTGCAACTTCAATTCCCAAGAAATACCTCAGCTTTCCAAGATCTTTAACTTCAAATTCTCTGCTTAGTTGCTCTTTTAGGTGAATGATCTCCTCCAAGTAATCCCCAGTGATGATGATATCATCCACATATACAATAAGGATAGCGATTAGATTACCCTTCCTTTTGACGAAGAGAGTGTGATCAGCTTGGCTTTGAATGTATCCAAGTTTAAGCATGAACGTGTAGAACCGTCTGAACCATGCTCTCGGAGACTGTTTTAAGCCGTACAAGGCTTTTAGGACACGGCATACCTTTTTCTCGGGCCCTTTGATAACAAGGCCAGGAGGAGTGTCCATGTAAACTTCCTCTTCCAGATCACCATTCAAAAAAGCGTTCTTGATGTCGAACTGAAGAAGATCCCATCCTCGATTCACAGCACAAGAGAAAAGAATACGGATTGTGTTCATCTTCGCAACAGGAGCAAAGGTATCTTGGTAGTCAATACCCTGAGCCTGGGTATAGCCCTGAGCCACTAAACGAGCTTTGTACCGCTCCACTATACCATCCTGGTTTTGTTTGACTGTGAAGACCCAGCGGGATCCAACGGTTCGCTTCCCAGGGGAAGATCAACCAGTTGCCATGTGTTGTTTTTGTGCAAGGCACGCAATTCCTCTTCCATTGCCTGTTTCCATTCAGGCACCTGAATAGCCTCCTGCCATGTCTTAGGAATCATAATAGATGAAAGAGATGAGATAAAAGCTTTATGGGCTGGAGAGAGGTGAGAATAACTGATGTAGTTGGCAATAGGATATTTGGTGCTACCTTGTTTACCAAACAGCTGGGCAAGAGGAATATGAAGGTCATCCTCGGAATCTGGTGAGGAGGCAGTCACCGGCACTGGAGAAACATCCACGGACTGTCCTTGCTCGTCAGTTTTGGGGCGGCGAGAGTAAGTGTATAATATAGGTGGAGCGGAGGTGGAAACAATAGGAAGAGAAGATTCGATGGGAGCAGCGGCAGATGAAGGAGAAGAGGTGACAACAATAGGAGAAGAGGTGACAACAATAGGAAGGGGAGACTCGATGGTCTCGTCATCGGTAGAGATCTCCCCCTGACGAGGGCCAAAGTAGGACTCCCCCTCGCGAAAGGTAACATCCACGGTGCAATAATATCGATGAGTCGGAGGATGATAACACCGATACCCTTTGGTAGTAGGGGAGTATCCAACGAAAACACACCGGAGGGAACGTGCATCCAGCTTATCGCGATGCGGAGTATGAACATGGACAAAACAAACGGAGCCAAAAATGCGTGGGGGAAGATGAGAAGTGTGAACCACGTGGTTTTGGGCAAGACGAGATAGAGGCGTATCAAAGGAGAGGGCGCGAGACGGAAGCCGATTAATGAGATGCGCGGCGGTGAGAACGGCATCACCCCAGTAGGATTTGGGAAGGTGCATTGCAAGGAGTAAACACCGAGCCACCTCCAGCAAGTGGCGATTCTTTCGCTCGGCCACCCCATTTTGGGTTGAAGTATGAACACACGTGGTTTGATGCAGGATGCCATGATTGGCAAGATAGGCGCCGAACTTACCCCGGTCATCATACTCCCCACCATTATTACTACGAAGCACACGAATAGTCCCTCCAAATTGTTGGGAGACCATTTTATGAAAATTTTGAAAACAGGGAAAAACATCACTTTTTTGTTTCAGCAAATATAACCACGTAGTGCGGGAGTGACAATCAATAAACGTAACAAACCATTTATAACCAGATAAGGATGTTACCCTGGAGGGTCCCCAAACATCAGAATGAATAACATCAAAAGGTTGTAAACTAGGAACAGAAAGATGACGTGTTTTTTGACGAACATGCTTAGACAGCTCACAAGCATCACAAGAAAAAGAGCGAAGTACATGAGTAAAGGCAGGAAACAGTTTAGTAAGATATAAAGGGGAGGGATGACCCAAGCGTTGATGCCAGCGTCGGACATCGTGGAGAGTAGGAGCTTTGGTGGAAGATAGAGCACTGGGAGAAGCGTGGTTGAGCAAGTATAGTCCGCCAACATTTCTACCACTGCCAAGCGTCCGCCTCGTAGCCAGATCCTGAAAAACACAAACATCAGAGAAAAAAGTTACAGAGCAGTTTAAGGAAGTAGTCAAGTGACTAATAGAAAGCAAATTTCGAGGAAAAGACGGGACATGTAACACTGAGGAAAGTGATAGGTCAGGAGAACAAGATACAGTCCCTTTACCAGCAATGGCGGAGAGAGAGCCATTAGCAGCAATAACCTTATCACGACCAGAAAGAGGAGTATATGAGGTAAAACCTGAGGCAGAGCCAGTCATGTGGTCTGTCGCACCGGAGTCGATAATCCACTCAGAGGGGGTGGAAGACACAGCATGAGCACTAGTCAGACCAGAAGTGGCAACGGCAGCATGAGAGGCAACGGGAGTAGACTCTGTGTGGGAGCGTAGCATACGACGGAAGGCCTCTAACTCGGCCACAGATAAACCGCCAGCGGGTTCCTCTAGAACCTCAGTAGAGTGCGCAGAAGACTGAAAACGGTCACCAGAAAAACGACCACCACCACGATGTCCACCCCTACCACGAGTACCAGAACCACGACCGGCTGGTGCAAGGTGTGGATGTAGTCGAAAACAGGAGTCTTTGATGTGACCTTTCTTCCACACCTTTACTGCTGCTTGTACGGCTGATGCCATAGCCCTACAGAGAGATAAAGATCGCTTCCGCATTCATGTGTTTCTGATGGGGCTCAGCATGGAGTTTGACGCTGTTCGTCTGCATGTCCTTCACCGTGAGCCTGAGTAATAGGCGGCAACGGTCATGGTGCCTTGCTTGAGCTCGAGGACACGGCGAGTGAGTTCATATATTTGCATCGAACTGCCCGCCTGGGAGTAGGTGTCACGGGCGCGAGACCAGATGTCGTAGGCAGAATCCAAAAGCATATAGCTGCGGTACACCTGAGGGGACATGGAGTGAAGTAACCACGAGACTACCAGGGAGTTGTCCGCATCCCATTTTTTCCAAGAGGGATCGGCACGTGGGGGCTCCATTGTGGTACCATCAATAAGACCATACAACTGGTGACTGCGAATAGCATGTTGGGCAGCCCGGGACCATTCCAGGTAGTTCGTGCCATCTAAGGCAACGGTAGTGATCTTCAATGAGCCAGACGATCCATGACTCCGGGGAGGATCGACGGTCAAACTGGTATGTCCGCTGGACAGAGGAGGTGATATACCGGGAAGAGTACCGGACTGAGAAGCCGAGGAGACGGCTGATTGATCTTCCATTAAAAAAAAATTATGTCGACAGAGAACACCTTCGACGAGTGTCCCTTAGATCATAACGCCGGACGGGACACAAGAGGATGCGAGCATGGCGTCTCCGGTTTCCCCCATGTAGAAAACGGCCGGAGACACGAGGGAAGGAGGCGGCAACAGAGGGATCCAGCCGCTCAAGCCAGCGCTAGAAGCCGGCTGGATCCCGGCAGAGGAAGCAACCGCGGAGCCGGCGGGAAGAGGCCGACGGAGGCCTGAGGCGAGGCCGGCGGATCCCTGGGAGCCCGCAAAAAAAAACTGCGGGAAGAAGGCGGCGGGACAGGCGGAGTCGGCGGGCTGGCGGGATCGGCGGATCGCTACTCCAGCGGGGCCTGCGGGTCGCTACTCCAGCGGGGCCAGCGGGCCGGCGGCGGAACGGCGAGATCGGCCGGTATCCAGCGGGATAGTGCCGGAAGGGGGCGAGCGGTGCGTGCGGGCCGACGTGCGTGAAGGCGAGTACGGGATGAGCGGGGCGTGCGGGAATGAGAAATTAGGGCGATGGATTCCCTCTGATACCAAGTAGAAAGATGTAGGAGAAAGATAATTGAGTGGGTTTATTCTTCCACAAGGGGGTATTTATAACATTACAGAGGGGTGCCACGTCATCGATCCGTGTGCACCAATAATTCCAATAATAAAAACGTACAAAAAAGGATACCTAATTACTACTAATATTCTAATTAATAGTAATATTCAACTGTTTTAGTGTTCGTGCCTGCGTCGCCTGATTCCTGAGCCCGATCTGCGTCAAGCTTCAGGTTCAGTGTTTACGTTTCATTTTTTTACTGTCAGATATTTCTTTTATGTAATAATTATGATTAGTAAATCAGGGAACTATGTTAGGCTAAATATTATATGTATTAAAATTTAGCATCATTTGCATGTTCATTTATCTGAAATTGACATTGCGTGAAAATCTGTATTAGAACTTGTATCATGGGTTTTATTAAAATACATGTACATCTATTTCACAGTACTATACTTTAAAGCTTCTGCATAAAAACAACTATTTTTCTATAAATTAATTATTTTAAACAAATTTTTCAGTATCTCTGCCCCCCCCCCCCCGACTAACAAGCATGGATTTTCTTTCCGCTCATGTTTGTGGCAACACGACTCGCCCGAAAGCGCACTCTAACATTTATTGAGATGGATTATGACAAAGCCGAAAGCGGTCTTTGTCCTTCTAAAGAGCCTGCGCATCGGTAGTGTAAGGGGCAGTAAAATGCTGAAGTAATCCAGTTCCTGATACAGGCATTCGAACTCAGAGTAGTAGGCTGAGACGGTCATGGTTCCTTGTTTCAGCTCCAAGACACGTCGAGTGAGCTCAAATAATCTGGGTCGAACTATCTGCCAGAGAGTAGGTGTCACGGGCCCTTTTTTAAATTTCATAAGCCGAACCCCGAAGCATGTAGTTGGGGTACACCTGAGGGGGCATAAAGTGAAGTAACTACGAGACAACCAAGGAATTGCTTGTATCTCATTTTCTCCGTGAGAGATCAGTATGTGGTGGCTCAACAGTGATACCATCAATATGTTCGTAGAGCTGGTGACTTCGAATAGCATGATGTACTGCCCTGGACCATTCCAGATAATGTGTCATCCGAGGTGTGAGAAAAGAACTAAATAACAGAATTTTTATCGCTCAAAAACTTAACATTACATAGGTATGACCCCCAATTTATAGGGGGGAAGAGAGAGAAAGAGAATACAACAGACGATGTGGGACTAATACACAACAGACGGACTGGGCGGATATAAAAATACAGACTACAGTAAGCAATGCGGTTAGAAAAGCTAACCGCACATTAAAACCTCAGACCGCAACAGCATAAACCTGTCTGCCAGGCTTTTCTTAGCTCCACCAAAGATGTGGTCTCACTTGTCCTCTTCAAGACAGCTTGATAGCTAAAATCAGATCGTCGAGACAAAATCGCCACTGCAGTTCGCCAGTCTGCCAAGAGTAGACCGCCACGGCAGACTGCCAAATCGCTAAGGGCAGACCGCCATTGCTGACCACCAGGCCTCTAAGGGCAGACCGCCACTACAGACCACCAGACGGCTAAGGGTAGACCGCCACTGCTGACTTCCAGGCCGCTAAGGGCAGACCGCCATTGCTGACCGTCAGGCCGCTAAGGGAAGACCACCAGGCCGCTAAGGGCAGACCACCAGGCCGCTAAGGGCAGACCGTCACTGCTGACCTCCAGGTCTAGAAGAGTTCTAACACTCCCCCTCAAGCTTGAGAATATATATCAATCATGCCCAGTTTATCACAAATATCTGAAAGAAAAAAGACACTGGTTTTGTGAAGATATCTGCTAATTTTTTGTCGAAAGTGACAAATTAAATAAAAATTTGATTCTTCAATATTTCTTCTATAATAGTATGGCAGTCAACTTTAATGTGTTTTGTCCTCTCATGAAAAACTAGATCTTTGGATATGTAAATAGCAACTTTGTTGTCACATAACATTGGAAGAGGATGATCATACACTTCCCACAAGCTAAGCATAAGTGTCTGTAACCATTTCAACTTGCAAGTTGTTTAAGTCATGCTTCTGTATTCAGCTTCAACACTTGACCTGGAAACAACAGACTACTTCTTGCTTTTCCAGTTAACCAGATTTCCTCCTACAAAGGTGCAAAAACCAGATGTAGATTTCGTATCTTCTTTATTATCAGCAAAGTTGGCATCATAGTAGGCTTCAATCCTCAGATGGTTACGTTTTTGAAACAGTAACCTCTTTCCTGGGGACCCTTCCACATATTTTAGGATTTTTATAGTTGAACGAAGATGACAATTACTGGGTGTCAGCATAAACTGGCTCACCCTTCTTACTGCATAGCAAAAATCTGGTCCTGTAACAGTCAGATAGATGAGTTTTCCCACTAGTCGTCTGTACCTGGTACTATCTAGAAGAAGAGAAGAATCATCAGTACAACACTTTTCATCAACAACTGCAATTGGACATCGAACAGGTCTCGTCCCAAGAAGACCAGTCTCTTTCAAAAGGTTCAATACATACTTCCATTGTGATAGAACTACAGAGCCATGTCTTCGTGAGATTGTTATTCCCAGAAAGTACTTTGGAGACCTCATATCTTTAGTAACAAAATATTGCTAAAGATGTCTATTCGCTAGATCAATTCTCTCCTTATCATCACTTGTAAGGAGGATGTCATCCACATAGACAGCAAGAACAACTAGCCCTTTAGAAATCTTGCGTACGAAAAGAGAATGATCAGCCGAACTTCGAGCATAACCAATAATGGATATAACTGTGTTGAACTTGTCAAACCAGACCCATGGACTTTGCTTTAAATCATATATTGTCTTCCTCAATTTGCATACCTCAGACTACCTTATAGCAACATACCCAAGAGGTTGCTCCATATATACCACTTCTTGCAGATCACCATAAAGGAAGGCATTTTTGACATCCAACTGAAACATCTCTCAATCCTTGTTAACAGCCACAGAGAAAAGGACACGGATCGTGTTAATTCGAGCAACTGGGGAGAAAGTGTCAAGGAAGTCCACGCCATAACTCTGTGTAAAGCATTTGGCAACTAGCATAGCCTTATAGCGATCTATAGTACAATCAGGATAATACTTGATGACAAAGACCCATCGACAACCAACCACATCCGCCGCTGGAGTAGGGAAAAGAGTCCAAGTACCCCTTTCGGTCATGGTCTTTATTTTTTCATTCATAGAAACTTTCCAATGAGGAAGAGCAAGAGCCTCATGATAGGTAGCCGGAATGATAGTAGCCGAGAGAGCAAGAGAAAAGCGCTTTCCAGCTGGGAAAAGACGAGCATACAAGACAATATCATCAATGGAATGCTTGGTGCACGTCTGAACTCCCTTCTGCAGAGCAATCGGAAGATCAAGATCTATCTTGTCCTCCATACTGGATACATCCATCGGAGAAATTACTGGCTCGGGCACTGTCAGCGACAGCTCCAAAGGTATAGAAGTAGTTTTGGGAGAAAGAGATGGTGAACCAGAAACTTGTGTGGGAAGAGTAGGAAGAGATGGTACAGATAGAGGAGCAGAGAGAACGGGTATAAAGGTGATTCACCAGTTGGTGAGAGAGTAGAAGAGAGAGGAAAGGTGTACCTTCAAAGAAAGTGACATTAGCAAAAACATACTGTTTTCGGAGGAGAGGATCAAAACATCGATACCCCTTCTGAGTCAGACAATAACCAAGAAAGACGCACTTAATAGAGCGAGAAGAAAGTTTGTCGCGACTAGGAGAAGGAGAGTGGACAAATATCGTATAGCAAAAGCCACGTAGAGGTAAGATAAATGGCATGACTCCTAGATACAGGATGGAGAACGGTGCTTTGTCGTGAAGAACTGAAGAGGGAATGTGGTTAATGAGATAACAAGATAGAAAAACAGCATGACCCCAATATGATTGGGGAACGTTCATCTGGGTAAGAAGGGTGCGAGCAACATCCAAGAGATGGCGATTTTTGCGTTCAGCAACACCATTTTGCTGACAAGTGTAAGGACAACTGGTTTGATGAACAATGTCATGATACATGCAAAAATACGAGAATTGATGACTAACATATTTCTTAGCATTATCAGTACAAAGAATTTTAATTCGCACACCAAACTGAGCATGTATTTCATTATAAAACGTAGTGAACACAGAAAAATGTTCAGAACGATCTTGCAAGAGATACAGTCAAGTACATCTTGAGTAGTCATCAATAAAAATAACAAAATACAAACTTCCCCTACCAACAAACCTAGTAGGAGAAGGTTCCCAGACATCAGAGTTAACAAGATCAAAGTGACGAGAAGAAATACGTCCTTGTCTTGCTGGATAGGAGGAGCGATGGTGTTTGCCAAGTTGGCAAGCTTCACAATTTAGAGAAGAGTTTCCTTAAGGAAGATGAGGTAGGAGTTGGTAGATGAGGCGAGTAGGAGGATGACCAAGGCGAAAAATCCGCTGGTGAAGAGAAGCAGAAGCGGAGAAAGTAGTAGCATTGTCGAGGAAGAAGAGACTGTCGCTTTCAGTCCCAGTAGCAATCGTCTCCTTGGAGCGAGTATCCTGAAAGGAACAAGTAGTAGATGTAAAGTTAATCGTGCAGTTTAGTTGTTTGCATAAAGCAGGAACAGATACCAAATTGCACGGAAAAGCGGGGACATAAAGAGTGTCCTGAAGCTGTAGAGACGAATTGACATGAACTGTACTAGTCCCGCACACAGGAGACGAAGTACCATCCGCAACAAAAACTGGAGACAACCGGTTGTTCTTGTCCAAAAAAAACAACCGAGGATTGTCTGTCATGTGATTAGTAGCTCCATAATTAATAAGTCACTTACCCTGAGTAACCATATTGGCACTTCCTAAAGAGGAGGCAAGGGACGTGGACTTTGTTGTGACATCACCCACAGAAGGGAGAAGATGAGGACACTTTACCCAACATCGATCCACAAGATGTCATGTAATGTCGTACTGAGAACAGAGATAGCAAGATGGACCACGCCAACCAGAGCGACCCCCACGGCCACTAGAATTACCGGAACGAGTCGGATGAGCAATGGTGTCGGGATAGGGTGGGGAGGCAAGCAGAGGACACTGAAGAAGAGTAGTAACATCAGCGATGTGTGCAGCAGTAGCATCCAAAGTATGAGAGTTAGCTTCTCCAAGAATTTGTTGTCTAATAATATCATAAGACTCTGGTAGACGGAGAAGATAACAAACAACCAGAAGTTCCTGAAAGTGTTTGTGTTGTTCAGTAAGATCAGCGGAGAAAGGGCGGTGCTAAAGAAGCTCGGCACCAAAAGCCTGCAACTTGTGGTAAGCAGCAGCAGGAGCCAAGATGAGACGGGCAAAGAGATCAGCATACAACGTGTATAAGCGTGAAGTTTGAGCTCCTTTAGAGTATAGAGCAGTAAGATGAGTCCATGCTACCTTAACAGTCTCATCATGACGAATGATGGCCAGACACTCATCTGAAAGACTATTTGCAGGCCAAGTTTTGACTAAAGCGGCACTGGCATACCAGTCATCAAAAGCAGCAAATCCCCGAGCAGGAGGGTTATCAGTAAGATGATGACGCTTGCGCTGAGAGCGCAATAAGAATACAAAGAAAACGCTCCAATCCAGATAATTTGGGTCGGCCAGCTTGGAAGCAGTCCTAAGATTATCGGAAGAAGTGCTAGCAGAGATTATGGTCTGAAGATAGGGCACGGATAGGGTAGAAGAAGAGAGGGGCGGAGTCTCCATAGAGAAAACGGATAGAAAAGCAAATTGCGTGGATAGAGAAGGAAATCACGGATAGAGAAAGAAACCGCAGATAGAACAAAAAGAAAGCGCGGATAGAGGAAGACACCGCGCGGATAGAGGAAGAAACCGCGCGGATAGAGGAAGAAACCGCGTGGACAGAGGAAGAAACCGCGGGAGTTCGCAAGATGCAAACAAAAAGAGTCTTAAAGAGGCGAACAGAGCGAGTTCGCAAGGAGACGAACTGCACACAGCAGAGGACAAAGGGCACAACGGACGGTTAGAAAACCGAAGTCCGCAAAGACCGCTGAAGAGCTCTGTAAGAGGTTAGGAAAAAGGAGACTGCAGGGATCAAGTTGTGCTCTGATACCATGTGAGAAAAGAGCTAAATAACAGAATTTTTATTGCTCAAAAACTTAACATTACATGGGTATGACCCCCTATTTATAGAGGAGAAGAGAGAAAATGAGAATACAACAGACGATGTGGGACTAATACACAACAGGCGGACTGGGAGGATACAAAAATACAGACTGCAGCAATTAATGCGATAAGATAAGCTAACCGCCCATTGAAACCTCAGACCGCAACAGCATAAACCTGTCCGGCAGGCCTTCCTTTGCTCCAATAGCATAAGCGTACCGCCACTGCAGATCGCCATTGCAGACCGCCAGGCTGTTAAGGGCAGACCGCCATTGCTGACCTCCAGGCCGCTAAGGGCAGACCGCCACTGCAGACCGCCAGGACGCTAAGGCCAGACCGCCAGGGCTAGAAGAGTTCTAACACAAGGCAATGATAGTGATCTTCAAAGAGCAAGATTGGTCGTGGCTACGAGAAGGATCTGCAGGGAAAATGTGGAGGATACCGGTCGGAGGAGACGATGAGAATTCAGAGGAATCCTCCATCGATGACAGGCCGAAGAAAAAAATAGCAAGACGAAGATCTCAAATCGAAAACCACATCTTACGAGTGTCCCCAGATCGTGTCACCGGAGAGGACAGCGGAGGATGTGACTACGATGTCTCCAGCAGCCCCCATGAAGGACAAAATGGCCGGAGACAAAGGGTCGCCTGGAAAAAACCGGGCGAAGAAGGCTGCTGAAGGGTGAGGGCCGCTGGAGAAGAAAGAAGGGACACCGCTGAAGAGTGAAGATGAGCGAGGCGTTGGAGGAGCGGCTCTAGGCGACGGGAGCCCTAGGCGAGGCGGCGCGGTAGGCGTGTTGGGCGGCGGGAGTGCGGTGGGCGGCGCGGTAGGCGTGACCTGCAGGAGACACCCGCGAACAGTGGGGAAGACGCGCCAACACGCGGACGCGGAACAGCAAAGGCGGAGGCGGACTCGGGTGGGATCGGAGGTCGGCGGGATCCTTCGCTTTGATACCAAGTAGAAAGGAGGAAAAATAAATCGGTTGCCCTAAATTGGGTCCAGCATACATATATATATATATATATATATATATATATATGACAACATTCACATGGTATATCACGTGAGATAAATAGCGGGAAAAATAAAACATGAGCTAAAAAGTGTGTATGAAGCGTATATTCAACTATGAGCTCACAATAGTGTCCATAAAAATTGATGCAACCGCTCACCAAAAATCGAACTTTGGGGGGTTAGCACGCCTGCTAGTGGCGTCTGAGGTCATGACTCATGACAGCAGCAAACATTGTCCCAATAAGAGAAGGTTCGGGCTTCTTCATGCATTACTACAATCAATAGGAGAAACAGCCTTGTGGCTAAACCGGTTAACGGTTGTTTGAGATATGATTTAAGTGGTCAAAGCATCCATGGGCAGAACACAATGCTCTGTAACTCAAAGGGATTTGATTACTCTATCTTAAGCTTACTTGAGGTACTTGAGGTCTATTTTAAGTAAACTAATTCAATGTGATCTAGAATTTGGCGTTTCTGGATTGCTTGGAGATATCTTGCTTAGAGATATCTCTTTCATGGCCAAAGTTGTGTTGGATTTGAGAGATTAATTATGATCCTGGCAAAAGGTACAATATGTGCAAATGATCACATAAAATTTGCAATTTATATTCAATACTTATATTGATAGATCAATCTAGAAACCATTATCTACTAAATATCTAAGCAGTCTTTTGAAGATGATAAATTACAAAATGAAATGGATGGTGTCGGTATGGTAAACAAATATGCAAGTCTATATTGAAGAACTACCCTTTCCTAAATTAATAACTATTTAACTGTTTTTTTTTTTTGGAAAAAAAACTAAGTTGTCATAAAAAAACTTGTACAAACTCAAGAAAAGCTGCTCAAATCCTAACATCTTTCAAGATGCAAGATCGAAAGGTCCCCACAATCACCTTAGATCCTTTAATAGGTGTATTCATCTTAGTTTTTGAAAGCAGATTTAAAATTTAAAACAGAGCAAAACAACCATTTGCCAATGGTGCACAGCATAAGAACAACATTACTAACATAAAGCATTATGCCACTCTAGTTAAACAGGTGCTACACTAGGTTTTTGCAATCAGATTAGCAATTTTGAAATAGCTTATAACACTTCTCATGATAGAACATAAAAGTAAATTTTCAAACCTTCTTTTTATCAGACATCTTGTCATCAAATAATTGTGCTGCTGGTCCAGTACATGGGTTGTTTTGCCTTCTCTTCTCAGTTTTTGATTTCTCCAGATATTGTGAAGCGCTGCATATCTCTGTTTCTTCTTCACCTCCCTTTCCACTGGGCATTGTGTTTGATCTGGGTAGATTCCTATCAAACATAACTGAACAAAAGAGTTTAGAAATTGCAAAGATAAACCCAACCGTCGCAAATATGCCTATAAATATATATATATAGGATAGTAAACAAAAAGCATTGTAAAGCTTCGAATCAGATTAAATATACTAAACTTAAGAAATCATCCAGGAAATATACCCATCCCAAATTTATCTGTCATCTGATTGATGAAGGTACCTCCTACCTACCATATCTAAGTACAATGTGAACCACGAATCTTCTGACTGGCTAAATAACAAAGAAGTTCTCGGAATGCGGAACATATAACAACAACACTCAAGCCTTTATCCCACTATAGTGGGGGAATGCAGAACATATACTTCACAAAAATCCATCAGCAAAGGTATGGCATGGATCAATTGCCACTGATGAATGATTGATGCTCTGGATACTTTCTCCACCAACACAATTATTTCAGATTTAAAACTACCATTTCCACTACTAAGAATTTACTGGCTCAATGTCAAGAATTACTCTAGATGTGATGAATACAGTATTAAAAAATATTTACAAAATTAATCATAGTTGTAACAACCTGTATAAAAAAAAGGGAGATTTAAAGGAATTAAATTTAATCAATGGCATATTTGTAAATCTAAGGTTATTATTCCCTCTAATTTTCAGCCAAGCTCCCCCCCCCCCCATATTTCATTTTAACGCAATTAGGTTATTCTACTCCCCGTCTCTCGGCCGACTCCCAATTCCGCTTACCAGCGCCTCCCGACTCGTCCCCAGCGCCTCCTCCAACTCCCGTGGTGACACCTCTTCTCCTCCTTCCAAAGTCAGCAACAGCCTCCCGCTCCTCCTATCCAAGGCCGGCAGCATCGGATCCCTCTTCTCCCAAAACCGATGGTTGTTCTTTCCCCTTGGCCGACAGCAGCCATCATCTCCTCCAAAGGGCCAGCAACATTTGTTCTTCCCCCTCCTCTTCAAGGGCCAGCAAACACATCCTCCGGCAGCCCTAAGTTCTCTGACTTCTTCGTCCTGGCCGGGTTTTGCGAAAGGAACGCCTATGGTTTTCTTCCCTCTCCTCCTTGGGTTCTGATTTGGCCTCCTTGGGTAATAATTCCCTCTTTCTCCTCTTTTTTCATATTTTCATGTATTTATTTTGGAATCAATTGTGCCTCGAATTGCGTATTTGCCGCAATCCGTATTTGTGTCATCTTGTAATCGACTAATCCCGATTTGTTCTTGATCTCCGACGTCGCATCGAATCTAGCAGTGGAATCTCTTCAAAGCCCTCACCGATTTAGGGTTTTCATAACCTAAGCGCCGCCAAGTCTCCGTTTCCGCATGGTAATCTCTTCCCCGGTCCCCCTCACTTTTGAGTGAGGTAAATCGCTAACTCTCTCGTATTTTTGATTTTGTAAAATAGAAATGCATGTGCTAGCGTAGAATTTCTGTTCTGTTAAGTATCTCTTTCGTTGTTCTTATCAGATTCAAAAATAAGTTTCCCGATCTTGCTTGCCCCGCTTAGCCGCCGTCATTTTCCGCCTCACCTTAAGGCAAATTAGAGATCCCTCTCTCTTGCAAACATTGAGTTTAATTTATTGCATCTGTTCTTTTGACTACATGACTTTATTCTTGCATATTTTGATCTGGCGAATGAACTTGAATGTTGAATACCTAATCTGATAAGTCAATAATTTAGAGTTCAATATATTTGCAATGGCATGAGTTTGTGATCATGATTGATTTATTTGAATTTTTACTTAATTGAATTGTGTTTTATGTGATGGGTAATAAGAATATGAGTTAGTAAATGAAAGTGATTTTAATTGGATTCTCACTTACATGAATTGTATCTCATTTGATGGAAGATTGGAATACTAATAGTTCTTTGTGAGTATTAGCAAATAGATGAATTGTGTTTGATATAAAATATTGGATCGTACACATGTTTACTTGGAAGATGATCGTGTTTTGGAATGGATTAATCTAAAAGACTTCTTGGTATCCTAGAAAATGATGTATAGTTGTCTTATCACTCGTACCCGCAAAATATAAAGCTCTGCATCTAGTTTCTTTTTTGTTATCGAATCTTATTTCTTATGACTGTCTTGTTATTAGTATTGAGTAAAGTTTGTGATGTAGGGGTAGGCTAGTGGTGCTCGGAAGCTAGGACTCTACGTGCACGTGTGAGGGAATATGCACATGCAGTGCTACATGCAATGAAATAGTCGGATAGCAACGACAATTAATTTAAGCAGTGGGAATTAACAACACCACGCAGTTAATCAAAATAAAGAAGCAGTTAAATAATTTTAGCAATTTGGTAACAGCTTCCTCCGCGCAGAGGGCCTAAGCAGGCGGCGGCGATTAACTCCACAAACAAATATTAGCGTAAAAGTACAGCAACTACCAAACTATGATCACAGCGCAAATATAGATAAACAACCAAGTGCAAATGTCAAATACAAAATACAATACCACGAGATACTCACGATGCAGTGGGCTGATCCGAGGCGGTGGAGAATTTGAGGGACCGGATGAAAAACGGGCGATCGGAGGCGAACACGGTGGCACGGTGACGTCACGGTGGCTGCCAACGGTGGAAAGAGGTGGTAACGGAGGGTAAAACGGCGGATCCGGCCACGATAGAGTAGATCCGGACCGGGGGTGGGTAGATCCGCTATTTAGGGGCGGATCCGGGCAAAAATGGAAGGTTTGTGCGGTGGAAACAACGGATCGGGAGCGAAATTCTCAGATCTGAATAGATCCAAAGAATTAGGGTTGTTTGGAAGTGGTTCCACGAAGGGGAGAAGAAGTGGGGGGTCGGATGAACAGTAAGTGCGAACAGCATCGGGTGAATAGTGGCGGATGAACAGTAATCGGGAACAATGTTTCGAGTGAACAGTACCCGCGAACAGTGTTTCCCGCGAGCAGTACCCGTGAACAGTTCTCACCGGTTGGGGTTGGAATTTGGGGGTTGTAGGGGTTGCGGATGAGGGTTTCGGAGGGGGGAGAAGAAGGCTATAGATGGGTATTACCTTGGGGATGAAGAAAACCACCTAGGAGTCGTCACTTAGGGCTCCACGGCGTCGGCACCGGGGAAGGATCGCAGGAATCCGAAAATGAACTCTCCAAATTCTGCAATGAGTCTCAAATCAGCCCCCTAGCATCCTATTTATAGGAGAACACAAATTAGGGCATCCCCATCAACAGCTATGATTGGCCGGTGGGTTAACCCTTAAAATACATCAAAATAAACTCAAAAAAAACAAAGTAATATAACGTTTTGACTCGCGGCGACGTCCCGGACGCAACCGCGGAGACCGATCGGCGATCCGATCAAGTCTTCCTGCGCGAGTACATGTATGTGGGTCCCGCCTTGCGGCGAGCTCCTCCAAGTGCATCCGATGGCTCCCCATCAGTTTGTTTCACAATCTAATCTTTCTCTTTGACGTGAGTCTGTTTCCTGCTAAAATCACAAAAATATGAATCATGTACCTCAATAATATCATAAACAATCATTGAAAGGTAGCGTTTAAGTGATGCAAATTTTTACTTACATAGTCACGATACGCGAGAATTTTTCTAATAAGACTTGAACTTGAACTTGAGTGTGATCCATGTGCACCCACTAAAAACACATACACACTTCATTGATTACAGCTTATGATATTATATGATCAATTATATGTTATGCTTTGGAGTAAGCTAATAATTCAAGTTATTTTTTTTTGGCTATTTTACTTGTTTGTCTTGCTAGTTCTGCTTCATGAAAACTGCTACACGTATACATTTTTGATTCCCCTGCTCGCACTTTATTTTTTTTGTTCATTGTTTATTTCAATGTTCCGAGGATTTTCCTTCTTATCTTGGTTTTTTCTTAACGTTCGTGTCTGCGTCGTCTGCTTCCTGAGCCCGATCTGCGTCAAGCTTTAGGTTCTATGTTTATGTTTCATTTCATTTACTGTCAAATATTTATTTTATGTAATAATTAAGGTCAGTAACTCATGAACAATTGTTGGGCTATTATACATGTATTAGAATTAACATTTATTTGCATGTTCATTTCTCTGAGTTTGTCATGTCATAAAAAATTGTATCTGAGCTTGTATCTTGCGATTTATTAAAATACATGTGCATTAAATTTTCACCGTCTTATTTCAAAAGCTTTTGCATAAAAAATAAACTACTTTTCCCCAAATTAACTATTTTAAAACCATTTATCAGTATCTCTACTTTCGCCTTACATACATGAATTTCCTTTTCGCTCATGCCTGTGGCATTACGGCCCACCCAAAGCGCACTCTAACTTTTGTTGAGACATGTCATGATAGTTGGTATTAGAGTCAGGTTAGCTTCTAAAGATAAAGTATTTTATAATTATTACCTATTTTGAATCTTATTATATAAATATATACATGCATCATTTCATCACTAATTTTGTCATTACCTATTGTTTGTAGCTGAAACACGCACATACTACACTCATAAGCATGAGTAGTATGCACACGAATGTTAAGTGGTTATGGGCAAACTTAACATTTTTGTGCATATGAATTTTTATTAGAATATACACCGCTTATGAATATTAAATGGATATGGGCAGTTTAATATTTTCAAGTGCGATGACATTATATCATAATATGCATGACGAGTTAAGAGAAATGGGCACTTAACATGGCATGTGTATTCATTCACTTGCATTCATGTCATAAATCATTGCACAAGTGTCCAGCTAAAAACAACAATAATGATTGTACACAAATGGATTTACCATTTGTTTGACATCGCACATGATCTCATTGTTGCTTTTACATGATCATTATCTAGAATTGTCCAATGAAAATGTTGTAATTATTACATGATTTATGAAACTGACAGTATGGAATGTGTTAGAATCTCTAGTTTCAAGTCTCTGATATTTGTATTTAGTCTTTCCTATTTCTCTTTACTATCAATCATTTCTGGTCCTCTTGTATCCTCTTCTAGTTAGCTCCTAAGTGTCAGCGAGAAATGAGTCTTCTTGTAAATTGTTTTGCTGAATAACTTCAGCGCAGTTTTGTGCTCTTCTATCTCTAGAGTGACTCACTTCTGTCAACATTCAACTATCATTCATCTTATTTCTCTCCTTGGTGTTCTATCTTGCTTTCGTGCGAAGATCTTTTTCCGCTCTTGAATTCTCGATTCTTGCCTATCAATTTCGAGTTAATTGAAGAAATTCATGTGATTCATGAAGCCAATCATCCGTATCCGGTCGAAACCTCTAAGATCGTGGAGAATCAAGTACGTAAACTTCGAAAGAGAACCGTTAATGTGGTTAGAGTGTCATGACAAGTCTGAGAAGTACATTTGAAAACTTGAATTTGACATGCGTGACAAGTAACCACAAATTTTTCCCTGACCTTAGTAAGCCTTGAACTTGTTCTCCGTTCTACTTCGTTACACTCATAATTAGCCTTCATGCCTTGATTTGCAAACCTTGTTGAAATGTATGTCATCTGAATCTTCGTCATAAGAGACCTCATTCAGAGAATTCTCAGAAAGTTTCGGGACGAAACTTCCTAAGTAGGGAGAATGTAACAACTCGTATAAAAAAGGGAGATTTGGAGGAATTAAATTTAATCAATGGCATATTTGTAAATCTAAGGTTATTTTTTCCTCTAATATTCATTCGAGCTCCCCCCCCCCCAATATTTCATTTTAACGCAACTAGGTTTCTCCCGCTCCCGCGCGTTCCAATTTTGCTCCCCGTCTCTCGGCCGACTCCCGATTCTGCTTCCCAGCGGCTCCCGACTCGTCCCGGCGCCTCCTCCTCCGACTCTCGTGGTCGACGCCTCTTTTCCTCCTTCCAAAGCGGCAACAGCCTCCCGCTCCTCCTCATCAAGTCCGGAAGCATCGGATCCCTCTTCCTGATGATTATTTTCACATAACATGGTAATAACTTGATGCGGATTCATTCTACAATTTAATAATAACTATGTAGACAGGCATAAGCTAAATTGATTCAACATTTCAGGCAAGTGCACCTATCAATCATAGTATAGGAGAATTCTACATCTCGTGTCGTATTCCGCAGGGCTTTTTCAAATACTCGTACTCACCCTCACTCTATTATCACACCGATAATTAAAATTGAATTCTAACCTATAATAACCTAACTATGACTATTTAGATAAAATACATTGGAGTGTCAAATTCATGAAAAGGTGAAAGTTAAGAGCATTCACATGAAATTACTTTTGCATTGATTCAAATCTATCTAATCATGCGATGGCAACATTATCAAATCCATTGTAATGTAAGGGTACGACATCCATTAAATTCTCTCTCGAGCAATTCAAAATCTAACCTAAGTGAGTGAATCTTCTCTCGAACAATTTAAAATACTCAAATTTGCATTAAGTACGTTACCATATTTACTACACAAACTCATGAAATTCTATCTCTAACACATCATAAATTCATTTATACGTATCAAAATTATACAATTAACATATCTCTCGATCATGAAAATTGCAATGTAAATAGAAATAATACCTAATTATGAAATTATTAACATCATTACAAACTTCCAATTTCTCAATCTAGAGATTTGAAATTCATGAATAACAAATGTTAAATTCATATTTAGGATAATCATTTTTGTTCCAAGGATTATATACGCATAAACTACCAAAAATTTGATGAAAACAATGCGATGCATGATTAAACAAATTGTTCAAATACAAAGTTCATGTAAAATATAAAATAAGGAAAGTTGAATCACCAAGATAAGATCAAACTTAAGAAGATACATGAAGAATTAAGGGCATACAAAAATTCTCTTAAATTATCCTTCTCTTGGGTGCTCCACTTCCGTCCTCCAGAAAAACTCTAATGCAAATTGATCCAAAAGTCCAGATTAATTTTTTCTCCAGGTTTTTATAGTCTCATAGCAAACATGGTCGAACACGGGTTCCAACACGGCCGTGTTACAGGCCGTGTTGACAGTTCCAGGACAGTTCCACACGATAAGGCATGTCTGGTCGTGGGCCATGTTATCTGACACGGCCGCGTTGACGAACACAGTCGTGTTGTTCTTCATGTTCTTCAGACACGGGTTGGTCGGCTTTAATTCTTCAATTTGTCCCGAAAAGGACACGGGCGTGTTCCCACCCGTGTGGTGCTCTGACTCCTCCATTAAATCGGATTCAGCCGGAATAAAACACGGGTAGGAACACGGGCGTGTTCCTACCCGTGTGTGACCAATTCTTCTCCTGTGATCATCCATGTTGGTCCCGTCAACTCCCATGTTTGCTCCAAGATTTTTAGTTCCACTGGTTCGTCGTACCTGTATTAGAATAATGATGTAGTAAGTGAAGAGCTCAATACATGAAATAGTAAAAATTCTAAACTATGTTCTACTATTCATGATAATACTAATTTCTAACTATTCTCGCGCAATTACTTGATAAAGAGGTAGAAAATTATGGACATGATTACAATTATGATAGTAAAAATCCTATCATAATTGTACTCATCACTTCCCCCAAACCGATGGCTGCACTTTTTCCTTGGTCGGCAGCAGCCATCATCTCCTCCAAAGGCCCGGCAGCATTTGTTCTTCCCCCTCTTCAAGGACCAGCAAACTCATCCTTTGGCAGCCCTAAGTTCTCCTTGTCTTCTTCTTCTTCTTGGCTAGGTTTTGCGAAAGGGAAGCCTAGGGTTTTTTTCCCTCTCCTCCTTGGGCTTGGATTTGGCCTCCTTGGGTAAGGGTTTTTTTCCCTCTCTCTTTTAGATTTTCTTGTACTTATTTTGGAGTCAATTGTGCCTCAAATTGAATATTTATCGTGATCTGTATTTGTGTCATATTGTAATCGACTAATCCCGATTTGTTTTTGATCTTTGATGTCGCATCGAAGCTGTCAGTGGAATCTATCCAAAGCCCTCTTCGATTTAGGGTTTTCATAACCTAAGTGTCGTCAAGTCTCCGTTTTCGCATGGTAATCTCTTCTGCTCTCGCTTTTGAGGGAGGTAAATCATTAACCATCTCGTGTTTTTGATTTTGTAAAATAGAAAAGCATGTGCTAACATAAAATTCTTGTTATGTCAAGTATCTCTTTCGTTGTTCTTATCAGGTTCAAAAATAATTTTCTTGATCTTGCTTGTGCCGCTTAACCGCCGTCAGTTTCAGCCTCGCCTTAAGGCAAGTAGAGATCTCTCTCTCTTGCAAACATTGAGTTTAATTTATTGCATCTATTCTTTTGACTACATGACTTCATTATTGCATATGTTGATATGTTGAATAAACTAAAATGTTGAATGTCTAATCTGATAAGTTAATAATTTAGTGTTTAATATGTTTGGAATGGTATGAGTTTGTGATCATAATTTGTTTATTTGAATTTTTACTTAGTTGAATTGGTTCTTATGTGATGGAAAATGGGAATATGAGTTAGTAAATAAAAGTGATTTTATTTGAATTCTCGCATACATGAATTGTATCTCATTTGATGGATGATTGGAAGACTAATAGTTCTTTATGAATATGAGCATTAATTATAATGATAAATGTTAATGGTTCTTGCTAGCAAATAGATGAATTGTGATTTATATAAAATGTTTGATCGTACATATATTTACTTGGAAGATGATCCTGTTTTGGAGTGGATTAATCTAAATAAATATTTGGTAACCTAGAAAAAGATGTATAGCTATCTTATCACTCGTGAATACTTGAACCCGCAAAATATAAAACTCGTCATCTAGTTTCTTTTGAGTCATCGAATCTTATTTCGTATGACTGTCATGTTGTAAGTCTTGAGTAAAGTTTGTTTCACAACCTGATATTTCTTTTTGACGTGAGTATGATTTCTGCTAAAATCATTAAAATATTAATCATTTAACTCAATAATCTCATAAGTAATCATTGAAAGGTAGCGTTTATTTGATGCAATTTTTTACTTGCATGATCACGGCAAGCAGGAATTTTTCTAATAAAACTTGCACTTGAACTTGAGTGTGAATCATGTACACCCACTAAAAACACCTACACACTTCAATGATTACAGTTTATAATATTACATGATCAATAATATGTTATGTTCTGAGTAAGCTAATAATTCAAGTTATTTTTGTTTGGCTATTTTATTTGTCTGTCTTGCTAGTTCTGCTTCATGAAAAACTGCTACACGTATACATTTTTTATTCTCCTGCTCGCACATTATTTTTCTTGTTCATTGTTTATTTCAATGTTCTGAGGATTTTCTTTTTGTCTTGGTTTTGCCTTAGCGTTTGTGTCTTCGCCGATTGCTTCCTGAGCTCGATCTGCGTCAAGCTTCAGGTTCTATGTTTACGTTTCATTTCTTTTACTGCCAGATATTTCTTTTATGTAATAATTATGGTCAGTAAATCATGGACAACTGTTAGACTATTATACATGTACTAGAATTAATATTTATTTGCGTGTTCATTTCTCTGGGTTTGTCATGACATAAAAATTTGTATCTAAGCTTGTATCTTGGGATTTATTAAAATACATATGCATTAAATTTTCATCGTCATATTTCAAAAGCTTACGTATAAAAAATAAACTATTTTTCACCAAATTAACTATTTTAAAACTATTTATTGGTATCTCTGCTTCCGCCTTACAGGCACGGATTTTCTTTTTGCCCATGCTTATAGCATCACGACCCGCCCGAAGCGCACTCTGACTTCTATTGAAACGGGTCGTAACAATAATACATGTCATAGAGTTTTATTCTAAAGCAGTGAAAGTAAAATAAGAAATTAAGTAACAAGTAAACATAAAGATTTATAGTAGTTCCCCAAAATATTTGGGTACTCCACTCTTCTGCCCCTTGGCAGGTTATCCACTAATTAGTGTTGAGTCTTTTATTAAAGAGACCCTTATAACTAATAATAACTGAATCTTTTGATAAGGAATATTCTTAGAGGCAATTGAAATTTTGATAAGGTCTTTCAAAATACTGAATATTTTGATAAGGAAGATTCACAGAATCAATGAGCATTTTAATAAGAAGACTCAAAACCAAGGAATCATTTAGAGAGGGATTCTCAAAACTCTATCAGCATGTTGTGGTTGAATTTTTGTTTCTACAATGTAATACACCTCAACAAGCTCTGAGAATTTTGGTTCATTTAAGCATTGTGTGGATTTCCCCTTGTGATGATGTTGAGATTCAATTGAGAGAAGTTTACATCTTGTTGGAAAAAAATTCTAAAGAATAAATATATATTGAAGAAAGGAGAACTGAATGAATTGAATTATCTTGAGGCTCCCATATGTATATATACGGGATTACAACACACGCACTTATACCGAAAATACATAAAACAAAATATTCTAACATGTTTCAACACTCCCCCTCAAGTTTGGCGTGTAATGTTTATCATGGCCAACTTGCCCAGTATTCTGTCAAACGAGTTCAGACTCAGCCATTTGGTAAGCATATCTACAAGTTGTTGATTTGATAGAACAAAAGGGATACTTATAATCCCCCTAACTATGTTTTCCTTAATGAAGCGTATGTCGATCTCCACGTGTTTGGTGCGATCATGTTAGACTGGATTGTGGGCAATGTTGATTGCAGATTTATTATCACAATAGATCCTGATTGGACCATCACACTCCATGTCAAGGTCCTTCATGACCGACTAAATCCACAACCCTTCACATATCCCCTGTGTCATGGCACAGAACTCTGCCTCTGTGCTAGATCTGGCTACATGTTTCTTGCTTCTCCAGGTTGCCAAATTTCCACCAACAAGAGAGTAATACCTTGATGTTGACCTTCGATCGTCAACTGAACCTGCCAAGTCCGCATCAGTATAGACTTCTACGGTCAACGTCTTGTTGGGTAGGAACAGTATTCTCTTGCCAGGAGAGAATTTGAGATACCTCAGGACTCTGTACGCAGCATCCAAGTTATGTGATTTAGGTGAATGCATGTACTGACTAAGGACCACCACAGCATAAGATATGTTCGGACGAGTATGAGAGAGATAGATAAGCTTCCCCACCAGACGTTGGAAGCCTGGTATGTCATCCACAACTTCTCATCCATCCCTTCCTAGTTTATGATTGACCTCAATTGGCGTGTCTGCTAGCCTGCACCCGAGCATTCCAGTTGTCTCA
The DNA here is from genome assembly GCA_039513925.1 of Platanthera zijinensis. NCBI lineage: Eukaryota > Viridiplantae > Streptophyta > Magnoliopsida > Asparagales > Orchidaceae > Platanthera > Platanthera zijinensis. Next base: position 188,801,095 of record CM077087.1, read on the forward strand.
AGCAAGTCCAGAACATACTTCCTTTGAGATATAAAGATTTCATGTTTGGATCTGGTCATCTTAATACCAAGAAAATACTTAAAGGGTTCAAGATCATTCACTTCAAATTCTTTAGTCAATCTAGACTTTAGAAGTTCAACCTCTTTTGTATCATCGTCGGTTATCACTATATCATCCACATAGACAATAAGAGCAACCACCTTATCCTCCTTGTGTTTCACAAACAAGGTGTGATCATCATTGCTCTGTTTGTATCCGCAAGAATTCATCGCTCGGTGAAATCTCCCGAACCAAACATGTGGAGACTGCAACAAGCCATACAGAGCTTTCTTCATCCTACAAACTTTTCCTGTCGGCCCTTTTTGAATAACACTAGGAGGCAGGGACATGTAGACTTCCTCCTCGAGATCACAGTGAAGAAATGTGTTCTTCACATCCAACTGAAGGAGACTTCATCCTTTACACACAGCACATGAAAGCAAAATCTTAATAAAGTTCATTTTAGCAACCGGAGTAAATGTCTCTTGATACTCGATGCCAGCTATTTGCGTATATCCTCTAGCCACCAACCTGGCTTTGTATCGTTCAACAAGGCCTTGAGAGTTTTGCTTCATAGAGAAAACCCACTTGCATCACACAACTGTTTTCCCCTTAGGGAGATGAACAAGATCCCAAGTATGATTCCCATCAATGACTCCCATTTCCTCCAACAAGGTTGTCTTCCTCTCGCTGTGCTCAAGAGCTTCCTGCCAAGACTGAGGAATAGAAATGGAGAACAAGGAGGTAACAAATGCTCTGTGTAATAGACAAAGAGTCATAAGTCACAATTTTAGAAAGAGGATGATGGGAAGAAGCAAAACTACCTCTGTCAGTACCTGACAATGGAGTGGATGATGGCAGAGGTTGAGTAGCATGAGCCAGAGTGTCTGTGCCCTTCCTATGTCGCGTGTAGACCTGCAATAGAGGAGGAATTGTTGGGTTTCTCTATGAGGATGACACAATACTTGTGCACGCAGCGGAAGTAATAAAATCAAGAACAACCCAAAAGAGATTGGGATCGGGCCATGAATGTTGAATCAAGAAGTTAACAAACAACTAGGTAAAAGTTACTTTTCCGGTGTTGAGTCAAAACTCAACAGAGATGCTCCAAGCTTTGAGTCCTTGTCGGTGGCGAGTTCTACGTAGAATAACGTCTATGTCTCTGCAGAAATCCACACGAGCAGGAGAACACCGAGCTTCGTCGCACGAAGGGTCGGGAAGGAGATCAACCGCACCTTGCACTTCCACGGACTGCTAGGTCCGCGCCAAGAATAGCAACACCGGCGACTGTCGCCGGAGAGGAGGAGGTCGGCGGAGCGAACGATCGATGGAAGCGGAACTCTTTCGTCGGCGGAACACTTCCGTCGGCGGAATCGGCGGAACTCTTCCGTCGGGTCAGGGAAATTCTTCGTATGTTCCGCTCAAAACCTAAGTGTCTATTTATACCCAAAGCATAAATAAACCTAGGTAAAATCTCTATCCGCAGACCACAGCAAAATAGGGTCTCTGGGAAAAAATCGACGGGAATCAGCATTCGTCGAGAATCGAACATTTCGATTCTCGACGAATCTCGACGATCGTCGAGTATCGTCAAATTCGACGGGAATCAGCATTCGTCGAGAATCGAACATTTCGATTCTCGACGAATCTCGACGATCGTCGAGTATCGACGATCGATACTCGACGATTCTCGACGATCGAGACTCGACGATTCTCGACGAATCTCGACGATTCTCGACGAATCTCGACGATTCTTCCTTAGCAACATTTGTCGGCCCTCATTCTCTATGGTGATTGGTAACCTTTACCAACACAGTCAATCTTCCAACTTCTCCACATGCTCTTATGTGCGACCCTGCAGGCTCATATCGCGTTGGCAGTGAGATTACATGTTTGACCACTTCTAGATCACCATGGTAACTCCAACAGTCTCTCACTTGATCTTGAAAGTATCAAACCAAAAACCTCACAAACAATGAGCGGCATCTAGCAATGCCTCATTGCTACCCAAGCAATAAGAGTTCATAACTCATAAGCCTTATGAACAATGTCCCAGCGTTGTCTTTGTCCCTTTGTCCCTTACATCCGGAAAGAACTAGAGGCATGGACCGTGTCACCCTCATAATAGCTCAATCCAAGTTTCTTGATCTAGAACGGACTTCCAGAAAATGGTGAGTCCAATATCACATATTGACTAAACTAAGCATGGTCATGCATTTCTCAGTCCAGTTCCATCAAGGGGCCCATGGATGCAACTCCTGTCATATAGGAGGACAAATCTCATATCTGCTCACACACAAACACCCAAATGATTCGTAACGTGTCCAACAACCACCCTTATCATCAACCTTTCTCAAGGAAGACTTTAGATGGCATCAAAGCACGTTCTTCCTCACTTGATGAATGCTGTGACTTTAGGTCAAAGGACTACAACACCATTGTCAATTGAGACCTACTTGTGACACGTTAAAATAACAATCCACAGAGTAGTCTCAGGTTGGGTCTGTCCAGTACAACTTGTTCATTAACAAGTACCCACGTGATGACTTGATATCACAATATCATGACCTATGAGAACTGGTCATCAGTCAACACACGTGCTAGTCTTAATGTATCATCATCACCCTTAGTTTCTATGATAATACTACGACCAGGGACCTTTTAAGAATGAAGCTTCAAATAAATCATAGGCTCTCACATTCAAGTCACGTACTTGATGTCCTATGGAAGCGAACATTCTAAGGGTATTTATTATGTTAACATTTAACTATCGCATAGAGAAACCATAATAAAAGAACTTATCATTAATTGTAAAAGAATAATCTAGGTACATAATCCATCATATGAATAAACAATAAACAGCCAACAGAATATATGTTTACATGCAACCCACAAGACTCTCACTAGAGTTGATCATTTAGGTATCGTATACCCATTGATCTAGTATGACCATCATGCTTTCTCTGCGCGAGAGGCTTTGTCAGTGGATCCGCAATATTCTCCTCAGTCGGCACTCTGGAAATGTTCACATCTCCTCGTTCGACAATCTCACGAATAAGATGGAACCGCCGAAGTATGTGCTTGGAGCGCTGATGAGATCTAGGTTCCTTAGATTGTGCAATTGCATCATTGTTATCACAGTAGAGAACTACGGGACCAACAATGCTAGGAACTACATCAAGCTCGCCGATGAATTTCCTAATCCATACAGCCTCCTTCGCTGCGTTAGCTGCAGCGATATACTCGGCTTCTGTTGTAGAATCAGCAACTGTCTCTTGCTTGGAACTCTTCCAGCTCACAGCTCCTCCATTAAGGCAAAACACAAACCCTGACTGAGACTTTGAATCGTCCCTATCAGTTTGGAAGCTAGCGTCCGTGTAACCACTTACAACGAGCTCTTCCTCTCCACCATACATCAAGAACACATCTTTTGTCCTTCTCAAGTACTTCAGGATATTCTTGACTGCAATCCAGTGACACTCACCGGGGTCTGACTGATACTTGCTAGTCATGCTCAAAGCAAAGGAGACATCGGGTCGAATACATAACATTGCATACATGATTGATCCAATTGCCGAAGCATATGGAATCAACTTCATGTGGTCCTTATCTTCACAAGATTTTGGACACTGGTCTTTAGAGAGATTCACACCATGAGACATGGGTAAAAATCCTTTCTTGGACTCAAGCATGTTGAACCGCTTCAACACCTTCTCAATGTATATACTCTGGGTCAAACCCAGCAACTTTTTCGATCTATCTCTATAGATCTTAATACCGAGTATATAAGTCGCTTCACTCAAGTCTTTCATAGAAAAGCAGTTCCCTAGGTTGTTTTTAACAACTTTCAGGGTAGGAATGTCATTCTCAATCAATAGTATGTCATCTACATACAATATCAGGAAGACAACAATGCTCTCACTGATTCGCTTGTAAACACAAGGCTCATCTTCATTCTTGATGAAACCAAACTCTTTGATTTTCTCATCAAAACGAAGATTCCAACTTCGAGAGGTCTGCTTTAGTCCATAGATGGACCTATTCAGCTTGCATATTTTAGTGGTTTCATTTGGGGATACAAAACCCTCGGGTTGTGTCATGTACACTTCCTCAAGGAGGTTTCCATTAAGGAAAGCCGTTTTGACATCCATCTGCCAGATCTCGTAGTCATAATACGCAGCAATAGCAAGCAATATCCTTATGGACTTAACCATGGCAACAGGGAAAAAGGTTTCATCATAGTCAATACCATGAATTTGCTTGAAACCCTTAGTCACGAGTCGCCCTTTGAATGTCTGTACATTCCCATCCATGTCGGTCTTCTTCTTGAAGACCCATTTGCACCTTATGGGTCGTACCCCTTCAGGTGGTTCCACCAAGTTCCAAACTTGGTTTGCATATATGGAGTCCATTTCGGATTTCATAGCCTCAAGCCATTTGTCGGAGTACGGTCCATTCATAGCCTCTTGATAGGTTGCTGGTTCATCATCATGATCCATAAGCAACACATTATCTATTTGAGACATGAGAAATCCATATCTCTCAGGATCAAATCTAGGTCTACCAGATCTACGTAGGACTTGTGTTTCTTGAGCAGGTTCTCTAGCTACAACATCTTGTAGTCCTGTCTCAGAGTCCAATTCCGGTTCATTCACTACTTGTGGTTCTTGAACTTCTTCAAGTTCTACCTTTTCAGTCTTTCTTGATAAGAATTCTCTCTCCAAGAAGACGCCAGTTCTTGCGACAAACACTTTGCCCTCGGACGGTAGGTAAAAGTAATACCCTTTCGTTTCCTTAGGATATCCCACCAGATAACATTTATCCGATTTGGGTTCCAGCATGTCAGGCATTTAACGTCGCACGTATGTCTCATAGCCCCAAATTTTAATGAACGACATACTAGGACGCTTCCCAGTCCATATCTCATATGGTGTCTTCAGAACCGTTTTCGTTGGAGCGCGATTCAATGTCATTGCAGCAGTCTCTAAAGCAAAACCTCAAAAGGAAACAGGCAAGTCTGCATGACTCATCATCGAACGTATCATGTCTAACAGAGTACGATTTCTCCTCTCAGACACACCATTATGTTGTGGTGTTCTAGGTGGAGTGAGCTGTGATGCAATACCACTCTTTCAGATGATCACGGAACTCATGACTCAGGTATTCGCCACCTCGATCAGATCGGAGTGCTTTAACCCTTTTACCCAACTGGTTTTCTACTTCATTCTTGAACTCTTTGAACTTTTCAAAGGTCTCGGATTTGCACTTCATAAGATATACATATTCGTATCTACTGAAATCATCAGTAAATGTAACGAAGTAGAAATATCCACCTCTAGCCATGGAGCTCATGGGTCCGCATACATCACTATGTACAACACCCAAGAGATCCTCAGCCCTCTCAGTATAACCAGTGAAAGGGGTTTTAGTCATTTTGCCTAACAAACAAGATTCGCATTGCTCAAATGATTCATAATCAAATGAGTCCAAAAGTCCATCTTTATGGAGCTTGGATATGCGCTTCTCGTTTATATGGCCCAAACGACAATGCCAGAGATATGTAGGGTTTGAGTCATTTGTTCTTAGTCTTTTATTATTTTCTACATTATAGATCAGATGGTCCAAGTTCAAAACATAAAGACCATTAAAAATTTGGGCTACAGCATAACAAACATCATTCTTAAATATAGAACAACAGTTGTTCTTAATTATAAAAGAAAATTCAATCATGTCCAAGCATAAAATGGATATAATGTTTCTAGTTATGGCCGGAACAAAATAACAATTATCTAATTCTATTACAAGCCCACTGGGCAAAGAAAGACGGTAAACCACTACGGCTACAGCAGCAACTCTTGCTTCATTGCCGACGCGCAGGTCCACCTCCCCTTTACTCAGCAATCTTCTCCTTTCCAGTTCCTGCACATTTGTACAAATGTGTGAACAACATCCGGTATCCAATACCCAAGATGAAGGAGCAGAAAGGTTTATCTCTATAACGTAAATATTTGAAGCGGAAGTCATATCTCCCTTCATTTTCTGCAGACCCTCAATGTAAGAAGCACAGTTGCTCCTCCAATGACCAGCCTTGCCACAGTGGTGGCATTTCCCTTCCTTCACCGTGCTCTTCTTTTTCTTCAGTGCAGAAGACTTGGGCTCAAGATATGACTTAGGTCTCACCTTCGTCTTCTTAGAGCCCTTGGCCTTGCCCTTGCCCTTATGCACCATCAGTATGGGGCTGGCAGGCTTGGCCTTCTTCATATTGATCTCGGCAGTTCTCAACATGCCTAGGAGCTCGGGCAGTGTCTTGTTTATTTCATTCATGTTGTAGTTCAAGACGAACTGCTCATAACTGTCCGGCAACGATTGCAGGATCAGATCTGTGGCCAACTCTTGACCTAGAAGAAAACCCAGCCTTTCAAGGTTCTCTATATACCCAATCATCTTGAGTACGTGAGTCCCTACTGAGTCTCGAACTCCCATCTTGCACTGAAACAACGCTTTTGTAACGTCAAATCTCTCTTGACGAGCTTGACCTTGAAACATTTTCTTGAGATGCTCGTCAATCTCCTTGCACCCCATGTTCTCATGTTGCTTCTGAAGCTCAGAGTTCATGGTGGCAAGCATAAGGCATTCGACGTCTAAGGCGTCATAGTATACTTCTTATAAGTATCTTTATCAGCACGGGAAGAATTCCCGGTCGGCACCTCGGGGGCTTCTTCTTCCAAGACATAGAGCTTTCGCTCTTGCCTGAGAACAATTCTCAGGTTCCTGTACCAGTTCATGTAGTTAGTCCCACTGAGCTTATCCTTCTCAAGGATGGCTCTCAGAGACAGAGTGGAGTGTGAACCACTTGCCATGGAATTCTACAAGAATTCATGCAGAATAATATCAGTACCAAAATTTCAAAATACAATTTATTTTTTAATATGGACTTCAATTAAAACTCTCACTATTTTATTCGAAATAATAGCCCTCACTATCAATTCGGAGAGTTCATACGAGCTACTCTCTTAGTGGACAAGATCCGTATTTCACCAACACAATGAGTCAGCTTTGACTTTTCTCTCACGATGTGGTTATTTAGGTAGGCAACGCTTGCCAATTGCATCCTCATGCAATTCTTGTATGATTGGTGAATAACTCCTTATTCGCATCCATCATATGGTGCATGCCAACCCTATGCCTCTAGGCACTCAACCTTTGAGGTCACCTAGTTAAGTTATACCCGATATCGACAGTGGGATATCACAATTATCCGCTCGCACCCTTACCAAGATAGATTAATGCACATTGCTTTGGCAAGCCCACACTTCATCGATCGAGGCAGGAAGAGTGTCATCCATCGGAAGGCATTCGAACACTTAATATTTGATGAAGGGATTTTTGATAATAGGTTAACAATTAATCATAATCAACATTTGATCAATGTGCACATCCACAGAAAAACATTTCTAAAATCCACATGCATCTCTTATGTGCACAACATGGTACTATCAACATTTGATAGAAGGAAGGGCTAAATCTGAACATCCGGACTCTTCCAAATTTTCAGATTTACATGCATTGGACAAAGGCAAAGGCAACTCGACTTAAAGCAGTAGACAAGCTCGTCTCTCATTGTTGGATTCAAAATCCAAAACAATACACGGGTTCATTAACCACTCAAGAGACGGTTACTACTAAGGAGACAACAATTTCTAACAATTAGAAATTACCACGAAATCCCAGACGTTCCTGGCGGGGTTCCAAGGGGCAGAGCCCCTAACCTGTGGGTTATGGGCCCACCGATTTCCCTTGGAAAAATCATCAACTATTGATGATCTAGGATTAAATCTAGACATTTAGAACACTTCTAAATCCCTAGTTTTACACGTACTAGAATAACCTAACTTCCAATACAACAATCATGGTCGAAACCTCCCTCCGATACCACTGTTGGGTTTCTCTATGAGGATGACACAACACTTGTGCACGCAGCGGAAGTAATAAAATCAAGAACAACCCAAAAGAGATTGGGATCGGGCCATGAATGTTGAATCAAGAAGTTAACAAACAACTACATAAAAGTTACTTTTCCGGTGTTGAGTCAAAACTCAACAGAGATGCTCCAAGCTTTGAGTCCTTGTCGGTGGCGAGTTCTACGTAGAATAACGTCTACGTCTCTGCAGAAATCCACACGAGCAGGAGAACACCGAGCTTCGTCGCACGAAGGGTCGGGAAGGAGATCAACCGCACCTTGCACTTCCACGGACTGCTAGGTCCGCGCCAGGAATAGCAACACCGGCGACTGTCGCCGGAGAGGAGGTCGGCGGAGCGAACGATCGGCGGAAGCGGAACTCTTCCGTCGGCGAAACACTTCCATCGGCGGAATCGGCGGAACTCTTCCGTCGCCGAAACACTTCCGTCGGCGGAATCGGCGGAACTCTTCCGTCGGGTCGGGGAAATTCTTCGTATGTTCCGCTCAAAACCTAAGTGTCTATTTATACCCAAAGCATAAATAAACCTAGGTAAAATCGCTATCCGCAGACCACAGCAAAATAGGGTCTCTGGGAAAAAATCGACGGGAATCAGCATTCGTCGAGAATCGAACATTTCGATTCTCGACGAATCTCGACGATCGTCGAGTATCGTCAAATTCGACGGGAATCAGCATTCGTCGAGAATCGAACATTTCGATTCTCGACGAATCTCGACGATCGTCGAGTATCGACGATCGTCGAGTATCGACGATCGAGACTCGACGAATCTCGACGATTCTTCCTTGGCAACATTTGCCGGACCTCATTCTCTATGGTGATTGGTAACCTTTACCAACACAGTCAATCTTCCAACTTCTCCACATGCTCTTATGTGCGACCCTGCAGGCTCATATCGCGTTGGCAGTGAGATTACATGTTTGACCACTTCTAGATCACCATGGTAACTCCAACAGGAATCACCGGGTTCCCTAAGTGTGAGCATTGAAGTAGTAGGGATCGGAGAAGGCAACATTGATGGAGGAGGGATAGGCAGGGGAACAGAAGGAGAGGAACTCTCTTCCGTAGTAATAGTCTCCCCCTGAAGAGAGGTCTCATTATAGGCTTCTGATTCCCAGAATGTGACATCCATAGTAACAAATATCTGTTTGGTAACAGGTTGGAAGCACTTAGAGCCTTTCTGTGTAAGTGAGTTGTCAACAAAGACACATTTCGGAGCGTGGGGATCTAGTTTGATCTTAGGATGAGTGTGGACAAAACATATACATCAAAAAACATGAGAGAGAGAAGTGGGACAAACCCCTAGAGTGGTGAGAGGAGTATGGAACCCAAGAACCCGCATAGGAAGACGATTGATGAGGTGGGCAGCGGTGAGAACAGCATCACCCCGATAATATTTCGGGAGATGCATCCGGAGGAGGAGACATCTACCCACCTCAAGGAGGTGTCGATTCTTGCGCTCAGCTACCCCACTATGAGTAGGGGTGTAAACACAGGAAGTTCGATATATGATGCCAAGGTCACTCAGAATTTATCAAGGTGGGCGTCAATATATTCACGGCCATTGTCACTGCGCAAGATTTTAACGATAGCATCATATTGAGTAGTGACCATCTTATGAAAGCGTTGAAAAATAGAGAACGCATCACTTTTATAAATCATTAAGTACACCTAGGTACAACGAGAGTAACAATCAATAAAGAAAACAAACCAAGAGCAACAAGAAATAGAAGTAATAGGGCTGAGATACCAAAAATCAGTATGAATAACAGCAAAAGAAACTGAGTTACAAGGAGACATAAGAGGAAAGGTACTATGATGATGTTTAGCAAGTTCAAATACATCACAATGAAATGCATTAAACAAAGTAGAAGACATAGTAGGAAGCAATAGCTTCATAATAGCGATAGGGGGATGTCCTAGCCGACAACGCTAGGAATCCAACTCAGAGGGAAGAGCAACATGAAGAGCTTTGGGGGGCTAAGTGAAGATGGATGAAGTGGAGGCAGAGGGATCGAACGCATAGAGCTCGTTGCACAGTCAACCAGATCCAATCACCGTCTTCATCTTCAAGTTCTGAAAAACACAAGAGGTAGGAAAGAAAGTCATTGAGTAATTCATAGAGTTAGTCAGATGACTAATAGACAGAAGATTACGAGTGAAATCAAGATCATGAAGAATAGATGAGAGAGTAAGGGAGGAGCATGTAATGGATCCTTTCCCAGCAATGGGAGATAGCTATCCATCAGCAATGCTCACTTCATCTCTATCAGACAGAGGGGCGTAGGACACAAAACCTGTGTTAAATCCTGTTATGTGATATATGGCTCCGGAATCAATGATCCACTGGGAGGATAGGTGGGAGGAAGCAGGGTGAGCACCTGTCAGGCTCTGGTGAGCATAGGAAGAGGAGGCAGAACTAAACGGCTCAGCAGGAGGTCAGTGCATCATCCGGCGAAAAGCCAGAATTTCTTCAGCCGAAAGAGCGGGGGAGGCCGCGTTGGAATCCATAGAATGATGAACATAGGTGTCCTGCACAGCGTCTGACAAGTGAGTCGATCTGGATAGAGAGGAGCGGTGCTAGGGGCGACCACCTCCATGACCATAATGAGATGTAAGACCACCTCGGAGAGGAGGAAAATCATGGAGCTTGAAGCAGTTATCTCTAGTATGGTGGGCCTTACCGCAATAATCACAGACTACGTGATCTTTCGCCGCAGACCTAAATCTAGTGTCGCGAGCAGGACAAGCCCCATTCTGAGAAAGAGTTACAAGAGCAGATCCCTCGGCGGCCGTGTCTGGAAGGAGAGTCAGGCGGCGGTCAAATTTTTGTTGGACAAGGCTGTACACCTTGGGCAAAGAAGGAAGAGGGGAGCGTCCAAGGATCTGAATGCTGATCGAATCGAAATCCCAATGTAAGTTGTGAAGGAACTCGAAGATGCGATTGCGTTCTTCTCTTGCTCGGACCAGCACATCATCTTTTGGAGACACGAGGGTCAGAGAATCAAAGTGATTGTATTCCTGATAGAGTTGGGTGAACTCCGAGTAGTAAGCCGAGAGAGGTCGATCACTCTGTCGCAGAAGAAACAACCGGCGACGCAGTTGGTAGACCTGAGCTGCATTTTCACGACAAGAGTAGGTAGTCTCTGCGCGTTTCCAAATATTCGATGCAGTATCCAAGAAGAGGTAATTTCGAGTGATGGGCTCCGTCATAGAGTTAAGCAGCCGAGACATCACCAGGGAATTCTCAGACTCCCACTGAAGCCACTCGGGAGAAGAGACAGATGGAGGAGCCTTCGTCATGCCACTGACGTAACCAAATAACCGGCGACTTTTGAGGGCAAGAATGATAGAGCGAGCACACAGGAGGTAGTTGGAACCATCCAATTTCATAGTGGTGATCAGAGGAGTGTTATGGTCTGAGGGGACACGACAAGATCAAACGGAGGCCGGAGTAGGAGAGGCCACTCCACCGGAAGACATGGTGGTAGAGGAATCACTCCCAATCATAAGGAAACCCCGAATAAAAATCGAGGATGCACTAAAAAATCACAAAGAATGTCGAAGAAGGGGGGTTGTCCTCATAGAAAGAGGGGAAGAACCCACTTGCCCAATAGAGGGGAAAGGAATGGCGAAAAAGAGGATAAAGGGAACACCGGAGACATGGAGATCAATACCACATATGACCGGTGTCCCTAGAGCAAGAAAGAGAGAGGAAGATGGGCAGAGGAGGACGAACGGCGGCGCGGGAGAGCACTAGAGAAAACAACGAGTGGCCTAGAGCGGCGGGTGAATGGAATCGCGAGGAGCGGGAAGAGCGCAGGAATCGGAGGGCTAGCGGAACGCTGGAGCGGCAAACGACGCAGAGCGGGAAGCGCGCGGGAGTCGGAGGTCGAGTGGAACACTAGAGCGGCGAATGACGCGGGTCTAGAGATGCAACAGGGTTCGGCTGCAAAAGGCACGTGCAAACCCTAGGGCGGCTCTGATACCATGTTGAAGAAAGGAGAACTGAATGAATTAAATTATCTGGAGGTTCCCATATGTATATATACGGGATTACAATACACATACTAATACCGAAAATACATAAAACAAAATATTCTAACATATTCCAACAATATAAAATCCTTGAAAGAGCAGCCTTCAGATCTGAGAGAAAATGATATTGCCGGCTAAGGTTCTTTTAAGAGAACTTCTGGATATAGAAGAAGAGCAGAGACAAGAGAGACTTTTTGAAAATATCCTTCAGAAAACTTTCTTTTCTATCTTTCTTTCAGCATATATATATTTGTTGTTAGTATTAGGCCTTGTCAGATCTGACCTAATTAGAATAAAGACCTTCCTTAATTGAATCTTTAATTGTCATAACAAAAGTAACAATCAATAAAGGAAACAAACAAAGAGTAACCAGAAATACAAGCAATAGGGTTGGGGCCCCAAACATCAGTATGAATAATAGCAAAAGAAACTAAGTTACAAGGAGACATAAGAGGAAGGGTACTACGATGATGTTTAGCAAGTTAACATACATCACAATGAAATGCATTAAACAAAGTAAAAGACATAGTAGGAAGTAACAGTTTCATAATAGCGATAGGGGGATGTCCTAGCCGACAATGCCAGGAATCCAACTCAGAGGGAAGAGCAACATGAAGAGCTCTGGGGGGCTGAGTGAAGCTGGATGAAGTAGAAGCGGAAGGATCGAATACATAGAGCCTGTTGCACAGTCTACCAGAGCCAATCACCGTCTCCTTCTTCAGGTCCTGAAAAACACAAGAGGTAGGAAAGAAAGTCACTGAGCAATTCATAGAGTTAGTCGGATGACTAATAGACAGAAGTTTGCGAGTGAAAGTAAGAACATGAAAAACAGATGAGAGAGTAAGGTAGGGGCATAAAATGGATCCTTTCCCAGCAATGGGAGATAGTGATCCATCAACAATGCTCACTTTGACTCTGTCAGACAGAGGAGTGTAGGACACGAAACCTATGGCAAATCCTATCATGTGATCTGTAGCTTCGGAATCAATGATCCACTGATAGGATAGATGGGAAGAAGTAGAGTGAGCACCTGTCAGACCCTGATGAGCATAGGAAAAGAAGACAGAACTGGGCGGCTCAGCAATAATTTCTTCGGCCGGCGGAAAGCCAGAATTTCTTCAGCCGAAAGAGTGGGGGCCATGTTGGAATCCAGAGAATGATGAACAGAGCTGTCCTCCACAGCGTCTGACGAGTGAGCCGATCTGGAGAGAGAGGAGCGGTGCTGGGAGCGACCACCTCAACGGCCACCACGAGATGCAAGGCCACCTCGGGGAGGAGGAAAACCATGGAGCTTGAAGCAGGTATCTCTAGTATGGCGGGCCTTCCCGCAATAATCACATAGTAGGTGAACTTTCGTCGTGGACCTCAATCTAGTGCCGCGAGAAGGACAAGCCTAAGGTTGAGAAAGAGTGACAAGGGCAGATCCCTCGGTGACCGAGTCTGGAAGGTGAGTCAGGCGGCGGTCGAATTCCTGCTGGACAAGGCTGTACACCTTGGGAAAATAAGGAAGAGGGGAGCGTCAAAGGATCTGAATACTGATTGAATCGAAATCCCGATGTAAGTCGTGAAGGAACTCGAAGATACGATTGTGTTCTTCTCCTGCTCGGACCAGCACCTCATCTTCTGGAGACACGAGGGTCAAACAATCAAAGTGATTGTATTCCTGATAGGGTTGGGTGAACTCCAAGTAGTAAGCCGAGGGAGGTCAATCACCCTATCGCAGGAGAAATAATCGGCGACACAGTTGGTAGATCTGAGCTGCATTTCCACGACAAGAGTAGTAGTCTCTGCGCGTTTCCAAATATCTGATGAAGTATCCAAGAAGAAATAATTTTGAGTGATGGGCTCCGTCATAGAGTTAAGTAACCAAGACATCACCAGGGAGTTCTCAGACTCCCACTAAAGCCACTCAGGAGAAGAGACAGGAGGAGCCTTCATCGTGTCACTGACGTAACCAAATAACCGGCATCTTTTGAGGGCAAGAATGATAGAGCGAGAAAACGAGAGGTAGTTGGATTTGAGGGGACACGACAAGATCCAACGAAGGCCGGAGTAGGAGAGGCCGCTCCACCGAAAGACATGGTGGTAGAGGAATCACTTCTAGCCATAAGGAAACCCCGAATAGAAATCGAGGACGCCCCAAAAAATCACAATGGATGTCGAAAAAGGGGGGTTGCCCTCATAGAAAGAGGGGAAGAACTCACATGCCCAATAGAGGTATAAGGAATGGTGAAAAAGGGGAGAAAGGGACCGCCAGAGACAAGGAGATCAATACCGCATAAGACTGGCGTCCCTAGAGCAAGAGAGATAGGAAGAGGGGCGGAGGAGGACGAGCGGTGGCGCGGGAGACCGCTGGAGAGAAACGGCGAGCAGCCTGGAGCAGCGGGTGAACGGAGTCGCGAGGATCGGGAAGCAAGCAGAAGTCGGGGGGCTAGCGGAATGCTGGAGCGGCGAACGGCGCTGAGCGGGAAGTGCGTGGGAGTCGGATGTCGAGCGTAACACTGGAGCGGCGAACGTCGCGGGTCTGGAGATGCGACAAGGTTCGGCTGCGAAAGGCATGTGAAAACCCTAGGGCGGCTCTAATACCATGTTGAAGAAAGGAGAACTGAATGAATTGAATTATTTTGAGGCTCTCGTATATATACGGGATTACAACACACACACTAATACCGAAAATACATAAAACAAAATATTCTAACATATTCCAACAATATAAAATCCTTGAAAGAGAAGCCTTCAGATCTAAGAGAAAATGATATTGTCGGCTAAGATTCTTCTAAGAGAACTTCTGGATAGAGAAGAAGAGCAGAGATAAGAGAGACTTTTTGAAAATATCCTTCAGAAAACTCTCTTTTATCTTTCTTTCAGTATATATAGATTTGTTGTTAGTATTAAGCCTTGTAGGATCTAAACCATTTAGAATAAAGACCTTCCTTAATTGAATCCTTAATGGTCATAATCAAATATTAATCTTTGTCTTGATCTGCTCAATTTTCATTTATAATTGTTCTGTAGGGCGGTCATCGTAAGGCTTCTTGCACATCGACTTCTAGTCAACATATGTTGAGATGTAGAAGAGAAGAGATCTCAACGTATGTGGGCATACTTATTCTCTAACTTCACTTTCCTTTATAGAAGATCTCAATATAAGGGAGTAAAACAACCTGTCTTCATGTGTTGACTAATAGTCGAAACACAGAGTAAACTTCTCGACATATGTCAACATCTTCTCAAAGCACGGATTTTCACTTGGCTTTATTCAGATTCCATGAGTGCACTGAGCCTTTGTCTGACCTCTTCTGAATGACTTTGGACTTACACTTCAGACAAGATGTCAACTATACATACAGGCATTTATCCTATATCACTTTGACAACCTAATATATCAAATCATAAAGGGATTTTTCCCAACAATATAAGTGATTTATGTAACTCTAGAGTAAAATAATGGGTGGTTAAAATAGAGAAGTACCTCACTAGTAATATATAAAAAAATATTAGGGAAACATAAATGTAATTTTATTGATGTTAGCAATAAATAAGATTTCAGAATAACTAACATAAGGTTGGTATAAATGATAATATTAAGATGGTTGTGTTACAATTAAAAATATATAACATAAGAAATGATTATATATGACACAAGCATTCATGTCTAGACAGTCCATAAGAATACGCACAAAAAGGACAATGACAACTCAAGAGAATGCCAACTAGTTCCTTACAAAATTAAGTGCAAGTAATGGTAATATTTAATGGAGATTATTCCCCTTATGGGTGGGATTCCAGGGAGTCTATTTAAGCCATGGGAGGGGATCAACTCTCATATCTTGTATTCTGGTATTTGGCCTAGAGTTAGGTTGGATAAGTATACCTCGTGTACTTGTGTATTTGGCACTTCAAATGGGCAGCCGTTCCCTCCTTTGGCATTTGTATTGCTTGCATCTTTTTTCTATCTAGTGTCCTCTTTTACTTCCTCCTTTTCTCCCTAACGAAAATACACAGTCCTTACAGTGATTCAATTTGCTCCTGCCATAATGTTGCCTCTCTCAGTCGTCAGGTTCTAGCCAGCGCAATCCTTCATGCACCCATCATCTCACTGACCCTTGCAGTCCATCGACATGGGCAATCGACCACCCAACCTCTGCCTCCAAGGCCTTCCAAAACTTACCTTCCGTCACTTGTGACCTATCAATGATCATGAACTCATTTAACACTACTTTTGATGGTATTGGACGCTGTTCTCACCAAAATCAAAACTTTCATTCACCCTCAGCATTGACAATGTTACCTCTTCCTCCTCTAGCTTCACTCCACGCATGGCAGACACCTAATTTGTTCTTTCTTATCCCACGGTGCCCAGGATGTCAACTCCTTCTCCTAGGTCTACTTCCTCGGCATCTTCTCATTCATTCACACATCAACGGCCACATAAAATTTCTTCTTGCACAACCATAGAAACCCGATAAAACTCAAGCCCCAAGTGCAGTTTCCAACATCCTAGTCCATGATACTTGGCAATTACGCTTTTCCACTTTCCCATAGAAAACCATTAATTTTCTTTCATTGGGCCCTCTGCAACATCCCCTATAAAAACTTCCCACACACCCCTCTAAGCAAATTGATGCACTGATCGCATCTCTCACGTTTTCCAAAATATGGCAGACTACCACCAAATTAACCCCCCTGGCAGCCTACACCAACCTTCACCTAGATGAACTCAATTCCACTCCCATTAACTTCCACCCAGATACCCTCACTTAGATATTTGACCTATTTTTATAGCCCTCAGTCACAATCGTTCAGGTACCGTGCGTCACACCGCTTACTCAAAATCAATTATGCATGCACTTTTTCACTAAAAAATGCAATGCACACTGTTAAGAGAAAGCTAGAGAAGTGGAGGCTAATGAAAGAGCTAAGAGAGATTAGGGTTAGGGAGAAGGAGGGAAGAAATACCTGGAATTATTCTTGCATACTCCACACCAAGGGGCCCGGGTATATATATATGCCCGGGCCAAGAGGGGCCGGTAGGCCCCTCCCACGTGGGGCTGAACCGAGGTGGTTCAGCCCCCCCAACCCGCCACTTTAGAGAGTGGGGGCTGAACCAGTTGGTTCAACTCCGTTGCCGTCTATCTTCGTCTTCCGCCAGCGAACGTAAGTACGCTCAAAGAACTGAGTCATGTTCGGGGGCGTAACATTCCCCTCTCCATCAAAAATCAGCTTGTCCTCAGGTGATAATCTGGATAGAGTTCCCGGAATTCCAGCAGATCAACCCATGTATTGTGCGCTTCTGACAAGTGTTTCCATTTGACAAGGAGTTCAGGTCAGTACTCAACACCCTGTCGCTTCCATTTGAACATCAGGACGTCCTCAGGTAGTGGGCAGAGTTTGCCCGCCACTGTTGCCTCGGGAAGAAAAGGACTGGCCTGTACGATATCGCCAATCTTTCGTTTCAATAAGGACACATGAAATGTCGGGTGAATGTGCGACCCCTCGGGAAGGGCCAAAGTGTAAGCAACAGGGCCGACGCGGCGGAGGATGCGAAAGGGCCCATAGTAACGAGGAGCTAATTTCTGGTTCATTCGGCGTGCCACCGAGACTTGCCGATAGGGGCGTAACTTGAGGAAGACTTCATCGCCGACTGCGAACTCCCTTTCCTTGTGATGTTTGTCTGCTTGGGTCTTCATGCGGTCCTGTGTTGTTCGGAGATTCTCACGCAACGTGGCTATAGTACGGTCTCGGTCGCGTAGTGCCCGATCCACTGCTAGCAATGTGGTGCTTCCCGGCTCGTAGCTGCTCAAAGAAGGGGGAGAGCGGTCGTATACGACCTCGAACGGGGTCATCTTGCTGGCGGAATGGTATGAGGTGTTGTAGCAATATTCGGCCCAATGTAGCCAACTGGTCCACGTTCGTGGCTCGTCCATCACAAAGCAACGGAGGTATGTTTCCACGCCCATGCGCCGTGCTAAAACGTAGGCTAGTCCCTTGTAGTCGAAAGAGCTCCCGCCAAAAATTGTCGATGAAGGTCGGATATCGATCTGAAATGATGGCGCGTGAATGCCGTGGAGGCGAACAATCTCTCGAACAAAGAGGTCGGCATCTGTCTCGCCGGTGTAAGGATGACTCAGAGCCAAGAAATGGTCATACTTGGAGAGCTTGTCAACCACAACCAATATAACTATCTTGCCCTGAGATTTGAGCAATCCGTCAATGAAGTCCATGGACATTGTCTCCCAAATGTGGTGCGGGATCTCCAGAGGTGTCAGTAAGCCAGCTGGAGAGGTTGTCTCGTACTTCTGTCGTTGGCATATCTCGCAATGCTGCACGAACTGTTGAATGTCGTGTCGTAATCCCGTCCAGAAAACATTAGCTCGTGCTCGCTGAAGGGTACGGAGGATTCCCGCGCGTCCACCAGATGGCGATGAATGGAACTCGTGCATCATGACCGTCTTACAGGCCGAGTTTGGCGGAATGACCACCCGCCCCTGATAATATAGTCGGTCGCTCTGCAGCTGATAGTCTGGCGTAGTGATCTGCCCCAGTCGAAGAGCCTCCACAATGGCACGCAGTGCGGGGTCCCGCATGATCCCCTCCTGAACATCATCTAGCGAGTCGAGTAGGGGCCCAGAAATGTGGGCGGACGTGCTCTCCGGTAGGCGTGATAAGGCGTCGGCAACCACGTTCTCTTTACCCTGCCCGTAAAGGATCTCATAATCATACCCCAACAGCTTTGTCACCCACTTTTGCTGAAGCGGGGTGGAGACCCGTTGATCCAAGAAGTGCTTCAAGCTCTGATGGTCCGTGGGTATTTTGAAATGTCGTCCCAACAAGTACGGTCGCCACAGAGCCACCGCATGGATGATCGCCAACATCTCCTTCTCGTACGTGGAGAGCCCCAGCATACGAGGCGCTAACGCCCTGCTGTAGAACGCGAGGGGTCGTCCCTCCTGCATCAACACCGCGCCAATGCCTACGCCGGACGCGTCTGTTTCCAGAACGAACTCCTTGGTGAAGTCAGGAAGAGCGAGCACCGGGGTAGTCGTCATGGCCCCCTTAAGGGCCTGGAAGGCCTCCTCCGCCTCTGGTGGCCAGTGGAAACCGTCCTTCTATAATAGTTGAGTCAACGGTCGAGCGATCTTGTCATATTCTTTGACAAAGCGTCTGTAGTATCCCGTAAGCCCAAGGAACACCCGTAGCGCTTGGACCGTGTGTGGGCGAGGCTACGATAGCATGCTCTCGATCTTCTTAGGATCCGCCTTGACCCCACTACCAGACACCAAATGTCTCAGGTATTCCACCTCCGTCTGCAAGAACGAACACTTGGACTGCTTGGCATAAGCTGGTGGTGGCGGAGGAGGGTGAAAACCTGTTCGACATGAACCAAATGCTCCTCCCAACTGGAACTGTAGATGAGGATGTCATCGAAGAATATCAACACTGAATGGCAGAGGAGCGGCCGGAAGATCTCGTTCATCACTGCTTGGAATGTAGACGATGCGTTGGTGAGCCCGAACGACATCACCAAGAATTCATAGTGACCATCATGAGTACGAAAGGCTGTCTTGTGTATGTCCTCGCGCATCCGAATCTGATGGTAGCCCGATCGGAGATCGAGCTTGGTGAAAAGGCGAGCGTCGTGCAGTTCGTTTAGTAGTTCCTCGATCAAGGGAATGAGAAACTTGTCCTTGATAATAGAGCTGTTCAGACCACGGTAATCCACACAAAACCGCCATGTCTCGTCCTTCTTCTTAACCAGAATGATGGGGGATGAGAAGGAACTGGTACTGGGGCAAATAATACCGGAAGTCAGCATTTCCCTGACGCTGCGCTCTATCTCGGTCTTCTGGATGTACGGGTAACGGTACGGTCGGATATTGGTAGGCTCGGTACCTATTTTGAGCTGAATCTGATGATCTCAAAACCGCGGTGGTGGTAGTGTGCGGGGTGCTAGAAATATATCTGCATATCGCGCCATTAGTGCCTGAATCTGAGCGGGTACAATTGGAGCCTCAGTAGGCGTCGGTGTAACCTCCATAATCACCGCCATTGTGCTGCCTTGATTCTCTAAACGCTCCAGGCTACGAAGGAATATTTCATTCATAGGCGATTATTTGAGGCCGCTCAGGCAGTGTTGTTTCCCGTGCTGCAGGAACTCCATCGTCATCTGATCCCAGTCAAAGGTCACACGCCTCAGCTGCAACAGCCAATGCACCCCTATCACTATGTCAGACCCTCGGATGGGTAGAAGGTAGACGTCTGTGCGCCCTGCGTACCCCTGTATCTGTAGCTCCACCCCCTTCATCACCCCTTAGCACTGTAGTTTGCTTCCATCGGCCACCATGACCTGAAAGGCAGCCCCCTTATCAATCGCATACCCCGCCCGTTGTGCCACATCAGGGTGAATGAAGTTGTGGGTGCTCCCACTATCCACCAGAATCGTCACCTTCTCATGATTGATCCTTCCCCCGATTCGCATAATAAAGGGTGTGTTGCATCCCTCCATGGCCTGTAGGGACACACTGAACTCAGTCAAGTCTAAGTCCTCCTCCAACTCTGTTCCCGGGATGATCTCATCTTCAACATCCTCATATAACATAAAAACCTGTATTTTTTGGCACTTGTGCCCCGGTGCAAACATCTCATCGCAATTGAAGCATAGACCCTTCTCTTTCCTTGCCTGTAGCTCGGCCCACGATAGTCGGGTTACAGTTGGCTTACTAGCCTCCAGAGTCTCTCGTCGTACAACTGCCTGGGTAGTCGTCGGCTTCCCCGTGGTGTGCGTCCGCTGCCGGTTGTAGCGCTCTTCCTGTATGCGGGTCAGTCTGATGGCATGATTCGGGCTGCGGGGCATGTAGGCCTGAACCTCATCACGCAAGTGTTCTTTCAGTCCCGAAACGAAACAGTTGAGCAACGTCTTCTCTTCCCAGTGCACCCGATTTGCCAATTTCTCAAATTCGGTCTGGTACTCCATCACGGTTCCCCTCTGTCACAACTTCTGCAGGAGGGCCTCAAAGTCCTCATACTCCAGTGGCCCGAACCAGGCGGTGAACCCGTCCACAAAATCATTCCAGGACACGTAATCCCTGCCCCTCAGGAACCACTGTGTCCACTGGAAGGCGTCGTCTTCCAAGTGAAACGACGCATAGCTGCACCCATTGGCCCTCTGGCACCTCTTGATAACTAAAAAAAGCTCGGCCTTCTGTACCCATTCTAGCGCATCCCCTCCGCTAAACCTTGGAAAATTCATGCGTGTTAGCTTCGGAGGCATGTAAGCTCGTTGAGCGGCTTGGTTGTGCCAACCTTGCCTTTGACCGTTCCATGTCGGTCGTCTCGGCTCCATCGGGCTGTTGTTGGCAGCCGGGTAGCCCAGAAATGGCTGGCCTCCCCAAGGAGCGCCGACGTCGTAGACTCCCGGATGGCCGGCTCCCCGCGGTGGAGGCAAGATGCCCCCCGCTCCTCCCATTGGTCCTCCAGAAGCCCATCCGGCCCCTCCCGGCTCGTTGCTGGCCAAAATCCATGGAGGACGGCCCCCGCCGAACTCTCCTTGCTCGTCGTGGTGCCGCGCCCACCATGGAAGCACTGTGCCTCCGTCCCCATAAGTATAGGCGTCGATCCAGCCTTCGGCGACAACCCCCGGCTCCCCCACCCTGTTGTACAGCCGTCGACCCCGCCGACTCCGGATCCGGGATCGGGCGCGAGATCGGCCGATCCCGCGATTTCGCCCGCTTGCGGGCCGTGAAGTTGGCACGCGTGGGTTTTTGCGGCCTGATTTTGTATTTTGTCGGCCTCTTCGTGCATCGTCGCCTTCCCCTTCAAATTTTGCGCTAATAGCGCCTTGATCTCCTCCATCCGGGTGTCGATCCGTTCTTCCAATCGCTGTGTAGAGGCCCTCATTTCCTCCTCGATAGAGGCCACCGAGTCTGTCAAGTAGACGAAGTTTTCTTCTAGGGTTTCCAGCCGAGTGATTTCCTCTTGCATGTGTGTGGTCACCATGGTGGAGAAACGAATCCTCTGATACCAATTGTTAAGAGAAAGCTAGAGAAGTGGAGGCTAGTGAGAGAGCTAAGAGAGATTAGGGTTAGGGAGAAGGAGGGAAGAAATACCTGGAATTATTCGTGCATACTCCACACCAAGGGGCTCGGGTATATATATATGCTCGGGCCAAGAGGGCCGCCCCCCCCACGCGGGGCAGAACCGGGGTGGTTCAACCCACCACTTTAGAGAGTGAGGGCTGAACCGGTTGGTTCAGCCCCATTGCCGTCTGTCTTCGTCTTCCGCCTGCAAGCGTAAGTACGCCCAAAGAACCGAGTCATATTCGGGGGTGTAACACACACCTTAAAGAAGTCAAATATCCCCTATTTCACTTCGCCCACCAATCCTTACCTATTCTGCACCCCAAGAACGTCGCACAACCATGAGGAAACCATGTTTCACCAACTTCCATTGCATTCTAACTTGCAACCTCCACCAATCCGCCACCTTCCTCACAAACAGTGCCACTCAACTATTTATTTCCCCGCAATCGCCACAACATTAGTGACCAATTGCACTACTATTTCACTCTCCACACTCCTGAATACAATTGCGCCTCTAATGACACTTGTTCCATTCAAAGTTCCGATGACTCCCACTACCATTATGCCAAATGTGATTGCATTAGCAAATTCCACAGGCTCCACCACTACATCGAAAGCTCCATGACTGCATCTACCACACCTAGGTCTCAAATACACGGACCACCGCAACAGGTTCGACTTTAGTAGTCCTCTTTGTAGATGCCACCATCGCCGTCACTACTCCATCAAAAGTGTCTACTCCGCATTTAATCTAAGTTTGAACCTACCAACCTCCAAATGCAGCTACACTATGGAAAACCTAATATGTACTGATGACAGCTTCCAATTCAGACAGCATTCACCTCTAACTTCTTTTCTCTGCAAAAAGTGTTTAAGGGACCAGCAAATTATTTCAACCCCAAATTGTAATAAAACAACTCGTGGAGCATCAATATAGCCATTCATATTCAGTTACCTTTGAGTATTTCCACAAGCAATGTTTGTAAGTTTCTCTCACTCAATCTTGGAGAAAAGGTCCGTTTTTAAGAGGCTAATATTGATGCGTACACGTGTAAATGAAGCCCAACGAACTTAAGAATATAGTCTGAAAGGTGGCGTGGACAACACAAGAGTATGTCGGTTAATTCAGTATAATTAAGAAGTAAAAATTATGTAATATTAATCATAGATAGTAGAAAAAAAACAAGAAATGTTTATATTCAAGACATGGTAGGAATAGTGCCTATTAAAGATAAGATAGTAGATAATAAATTTTGTTAGTTTGAGCATGTACAACTAGGAGAAAGAGATGCAAGAACAAGGCTACCAGATAGAATTGCTAATTATACAAAGGAAAAGTGAAAACCAAATGTAATATAGCAAAATATTGTGCAAAAAAATTTGTGGAATAGAATTAGCACCTCATGTAGCGCACAAGGTGAGCAGAGGAGGATTCATAAAACAATCCATAATAGTAGGGATAAAGTGTATGATTATGATTGTATTTCTTGTTCATCATAGAGTTTAAAGGATGGTATGATCCAAATGAATACACCAAGTAAACACAACATAAGTCAAACTAATCTCCAGAAATCCTGTATGCTCAAATTAGAGATCTTCGATTGTCACACGATTGGTAAGAAGCTTCGTAGTTGAGCAAGGAGATCTCTATGTTTGCAAAGCCTCAATAAATTGAATGATCGGATAAAAGATAGCAAGGTTCGCATGCCTAAAGGTCAAGTTGTTTCTTAATCAGACTCAAAAACCCCATGAGAGTGACTGACTGACTGACAACCATGTTGCTCAATAAAAAAATAAGACGAACAAGTACAAGTGGTGCCCTTTCACAAGCTTAATAGATAAGCTGATTTTTAGTAGCTCCTATGATTCAACAAGCTCTAGCTCTAAAGCGAACACCTTAAGGGTGCGTTCGTTTTTGCATATTTTAATTGACAAGAATTGGTTTTGGTCGAAAACCAAAAACTGGAAGGTTTTAGTTTTCTGTCAAAACTCAATTCTTCTGTTCATTTGCAGGAAGGTTTTCAGGCCCAGAAATTGATAACTATCAAATTTTTTGTTCGGCTGCAGGAAGATTTTCAGGCACAGAAATTGATTTTTAAATTAGTAAAAGACATTGAACTTATAAAAACAAACACTATAAACAACTTTTTTTCCTACGTAACTCATTAATAGAATCCATCTACGAAAACATACAAACCAATTTATTGCACACAAAACACAATTGTTTGAACACAAAATACAATATGCAGTATCACATACAAACAACTTGGGCTGGAAGACAAGTAAGGTGCAGGAAGACATTTATGTGATGTAGAAAAAATTTCAGGAGTTAGGGTTAGGTATAACTCTTCAACAACTTGGGCAAATAATCGAAACAGGTATGCCTTGAGTTACCCTTTCAAGAGAACCGGAATACTTTCTTGGTTTAGCAGGGAATGTCGTCGCAGGTATGCCGCTCGGTCTCCTGGAATGGCAGGGGAATGGCACCGCTTGAATGTCGAAGAAAGAAGGAGAGCCGCTCGGTTGTCGGAGAAAGGAGGAGAGCCGCTCGGTCGCCGCAGGTATGCCGCTCGATTGCATGGGGAAGAAACCACCGGAGGAAGAGAGGCGCGCGATGAAAACCGAGTGAATGAGGTCAGTTTTAGGGCTAAGCAAATTTTAACCCGATGAAAACCTACCGATTTTCAAATAAAACCAAAAATGTGGCTCAAATAAGCTAAACGAACATGATTTTTTGTTTTCATTTAAGTAAAATCAAAACCCACCTATCAAAACCTGCGAAACAAACAGGGCTTAATTGTTCAAGAATTTTATAACTTGATCAAAGATAACAATATATAGACTTGTTGACTTGTTTCTAACTCTGACGGTTAGAACCAATCCTCCACCCAAATAATAAACATGATTTTCACAAAAGTACAATTGGAGAAATCTTCAACAATATCATTGCCACCAAATTCGAAGATATGCAATATAAAATTTTCAAGGTATTGTTTATTTCATCACCATCAAGTATGACCTAAGTTATCAAAGGCGCAAGGCGCACCGAGGCGCAAAGGGCCCCTGGAGCCTAGGCGCAGGCGCGCGCCTGAGGCACATGAGGCGCAAAAATTGGGGGGAAAGGAAATTGAGCGAATTGGGAGCCCAATTCGCTGAAATTGAGCGAATTGGGCGCCCAATTCGCTGAAATTGTGCGAATTGGGCGCCCAATTCGCTGAAATTGTGTATCCAGTACATGGAAAAACCAGGTCCAGATACGCCTCACAACTTGCTAGGCCTTAACAAAACATTTTGTCTAACAGAAATTTAGTTGATAAGACAACTGATCCAAATGGAAGATATTCCTGGACTCTAAGCCATACACCAATTTAAGCCTTCAATCCAACAATTAGTTTTATTGCCCCTAAATTCATCGAATCCTTAGAGAATGCTGCCGCAATTCACGTTAACATCTTCCAAATTTTCTCGCATACTACATAGAAATTTCACAACTTCAGACAAAATCGCAACCTGCATATCACCTAAGCGAATGTAAAGTGTATCCAGTACGAGTCCTGGGATCCAAGATATTTAAAATCGGCGCAAACAACCAAACTTCAATTCATCATATACAAAGTAAAATAAAGCAAAGCTAGGCCCCCATTATGCAGGCTATTTACAAAGAAACAATTAGTATAACCTTTATCGACTAGTGTATATAAAATTACACTAGTCGATAACTAAAAATCAGATGAATTATAGATAGATCCCCAACGAGAGACTAACCGGGTTGAGAAAAACTCGGGCCCTCGCCGTTCATCACCAGCAGGCTGTCTCCGTTTTCCGTCATGCCTCTTTTAGGATCGGATTCTTCCGCCATTTCGCCTCTTCTTGTCCTGAGCCGCGCACTACCGAACTCGATTCGGCGTCCAATACGTTGCAGGAAGTTAACTCACCGAAAAAGTCCACTCATTTTCCAGCAACTTCACTATACGGAAAATGAATACGGGAATACGGGATTAACAATACGAATCTAATTTTCACAACGTTTGATATTTGCCGAATAGTAAAATTCTTAATCTTATTTGCATATCATTTTTTATATTTGCCGAATAGCAAAAAAAAATTTCTCATTCTTCATAATCAAAACAAAATATGCTTATTGATTATAATAAAAATTAAATTATATGTATTTTCATTTAAATCTTATTTGCATATCCTTATTAATGCTTGCAAATTTGTGTTAATGTCAAGATTTTGAGAACAAGACCGGAGAACGAATCGGAGAGATCAAAGGTTCAAGGTCCGACCGGTTGGACCGATCGGACCGGGGTTGAACCATTATGTTAGTTAATATAATAAATATTAAAATTATCTATTATAATTTAACTCAAATCTTAAATCTCAATATATTTTATTATCATCTTTAATCTCAATATTAATATTTTATACTTTTAATTTAGTCATGCACACATAAGTGATAAAGATGTGCATTACATAATATATATTTCTATATATTGTATATAAGTATATAACATAATATATATAATGCATATAAGTAAACAAGTGACAGGCACGGGCCTTCGGCCCTGGGGGCATTCGGCGGGGGTGCGACAATCGGCGGGGTCCGACATTCGGCGGGGTGCGACATTCAGCGGGATGCGACATTCGTCAGTGGTGCGACATTTGTCGTGGGGACGACAGTTGTCGTGGGCGGCGACATTTGTCGTGGGTGGCAACATTTGTCGTGGGCGGCGACATTTGTTGTGGACAGTACCCGCCCGCAACATATACATATGAGTACTCAAAATGACCGTAAAAAAAATATAAATCAAGAATATAATTTTTATTTTGTAAAACAAATTATATTTTAACGTTAAAACATTAATCTTTCTTTTGTCATTTCTAGCTATAGGTCATAGGTTTAGGGTATCTAGTATTTTTATTTTTTGTATTTAAATATTGTAAAGTTGTGTAATTACCTAAAAGGATATTGTCTTTATAATATAATAATATAAAGTTTGGTATAATTGTGTAATTATGAATACAACTATAAGGATAATATAGGAAGATCAGACAATATTTCACCAAAGAATAGTTTTTGCATAATAGTAGAGATAATACATTACACATTCTCTATAAAAACAAAATAAGTTAAGTTATGTAATTTATAGGAATAATTGACTATTGCATATAGGTATAGGTAATATAATTAAAGAATGGATAAGTTTTTAAAAAACAATCAATTTACATCAAAATCAATTGGCTCGGTTGGATGAACAACGGGAGAGTATTATGAAGGTACATGGATCGAAGCCCCTTGTCTGCATTTTGTCAAAAAAATGCTATTTATTATGAGGGGTTGGACCCGTCCGGTTCGGCTAAACCCGCCCGGTTAGCGGTTCTTACGGGCGGACTGTTCGGTTCGCCGGTTCTGGCCCGATTCTATACTGGAGCGGTTTTGGAGCCCAGACCGGACCGCCTGGTGCACCGATCGGTGGTCCGACCGGTTGAATAGGTTGGTCCGATCCGGTTGTCATAACGTTCGTTAATGTTCTCTTTTTTGCCTTTTTGGGAAAAGAGGAAAAAGTGAAAATAAGAAATTACAATAAATAATTAATAAATAAGAGCACCTAAATAATATAATTAGTGGGCTGGATGGTACAAAAAATTGAGCAATTAGTGCGAGGCTTGAAATGGACTTGGAATCAATTTTGAGCCATTTTGATTTGAGACATATTGATTTAATTTGTTTTAATTCAGTTTGATTAAAAATTTGAGCGACTATCGAATTTTGATTATTACGCTCAGTCATAATTGATGATGTTTTTTATTCAATTATTTTTATTGTGGGTCGCTTATCACTCCCACTAACCGGAGGAAACGGGTCGTCTTGGCTCGAGAGAGTCAAGCGCAAATAGTCAAATTGAGAACTAACAGCAGAACAACGAGGCATTTTAAGTGGAAAAGCCCGAAAAGGGAAAAAAATCACATGGGCTGGCCCAGTTCTGATAGAATTCACTAGTTGCAATAGGACACAAGAGTTAGAGTGTAACATCTCATTTCGCGCTAGGCCCTTTACACTGGTGTTTAGTCAAGAGAAATGACTCAGGCTCGGGAAGCGTCGAATGAGTCGAGTGAACTTGACGTCATTCGACAAAGCGTCGTGTGCATTGAGTGGTATCGACGCCCCTCAACGCTTTCGACAGAGATATTCTGGATGTTGTTGGCGTTGAGTGGACTCAACGCGGCGTTGATTGGTCTCAACGCGGCTTTGAGTGGTCTCAACGCCACTCAATGTTGTTGACTTAGAGATTAATCTGAATGTTTGTTGGCGTTGAGTGGATCCAACGCGGCGTTGAGTGGTCTCAACGCGGTGTTGAGTGGTCTCAACGCCACTCAATGCTTTTGACTTAGAAATTCCGGCACTCAACGAGGCGTTGAGTGAACTCAATGCGGTGTTGAGTGGTCTCAACGCCACTCAACACTTTTGACTTAGAAATTCAGACACTCAACGAGGCATTGAGTGAACTAAACGCAGCGTTGAGTGGTCTCAAATCCACTCAACGCTTTAGACTTAGAGGATTTTTCATTCCAGGTGGTTTGTTGGTTCAATGTACGAACTGAACCGGGTTCGGGATAAGAGCTGATGACTCCTTGTGCCCCATCTTTTCAATCAAGACTTATTGAAAGTAATAATTGGACGGTCCAATATTATGGTGACACTTGGCAGCATGGAGGAACAATGCTCAAGGACGACCAGCCATGACCCGCCACTCCCCGCCACTCCCAGCCACTCCCCTTATTCAAAGTCCTTGAACTGGTCACTCCCAGCCAAAAACCAAGGCCACCATCATCTTCATTGAGCCCAGAGGAGTGGAAATCAACAGCTGGAGAAAGGAGATAGCTGAAGAAACAAGAAAACAAGCTAACTCGCCGGAGAAGTTGTCAGCCATGGCTCACCACCACCGTACTCGCCGCCAAACACGGCTACAGGTCCGTTTCTCCTCCCATCCCTTAGTGCTAGCCATCTAGTTCTTTTAGGAGAGATATCGGGCTCAATTGAGCCCGATACCATGTGAGGAAGATGAGATTTTATTTCCAAGCATTTCTCCTTGCTCGGGTTTGCCGGAGGAGCCGCCTCCGGCGGCCATATCGCCGGGAAACGCTAGCCACCACCTTAACGGAGGTGGTGGCGACAATCGCCGGCGGTGGCGGTGGCCGGATGGCCGGGAAAGTAGATATCAAAGAGCTGCAGCTCGGGATGATCTAAACGATCGACTCATTGGGGAAGATGAGCCGATGCCGTCCATTTAAATATAATATAAACTATAGTATTAATTACCTACTAATGTAATTTTTGTCACATAAATCTAGTCACCTTTCAAGAATTATTTAGGCCTCTTAAAGGCATTTCCAGAAAAAATGACTAACATGAAAAAGGTAGATCTTTGTCTGTCACAACCCGCATTTTCTCAACAATTAGATTATATCAGAGTAAGGAAAAATACGCGTCGTGATGCCACGCCGTGCAGGGGATAACTGCAGACGCTCAGGTAAGACTCCAAACTCGACAGTTTAAAAGGAAAATATATGTTGTTATGATTGAAATTCATTTTAAGTTAAGAAGTTAGTCGTATCCCTCATCTTATTGGATCAACTAGTCCACGATTCAAAATATAATTATACGTTTGCGGATGATACTTGTTTAAATTGACTCTAACACCCTACATGAGTATAAATGTCCCAGAGAAACAACTCATGCTATGCAACTCTAGATTTATAATCAGTATATGAAAAGGTCTTTATGCTAACCAGAAAGTAGTGACTTAGTTTTGAAAGAGATTGCATGTATGTTTTACTAATAGTAGGGTTTTATAGGTTAAAAATATATAACATGCAATCCTAGCAATAAATCATCATAGAGAGCAAGTAATCTAAATCAAACATAAAAGAAACATCAACATCTGGCAAGTGTCAAAAATCAACAATCTTGTGGGCGTCAACAACCTGACATGAACCCACAGTACAAAGTATGTCTGAACTAAAAAAGAAAATTAAAACAACAAACAATCTCGCTACAGCGAGGTGGAAAAGCCACAACCAAAACTACCGCTCAAAGA
Source organism: Platanthera zijinensis (assembly GCA_039513925.1). NCBI lineage: Eukaryota > Viridiplantae > Streptophyta > Magnoliopsida > Asparagales > Orchidaceae > Platanthera > Platanthera zijinensis. The sequence continues at coordinate 188,831,332 of CM077087.1, forward strand.
GTCCAAAAAACCAGCTCCACTACCTGTTACTGCTCTGAACCTGGTGCATTAAAAAAACAGAACACCTCAGCAAGATGGTGGCAGAAAAATAAGCCAAAATAAATAATGGTCAAAAGGGGTACCAACCCAAGACCAAAAGCGTTGAAGTAAGGTACATAAATAAAACTCAAGAAATAAATTCAGAAGAAAAGAACTTACGTGAGTCATCACGTACAACAAATCATGTCGGATACCCAAAGCAAGGGGAGAGCATGATTAAATCATAAGAAAGAATACTCCAAAACTTTATTAGCCACCTGTGGTCAACTCTACCCATAAACACAAGCAGGGTGATCACTTCTCTAGATACACCCCTCACAGATGTTAAAATCCGTTTAACTGTGGGGGAGACTTATACACCCCACCAATCACGCAGATGCCCAAAACCCAGTAGAGTTCCACGAGGTACTAATAAAGAAAACAAACCTTGTGGTCGGTGGATTTGCCCACTAACACTCGCAACAAAGAAACACCATGAAATAAACCTCAAGACTTGGCACATCGGATTCTACTCGACATTTCCCAGATTAAAAACACGATTGATCAACCTTTAGAAACAATTTACCATCCTAGATAAAATCTAACGCGTCCTATGACAATGGTTAGGGGCGATTAAATCTAACGATATAACATCTCATCAATCACTACAACGCTACAAGGTTAAGTTTTTTCTTCATGACAAGAACTCATAAATTTGAGTAAACTTCAAATAAGGGTTATACATTTCTATAACTTGGAAAGACAGAAAAGAACACAGTAAAAATTAAGGAACAAAAGCTTATTCGTTACCATCAAATCGAACAAGGAGAAAAGAGGGTAAACTACCACTTGCCTTGGTTTTACCGAGAATATCCCCAAATCGCACATCGACGTATATCGAAACCAAGGAAGATGAGAGAAATTGAAATCTAACAAGAATAGCCAAAAATAGGAGTTAGGGCCGAAAACCCTAGTGAGAAAAAAATCAAGGAATTGGGAAGATTTTACCACGATGACGAAGTCCTCGCCGAAAGCTTTCTAGATCTATACTCGGTCGAAGATTTGGAGCACCGTCGGCGGCCACCGGAAGATTCACGAAAATATTTCTCTCTCTCGCTCACGCCGCTCTGATTCGGGAGGAAATCAGAGAAGATGAAGTGTTTATTCTTTTCTAATAACATAAGTATAAGAGTATATATATATAAGTACTTATAAAATATTTTGTTTAAATATCTAAAAAAAACGTATTGTTTATGAGTCGATTCGCGGAAATCAAAAATAGAGGTTTATGATGGCTTCATATCGAAAAGTGCCCAACATGAAGTTGTAGATCTCGTCGAGACGAACAATTTTCATTTTAACCATTTTTCCAAATGACGCCGTTTTGATCCTCAAAACGGCGCCCGAAAGAAAGCTGAAACGGATCTCTCGAGAAGGGGCTACAATACTCAAGAACTAACTGCAGTACTCGAGAACTAACTGTAGTACTCGAGAACTAACTCTTGAGTACAAGCTACAGTACTCGAGTAGAAGCAGCGGGCAAAGCTCGGGAAGAAAACTACCACTAGAGTACTATCCAGTTAGTACTCAAGAACTAACCCAAACATGACCCGAGTACTAACCCCAAGCCACTCGAGAACTAGCAGAAATACGCGAGATTTGACGGTTAAACACTCGAGAATTAACAACTAAGCACTCGAGAAAAAAACAGGCTACCCGAGAACTCAAAACATTTAAATTTGCATGAACAGTGTTTTGAATAGTGCTTTTTACGAAAATATCTAAAAGTTAAACTATAGAGATGAATAAGAATTTACATTTTTGAATAGTGTTTTAATATTAAAATATTCATATTTATATTATTGAACAAGGAAACACGAGTTCGGACGGAGGCCCAAACGTGCGCCGAATTAAACGAAACTCACCATAGGCGAACACTGACGCTACGAACCCAATGACGAAGCCAAAACCTAAATCTGACGAGTCATTCTCGAGATATAAATTTTCAAAGTATACAACGAACATAATTTACACAAAACTCCGGAAAATCGCCAAGGCCCGAATATCGCTCGAATTGAGACGAAACTTGACGAGCAAGTCCAAAATAATTCAACTTGAATTTCAAATGCAAAATTTTCTAATAACATCAAGAATTTGGCCGACTCGGCCGCACGGACGCGAAAATGCCTTAACGGCGATGCGTCGTCAACTCGACGTTAAAAGTAAAGCCACGACGTCATAAATACGACGATACTAAATCAAATAAAATCATCGAAAAAATCGGGGGTGTTACAGTCACTTCCCTTAAAAAGAAATTTCGTCCCGAAACTTATCACAACTCCAGAACCAAACCAAAACGAGAAAATCGAACATGACTGAAATCATAATGGCATGCCTGAACTAAGAGATGAGGTGTGGATGAGATTACCTCATCCCCGATTCCAATTTCCACATTGCACTCTCAACGTCTTGATTTCTCCAAAGAATCTTGACCATGGGGATGGTCTTCCTCTGTAACACCCCTATCCGTCACATGGCATATAGCAGTAGGTCCGGCCGGGGCTCGACGCCATATACTACGGACAGACCGGTTGGTTACGCGTTGAAACCATTCAACCAATCACAACGTCCTAAACAGCACCTAGCAGAAGCAATTATTAAGTTGCACAGTTAAGAACCTTGCTAACGTGAATGTCCACTGAACCAAAACATAGGAATGTTGAATACACAAAACAACTGGCCTTAAGGCCTTACACTGTTTGCTTAATAAAACATGTCTTTCAAACCTCGGCATGCAAACCGGCCATACATGAGTAAATAAGAAAACACTAAAAAGTTTAGGCCTTCGAGGGCCGGCGCAGCAACTTGGGCTTTAGCCCGCTATTTACCGCTCGGCTCCGCAGCACCTGCAAGCAATAATCCACCGCATGGTGGTAAACAAAAGCAACGGTCAGCTATGCTGACCAAATTATAACGATTCCGCCCCCAAGCTCGCGGCGGCAAAGCTTCTTCCCTGCACTTGTTAGCCTTGCCAATGAAATAGAGAATAAGCATAACATCATAGATGCGGGCTCAAACGGCCACGCACCCCGTGCTCTCAGGGCACTAACTCGGTGAACTCAGTCGTAACCGTGGTCTCACCACCGTCCCTTGGACGGCAAAACTCGTGAGTAATTTAGTCTTTCTAATCTAAGCCAAAGACTCGCACGACCATGCCAATGGCCAGTCACTTTTTCAGATGTCTGTCACCAAACCGCATAGCCCGGGTCTGCATCCACTTGCCCGTTGCTCACATCACATAGTCATATTAAGACGTACGTGCGGGCCAAGCTTCTCTCGGATCCCAATATTCGATCACACAAACACATAACCCAGTTATGTTCATGGTTGGCTCCCCGACCACCAAGATGGCGGAAATGCGTTTTTGCCCAGTTTTCCGCGTGCGCCTTAGGGTTACTCCCCAAGGATCCCTGCTGCAATCTACCCCGTAGAAACCCGAAAACAACAAAGGGCACAGAGTCTTCTCTGGCTAAAAAAAATTGCAATGCACATCACCGATCCGGACCAACTTGTCCGGGTTGGCTTCACACATCATGCATATGTCCGAACTACGATTCCGGACTCTAACAAGGGGGACTTTACATTTCTACCCCAAGGAATACCGCAATCTCGCCGCACACTCGCGGCAGAAGGGTTTTCCCATGCAAAGGAAGAAGAGCTTCACATGCTTAAGAAGAGAATCGTTACCCTTGCATTTCTCCTTGGCGCCATAGAAAACTACGCGGATGGAAAGCACCGTAATCTCCTTGTCTCCGCGGATCCGAAGATGACTCGCGATTTGGAGCTCCGAAGCTCCGCCGGTGACCGAATCTTGGCCTTCTTCCTCCTCCTTGCTCTCCTTTCTCTCTAGATCTTAGAGAGATAAAGCCCAAAGAGAAATGAGGCTTCCAACCCTAAATCCCGGCTAAAACACTTCAGGAACGAACCCGAGTCGTTGGATCCCAAGCCAAGGAAACGAACGGACATGATTTAGGCCGAAAATACAAAATCTGGGCCGAACACGGCCTGCGACACGCCCGTGTCCAAGGCCGTGTCGCCCATTCGCCGTCTCGCCCGACGATCCAACCAACAAACGGCCTTCGACACGGCCTAAGACACGCCCGGTCACATGTGACACGGCCGTGTCAAGGCCCGTGTCACGCCCCGTGTGCGACTACCAACAATTATTTCCCGAGGAGGACACGGCCTACGACACGGTACCCGAAACGCCTGTGTCACATGTGACACGCCCGTGTCTGTGCCCGTGTCATGGCCTGTGTACATGACTCAGAAAACTCCCTAGCATGACACGCCCTGGGACACGCCAGTGTCCCAGGCCGTGTGCCTCAACTCGACGATCGTCGATCGTCAAAACGTCGACCACATGACCCGTGACCGAACACGCCCGTGTCACGCCCGTGACACCTGCTCCAAGTCCCATACTTGGCTTAAAACGTCACCCGTCCCTATCTTGAGTTTCGGGGTGTTACAACTCTCCCCTTCTTAAAAGAATTTCGCCCACGAAAATACTAAAGGAAAGAAAATGGAAAACTTTAAGCAGCACCTGAGCGGAATAACTCCAGGTACTCCTCCAGCATATTTTGCTCTTTCTCCCAAGAGAGCTCCTCCTGACAGCAATTGTCCCACCGGACCTTGACCATCCGGATCTCCTTGTTACGGAGTCACTTAGTTTCAAAGTCTTCAATACGAACGGGCTTGACCTTAGTCATCAACCCTTCGTCCACCGGTACTAAATCCACTGCGATCACCTGCGAAGGCTCTTGCACTGCCTTCCGCAACACAGAGACGTGGAATACATCGTGTAGTCCACTCAACTCCACCGATAGCTTCAAACGATAAGCCTTTTCGCCGACCCGCTCCAGAATCTCAAAGGGTCCAAGGTATCTTGGGCTCAGCTTCTTCAAGCGTCTCACCCGCGAAACACCCTTGAACGACTTTATCTTCAAGTACACCCAATCGCCGACCCCGAACTCCATGTTACGGTGTTTGGCATTGTAGTACTTAGCTTGCCTGTCCTGAGAGATCAGCAAACGCTCTCGAATGATCCGCACCAAAGAAGTAGCACTCTCCACCTCCTGCTTCTTGTACAACCTTACCTCACCCATTTCCAGCCACGATAACGGCGTGCGACACTTCCTACTATATAGGGCCTCGAAGGGCGCCATTTGAATACTCGCCTGGTAGCTGTTGTTGTACGCAAACTCCACCAAATACAGGTGGTCTTCCCAATGCTTCCCGAAGTCTAGAACACACATGCGGAGCATGTCTTCCAACGTTCTGTTGACTCTCTCGGTTTGCCCATCCGTCTGCGGATGAAAGGCTGTGCTGAACTTCAATTTAGTCCCCAACATCTGTTGCACCAACCTCTAATCATTGGACGTAAAACGCCCATCCCGATCGCTCACAATGCTGCGCGGCACACCATGTAATCTGACTATATTATCCACATATAGTTTCGCCAGTCTCTCCACTGAATCATCCTTCCTATGCGGAATAAAGTGTGACACCTTTGTTAACCGGTCTACGATCACCCAGATGGCATCGTTCCTCTTCTGCGACCTTGGCAAGCCATGCACAAAGTCCATCGATATGTCGTCGAACTTCCACTCCGGAATAGGCAAGGATTTCAAGAATCCTCCAGGCTTTTGACACTCCGCCTTTACCAAGGCGCAGGTTTGACACTTAGCCACAAACAGTGCCACATCCTTCTTGATTCCTGGCCACCAAAACAGCTTCTTTAGGTCTTGGTACATCTTCGTGCTCCCTGGGTGGATTGAGTACTTGGTATTATGGGCCTCGTACATCAACTCTGCCCGTAGATTTCCCCCGCTTGGGACGCACAAACGATGGTCCTTCCTTAGGAGTTGCTCAATCGAAAACTGGGAATTTGACCTATCCAAAACTGCATCCATAAGCTCCTTCATGCCAGTATCCAACTTCAACGCCTGCCGAACGCGATCAGCCAGGTCATACTGAACTTCCGTCCAGTTCAACAATGCTTTGGCGCTAGACTGCTTGTCCACACAACAGATCTCCAACGCCTCCAAATCCCGTACTAGCCTCTCATCATGAACAGACAACCAGTTGTCTTGGGCGGGTGCCCTGCGACTCAATGCATCCGCAACTGCATTTACCTTCCCAGGTACATAATGAATCTTGAATGTGTAGTCCCCCAAGAACTCCATCCATCTACGCTGCCTCATGTTGAGATCTTTATGATCCAACAGGTACTTCAGGCTCTTGTGGTCGGTATAGATATCGATCTTTACGCCGTACAAGTAGTGTCTCCACAGCTTAAGCGCAAATATCACGACCGCCAACTCCAAGTCTTGGACCGGATAATTCATTTCGTGCACTTTGAGCTGACGCAATCCATACACTATTACGCTCCCATGCTGCAGCAGCACGCAGCCCAAACCACTACCTGAGGCATCACTATAAATTTTGAAGCCCTCGGTCCCACTCGGCGAACTTAACACCGACGCCATGGTCAACCGTCCCTTCAGCTCCTCAAACGCTTGCACGCACTCCTGCGTCCACAAGAACTTTTGATCCTTCCTTGTCAGCTTCGTGAGAGGTAACACTATCCGCGAGAAGTTCTCCACGAAGCGTCTGTAATAGCCAGTAAGCCCAAGAAAACTCTGGACTTCCGCTACCGAAGACAACACAGGCCACTCCCGTATTTCAACAATCTTCGTCGGATCCACCACTATACCTTCCCCACTAACAATGTGACCAAGGAATGCTACTGAGGGTAGCCAGAACTCGCATTTAGAGAATTTTGCATAAAGTTCATTCCTCCTCAGTGTCTCCAAGACCAGATGCAAGTGCTTGAAGTGATCTTCTTCACACTGCGAGTATACCAATATATCGTCAATAAAGACGATCACAAAGCGGTCCAGAAAATCTCGGAACGTCCTGTTCATCAAATCCATAAACACTGATGGCGCATTCGCCAGTCCAAATGGCATGACCGTGAACTCGAAATGCCCATACCTTGTGTTGAACGCCGTCTTCGGGATATCACACTCCCTTATCCTCAGCTGATAATACCCAGACTTCAGATCCAACTTCGAATACACCGACGATCCGACCAACTGATCGAAGAGATCATCGATCCTTGGGATCGGGTATTTATTCTTCTCTGTTAGCTTGTTAAACTCCCTATAGTCGATACACAGCCGCAGACTCCCGTCCTTTTTCTTAACAAAGAGGATCGGTGCGCTCCAAGGCGATGAGCTTGGACGCACATACCCTTGCTCCATCAACTCCTCCAGTTGAACCTTCATCTCTGCCATCTCCTTAGACGCAAACCTATAAGGAGAACGTGACACAGGTTTGGAACCTGGCACGAGCTCGATTGTGAAGTCGATCTCTCGCTGCGGTGGGGCTCCAGGAAGATTATCCGGGAACACATCGGGGTATTCACAAACCACGAGGATACTATCCAAAGCGGACTTTGGCTCTACAGCCCCCACTATCGCGAAGAACAGCTCTGCGCCAGCACGAACTGCCTTTACCACCTGAAGAGCAGACATCAACGTCCTGCTCGACCCCTTCAGTCCCGTGAATGTTGTCACCCGCCCAACACCCAGCTTGACCTCCTTACCATTGCAATCAATATAGGCCTTCTGCTCTGAAGCCAATCCATCCCAAAGATAACGCCGAGCTCTACTAGCGGCAGCAATGACGCTAGCAAGTTGAACTCTTGGTTTCCAATATGAACTTTTACGGCGCACACTTTGTCCGCACGCATCGAAACACCATTCGGTAGCAGCACATCCAATTTGTCCTTCGCCATCGAAGAAGGGACTCCGATGCGTGATACAAAGCTTTCGGACACAAAGGAGTGTGAAGCTCCCGTATCGAATAGTGCTCGTGCCGGACTATCGCCAATAAGAACAAAGCCTACACAAACAGTATAAGCTAATAAGCACTAGGTAACAGTATTTAAAGCTAACTTGCTATAAATTTAACCGTACCTGTCACCACGCCGGCCTGCTTGATGGCCTCTTGCTGTCCCAAGTTGTAGACTCTAGGTTAAGTCAGAGCATAATGGGACGCGGTTGACTCTACCGCCTTGCCCTTTTCTTCATAAGTAGCTCCTTGCTTTCTCTCGGACTTCGGACGTCCGCTCCAACAATCGCGAGCAAAGTTCCCCGTCTTTCCGCAAGTAAAACAAGCGCCCGGGGTTCGGTTGGTAGTTGCCCCCGAGGCACTTGAAGAAGGGGCTGGACCTGACATCCTAGCCTTCTTATTCCATCTTCGAAAGCCAGATTTTGAAGTCAGCACCTTAAACTTCAGTTTCTTGCCACCGAATTCCTTCTTCGCTTGCACATTCTTCATGTCCTTTTCCAAGGACCGGGTCGAGTTGACCAAGGTCATGAAACCCTGCGCCATAGGCCCCAACAGTAACAATCTCAACTCATCTCTTAACCCTTCATATAAGCGGTTCATCTTGCGCTCCTCATCGGCAAAGGTAGAGCTAGCGTATCTTCCCAAACGAGTGAACTCGTGGAGGTACTCGTCCACGGTGTTGTCTCCTTGCACTAACTTTTGAAAATCATTTTCCTGCGCGATCCTCCGCGCTGAGGGGAGGTATCGAGCCATAAACAGCCTCGAGAATTCCGCCATAGAGACATCCGCCAACTGCCTTCCCCTCAGGTTGTGTAGCTCCAGCCCTTCCCACCATAGCCTCGTATCCCCGTCCAACAAGAACGTTGCAATCGTGGTCTTCTGCCACTCTCCAGTCTCTGTTGCTGTCATTACTCTATTGACTCTCGATAGCCAATCCTCTGCCTGAGCCGGGGTTCCTGTTCCCGAGAACACTGGTGGGTGGAAGCCCATCACATGCTTAAGTTGTTTCTCAGTTGCTCTCCGAGGCAACTCCGGCTCCACAATCACCTGTTCCACCTCTTAGGCTCCGCCGCTTAGAGTGGCACTTGATCCGTAGCAGGAGCAGGCTGCTGCACCTGTCTTGTCGGCTGCGCATTGATCATTGCAAGGACAGCTTCTGCCACCAACCTAATGGTCTCGGATGACAGAGGTGTTGCAGGCAAATCATTAGGTGTGCTGCTTGCCTCAGAACCTGGCCGTTCAGATGGTCCAGCACCACTTCTAGTCACCTATAATCGTGCAAAACACCGATAAGCGAACAAACAATATTGCAAATAGCAATTATAGGAACACGCAGGTTCCTCAAACATGTGTATTTTCATTCATAAGTGGACATTCATGGGTTCTTTTCATATTATAACTATGATGCACACGCATGTGCTCACCACCCCTTAAAGTGAATTCGTCCACGAATTCATTTAAGCTTGACCGAAACCGGTAGTCTAATACCAATTTGTAACACCCATATCCGTCATATGGCATATAGCAGTAGGTCCGGACGGGGCCCGACGCCATATACTTTGGATAGACCAGTTGGTTACGCGTTGAAACCATTCAACCAATCACAACGTCCTACACAGCACCTAGCGGAAGCAATTATTAAGTTGCACAGTTAAGAACCTTGCTAACATGAATGTCGAATGAACCAAAACATAGGAATGTTGAATACAAAAAACAACTGACCTTAAGGCCTTACACTGTTTGCTTAATAAAACATGTCTTTCAAACCTCGGCACGCAGGCCGACCATACGTGAGTAAATAAGAAAACACTCAAAAGTTTAGGCCTTTGAGGGCCGGCATAGCAACTTGGGCTTTAGCCAGCTATTTACCGCTCGGCTCCGCAGCACTTGCAAGCAACAATCCACCGCACGGTGGTAAACAAAAGCAACGGTCAGCTATGCTGACCAAATTATAACGATTCCGCCCCCAAGCTCGGGGCGACAAAGCTTCTTTCCTGCACTTGTTAGCCTAGCCAATGAAATAGAGAATAAGCATAACATCACAAATGTGGGCTCAAATGGCCACGCACCCCATGCTCTCAGGGCACTAACTCGGTGAACCCAGTCGTAACCGTGGTCTCACCACCGTCCCTTGGACGGCAAAACTCGTGAGCAATCTAGTCTTTCCGGTCTAAGCCTAAGACTCATACGACCATGCCAATGGCCAGTCTTTTTTTCAGATGTCTGTCACCAAACCGCATAGCCCGGGTCCGCATCCACTTGCCCGTTGCTCACATCACATAGTAATATTAAGACGTACGCGCGGGCCAAGCTTCTCCCGGATCCCAATGTTCGATCACACAAACACATAACCCAGTTATGTTCATGGTTGGCTCCCCGGCCACCAAGATGGCGGAAATGCATTTCCGCCCAGTTTTCCGGGTGCGCCTTAGGGTTACTCCCCAAGGATCCCTGCCGCAATCTACCCCGTAGAAACCCGAAAATAACAAAGGGCACAGAGTCTTCCCTGGCTAAAAAAAAATGCAATGCACATCACCGATCCAGACCAACTTGTCCGGGTAGGCTTCACACATCATGCCTACACTACTAGAAAACTGACTTTTAGCCACGGCAGATTGCCGTGGCTAAAAGTCCAAAACCGTGGCTAAAGACTTTTAGCCACGGTCTGCCCACGGAAAATGGGCGTGGACAATACGAGCGTGGCTAAAAGTCCAAACCGTGGCTAAAAGTCCAAAATCGTGGCTAATACTGGACTTTTAGCCACGGTTCATTGTCGTGGCTAATAGTGGACTTTTAGCCACGGTTTAATTGGCGTGGTTAAAAGGCCACTCATAACATAAAAAATTCAGGCCGCCGCCGCCGCTGCCGCCCGGCCGCCGCCGCCGCCGCCCGGCCGCCGCCGCCGCCGCCCGGCCGCCGCCGCCGCCGCCCGGCCGCCGCCGCCGCCCGGCCGCCGCCACCGCCATATTTATTTCAAAGGCTAATTGAAATAAATTCCTTATAAACCCAAAAATCTCATTTTGTTTTGGCGGTGTGGGACTAAACGATGCCACGAATTTTTGCCACGGTTCAGGCAAACCGTGGCTAATACTAGACTTTTAGCCACGGTTCAGGCAAACCGTGGCTAAAAGTCCAGTATTAGCCACGGAATAAAACCGTGGCTAATACTCACTATTAGCCACGATTTTTCCCCGTGGCAAAAGAAACCGTGGCTAAAAGCAATTTTTCTAGTAGTGCTATGTCCGTACTATTATTCCGGACTCTAACAAGGGGGACTTTACATTTCTGCCCCAAGGAATACCGCAATCTCGCCGCACACTTGCGGGAGAAGGGTTTTCCCATGCAAAGGAAGAAGAGCTTCACATGCTCAAGAAGAGAATCATTACCCTTGCGTTTCTCCTCGGCACCATGGAAAACTACGTAGATGGAAAGCATCGTAATCTCCTTACCTCCGCGGATCCGAAGACGGCTCGCGATTTGGAGCTCCGAAGCTCCGCCGATGACCGGATCTTGGCCTTCTTCCTCCTCCTTGCTCTCCCTTCTCTCTAGATCTTAGAGAGATAAAGCCCAAAGAGAAATGAGGCTTCCAACCCTAAATCCCAGCTAAAGCACTTCAGGAACGAACCCCAGCCGTTGGATCCCAAGCCAAGGAAACGAACGGCCACGATTTAGGCCGAAAATACAAAATTTGGGCCGAACACGGCCTGCGACACGCCCATGTCCAGGGCTGTGTCGCCCATTCGCCATCTCGCCCGACGATCCAACCAGCACACGGCCTTCGACACGGCCGTGTCACATGTGACACAGCCGTATCAAGGCCCGTGTCACGCCCCGTATGCGACTACCAACAATTGTTTCCCGAGGAGGACACGACCTGCGACACGGCACCCGACACGCCCGTATCACATGTGACACACCCGTGTCACATGTGACACGCCCGTGTCTGTGCCCGTGTCATGGCTCGTGTACATGACTCTGAAAACTCCCTAGCGTGACACACCCTGGGACACGCCCGTGTCCCAGGTCGTGTGCCTCAACTCGGCGATCGCCGATCGTCAAAACGTCAACCACATGACTCGTGGCCGAACACGCCCGTGACACGCCCGTGACACCTGCTCCAAGTCCCAGACTTGGCTTAAAACGTCACCCGCCCCTCTTTTGAGTTTCGGGGTGTTACATCCTCCGCAACACACGCTCTTGAGAATCCAGAATACGAACAGGTTCTTCCACATACGTAAGGTTGGGCTGAATCTGGGGCACCGAGTCGATTACTTGACAATCATTACGAATACACTTCCGCAACTGGCTCACATGAACACATCCAGCCTATAAGCTGAAACTCCGATCCGTTCAAGAATTTGAAAAGGTCCTACGTACCGGGGGTCTAACTTGAGGTTCCTTCCAAACCTTTTAACGCCAGACATCGGAGAAACCTTCAGAAAAACCAAGTCTCCAACGACAAACTCCAGATCGATCCTTCGTTGATTAACATACTTCTCATAACGCTCTTGTGCTACACGGAGCTTCTCTCGAATATGAGTTACAACATAATTCATCTCTTCAAAGGTTTTCGGACCAAGCAACGGTCTCTCTCCAACTTCAGCCCAAAACAAAGGTGTCCTACAACGCCTCTCATACAAGGCCTCAAACAGGGCCATCTGCAGACTCTCTTGATAACTATTATTGTAAGCAAATTCCATGAGTCTGAGACGCTCATCCCAAGCGCCACCATGATCTAATATATAACACCTTATCATATCTTCCACGATCTGATTAACTGGTTCTGTTTGACCATTCGTCTGCGGATGATAGGCGGTGGAGTACTTTAAATCAGTACCCAACCCCTCTTGCAAACTCTTCCAAAAGCGATATGTAAATCTAGAGTCTCGATCTGATACGATGCTAACTGGCACTCCATGTAATCGGATGACTTCATCAAGGTATAACTCAGCTATCTTTTTCATAGAATACCCAATCTTAAAGGGAATGAAGTGAGCACACTTTGTCAATCTATCGACTATCACCCAAATAGAGTCATGCCCACGGGGAGATTTCGGTAGACCGGTGATGAAATCCATTGAAATACTCTCCCATTTCCAACTTGGGATATCAAGCGGTGTCAGTTTATCACCAGGACTTCTATGATCTGCCTTAACACGCTGACACGTAAAACATTCTGATACAAACTTCGCGATATCATTCTTCATTCCTGACCACCAAACATTTTGCTTTAGATCCTTATACATCTTAGTGGAACCAGGATGGTAGGCTACACTGGAACCATGAGCTTCAACACAGATCTTAGCTCGAATGTCGCCAAAGGTGGGGGCGCAAAATCTACCTCGATACTTCAAGGTATCTGAAAGACTTGATTTCAAGAGCCTAGACACCTATGGGGTGAATAGGTTCTAATTTTCTTTAATAAATTTTAGGCATTTATCTTGTTCTAACTTAGCACAGCTAATACAATTCACAGCACAATAATCACAACACATCACAGTACACTAGATTTATAGTGGTTCCCCAAGTTATGGGTACATCCACTTTCCCCCCTTCGTCTATCCAGTAGAGAACTGGATTCAACCCAACTTCCTTCCACTAACTCAGATCCACAGATCTTACACCTCAGAACCTGATAGGTTCCTACAGCTCAGACTTATACAAGTCCTACCTCAGATTCTTCCCAAGAACCCTACCTCAGGCAACAACCCCACCTCGTCCTTTATCACCAGGCTTACAACTCAGACTTTCACAAGTCCTACACCTCAGGCTCTCAACCCTACCTCAGCCTTTATATATAAAGGCTTACAACTCAGATCTAAGAAGATCTTACAAGGAAAAAAGAAGATTTAGTTGTACAGAAATTTCACCCAGAAATAGCTCTTAATTGATGTGAGTTTCTTGATCAGTTCTTGAATAAACTGTATACTTCAGATTCAACCTGACTTGGCTTTTTCAAAGCTCTTGATTGAACAAAATGAGGTTGATCTGACTTGGAGTAGAAGTTGATCTTCAGACAGCTCCCTTCTTAGATTCAGAAATAGATCTGAATCTTTCTTTGCAGACTATTCAGGATCTGCCTTCTTAAGGGTTCCCCCTTTCTTGTTGTTGTATTCTCTCTCAGGTTCTGTGTTGGTTCGTTCCCCTATAATTGCTTGCTTAGTTGCTTTGGTTGTCATGGATCAGTCCTTTATATAGAGTTTCTCAATGGTTACCGGCTGATCCGGTTTGTAACAAACTTTTGACAGTTTTGACAAAGGTGTCAGACTTGTTGTTTATGACAGCTGTCAAGTCTTCAGCCGTGACAACTGATTCTGCAATGACTTTATATCTCAGCAGGAAACACTCAACAAATTACTTCACATGTATTGACACAAATAGACTAAGTGTCGACACAAGCCTTGATGATTTTGACACAGCACTCAATGTGTCGACACAGTCATTCTTCTACTTCTCGACACAGCTTCTGTTTGTATGTGTCGACACAAGTCCCGTGTTTCGACACAACTGCTCCTGCTCTCGACATAACTGATGCAAATAGATGGTGTTGAGTGTATGTCATGACGTCGTTGAGTGTGTGTCGACACAAACCCTGTATGTCGACACAAGCCCTTCAGACTCAGTATAGCTGTTGTTGATAGATGGCATTGAGTGTTGTCCAAATGTCATTGAGTGTGTGTCGACACAAGTCATGTGTGTCGACACAAGCCCTTCAGACTTAGTATAGCTATTGCTGAAAGATGCGATTGAGTGTGTGTCGACACAAGTCCTGTGTGTCGACACAAACCGTCTTCAGGTGTCGACAGAATTCTTGGGTGTCGACACATGCCTTTCTTCTGGTGTCGACATAACTCCTGGGTGTCGACACAGCTTCTGCTTTAGGTGTCGACACAATTCCTGCCTCAGGTGTCGACACAATTCTGGGTGTCGACACAGCTTCTTCTTCAAGTGTCGACACAATGTGAAAGAAAAGGGGATAGATACTACTCTAGAGGGGGGGTGAATAGAGTAATCAAAAAATTGCACTAGCAAAGTTGACTATCTACTCAACTCCCTTGGAGTGGATTTGCGGAATAAAGGTTATAGATATTTAAGATTAAACCTTAAAGCCTAACACAAGTGATGTGCACAAAAGGCAGCCAACTGTAATTACAGTTAAGGCTAGGAATCCTAAACAACAACTAGCAAACCTAGTTAAAATCTAATCATAGCCATAATGCAAGTAATTAAATAAAGCAATCCAGACGACACAAGGAATTTATAGTGGTTCTCCAAACAACTTGGGTACGTCCACTCTTCTACCAACAAGGTAGGAATCCACTCAGGTTTTTGATCAGGTGCCCTGCCACCAACAAGATCTGCTTCAGGTAGATCCAGAAACCCTTTAGACTTTTGATCAGGTGTCTAAAAACCAACACAGGTTTTTGATCAGGTGCCCTGCCACCAAGGGATACTTTTGAAGGGAATAATAACCCTGTACAGGAGGGGGAAAGGAGGTTAAGGTGTCTTCTCTATTTTACAATAGATTAGAGAAGCACAATAACTTGCACTGAGCTAGAAAGCTCTAAAAGAATCAAGGCTCCCCCTGGCTAAAAGAACGTCCAGGTGAAGTCTTGCTTCAGTGCAGAAACACTTCAGAAAATACTGAAGGAAAAAGCTACAAGAAGATAAATAATATTAAATAAAATTTCTTCTTCAGGCAGCTATCTTCTTCTTCTTCTTCAAAAAACTCTTGAGTGTGAAACTTTCTGGAGGCAGGAGAACTCAGGTTGAAGAAGAGTGAAGAACTAAAGCTTCTTCTCAGTTAGATGTGAATGAGCTGAGAGCAGTTGGAAACTGTAAGATTTTAGTTTGAATGCTGCAGTTGGCTTTTTGGTATATGAGAGCTAGCTTCTTTCTTTCTTCAAAGAAGTCTTTATATAGCAGCAGCAGCAACGGCTCTTACTTGAGTTTGAATCTTGTCTTCTTCTGAACTCTGCAAGCTGGGCTGCAAAAAGCATAAAGCAAAATAAAAATACTGCAGACAGATATCCTATAAAAGGATAAAGCTTTCTAAGAAGCTGCAAATAATTCTGATGAAATAATTTAAGAGAAAGTCACATCAGAAGAGACTCTTTACAGCCAAGGAAGACTTTTTGAGTCTAACAGCTATAAAGGACAGCCTGGCAGATAAGGCAGAAATCATATTTCAGATAATAAGACAAACGACTTTGTTAGAAAAAGATTAGCTCATGCATAAGGAATAGAATAGATATTGCATGGAAATGTTATCACAATTTATTCAGATAATCTTTTATAAAATGTGCCAAAATAATTATGAAATTAATCACATCACAGAAGACGACAAAACTATTTAAAACATACAGCAAAACGTCGAACGGCCCTCGGAGATCGTCGACCGAAGCACGGAGATCGTCGACCTATCAGACAGATAGTCGAACGATCCAAATAGTCGAACTATCAAAGAAGATAGTCGAACTACCTCAGCAGATAGTCGACCTATCAGAACAGATAGTCGAGCTATCAGATAGTCGATCTATCCGGACAGATAGTCGAACTACCAAACAAAACAGATAGTCGACCTATCAAGCAGATAGTCGACCTATCACAGAAAACAGATAGTCGACCTATCAACAGATAGTCGACCTATCAAAGTAAAACAGATAGTCGACCTATCAACAGATAGTCGAACTATCAGATAGTTGAACTATCCAAGCAGATAGTCGAACTATCAAAGAAGAGCAGATAGTCGACCTATCAACAGATAGTCGAGCTATCATAGAAAGCAGATAGTCGACCTATCAACAGATAGTCGAACTATCAGATAGTTGACCTATCCAAGCAGATAGTCGAACTATCAAAGAAGAGCAGATAGTCGACCTATCAACAGATAGTCGAACTATCAAGGGAAAACAGATAGTCGACCTATCAACAGATAGTCGAACTATCAAACAAAACAGATAGTCGACCTATCAACAGATAGTCGAACTATCAACGCAGACATAACGTCGACCAACTGATAGACGATCGTCGATCAGCCGATAGACGATAGTCAAGCGGCGTTTGACCATAGTCGAACGAAAAATTACTTAGCCAGATTTTCATCTGGACAGGCAATTCTACACAACTAGAGAATCTAACCTATCAACTAACCTTTGACCATAGATAAATCTTGGGTCAAGAGACAGAAAGAGAGGACTGAACTCAAATCAAAACCTAGGGTTCCAACAATCTCCCCCTATTTGAGTTAAGTCTCTCAACAATTAAAACATTCAAAACTAATTACTGAAAGTAAAATAAAATGCATAAAGAGAAATAACTAAGCAGATATCATCAATCAAACAGATAAGAAATTAACTGTCAATCAATGAAAAAAATTAAGGTGCTTCAGGGTTAGGTTTAGGATCAGAAGAGCTAGAAACAAAAGTAATCTTTCTTGTGGGATCTAGAGCTTCTTTTCTTGATAACTTCAAGTCTTGTTCTCCAATAATTTTCAATTCTGTTGTTCTTGGGACCACTGCCTCAGGATGCTTTTCCATATACTTTGAAGGATCAAATATCTCAGGTCTAACCTGGAACTTGTCTAGCTCCTTCATTCTGAATTTTGACATTGTGGTCAATCCTGCAGTGTCCTTTCCTTCTGCTTTTGCTTTCTTAATTTGCGCTGCTCCAACGAGTTCAAGAAAATGAGCCATCCTAAAGTTAGGATCAAGCTCTGGGCTTTCATAAACATTCTCAGAAGATGTGTCAACTGGTTCTTTATCCTGATGAACTAGATAACAAGAGGGAGCAGACTTAGCAAAGTTCTTGCTAGAATTTTCAGATAAAAATAAATTGCTTACCTTTTGGAGCATCCTTCACAAAGTGAACTGGCTTAGGAGAGGTAGAGCTTTTAAGTTCTTTAGACTGAGGAGGAGAGAAGGTTGGTCTTTGATACACTACCTCCTTTACCTATTCCTTAACAACATCAGGTCTTTGATAGCCAGTTTTGACTTTTACCTTGGTATCCTTGTGAACTTCTCCTTTGAGCTGACTGAGATGGATTTGATCTTTCAGATTGAGCAGCAGGTTTAGAAGAAAAGTTTTCTGAGGCTCCTGCACTGGGAGGTGGAGGAGGAGGACCTCTAGGATTCCATCTTGGAACAGGAGAGTCATACCTCTTTGACTTTTTCCTTTGCTTTTGCTGGTTCTTAGAAAACAACATCCAATGCTGGAGGTCTTTTGACTTGGGATCAATTCCTTTCAGTATATAATACAGAGTATCATTATCTGGATTAGCAGGAGGAGGAGCAACAGCTTTTCTTTTCTTTTTAGCAATTCTTTTTCTTTTAGACTCAGCAGACTCATCAGAATCGATTTCATCTTCAGAATTTGAGGAGATGGGCAGATCATAAGGGTCAATAGCATCTTTCAAAGCTCTTTCTTTTTCCTTTCGAGCAACTCTTTCTAGTTCTTCTTCCATGGCATCCTGTGCTAGGAGAGCATCTAAATCCAAACCTGGGGAATCATCCCATACAGTAGATTTTTCGATTTGAACATCTGCAGCTGATTCTTGAAGATCAGAAACTGTCATAGTGACCAGTTCTGCTTGCACTTCTGGCTGAGCAACTTCAGAAATTTGAACACCTGATTCTGGTTGAATTTCTGGAGCAGTTTGGATAACAGGTTCTTGAGCATGTAGAGCTTCTTCCATTTTATCTGTAATTTTATGAATAAAATTTTTCTAAATGGCATCTAATCATCCCTTCCAGATATTCCCATACAAGCATATCAGTTAACAAGTCTAAAAAGTAAGTAAAGGGAATACCTTCAGAATCGACCACTGCATGTCCTAACTCCCACAATTCATCTAGAAAGGAAG
Source organism: Platanthera zijinensis (assembly GCA_039513925.1). Lineage (NCBI taxonomy): Eukaryota > Viridiplantae > Streptophyta > Magnoliopsida > Asparagales > Orchidaceae > Platanthera > Platanthera zijinensis. Next base: position 188,850,128 of record CM077087.1, read on the forward strand.
TGATGATTCCTTCTAGGTACAGGGCGACCAAGGGAGTAGAACATTCTTCTAAACAAGCTTTGACAATAAATTCAGATTTCAATACTGCATCAGAAATTTCTGTTTCAGATAGAGGAGGAGGAGCTGAATCTTCTATTGCTTTCTCTGCTACTGCATGATGATCTGCTAGAGGGGAGGCCAAAGGCTGCTCTGAGACATCTTCAACAAGCATCTCCCCCTGCCTGATTTCAGTAGAAACTGAAACCAGGCCCCTAGAAGAAGAGGGCTCAGCAGACTTTGAGAGTGCTTGAATAGCAGCAGTCAAAGAGGAGATAGAGGAAGCAAGAGGAGCAATCGCCTCTTCAATCATAATTTTGATTGAGGGGGTAATTAACTCCACAATGCTAGAGATGAAAGCTGGAGAGATCTCAAAAGATGATGATGATGATGGGGGGATTTTAGAGGATGGAAGATTAGCAGGGATGGTGAGTTCATGATGAACTGGAGGATGAACTGGAGATGGAACTGGAGATGTATGAGTGGATGCAGGGTGATCAATGTGATCAGAAGAGCGAATTGGAGAATGAATAGGAGTAGAAATCTCAGACACCAACAAATCAAAACTGGGATGAGAGATCCCAGCAAGATGAGTCGGGAGAGGAGATGCAGGAGGAGATGCAAGAGGAGAAGTGGAAGGTCGTACTTCAATTGAAGTTGAGGGAACTTCAACTGAAGTAGACGGCAAAACAGATGAAGAAGATGGAAGGGATGGATTTGCTGAGCCAGCTGCTAGAAGGGGGGAGTGACTGCGACAGTCCTGGTGCTCTCAGATATAACTGGAGCAACCCCTGTGGGAGCGGGCTTCAGGAAGGTCCTTTTCCATTTTGCAAACAGCGATGGATCCATCTTCTTGCTAGTGTTGATGGAGGTGGCAGCTGACACTAGCAGATGGGGGTATTTCTCCTTCAGAAAAATCCCAACTACCCTTCCTAGGGTAACTTCTTTCTTGCCATTCTTTTTCCTGATTAAATCAAATAGAATGCCTGCCCAATTGATCTGCTTCTTATTCACTATTGCACACATTAGTGCAAATTGCTGTCTTGTAATATTATCGTGGGCGGAGTGCTTTCCCAGTAGCACTTTTCCAACTATTTCAGCAAGAAACTTAATCTTAAATGGAAAGTTTACTTTGAGCAGCTTAGAGGGAATGCCTTCGGCATGTCCCAGCTCTATCAGCATCCTCCCAAACTCAGGGGCATCTTGCTCATACTCTTCTTTCCCATTAATCAATCCAAAAATTTCAGTCAAAATAGCGGGAGTCAATATTACCTCTTCTCCGCTAATAGTTCCGGTCATCGAGTCATCAGTTGAAGACGAAGAGAAAGCCCACTCTTTGATCTCTTGAGTGTTTATCTTTATTCTGGAAGACATGAGTTTCTCTAACCCTTGATCTTTGCACAGATTTAGAATTTCCACTATTCCTGGTTCGCAACAGCTGAAGGAGTCGAAATCTATGCTGAATCCTGCATCAAAATTTACAACTGCCAGGAGCGCTGGAGAAATCGCCATCGAGAGAGCTGGAGAAGACGAGGGAGAGACGGCGAGGACGGAGCGGCAGAAATCGCAAGACAAAGAGCAAGCGGGAAGACGGAATGCGAAAAGATGCTCTTCGTCGACGATAAAAGCAACTATCTCTTAACCTAGGTCGACCATCGGCTTTATATTAACACAACGATCGTCGATCTATTTAAAAGATACTGGAGTCGATGGTCGAACGGTCGTTCGACGATCGGTCCTGAAGCAGAGTAGTCGATCAATCGTTCGACTATTTCTGTCTTCACAAACAACAAGCTGTCGTCAACCATAGATCGACGATAAGCTCGACCTGTTCGACTATCTTCGAACGCCGGTCGACGATCTTCAAGCAGCTAAGCTATCTTCAACCATAGGTCGACGATAGGCTTGATCCGATCGACTATCTTTGAATGTCGTTCGACTATCTTCGAACAAGTTTCAACAAGGGAGACGTCACACTTAGTCTCTTCCATTAATCATGCCTAGTTGAACTAAAAAGAACAGATGCTTCTGTTCATCTAAGGGCTTGGTGAATATATCACATCTCTGAAGGTCTGTGGATATGAACTCAAGGCTGATCTTGTTCTTTTCCACACAATCTCTCAGGAAATGGTGCCGGATCTCAATGTGTTTCGTTCTAGAGTGGTGCATTGGATTTTGTGCAATAGAGATAGTACTGGTACTATCACACATGATTTTTGTGTTCTTGTGTGAGTACCCATAATCCAAAAGTTGATTTTGTATCCACAGGATCTGTGAACAATAACTAGCAGCTGCTATATATTCAGCTTCTGCAGTTGAGGTTGAGACAGAGGCTTGCTTCTTACAGAACCAAGAGACCAATCTCTCTCCCAGGAACTGACAAGTTCCTGAGGTACTTTTCCTGTCAACTCGACAACCAGCATAATCAGAATCAGAATATCCAATTAATTCAAATTCTGACTCAGCTGGGTACCAAAGTCCTAGATTTGGACATCCCTTCAGGTATCTCAAGATTCTCTTGAGAAGAATCAGATGAGATTCCTTGGGGTTGACCTGGAATCTAGCACAAAGGCATGTAGCAAACATTATGTCTGGCCTACTTGCAGTTAAATACAATAGGGAACCAACAATGGCCCTATAATTTTTTTGATCAACAGACTTTCCCTGATCATCAGAATCAATAACTACATTAGTAGCCATAGGTGTATGCATTGCTGAAGCATCAGCCATCCCAAACTTCTTTACTAATTCCTTGGCATATTTGGATTGGGAGATGAAGATGCCATCAGCATCTTGCTTTACTTGGAGACCAAGAAAGTAAGACAGCTCACCCATACTACTCATCTCAAACTTGGAATGCATCAAGTTAGAGAACTTTTTGCACAGTTTGGGATCAGTGGAACCAAAAATAATGTCATCCACATACACTTGAACTAACAGGATTGTGTCCTTGTGGTGCTTGACGAAGAGGGTTCTATCAACTACTCCCCTAACAAAGTTGTGCTATAACAGGAAACTAGCTAGAGTCTCATACCAGGCTCTTGGTGCTTATTTTAGTCCATAAAGAGCTTTTTGCAACTTAAATACATGTGAGGGCTGAGTTGAAGAAACAAAACCGGGTGGCTGTTCAACAAATACCTCTTCCTTTAGCTCACCATTAAGAAAGGGACTCTTTACATCCATCTGAAAAACTTTAAACTTCATATAGGCTGCATAGGCTAAGAAGATCCTTATTGCCTCTAGCCTTGCAACAGGAGCAAAGGTTTGGTCATAATCTATACCTTCCTCCTGTCTATAGCCCTGAGCTACAAGCCTAGCTTTGTTCCTTACAATGATTCCATTTGCATCCAACTTGTTTCTATACACCCACTTGGTGCCTATGATCAGTTGGCCTTTAGGTCTTGGAACCAAAGTCCATACTTTACATCTCTCAAACTGATTGAGTTCCTCTTGCATAGCAATGATCCAGTGGGGATCTAGCTCAGCATCTTTAATGGTGAGGGGCTCAATCTGTGAGAGGAAACAAGCATGCATCACATCCTGTCTTAACTAATGTCTTGTTTGAACACCAGCTGATATGTCTCCTATCACTTGAGATGTAGGATGATCTCTAAGTGTGACAACATCAGCAGGTGGGATGTGATCTTCAACAATAGTTGAGATTAATTCCTCAGGAGGAATTTGATCTACTATTGGTGGTACAACAACAAATTCTGAAATGTCTCATCACTGTCTGATTAAGTGATATGAAGAGTTGAAAGATGGAGAATTTCTTGAGTGACATCTCTAGTAGATTCTTGTACCTGTAATGAACTTGAGGAAGGGGAAGTTTCCTTCTCCTTGTAAAACATTTGGGATTCATCAAAGGACACATGAACAGATGCTTCAATTTTAGAAGATGATTTATTAAATACCCTATAAGCTTTGCTTACTTGGGAATATCCAAGAAAAATTCCCATTGAAGCTTTTGCTTCAAATTTTCTAAGGTATTCTTTATTATTATTATGAATATAAACTATACAGCCAAAAACTCTAAAATAATTTATTTTAGGTTTCTTTCCTTTAAGTAACTCATAAGGAGTTTTACACTTAAGCTTGTGTATCAGACTTCTATTCAAGACATAGTTGGCTGTACTAACAGCTTCTGCCCAATAGGAAAGAGGCATATTAGCATCTGCCAACAATGTGCCAGCAGCTTCAATTAGTGTTCTGTTCTTCCTTTCAACTACCCCATTTTGTTGGGGAGTTCTAGGAGCTGAGAAGCTATGTTTGATACCTTCTCTCTCACAGAATTCTTGCATGAGAAGAGAGTCAAACTCAGTACCATGATCACTTCTGATCAAGGCCACATGAGTAGAGTACTCAGTCTGCACACATAATAGAAAATCTGTAAGGGCTTTGAAGTTATCAGCCTTAGTTCTCAAAAAGAACACCCAAGTGAACCTAGAGAAGTCATCTACAATGACTAGGGTGTAATACTTCCCTCCTAAACTCTGTACATTTATTGGGCCAAATAGGTCCAAATGTAATAAATACAGGATTTTAGGAGAATCACTTTTATTTACTGATTTAAATGAATTCTTGGTTTGCTTGCCTAATTGACAAGCCTTGCATAGGCTCTCCTTCTTGTAGGGGCAAGAAGGTAAACCTCTAATAAGGTTGTGTTTAGATAACCTAGATATATTCTTGAGGTTAACATGGCTAAGCCTTTTATGCCATAAAGTATTGTTATTGGTTACTTCATTAAACAAGCAGATTTCAGAGTGAGTTGAGTTAAAATCTACTAAGTAAATGTTACCTTGTCTAATACCTACTAATACAACATTATTATTTAAAGTAATATTACAAAGGGAGTTAGAAAATGATACCTGGTATCCAGCATCACATAACTGACTTACTGAAATTAGATTATGCTTCAGTCCAGTTACATAAGCAACTCTCTTGAATGTTATAGCTCTAATTGTCATCCTGCCATAGCCTTCAGTTTGACCACAGCTTGAATCTCCAAAGATTACCTTTGGGCCAAGCTTTGCCTTGAACCTTGACAGATGTTCTTTATTTCCTGTCATGTGCTTGGAGCAACCACTATCCAAATACCACTTATTTTGAGTGATAGGATAGGTCTTCACCTGCAAATAAATCAATTTAAACATTGTGGACCCAGGTAACCTTGGGTCCCTTGTTTTTCACATAAGAAAAACTAGAAATAAATGAATAAGCAGGCTGAGGATGATAACCTAACGGGTAAGATCTCCTAGGTGGGATTCTCCATGCAGATGATGGGTCAATGAACCTAGGATTTCTATTTTCATTCTGGTTTCTAAAGTTCTGGGTGTAGTTTTGAAAATCATGTTGAAAGCGTCGATCGGCGTTCGACGATTGGTACCCAGATCGTCGATCTCCGTTCGACCATTGGGCCTGCGATCGTCGAGCAGCGTTCGACGCTCTTTGTAATTCCTTAAATTTCTGTTTTCTTTTTTCTCTTTTAGTTTTATTTAAAGCTCTATTAACATGATTAACTTGCTTAGTGTTTTTTATTCCACTAGATGAAATAAAATTCACTGGAGTTGAAAGTTGGTTTTTAAGAATGATTGGGGGCTCACTAGAAGATGCTCTTAAGCCTAATTTGTTATTGCCTGACCTAGTGTTAGACATGCTGGTTATTTCAAGCAACTTAAGGCTTCTACCATTCAGAGACTCTTCTAACCTTTTGGACTTAGCTAATTCATTCTTAAGAAATTTTATTTCTTCACTAGCATTAGTGAGTTCTGCTGTTAACCTAAGGTTTTCATTAGCAATCAATTCAGATTCAGCTAGTTTAATTCTAAGCTCTTTTATTTCTTTTTCAGAACTAATTAAATCTAAACATAAAGATTTAAAATCAGATTTAAATTCAGCAGATGTAAAGTCATAAGGAGACAATACCTCATCTTCAGTTGGCATTTCTTCATCAGAATCTGAATTCTCTGCAGCTGAGTGATTGCTGTAGGCATCAATTGCCATCAGGCAAACTTCCTTTGCCTTCTTTTCTTCCTCATCCTCACTGGAGCTTGAGGAGGAAGATTCCTCATCAGAATCGCTCCAGGTTTCAGCAACAAAGCCTCTCTCCTTCTTTTTGTTCTTGTAGGAGGATGGCTTGGAATGCTTCCTGTGCTGATCCTTGTCTTTCCTTTTATCTTTGTTCTTTTCCTCTGGACAATCTGGAAGAATGTTTCCAGACTTCCTGCAACCATAACAGATTATTTCTTTAGTGGGAGTGCGATCATACCTTGGTTTTTCTTCATACTTTGAAGACTTCTTTCTGAAGTCTTTCCTTCCCATCTTGAGAAACCTTTTGGCAAATAATGCCATCAGTTCCTCATTGGACTGGCTGCCTTCAAAAGTGTCAGCAGCTTTGAGAGCAAGGGTTTGCTCTTTTCTTGTAGGAGTTGGGGTCTTTGCTTCAGCTTCAGCTTCCCTGGACTTCAGCACTTGCTCAAAAGACTTGAGCTTGCCGAGAAGGGCTTCTGTTGATATTTCTGTTGTGCTTCTGGCCTCCTTGATAGGCCAGATCCTCAGATCCCATGTGCTAGGGAAGCACATAAGAATCTTATCATTGACCTCTGTCAATGAAATATCCTTGTCAAGAGTCCTCAGCTCATTGATGATTGAGCTGAGCCTTGTGTACATAGCTTCAACTGATTCAACATCAGTTTTCTTGAAATTCTCATACTGTGAGATGAGGTTGGACCTTCTGTCCTTCCTCTCATCAGCTGAACCAGCTACAATCTGGTTCAGTGTATCCCACATTGCTTTTGCTGAGGAGCAGTCAGCAACCTTCTGGAATACTTCATCAGACATTGTCTGAGCCAGAATGTTCATTTCCTTGGCATCTGCTATCTTTGCCTTTTTGTATTCATCATTGTAGTCTGGAGGAGGCACTGCACTCATATCAGTTGATGATGAGGCAGTAGCTGCAGCAGGTGCTCTTGGTGGTCCTGTCAAAATAGAAGCAAAAATACTCTCATCAATAGAGTTCATATATAATTTAATCCATGCCTTCCAGATGCTGAACTTAGCTAAGTTGCATGCTGGAGGTCTGGTGCTAGAATAATCCTTGAACCGGGCCATGATAGTGAAAGTGAATATCTATAAACTTTGGTATCTATCAGGATCTTGTGACTTAGGTGTTAGCCTATTCAGTCAGTCAACCTCCCTCTGATACCAATTGAAAGAAAAGGGAATAGATAATACTCTAGAGGGGGGGTGAATAGAGTAATCAAAAAATTGCACTAGCAAAGTTGACTATCTACTCAACTCCCTTGGAGTGGATTTGCGGAATAAAGGTTATAGATATTTAAGATTAAACCTTAAAGCCTAACACAAGTGATGTGCACAAAAGGCAGCCAACTGTAATTACAGTTAAGGCTAGGAATCCTAAACAGCAACTAGCAAACCTAGTTAAAATCTAATCACAGCCATAATGCAAGTAATTAAATAAAGCAATCCAGACGACACAAGGAATTTATAGTGGTTCCCCAAACAACTTGGGTACGTCCACTCTTCTACCAACAAGGTAGGAATCCACTCAGGTTTTTGATCAGGTGCCCTGCCACCAACAAGATCTGCTTCAGGTAGATCCAGAAACCCTTTAGACTTTTGATCAGGTGTCTAAAAACCAACACAGGTTTTTGATCAGGTGCCCTGCCACCAAGGGATACTTTTGAAGGGAATAATAACCCTGTACAGGAGGGGGAAAGGAGGTTAAGGTGTCTTCTCTATTTTACAATAGATTAGAGAAGCACAATAACTTGCACTGAGCTAGAAAGCTCTAAAAGAATCAAGGCTCCCCCTAGCTAAAAGAACGTCCAGGTGAAGTCTTGCTTCAGTGCAGAAACACTTCAGAAAATACTGAAGGAAAAAGCTACAAGAAGATAAATAATATTAAATAAAATTTCTTCTTCAGGCAGCTATCTTCTTCTTCTTCTTCTTCAAAAAACTCTTGAGTGTGAAACTTCCTGGAGGCAGGAGAACTCAGGTTGAAGAAGAGTGAAGAACTAAAGCTTTTTCTCAGTTAGATGTGAATGAGCTGAGAGCAGTTGGAAACTGTAAGCTTTTAGTTTGAATGCTGCAGTTGGCTTTTTGGTATATAAGAGCTAGCTTCTTTCTTTCTTCAAAGAAGTCTTTATATAGCAGCAGCAGCAACGACTCTTACTTGAGTTTGAATCTTGTCTTCTTCTGAACTCTGCAAGCTGGGCTGCAAAAAGCATAAAGCAAAACAAAAATACTGTAGACAGATATCCTATAAAAGGATAAAGCTTTCTAAGAAGCTGCAAATAATTCTGATGAAATAATTTAAGAGAAAGTCACATCAGAAGAGACTCTTTACAGCCAAGGAAGACTTTTTGAGTCTAACAGCTATAAAGGACAGCCTGGCAGATAAGGCAGAAATCATATTTCAGATAATAAGACAAACAACTTTGTCAGAAAAAGATTAGCTCATGCATAAGGAATAGAATAGATATTGCATGGAAATGTTATCACAATTTATTCAGATAATCTTTTATAAAATGTGCCAAAATAATTAGGAAATTAATCACATCACAGAAGACGACAAAACTATTTAAAACATACAACAAAACGTCGAATGACCCTCGGAGATCGTCGACCGAAGCACGGAGATCGTCGACCTATCAGACAGATAGTCGAACGATCCAGATAGTCGAACTATCAAAGAAGATAGTCGAACTACCTCAGCAGATAGTCGACCTATCAGAACAGATAGTCGAGCTATCAGATAGTCGATCTATCCGGACAGATAGTCGAACTACCAAACAAAACAGATAGTCGACCTATCAAGCAAATAGTCGACCTATCACAAAAAATAGATAGTCGACCTATCAACAGATAGTCGACCTATCAAAGTAAAACAGATAGTCGACCTATCAACAGATAGTCGAACTATCAGATAGTTGAACTATCCAAGCAGATAGTCGAACTATCAAAGAAGAGCAGATAGTCGACCTATCAACAGATAGTCGAGCTATCACAGAAAGCAGATAGTCGACCTATCAACAGATAGTCGAACTATCAGATAGTTGACCTATCCAAGCAGATAGTCGAACTATCAAAGAAGAGCAGATAGTCGACCTATCAACCGATAGTCGAACTATCAAGGGAAAACAGATAGTCGACCTATCAACAGATAGTCGAACTATCAAACAAAACAGATAGTCGACCTATCAACAGATAGTCGAACGATCAACGCAGACAGAACGTCGACCAACTGATAGATGATCGTCGATCAGCCGATAGACGATAGTCGAGCGGCGTTCGACCATAGTCGAACGAAAAATTACTTAGCCAGATTTTCATCTGGACAGGCAATTCTACACAACTAGAGAATCTAACCTATCAACTAACCTTTGACCATAGATAAATCTTGGGTCAAGAGACAGAAAGAGAGGACTGAACTTAAATCAAAACCTAGGGTTCCAACACAATGCCTGAGTGTCGACATATGCCTTGCTTCTAGTGTCGACACAACTTCTAGGTGTCGACAAAATTCTTCACAAGTGTTGACACTTGTACTTAGAGAATTTTCTTGCAAACCTTATACCTGCACAATGAAACTCAAACATCCCATCAAATACAAGCTGATGTATATCATTGAGTAAGGAGAGGCTTCTCTAAATCTGGTACATATTTTTTAGTGTACCCAACAATCTCCCCCTATTTGTAGAAATCATAACTCTTAGTCAAAGATATACATCACTCATAATAAAACACAGAAAATAGATGTACATACATTTCACTGCAGGATAATAACTAAAATCAATACTGAAACTGATTTCATTAATTAATCAGAAAATTCTAGGTTTACATGTTTTTCTTTAGAACATAAAAAAGATTACATTATTCTAGACATTAGCCTATCTATCCTAAGATTGACTAGGCTCCTTAATTACAATTCCTTTCCCAGATCTGATCTTAGCCTGCACAGTAGGTTCAGTATCATTAGCTAGTTTCTTTCCTTTTAGATCCTTCTTCTTCAGTTCTTCAGCCTTTATCCTTTGCCTTTCAAAATAGTGAAAGGCTTTGAGAAGTACTTGCTAGGCTCTAGAGCATTAGCAGGTAACTTCCCAGCTTTTACACTCCTCCTGTACTGAAGAATGGCTTCTTGCCTGGCTTGATACTTGTTCCACTCTTGCTCATAATACCATTTACCTCTATCATATGTCTTGTCTTTCACAGCTTTCCAGGCAGTCAAAATAATGTTCTTAGAAGTAGGGCTCCACTGCTCAAAATTAGGCTTTAATTCAGCCTGTTCTCTAAATCTTTTCTTGGACAGCTGTGCTTCCTTCTGAGCTTCCTTGGCAGCCTCTGACATTTCTACCTTTTCAATAATAATATTTCGTGCCTCCTGTGGAGGGCTATATATTTGCTGAACTTCTTGCTGGACTATGTCAAAATCAGTTGGAGGAAAAATGACTTGTGCAACCTTTGGCTGATCCCCTTCAATGTAGGCAGGTTGAACACCAGACCCAGCTGTATTATCATCCTCACATAGGGGTGGAAATTCAAGTGTAGCTCTGATGGCATTAGATACCCATTTTGCATGATCAGAGGTGGCTTTGACTAACATTCTCTCCCCCTTTATGACTTCTCTAGCTATATGATCTCTCAGATCATTCTTTCGAAACCTTATTTGATCAGCTAGATATTTTGTACCTTCTTGGTAGTTGGCTTTGAATTTAGTCAGGTAATTAGAAATAGTCTTTTGAGAGGCTCCAATGGCTGTTTGGACAGCAGCTAGATCTTCTTGTATTTGATTTAATATTTCAGTTTTCAAATCAGTAGAAATACTTCCAAGTTTTTTGAGAATTTTTTCATGGGAGTCTTGAGATTTTCATTTGACCTGAATTAATTTTCTAAAAATATATCCTTGCTTGATTGCAATGTCCTCAACTTCAGTCTTTATCAGCTATTGTTGCTCAGCCAAATATACTACAACCTTACCTCCCTTGTGGAAGCAATCTGTCATCTCTTTCTTATTCAGATTGACTTCAAATCTGATGGATTTAATGTCTTGAGCCAGCTGAAATTGCAGTTCTTTATTTGACTTGCAGTTGGACCAGTAATGAACTGAAGTCCAAGCTTGGAATAGGTGATGGAGTTACTGTTTGTAAGGCCTTTTTATAACCTGTACTCTTTTTCCTGATTGCAACCATCTTCCTCTTCTTAGCCATAGAGGCTTCCTCATCATCATAGGATTGTGATGAGCTTTCTATATCAAATGTTTCCTTATTAGAAGGGGCATTCAATAGATCCCCCCCTCAGTTCCTGACAGTTCTTTTTCTTCTAATTGCTTCTCCCTCAGTCCTTGCTACAGGTAAATCAGGAAACAACTCTTCCATAGTTATCTCCTGCTGCATCTGAACAGGAGGAACAAGATTAGTTTGGGAAACAAAAGGTTCTCCCTGAACATCCAGATCTTTAAAGGAGATACTTACTTGCTTATCTTGAGCTGTATCTTTCATCTGCACATCTTGTGCTTCCTTCTCAGTAATGATCAATGCTTCTTTGTTTATGTCTGATACAATGTCCATCACTGTATTAGTAGCATACTCACTCTCCAGAGTAGCTACATAAATGCCTCTGTTGGGTACACTAAAAAATATGTACCAGATTTGGAGAAGCCTTATCTTACTCAATGATATACATCAATTTGTATTTGATGGATGTTTGAGTTTCATTGTGCAGGTGTAAGGTTTGCAAGAAATTTTTCTAAGTACAAGTGTCGACACTTGTGAAGAATTATGTTGACACCCAGAAGTTGTGTTGACACTAGAAGCAAGGCCTATGTCGACACCCAGGCATTTTGTCAACACCTGAAGAAGAAGCTGTGTCGACACCCAGAATTATGTCGACACCTAAGGCAGGAATTGTGTCGACACCTAAAGCAGAAGTTGTGTCGACATCCAGGAGTTATGTCGATACCAGAAGAAAGGCATGTATCGACACTCAGGAATCGTATCAACACCTGAAGAAGGTTTGTGTCGACACACAGGACTTGTGTCGACACACACTCAACGCCATTTGTCTACATCAGCTATGTAAAGAATAGAAGCAGTTGTGTCGACACACAGGACTTGTGTTGACACACACTCAACGACATCTGGATGATACTCAACATCATCTAACAGCAACAACTATACTTAGTCTGAAGACTTGTGTCGACACACACTCAACGACGTCTCGACACACACTCAATGACGTCTCGACACACACTCAACGACAGTTGGACATACACTCAATGCCATCTGTCAGCATCAGTTATGTCGAGACCAGGAGCAGTTGTGTCGATACACAGGACTTATGTCGACACATAAAAACAGAAGCTGTGCCGAGTAGCAGAAGAATGACTATGTCAACACATGGAGTTTTGTGTCGACATTGTTGGTACCCTAGTTTGATTTGAGTTTAGTCCTCTCCTTTGTGCCCCTTGACCCAAGAAATATCTATGGTCAATGGTTAGAAGTCTAGCTGTAGAGTCCTCGCTTTTCCAAATTGAGAATTTGGTTAAGTAGGTTTTTCGTTCGACTATAGTCGAACGCCGTTCGACTATCGTCTATCGGCTGATCGACGATCGTCTATCAGTTGGTCGACGCTTAGTCTGCGCTGATAGTTCGACTATCTGTTGATAGTTCGACTATCTGTTCTGCGCTGATAGTTCGACTATCTGTTGATAGTTCGACTATCTGTTCTGTGCTGATAGTTCGACTATCTGTTGATAGTTCGACTATCTGTTCTGCGCTGATAGTTCGACTATCTGTTGATAGATCGACTATCTGTTTCATCTTGATAGTTCGACTATCGGTTGATAGTTCGACTATCTGATAGCTCGACTATCTGTTGATAGTTCGACTATCTGTTTTCTGAGGTAGGTCGACTATCTGCTTGATAAGTCGACTATCTATGTGCGTTTGATAGTTCGACTATCTGTCCTAGATAGATCGACTATCTGATGGTTCGACTATCTGCTCTGATAGTTCTACTATCTACCGGGGTAGTTCGACTATCTTCTTCGATAGTTCGACTATCTGGATCGTTCGACTATCTGCCCGATAGCTCGACGATCTCCGTGCGTCGTTCGACGATCTTCGAAGGTCGTTCGACGTTTTCTGTCTGCCTTTGTATTTTGTATTTATTTATTATATTTAATTATTTAATACATTATCTGGCACTCTATTTTAAGCTGTATGATAAAGTTTCCAGGCATTATTTGCTCTATTCTTTTTGCCTGAGTTAAAATCTTTTAAGATAAAGTTGTTTGTCTTATTAGCTGTCTCTTTAAATTACTTTATCTGCTGACAGCCCTTTATAGCCGTTGGACTGAAAAGTCTCCTTTTTGCTATAAAGAGATTATTTCTGATGTGACTTTATTTAGTCCTTCTGTTATCTGATTTAAGCCTGCAGCTTCTTAGAAAGAGGTTTATTCCTTTTTATAGAATGTTTTGCTGCAGAGATATTTCTGTCTTCTTGATATTTACAGCCCAGGTCTCAAGGCTTAGAAGAAGACAAATAATTCAAATGGAAGAGAGCCGTTGCTTGCTGATGATTATATAAAGAACCCTTTGAAGAAGGATTCTAGCTAGTTAATAGAAGCTAATAGCCAACCAGTGTTCATTCAAGCTCTCAAGCCTTCATCAAGCTCAAGCTTCCTGCTCTCAGCAAACTCCATCTAACTGAGAAGTGTTAAGATCTTCATCTCTTCTTCACTTGAGTTCTCCTGCTTTCAGGAAGTTCAACTCAGAGTTCCTTTGAAGAAGAAGAAGAAGAAGATAGCTGCATGAAGAACTTTGATTTTATTATTTACTTTCTTCCTGTAGCTCTTTCCTTCAGAACTTTTTGAAGAGCCTTTCTACACTGAAGCAAGACTTCACCTGGACATCTTTGAGCCAGGGGGAGCCTTGATTCTTTAGAGCATTCTAGCTCAGTGCAAGCTTTTTATGCTTCTCTAATCTATTGAAAAATAGAGAAGACATCTTAACCTTCTTCCCCCTCCTGTACAGGGTTATTACTCCCTTCAAAAGTATCCCTTGGTGGCAGGGCACCTGATCAAAAACCTGTGCTTGGTTTTTAGACACCTGATCAAAAGTCTAAAGGGTTTCTGAATCTACCTGAATCAGATTCTGTTGGTGGCAGGGCACCTGATCAAAAACCTGAGTGGATTCCTACCGTGTGGGTAGAAGAGTGGACGTACCCAAGTTGTTTGGGGAACCACTATAAATTTCCTTGTGTCGTCTGGATTCCACTGTTTAATTCTTGCATTGTGGCTGTGATTAGATATAACTAGGTTGCTAGTTGCTGATTAGGTTTTTCCAAGCTTAACTGTAATTACAGTTAGCTTGCGTTTGTACACATCACTTGTGTTAGGCTTTAATGTTAAATCAATATCTATAATCTTTTCATTCCGCACTTCACTCCAAGGGAGTTGGGTAGAATATTAAGTTTTGTCTGTGCAAAATTTGATAACTCTATTCACCCCCCCTCTAGAGTAGTATCTATCCCTTCACTTTCAATTGGTATCAGAGGGAGGTTGTCTGACTGTATAGGCTATCACCTAAGTCACAAGATCCTGATAGATACCAAGAGCTTATAGATATTCACTATCATGGCCCAGTCTAAGGATTATTCTAGCACCAGACCTCCAGCATGCAACTTAGCAAAGTTTGGCATCTGGAAGGCAAGGATTAAATTATATATGAACTCTATTGATGAAAGTATTTTTGCTTCTATTTTGTCAGGTCCCCCAAGAGCACCTGCTGCTGCCACTGCCTCATCATCTGATATGAGTGCAGTGCCTCCTCCAGATTATAATGATGAATACAAGAAGGCCAAAATTGCTGATGCCAAGGCAATGAACATACTGGCTCAGACAATGTCTGATGAGGTGTTCCAGAAGGTGGCTGACTGCTCCTCAGCAAAGGCCATGTGGGACACACTGAACCAGATTGTAGCTGGTTCAGCTGATGAGAGGAAGGACAGAAGGTCCAACCTTATCTCACAGTATGAGAACTTCAAGAAGACTGATGCTGAATCAGTTGAAGCTATGTACACCAGGCTCAGCTCAATCATCAATGAGCTGAGGACCCTGGACAAGGACATATCATTGATAGAGGTCAATGATAAGATTCTTATGTGCTTCCCTAGCACATGGGATCTAAGAATCTGGCCCATCAAAGAAGCCAGAAGTACCAATGAGATCTCAACTGAAGCTCTCCTCGGCAAGCTCAAGTCTTTTGAGCAAGTGCTGAAGACCAGAGAAGCAGAAGCTGAAGCCAAGACCCCCACTCCAACAAGAAAAGAGCAATCTCTAGCTCTTAAGGCTGCAGATGTGTCTGAAGGCAGCCAATCTAATGAGGAACTTATGGCATTGTTTGCCAAAAGGTTTCTCAAGATGGGAAGAAAAGAGTTCAGAAAGAAGTCTTCACGCTATGAAGACAAACCAAGGTATGATCGCTCTCCTGCTAAAGAAATCATCTGTTATGGTTGCAAGAAGCCTGGACACATTTTGCCAGAGTGTCCAGAGGAGAAGAACAAGGAAAAGAGAAAGGACAAAGAACAACACAGGAAGCACTCCAAGCCATCCTCCTACAAAAACAAGAAGAAGGAGAGAGGTTTCATTGCTGAAACCTGGAGTGATTCTGATGAAGAATCATCCTCATCAAGCTCCAGTGAAGATGAGGAAGAGAAGAAGGCAAAAGAAGTTTGCCTAATGGCAATAGATGCCTGCAGCAACCACTCTACTGCAGAGAGTTCTGATTCTGATGAAGAGATGTCTACTGAAGATGAGGTACTTTCATCTTATGATTTTACTTCAGAAGAGTTTAAAGTAGAATTTAAATCTTTATGTTTAGATTTAATTAGCTCAGAAAAAGAAATAAAAGAACTTAGAAATAGGTTAGTTGACTCTGAATCAATAGCCTCTGAAAACATTAGGTTAAAGGAAGATCTCACTACGTGTAGTGAAGAAATTAAATTTCTTAAAATAGAATTAGCTAAGTCTAAGAGATTAGAAGAATCCCTTAATGGTAGAAGCCTTAAGCTGTTAGAAATTACCAGCATGACTAACACTAGGTCAGGTAATGATAAACTAGGCTTAGGAGCTTCTCCCAGTGAACCCCCAGTCCTTCTTAAAAATAATCTTTCAACTCCAGTGAACTTCATTTCAGCTAGTGGAAAGAAGAACACTGAGCAAGTAAACCTTGTAAATAAAACCCTAAATAAAGCTAAGAGAGAAAAGAGAAAGAAGTTTTTCAAAGAAATGCAAAGAGCGTCGAACGCCGCTCGACGATCGGAAGCTCCATGGTCGAACGAAGCTCGACGATCTGAGCGCCCATCGTCGAACGTCGATCGACGATTTCAATATGATTTTCAAAATCACAACCAATTCCATAGAAACCTAAATGAGAATAGAAACCCTAGGTTTGTTGACCCATCATCAGCATGGAGAATCCCACCTAGGAGATCTCATCCACTAGGTTATCACCCTCAGCCTGCATTCTCATATATTTCCAGTTTTTCTTATGTGAAAAATAAGGGACCCAAGGTTACCTGGGTCCACTCTGTCTAAATAATTGTCTTGCAGGTGAAGGCCTATCCAATCACTCAAAACAAGTGGTATTTGGATAGTGGATGCTCTAAGCATATGACAGGAAATAAAGATCTACTGTCAAAATTCAAAGCTAAGCTCGGCCCAAAAGTTATCTTTGGAGACTCCAGCTGTGGTCAGACAGAAGGCTATGGCAAGATCACCATTGGAGCAGTTACATTCAAGAGAGTTGCTTATGTCAATGGACTGAAGCATAATCTGATTTCAGTCAGCCAGCTATGTGATGCTGGCTACCAGGTTTCATTTTCTAACTTCTCTTGCAATATTACTTTGAATAATAATGTTGTTTTAGTAGGTATTAGAATAGGTAATATATATTTAGTAGATTTTAATTCACCTCATTCTGAAATATGCCTGTTTAATGAAGTAATCCTTAATAATAATTCCCTATGGCATAAAAGGCTTAGTCATGTAAACCTTAAAAATATATCTAGGTTATCTAAGCACAACCTTGTTAGAGGTTTACCTTCTTGCCCCTACAAGAAGGAGAGCCTATGCAAGGCTTGTCAGCTAGGCAAGCAAACCAAGAATTCATTTAAATCTGTAAATAAAAGTGATTCTCCTAGAATCCTGTATTTATTACATTTGGACCTTTTTGGCCCAATAAATGTACAGAGTTTAGGAGGGAAGTATTATACATTAGTAATTGTAGATGACTTCTCTAGGTTCAGTTGGGTTTTCTTTTTGAGAACTAAGTCTGATAACTTCAAAGCCCTTACAGACTTTCTACTTTGTGTGCAGACTGAGTACTCTACTCATGTGGCCCTGATCAGAAGTGATCATGGTACTGAGTTTGACTCTCTTCTCATGCAAGAATTCTGTGAGAGAGAAGGTATCAAACATAGCTTCTCAGCTCCTAGAACTCCCCAACAAAATGGGGTAGTTGAAAGGAAGAATAGAACACTAATTGAAGCTGCTAGCACATTGTTGGCAGATGCTAACATGCCTCTATCCTATTGGGCAGAAGCTGTTAGTACAGCCAACTATGTCTTGAATAGAAGTTTGATACACAAACTTAAGTGTAAAACTCCTTATGAGTTGCTTAAAGGAAAGAAACCAAAAATTAATTACTTTAGAGTTTTTGGTTGTATTGTTTATATTCATAACAATAATAAAGAATATATTAGAAAATTTGAAGCAAAAGCTTCAATGGGAATCATGCTTGGATATTCCCAAGTAAGCAAAGCTTATAGGGTTTATAACAAATCAATCTGTAAGATAGAAGAATCTGTGCATGTATCTTTTGATGAGCATCAGATGTTTTACAAGGAGAAAGAAAATTCTCCTTCCTCTAGTTCCTTGCAGGTACCTGATGCCCCTCAAGAAATTCTCCAACTATCAACTCTTCAGATCACTGAATCAGACAGTGATGAAGACATTGCTGAAGCTGTTGAAGCTGTTGTTGTACCACCAACAGTAGATCAAATTCCTCCTGAGGAATTAATCCCAACTGTTGCTGAAGATCACATCCCACCTGCTGACATTGTCACACTTAGAGATCACCCCACATCTCAAGTGATTGGAGACATATCAGCTGGTGTACAAACAAGACACCAATTAAGACAGGATGTGATGCATGCTTGTTTCCTCTCACAGGTTGAGCCCCTCACCTTTAAAGATGCAGAGCTAGATCCCCACTGGATCATTGCAATGCAAGAGGAGCTCAATCAATTTGAGAGATGTAAAGTTTGGACTTTGGTTCCAAGACCTAAAGGCCAACTGATCATAGGCACCAAGTGGGTGTATAGAAACAAGTTAGATGCAAATGGAATCATAGTAAGGAATAAAGCTAGGCTTGTAGCTCAGGGCTACAGATAGGAGGAAGGTATAGACTATGACCAAACCTTTGCTCCTATTGCAAGGCTAGAAGCAATAAGGATCTTCTTGGCCTATGCAGCCTTCATGAAGTTTAAGGTGTTCCAAATGGATGTCAAAAGTGCATTCCTAAATGGTGAGCTTAAGGAAGAGGTGTTTGTTGAACAACCACCAGGGTTTGTTTCTTCAACTCAGCCCTCACATGTTTTTAAGTTGCAAAAAGCTCTTTATGGACTAAAGCAAGCTCCTAGGGCCTGGTATGAGACCTTAGCTAGTTTCCTGTTAGAGCACAACTTCACTAGGGGAGTAGTTGATAGAACCCTTTTCGTCAAGCATCACAAGGACACAATCCTGTTAGTTCAGGTGTATGTAGATGACATTATTTTTGGCTCCACTGATCCCAAACTTTGCAAAAGGTTCTCTGACCTGATGCACTCTAAGTTTGAGATGAGTAGCATGGGTGTGCTGTCTTACTTTCTTGGTCTCCAAGTTAAGCAAGATGCTGATGGTATCTTCATCTCCCAATCCAAATATGCCAAGGAATTGGTAAAGAAATTTGGGATGGCTGATGCTTCAGCAATGCCTACACCCATGGCTACTAATGTAGTTATTGATTCTGATGATCACGGCAAGCCAGTTGATCAAAAGAATTATAGGGCCATTGTTGGTTCCCTATTATATCTAACTGCAAGTAGGCCAGATATAATGTTTGCTACATGCCTTTGTGCTAGATTTCAGGTCAACCCCAAGGAATCTCATCTGATTCTTCTAAAGAGAATCCTGAGATACCTGAAAGGATGTCCAGATCTAGGACTTTGGTACCCAGCTGAGTCAGAATTTGAATTAATTGGATATTCTGATTCTGATTATGCTGGTTGCATAGTTGACAGGAAGAGCACCTCAGGAACTTGCCAGTTCCTGGGAGAGAGATTGGTCTCTTGGTTCTGTAAGAAGCAGGCTTCTGTCTCAACTTCAACTGCAGAGGCTGAATATATAGCAGCTGCCAGTTGTTGTTCACAGATCCTGTGGATTCAAAACCAGCTTGTGGATTATGGTTACTCACACAAGAACACCAAGATCATGTGTGATAGTACCAGTGTTATCTCAATTGCACAAAATCCAGTGCACCACTCTAGAACGAAGCACATTGAGATTAGGCACCATTTCCTGAGAGATTGTGTGGAAAAGAACAAGATCTGTCTTGAGTTCATATCCACTGAGTTTCAGAGAGGTGATATATTCACCAAGCCTTTAGATGAACAGAAGCATCTGTTCTTTTTAGTTCAACTAGGCATGATTAATGGACGAGACTAAGTGTGACGATATCTGCCTTTGTTGAAATCTGCTTGAAGATCGTCGAACGATGATCGAAGATCGTTGAACGGATTGAGCCTATCGTCGACCTCTGGTTAATGATAGCTTATCTGTTTGAAGATCGTCGATCGACGTTCGACCATCGTCGAACAGGTTGAGCTCATCGTCGATCTCTGAACGACGACAGCTTGTTGGTTGAGAAGCCAGAAATAGTCGAACGATTGTCCGACTACTCTGCTTCTGAGCCGATCGTCGAACGGCCGTTCGACTATCGGGTCAAGTATCTTTTTAATAGATCGACTATTTCCGGTCTAATATAAAACCGATAGTCGACCTAGGTTAAAAGATCTGTTGCTTTATCGTCGACGGAGCGTGCCCTTTCGCATTCTGCTTTCCCGCTTGCGATTTTCTGCCGCTTCGTCCCCTTCGTCTTCTTCGCTCTTCTCGCCTTTCTCCAGCAAATCAATGGCGGTTTCCCCAGTTGTTCTAGCCGTCGTAAAGTTTGATGCAGGATTCAGTGTGGATTTCGAAGCATTCAGCAGTTGCGATGCCGGAATCGTGGAAGTTCTCCAGCTCTGCAGGGATCAGGGTTTAGAGAAGTTAATGTCTGAAAGGATTAAGATCAACATTCCAAAAATAAAAGAATGGGCTTTCACGTCGTCTTCCACAGACGAATCGATGACTGGTACCATAGGCGGAGAAGAAGCTATCCTGACTCCGGCCGTCCTATCTGATGTTTTTGGTTTAGTTATTGGTGATGAGGATTATGAGCAAGATGCTCAGGAATTTGGAAGAATGCTGGTTGAGCTGGGACATGCTGAGGGCATTCCCACCAAGCTGCTCAAAGTGAACTTCCCCTTCAAGATCAAGTTCCTCGCTGAGGTAGTAGGAAAAGTGCTTCTGGGCAAGCACTCTGCCCACGATAATATAACTAGGCAGCAATTCGCACTCATGTGTGCAATTGTTAATCGAAAAAGGATAGATTGGGCTGCAGTTCTGTTTGATTTAATCAGGAAAAAGAATGGAAAGAAGGAAGTCACCCTAGGAAGGGTTATCGGTATCTTCCTGAAAGAAAGATATCCCCAGCTGCTAAGGTCAACTGCAACTACAATCAACGCCAGCAAGAAGATGGATCCCCATTTGTTCTCTAAGTGGAAGAGGACGTTTGTGAAATCTGCTCCAGCAACATCTGAGGACACAAGGACTGCATCAGTCGCTCCTCAACCTGTTGAAGCTGGTTCAGCTCTCCCTTCCTCCTCCTCTGCATTGCCGTCTGCCTCAGTTGAAGTACCATCAACTTCAGTTGAAGTAAGACCTTCTTCCTCTGCTGCTCCTGAAACAACTACGGTTGTTCCTCTGTCTCCTCCAGCCTCTCCTCTACCTACTCATCTGGCTAGGATATCTGCTCCTAGCTTTGATTTGTTAGGATCAGAGAGAATTCTTACTCCTCCTGTATCTCCAATTCATTCTCCAATTCATTCCCCAATTAACTCTCCTGCTCGATCCCCTGTTCACATCATTTCTCATCCCAGCACCACTACCATATCTGCTGCAGCTCCATCCACCTCTCATCCTTCATCTTTTGAAATCTCTCCAGAGCTTATCTCCCGCATTGTGGAGCTGATTACCCCGTTAATCAAAACCATGATTGACGAGGCAATCGCTCCCCTTGCAGCTTCCATTGATCTTTTGTCTGCCTCCATCAAATCCCTTACTAAATCTGCTGAGCCATCTTCCTCTAGGGGCCTGGTTTCAGTCTCCACTGAAATCAGGCAGGGGGAGATGTTCAATGAAGATGCCTCAGATCATCCTGCCTCTCCTCCAGCTTTAAAAGATTCAGTTATGTCTGCCCAGGAAGTATCTGCTCAGGAAGAAATAGTTCCAGATGTTGTCATGTCTGCCCAGGAAGTGATAGATCCAGCTGAGAAAGAGATAGCTCCAGCCCAGGAAGAAATAGCTCCTGCTGAGAAAGTTTTAGCTCCAGTTTTGTCTGAGAAAGAAATAGCAGATGGAATATTGTTATCAGAGATTGCAGTTAAAGTCTGCTTAGAAGATCTTACCTCTCCTGTGATAGTTAGATTCCTGGAAGGAATTATAACCTCATATCTGAATGACTGCTGGGAGATGGTTAAATATGAAGGTAACTCTTTCATTCGTTTTGTTGATGAGTCGATTAATTTGATAGTCTGTGAATACCTTGAAGGAATGATCTCTGTTTATTTAGCAGATATGTATTCATAATTTTACAGATATCATTAAAGAAGATTTAGCTGCTCAAATCATAGCAGTAGTTTCTGAGGCTGACCCAAGTATTCTTGCTACTCAAGTAGACCCTGAGTTGGAATCCTTCTTAGATAATAAAGAAGATGAGTCTGAGAAAGAGGAAGTCAAAGTTGACTCTCCTGTTCTGAGTTTGGAAGAAGCTCAAGCAAGAGCAGCATGGAATTTAAGAGTTCAATCTTTAAAAGAGAAAGAGAAAGATTTGCAATTTGAAAAGTCATCCATCTGGGATGACTCTCCAGGTTTGGATTTAGACTCCCTTCTGGCTCTGGATGCCATGGAAGAGGAAAGAGAGAGATCTGATCTTAAGCTTAAAGAAAAGGCTGTTTCAGAAGCCTATGATCCCTATGAAAATCCTCCCTCCTCTCAGTCTGATGATGATGATTCTGATATTTCTGAGAAGTCAAAGAAAAAGAAATCTGCTGCAAAGAAAAGAAAAGCTGCTCCTCCTCCACCTCCAAATAAGGATAATGACACTCCCTATTACATTTTGAAGGGCATTGACCCCAAATCCAAGGATTTTAAGCATTGGATGTGGTTTTCGAAGAATCAGCAAAAAGAAAGAAAAAGAACCAAGAGGTATGACAGTCCTGTCTCAAGATGGACTCCCAGAGGTCCCCCTCCTCCACCTCCAGGTGCAGGAGCCTCTGGGAACCTATCAGCCAATCCGGGTGCCTCTTCTGCAAAATCTGCGTCTGCTCAGCCCCAACCAAGACAAGGTTATCAAAGTTCTCAAGGCAAATCATCTTATGGTTCTCAAAGACAAATGAAGGAGGTTGTGGCTCAAAGACCAACCTTTTCCCCACCTCCTTCTCCAAAGAAGAGAATTTCATCTCCAACTCCAGTTCAATCTGAGAAAAGTATTTCGAAAGGTAAATAGTTTATTTTGTTTTAAGATATCTAGCAAGAACCTCTCTGCTAAGTATACTCTAATGTCTTATCTAGATATAATAGCTGATGCTGCTTCTCCTGAGCCCGTATATGAAAATCCTGAGCTCGATCCTAACTTTAGGATGGCTCGCTTTCAAGAACTTGTAGGAGCAGCCCAAATAAGAAAAGCAAGAGCCGAAGGTAAAGATACGACTGGTTTTACTACCATGTCAACCTACAGAAAGAAAGAATTTGAAAAGTTCCAGGTAAATCCTGAGATTTTTGATCCGTCAAAGTACATGGAAAAACATCCTGAAGCTGTTGTCCCCAGAGCTACAGAACTGAAGATCATTGGTGCTCAGGACCTGAAGATGTCAAAGAAAGAATCAGATGACCCTCTAAGAAAAATTTCCTTTGTTTCTAGTTCTTCTGATCCTTTACCAGACTCTAAAGATTCTTAATAGTTTAATTAACTGCTGTGCTATATTTATTTATCTGATTGATAATCTGCCAGTTATTGTTAACTATTTGCTGAATTTATTTTTAGTGTTTTATTGCTAGCTGTTTTAGATTTTGAGAGACTTAACTCAAATAGGGGGAGATTGTTGGTACCCTAGTTTGATTTGAGTTTAGTCCTCTCCTTTGTGCCCCTTGACCCAAGAAATATCTATGGTCAATGGTTAGAAGTCTAGCTGTAGAGTCCTCGCTTTTCCAAATTGAGAATTTGGTTAAGTAGGTTTTTCGTTCGACTATAGTCGAACGCCGTTCGACTATCGTCTATCGGCTGATCGACGATCGTCTATCAGTTGGTCGACGCTTAGTCTGCGCTGATAGTTCGACTATCTGTTGATAGTTCGACTATCTGTTCTGCGCTGATAGTTCGACTATCTGTTGATAGTTCGACTATCTGTTCTGCGCTGATAGTTCGACTATCTGTTGATAGTTCGACTATCTGTTCTGCGCTGATAGTTCGACTATCTGTTGATAGATCGACTATCTGTTTCGTCTTGATAGTTCGAATATCGGTTGATAGTTCGACTATCTGATAGCTCGACTATCTGTTGATAGTTCGACTATCTGTTTTCTGAGGTAGGTCGACTATCTGCTTGATAGGTCGACTATCTCTGTGCGTTTGATAGTTCGACTATCTGTCCTAGATAGATCGACTATCTGATGGTTCGACTATCTGCTCTGATAGTTCTACTATCTGCCGGGGTAGTTCGACTATCTTCTTCGATAGTTCGACTATCTGGATCGTTCGACTATCTGCCCGATAGCTCGACGATCTCCGTGCGTCGTTCGACGATCTTCGAAGGTCGTTCGACGTTTTCTGTCTGCCTTTGTATTTTGTATTTATTTATTATATTTAATTATTTAATACATTATCTGGCACTCTATTTTAAGCTGTATGATAAAGTTTCCAGGCATTATTTGCTCTATTCTTTTTGCCTGAGTTAAAATTTTTTAAGATAAAGTTGTTTGTCTTATTAGCTGTCTCTTTAAATTACTTTATCTGCTGACAGCCCTTTATAGCCGTTGGACTGAAAAGTCTCCTTTTTGCTATAAAGAGATTATTTCTGATGTGACTTTATTTAGTCCTTCTGTTATCTGATTTAAGCCTGCAGCTTCTTAGAAAGAGGTTTATTCCTTTTTATAGAATGTTTTGCTGCAGAGATATTTCTGTCTTCTTGATATTTACAGCCCAGGTCTCAAGGCTTAGAAGAAGACAAATAATTCAAATGGAAGAGAGCCGTTGCTTGCTGATGATTATATAAAGAACCCTTTGAAGAAGGATTCTAGCTAGTTAATAGAAGCTAATAGCCAACCAGTGTTCATTCAAGCTCTCAAGCCTTCATCAAGCTCAAGCTTCCTGCTCTCAGCAAACTCCATCTAACTGAGAAGTGTTAAGATCTTCATCTCTTCTTCACCTGAGTTCTCCTGCTTTCAGGAAGTTCAACTCAGAGTTCCTTTGAAGAAGAAGAAGAAGAAGATAGCTGCTTGAAGAACTTTGATTTTATTATTTACTTTCTTCCTGTAGCTCTTTCCTTCAGAACTTTCTGAAGAGCCTTTCTGCACTGAAGCAAGACTTCACCTGGACATCTTTGAGCCAGGGGGAGCCTTGATTCTTTAGAGCATTCTAGCTCAGTGCAAGCTTTTTGTGCTTCTCTAATCTATTGAAAAATAGAGAAGACATCTTAACCTTCTTCCCCCTCCTGTACAGGGTTATTACTCCCTTCAAAAGTATCCCTTAGTGGCAGGGCACCTGATCAAAAACCTGTGCTTGGTTTTTAGACACCTGATCAAAAGTCTAAAGGGTTTCTGAATCTACCTGAATCAGATTCTGTTGGTGGCAGGGCACCTGATCAAAAACCTGAGTGGATTCCTACCGTGTGGGTTGAAGAGTGGACGTACCCAAGTTGTTTGGGGAACCACTATAAATTTCCTTGTGTCGTCTGGATTCCACTGTTTAATTCTTGCATTGTGGCTGTGATTAGATATAACTAGGTTGCTAGTTGCTGATTAGGTTTTTCCAAGCTTAACTGTAATTACAGTTAGCTTGCGTTTGTACACATCACTTGTGTTAGGCTTTAAGGTTAAATCAATATCTATAATCTTTTCATTCCGCACTTCACTCCAAAGGAGTTGGGTAGAATATTAAGTTTTGTCTGTGCAAAATTTGATAACTCTATTCACCTCCCCTCTAGAGTAGTATCTATCCCTTCACTTTCAGACATCATCAAGACTTGTGTCGACACTTAGTCTATTTGTGTCGACACATGTGAAGCAGTTTGCAGAGTGGTTCATGCTGAGTTGTAAAGTATTTGAGGAATCAACTGTCATGACTGGTGACTCGACAACTATCATAACCAATAGGTCTGACACCTTTGTCAGAACTGTCAGAAGGTTGTTATAAACCGGATCAGCCGGTAATCATGAGGAAACTCTATATAAGGGACTGATCCTTGACAACAACAAAAAACAACAGAACTAAGGAAGTAATCAAGCTATTACGGGAAAGAGAATCTGACAACAAGAAAAGGGGAAACCCTTAAGAAGGCAGATCCAGAGTGGTCTGTAAGAGAAGATTCAGATTTTATTCTTAATTCAAGGAAGGAGCTGACAGGAGATCAACTTCTATATCAAGTAAAGTTCAATCTTATTTTGTTCTATCAAGAAGCTTTGAAACAGCTAAGTCATGTTGAATTTGAAGATTCAGTTTAGTCAAGAACTGATCAAGAAGCTCTCATCTATAGAGAGTTCTATCTGGTGATATCTTCATATCTCTTAAACAATTAATTTCTTATAGGAGCTTTTGTAAGATCTGAGTTGTAAACTTATAATTATAAAGACTGAGGTAGGGCTGAGTGCCTGAGGTGTAGGACTGGTAATAGTCTGAGTTGTAAGCCTAGTGATAAAGGCTGAGGTAGGGCTGTGGCCTGAGGTAGGATTCTTGGGAATAATCTGAGGTAAGACTTGTATAAGTCTGAGCTTTAGGAACCAATCTGGTTCTGAGTTGTAAGATCTGTGGATCTGAGCAAGTGGAAGGAAGTTGGGTTGAATCCAGTTCTCTACTGGATAGGCGAAGGGGGAAAGTGGATGTACCCATACCTTGGGGAACCACTATAAATCTGGTGTATGCTGTGCTGTGTTTTCTGAACTGTGATTTGCATTTTCTGTGCTAAGTAAGAACTAGTTAATTGTCTAAATTATTAAAGAAAATTAGAACCTAATCACCCCCCTTTAGGTGTATATGCTCTTGAAATAAGTCTTTCAAGTGGTATAAGAGGAAGGTTGCTCAAAAATTGACATAACAGTCTAAGTGAATCTCCAAGGCAATTAATAGATTTCAAGAATGGGTTCAAATGAGAATCAAAAAGAGTTTGGATCTATGAAACTGCCTATCTACAGGAAAGAATGTTTTGGCATATGGAAGGAAAGAGTTAGATTGTTTATGGAAGCTTCTGATCAAAGAATCTACATCACTATACAAGAAGGACCCTTCATTCCAATGAAGGTATCAGCTCTGGATGCAAATATTAAAACCCCTAAGTACTATTCTGAAATGATAAAGGATGAGATCATCCTGGAAACACTAGACAAAAGAGCATATAACATTATTGTAAGTGCTATAGATGATGCCACATTTCAGAATCTGGTATATTGTAAAACCTCCAAGGAAATGTGGGACACCCTGATTGTCTACATGGAGGGAATATAAGAAGTTAGAGAGGACATGAAATCTATGCTGAATCAAGAATATGAGATCTTTAGACAAGCCAAGACTGTCAGCATAGCTGAATGTTACAAAAAGTCCTTCAGGATAGTTAATGAGCTGATGACGTATGGAAGAATCTTCATCACATATGAACTGAATGACAAGTTTCTCAGGTCTCTGACAAAGGACTGGGACACAAAGACTTGTGCCATCAGAGAGGTGGCCAAGCTTACTGATACACCTCCTCCAATACTATTTGGAAAGCTGTTATCCTATAAAATGCAACTCACTGCTAGAAAAAAGGAGGAGAAAAATATTAGGTCTGAGTACAAAGAGAAGTCAGTGGCCTTCAAGGCTGAAGGAACAAGAAAGGGTAGGAGAAAGTCTCCTTCTCCACTCAAAAGGAGTGCTGAGGCAGAAGAAGAAAATCCTGACAACAGCACATCAGATAGCCACACCTCTTATGAGGACTTTGCTCCCTTTACAAGCCAGTTTCAAAGGTTCATGAAAAAGAAGAAGTGGAGAACCAGGCCATCTACATCCTTCTCCAAGGATGAGTATTACAAGAAAAAGAAGACTCCCAAGGAGGACAGGTATGCCTCAAAACCTAGTAAACAAACTAATTCTAAGTTTGTTTGCTATTGTTGCAACAGGCCAGGACATGTCATAGCTGACTGTCCAGACAAGAGGACTGAATCTAAGGACAAGAAGAAGCATCAACTAAAGGGCAAGAAGGAGAAATCTTTTGTTGCTCAGAAACAAAAGAGTTGGACAGACTCTTCATCTTCAAGATCAGGAGAAGAAGATGACGCAGAAGCATATGTTGGGCTGTTCTCAAAAGAAGAGGATTCCAGGGAACTAGAATTCCTACAAATGCTGGACTCCATAAATGAAGTGGAAGACTATTGCTGTAGAGGGCTGATGGCCCTGTCAGAAAATGATCAGTTCCAGGATCGGCCTGGTCTTAGTAAGGTATATAATTCTCCCTTAGATTATGATTATTTTACTGGATAAGAATCAGTAACATCAACTTCAAGAGAAGTGGATGGTTCTGATTCTAAGGGGATGTACATAACCTCATTAATGAGTAGTGTGGGCTATTGCAAGCTTTGAAGAGGAGCAAGCTTCTTATCAAGGAGCAGGGCAAGGAGATTGAATCTCTTAAGCAGGCTGCATTAGAATCAACCAAGCTGATTGATTTGAAACTGAAAGAGGTTTCCAAACTGAAGAACATAACTGTCATTCAGATGGGCACAATCTCTTTCAAGGAAAATCACATCAAGAATCTGGAGGCAAAAATTCAGAAAGAAAAAGAGTTGGTGGCTAAATTCTCTAAGCCAAAATCAGTCTTGCCCTTAATAGACAACTTCATTTCTCATAAAGGAAAGACTAGTCTAGGCTTTAAGGGAAGAACAAGGGCCACCAATTCACATGGAAAAGGTAAGGCGCTAGTTCAGCCACTAGCCTCTAAGCCCCCTATTTTCTTTAGGAAGGTGATGCAACCTACAAACAGGTATGATCATGAAATTACTCATGGTCACTGTGAGTATGGAGATCACATTGGCAAGTGTGCAAATGCAAGTAAGCCACTCTATAGGCAAGCTCATCAGGTTCAAAAGGAATTCTTGGGGTTTGCTGCTCCAGCACCCACACTTAAAAGGACTGCTGACAACAAGGTTGTGAAGTCTATACCTAAGATAAGGTACAACAGATTTGAGTGTTGGTGTTATGGCAAGGTAGGCCACTTTGCTATGGATTGCTGGTTTAACACAAGTGTTAAAACCAAGAATAGTTTACCTATCAGAAAAGCTGTAGGTAAACATGATAATTTTCAAACTAATAAGAACCTAGGACCCAAAACTAATTTGGGTTCTAAGGATGAGTAATTCCTTATTTGATGCAGGTGAATCCAAGTGGACGTACCCCTATATGGTACTTGGATAGTGGATGTTCCAGACACATGACTGGAACAAGAAGAATGTTGAGGGACTATGTACCCATAGAGAATAGACCCAAAGTAATCTTTGGTGGATTAGAAAAAGGAATCATCAAAGGATTTTGTCTAACAAACAGTCTAGACAAGCTGACTATCAATGAAGAAGCACCTGTTAGGCTGGATGAAGAAAAGGATGCATGCTGTCCAGGGAGAGAACAAGACTCACTAGATGAAGAAGACAATGAGGAGCATCAGGTTGAGGAAAATGAAGAAGGCCAGGAGGTTGGTAGATTTCCTCTAGCAAGAAGACACCTAAAGGATCATCCAGCTTATCAAATCATTGGTGATGCAAGTCAAGGTGTACTAACCAGGAGCAAGAACATGAACACAGTTTTGTGTTCAAGTTTCTTGTCACAAATAGAACCTAGGAAGTTTGAAGAAGCTATGCTAGACACAAACTGGATTGATGCTATGCAAGAAGAGCTGAATCAATTTAGAAGGTATAAAGTCCGGGAACTGGTTCCTAAACCAAAGGATCACAACATTATAGGAACCAAGTGGATTTACAGAAACAAACATGATGAGAATGACACTATAATCAAGAATAAGGCCAGACTGGTAGCAAAAGGCTACAGGCAAGAGGAAGGGATTGACTTTGATCAAACCTTTGCCCCAGTGGCAAGGCTAGAGGCTATAAGGTTGTTCTTGGCCTATGCTGCCTATCAAGGGTTCAAGGTATATCAGTTGGATGTAAAGTCAACATTTCTGAATGGTGACTTAAAAGAGGAAGTCTATGTTGAACAACCCTCAGGTTTTATAGATTCTCATTATCCTAATTATGTATATAGGCTTAGGAAAGCTCTACATGGTTTGAAACAAGCCCCTAGGGCTTGGTATGAAACCTTGTCTGCTTTCCTTATTGAGAATAAATTCTCTAGAGGAAAGATAGACAAAACTCTATTCTTTAGGGAATCTAAAGGCAAGATAATCCTAGTCCAGATATATGTTGATGACATTATTTTTGGATCTACTGAAAACAACCTTTGTAGAAAGTTTGTCAAACTTATGCAAGGGAAGTTTGAGATGAGCAGTATGGGTGAGCTGAAGTTGTTCTTGGGACTTCAAGTAAGACAGACTGATGATGGATTATCCATATCCCAGTCTAAGTTCACTAAGGAGTTGATTAAGAAATATGGAATGAACTCAGCCTCCACCATGAAAACTCCAATGGGAACAAGTATGCCTATAGGCAAAGATGAGACAGGGAAACCTGTTGATGAGTCTTTGTATAGAGGGATAATTGGCTCCCTACTCTACTTGACTGCTAGTATACCTGACATCATGTATGTTTTATGTTTTTATGCTAGGTACCAAGCTTGCCCAAAGGAATCTCATTATACTGCAGTTAAAAGAATTTTGAGATATCTTAAAGGCACACCTAATCTAGGTCTTTGGTACCCTAAGAATAGAGATTTCTTAATAATAGGCTTCTCAGATGCAGACTTTATATGATGCAAAGAAGACAGGAAAAGTACTACAGGAACTTGTCAAATTCCTAGGTGGAAGGCTGGTGTCATGGTGTAGCAAAAAGCAAACAAGTGTAGTTATCTCAACTGCTGAGTCAGAATATATTGCTGCAGACAGCTGCTGTGCACAGTTGATGTGGATAAAGAATCAACTTGAAGACTATGACATTAAAGTAAGTAGAATTCCACTATTCTATGATTCTACTAGTGCTATTTCTATTGCTAAGAATCATGTATCTCACAGTATAACCAAGCATATATAAATTAAGTTTCATTTTATAAGAGAACATGTGGAGAAGGAAGATATTAATCTAGAATTTGTAAACACAAATAGTCAAATTGCAGATATTTTAAAAAAAACCTCTGGATGAAAGTAAATTCAATTATTTTAGAATTGAATTAGGTATGTTGAACCTAGAATAGGCCAGCTCAAGCATTCCTAAGTAGAATATGTAAGCACAATATTTCTCAGGAAATTTGTCTAAGTACAAAGTTTGTGTCGACACAAACAAATTATGTCGACACACTCAGTATGTTGTGTCGACAAAGAAAAAGGATGTGTCGACAAAGAAACAGTAGCTGTGTCGACAGAAGAATAAGTGTCGACACAACTATGTCGAGACATGACCAGCCCGTGTCGACACTAACAAAAGTATGTCGACACATAGATATGTCGACACATAGACATGTCGACTAAAATTAAGTTTTGTCGTGACCTAAGTCTACTATGTCGACACATGTATAACTATGTCGACATGTATTTTTACTAAGTAAGGTGCGTCCTTTGACCTACCCTTTACCAATAGACTATAAATAGGAGAAGACAAAATCTGGTCGACTACGCCTTCAGATTTCTCGACTCTAGACCTTGTGTCGACATAGATATTCACTTTTCTTCTCTTCTCTCTCTCCCTTTAATCAATGGTGCCCCTCAAGGAAGACAAGATGAATGAAGGGTATGAGCTTGTTCGTGGTGGATTCACGACAGCATCGCAAGACATCCAAGGAGTAATTACCCTAATTTCAGAAAATGGGTTGGAGTTCTTGGTCTCAGAACTAACAAAGATTTGGAAAAAAGGAAGTAATGGAATTTTATTCATCAGCAACTGTGGACACTGACAGGAAGAAAATCAATGCCACAGTTCAGGATTCCCAAGTGAAACTTACACTGGAGACGATCAGGAAGTCACTCCAACTTCCAAAGGTTAAGGATGATGATGACATAAGTCCATCCATGACAAAAGATGTATTAAGCTGGTGCGGGCTAAACCCTAATACCAAAGTTAGATCATCCATCATCAGGAAAGGGATGAATTCACAAGGAAAGTTTCTATCTGAAATCGTAGGCAAGGTAATTCTGTGTAAGACTGGTGGACATGAAAGAGTTTCAATATCCATGTTCAATCTAATGACACGGGCCATCTTCACTATAAAAATAGACTGGGCATCAATAGTGTTTGACAAAATACAAGAAGGAATAAAGAAACAAAATCTGGGAAGGATCCTCAGCTTATGTATAGCTTCTACAATACCAAATGTTATGAACCAACTACAAGGATCCAAGATCAACCATATGAGAAGAATGGATGTAAGGATTCTATCCAGATGGGATAGAGTATTGACCAAGGAGGTTTCTACTCCACAAAAAAAGGTCAAGAAAGATAAGAAAAAGACAGAAATTATTCAGCGAGAAGAATCCTCTAGTGATTCTGAAGAGGAAGTAGTCTTTAGTTCAGATGAAGACAGACAACAAAAAGAAGCTCAAGATCAAGTGGAGAGCAGTGTGCTCCCAGAGCAACAGATAGTCTCCACTCCAGGGGGAGAAAATCCTGAAGCAGTAGCACAAGATACTGTACTTTTTGAGCTACCTGCTCAAGGGGAAGGAATTGATGCAGCTACTCTAGAGAGTGAGTTTGCAGCTGATGCAATAATTGATATTGTACCAGGTATAAATAAAGAAGCACTGGACATTGCTGAGAAGGAAACACAAGATGTGCAGATAAAAGATACAGCTCAGAATGAGCAAGTAAGTATCTCCTTTATAGAGCAGGCCCTGGACAAAAATCTAGATGTCCAGGGAGAACCTGTTGTTTTTCAAACTAACCTTGTTCCTCCTATATAGATGCAGCAAGAGGTAACAATGGAAGAGATATTTCCTGATTTACCAACTGCAAGGACTGAGGGGGAGCAATCACAGGTAGAAAAGGAACTTCCAAGAACTGAGGGGGAGGAGCTACTGAATGACCCATCCAATAAAGAAATAGTTGACATAGAAAGCTCATCACAACCCTCTGATGATGAGGAAGCCTCTATGGCTAAAAAGAGAAAGATGGTTGCACTCAAGAAAAATAGCACAAGCTATAAAAAGGCCTTACAAACAGTCAATCAACCACCTGCTCCAAGCATGGACTTCAGTTCATTACTGGTCCAACTACAAGTAAAATTGGATGAACAAAGGCAGTCCTTACATAAGTATGTAGATGAGTCAAATAAAGAACTACAGTTTCAACTGGCTCAGGACATATCAATCAGATTTGAAGTCAATCTATATAAGAAAGAGATGACAGATTGCTTCCATAAGGGAGACAATGTTGTAGTATATTTGGCTGAGCAACAACAGCTTCTGAAGACTGATGTTGAGGACATTGCCACGAAGCAAGGATATGTTTTAGAAAATCAATTCAGGTCCAATGAAAATCTCAAAGACTCCCATGAAGAAATAGTCAAAAAACTTGAAAGTGTTTCAACTGATTTGAAAACTGAGATATCAAAACAAATACAAGAAGATCTAGCTGCTGTCCAAACAGCCATTGGAGCCTCTCAAAAGACCATTTCTGATTACCTGACTAAATTCAAAGCCTACTATCAAGAAGGTACAAAATATTTGGCTGATCAAATAAGGTTTCAAAAGACTGTTCTGAGAGATCATATAACTAGAGAAGTCATAAAGGGGGAGAGATTATTAGTCAAAGCTTGCTCTGATCATGCCAAATGGGTTTCTAATTTCATCAGAGCTATACTTGGCTTTCCCCCTTTGTGTGATGATGATAATGTTGCTGAGTCTGGAGTGCAACCTGCTAATATTAAAGGAGATCAGCCTGAAGTTGCACAGGTTATTTACCCTCCTGCTGACTTTGACATGGTTCAACAAGGAGTGCAGAAAATTTACAACCCTCAATAGGAGGCACCAAATGTGATCATTGAAAAAGTAGACATGTCAGAGGCTGCTAAGGAAGCTCAGAAGGAAGCACAACTATCCAAGAAAAGGTTTAGAGAACAGGCTGAGTTGACTCCAGATGTTGAGCAATGGAGCCCTACTTCAAGGAATATTATTTTGATTGCTTGGAAGGCTGTAAAGGATAAGACCTATGATAGGGGTAAATGGTATTATGAGCAAGAATGAAACAAGTATTAAGCCAGACAAGAAGCCATTCTTCAGTACAAAAGGAGTGCAAAAGCTGGGAAGTTAACTGCTAATGCTCTGGAGCCTAGCAGGTACTTCCCCAAGCCTTTTCACTATTTTGAAAAGCAAAGGATAAAGGCTGAAGAACTAAAAAAGAAGGATCTCAAAGGGAAGAAACCTGCTGATGATACAGAACCTACTGTGCAGGCAAAGATTAAATCTGGAAAAGGCATTGTAATTAAGGAGCCTAGTCAATCATAGGATAGATAGGCTTATGTGTAGAACAATATAACTTTTTGCTTTTGTTCTAAGGAAAAACATGTTATCCCAGAATTTTTCTAATTAATAAATAAAATCAGTTTCACTATTGATTTTAGTTATTTACATTGTTTATATGTTATCTTGCACTGAAATGTATGTATATCTATTTTTATGTGCTTTATTATTAGTGATGTATATCTTTAACTAAGGGTTATGACTTCTCCAAATAGGGGGAGATTGTTGGGTACACAGAAAAATATGTACTAGATTTGGAGAAGCCTCATCTTACTCAATGATACACATCACTTTGTATTTGATGGATGTTTGAGTTTCATTGTGCAGGTGTAAGGTTTGCAAGAAATTTTTCTAAGTACAAGTGTCGACACTTGTGAAGAATTGTGTCGACACCCAGAAGTTGTGTTGACACTAGAAGTAAGGCCTGTGTTGACACCCAGGCATTTTGTCGACACCTGAAGAATAAGCTGTGTCGACACCCAGAATTGTGTCGACACCTAAGGCAGGAATTATGTCGACACCTAAAGCAGAAGTTGTGTCGACATCCAGGAGTTATGTCGACACCAGAAGAAAGGCATGTGTCGACACTCAGGAATCGTGTCAACACCTGAAGAAGGGTTATGTCGACACACAGGACTTGTGTTGACACACACTCAACGCCATTTGTCTACATCAGCTATGTCAAGACAAGAAGCAGTTGTGTCGACACACAGGACTTGTGTTGACACACACTAAATGACATCTGGATGACACTCAATGCCATCTTACAACAACAGCTATACTGAGTCTGAAGACTTGTGTCGACACCCAGACTTGTTTCGACACACACTCAACAACGTCACGACACACACTCAACGACGTCTCGACACACACTCAACGACAGCTGGACATACACTCACCGCCATCTGTTAACATCAGATATGTCGAGACCAGTAGAAGTTTTGTCGACACACAGGACTTGTGTCGACACATAAAAATAGAAGCTGTGTCGAGTAGTAGAAGAATGACTATGTCAACACATGGAGTATTGTGTCAACATCATCAAGACTTTTGTCGACACTTAGTCTATTTGTGTCGACACATGTGAAGCAGTTTGTTGAGTGGTTCATGCTGAGTTGTAAAGTCTTCGATGAATCAACTGTCATGACTGGTGACTCGACAGCTGTCATAACCAACAGATCTGACACCTTTGTAAGAACTGTCAGAAGGTTGTTACAAATCAGATCAGCCGGTAATCATGAGGAAAATCTATATAAGGGATTGATCCTTGACAATAACAAAAATAACAGAACTAAGGAAGTAATCAAGCTATTATGGGAAAGAGAATCTGACAACAAGAATAGGGTAAACCATTAAGAAGGCAGATCTAGAGCGGTCTGTAAGAGAAGATTCAGATTTTATTCTGAATTCAAGGAAGGAGCTGACATGAGATCAACTTCTACATCAAGTAAAGTTCAACCTTATTTTGTTCTATAAAGAAGCTTTTAAACAACTAAGTCAGGTTGAATATGAAGATTCAGTTTAGTCAAGAACTGATCAAGAAGCTCTCACCTATAGAGAGTTCTATCTGGTGATATCTTCATATCTCTTAAACAATTAATTTCTTGTAGGATTTTTTGTAAGATCTGAGTTGTAAGCCTGTAATTATAAAGGCTGAGGTAGGGCTGAGTGCCTGAGGTATAGGACTGGTAATAGTCTGAGTTATAAGCCTAGTGATAAAGGTTGAGGTAGGCCTGAGGCCTGAGGTAGGATTCTTGGGAAGAATCTGAGGTAAGACTTGTATAAGTATGAGCTGTAGGAACCAATCTGGTTCTGAGTTGTAAGATCTGTGGATCTGAGCAAGTGGAAGGAAGTTGGGCTGAATCGAGTTCTCTACTGGATAGACGAAGGGGGAAAGTGGATATACCCATACCTTGGGGAACCACTATAAATCTGGTGTATGCTGTGCTGTGTTTTCTGTACTGTGATTTGCATTTTCTGTGCTAAGTAAGAACTAGTTAATTGCCTAAATTATTAAAGAAAATTAGAACCTATTCACCCCCCTCTAGGTGTTTAGGCTCTTGAAATAAGTCTTTCAGCCTCCCCCTTGGGCAGGCAGCTCAGATAGGTCAGTGTATTGTACTGCTGGTTCATGGTGTTCTTCCCCTGGAGTGGAGGCTATCTGTTGCTCTGGATGCTGACTGCTCTCTTCTTGATCTTGAGCTTCTTTTTGTTGTTGATCTTCATCTGAACTGAAGACTACCTCTTCTTCAGAATTACTAGAGGATTCTGCTTGTTGAACTATTTCTTTCTTCTTCTTATCCTTCTTGACCTGTTTATGTGGAGTAGAAACCTCTTTGGTCAATACTCTATCCCATCTGGATAGAATTCTCATGTCCATCCTCCTTATATGGTTTATCTTAGATCCTGGCAGTTGGTTCATAACATCTGGTATTGTTGAAGCTAGACATAAGCTTAGTATCCTTCCCAGATTTAGCTTCTTTATTTCTTCTAGAATCTTGTCAAACACCACTGATGACCAGTCTATTTTGACAGTGAATATGACTCTGGTCATTAGGTTGAACATGTAGGCAGATATTCTGTCATGTCCACCAGTTTTGCACAGAGTCACCTTGCCTATGATTTTAGAAAGAAACTTACCTTGGGAATTCATCCCCTTTCTGGTAATTGATGATCCAACTTTGGTATTAGGGTTCAACCCACACCAACTTAGTGCATCTTTTGTCATGGATGGAACTATTTCATCATCATTCGTAATCTTGGAAAGGTGGAGCAATTTCTGATCGTCTTAAGTGTGAGTTTTACTCTTGAATCCTGAACTGTGGCTTTGATCTTCTTTCCCTCAGTGTCCACAGTTGCTGATGAGTAGAATTCCAGTACTTTCTTTTTCCAAATTCTTGTTGGTTCTGAGACCAAGAACTCCAAACCATTTTCCAAAATTAGGGTAATTACACCCTGGATGTCTTGTGAAGCTGTCGTGAATCCCCCATGAACTAGCTCATAACCTTCATTCACCTTGTCGTCCTAGTGGGTGCCATTGACGAGAGAGAGAGTGAAAGAAGAGAAGAGAGGTGAATATCTATGTCGACATAAGGTCTAGAGTACAGAAATCTGAAGGCGTAGTCGACCAGATTTTGTCTCCCCCTATTTATAGTCTACTGGTAAAGGGTAGGTCAAAAGACTCGCCTAACTTAGTCATAATACTAGTCGACATAGTTTTACATGTGTCGACATAAAAGACTTAGGTCTTCGACAAAACTTATTTTTAGTCGACATGTCTATATGTCGACATACTTGTGTCAGTGTCGACACAGGCTAGTCAAGTCTTGACAGAGTGTGTCGACACCAATTCTTTTGTCAACACAAATACTATTTATGTGTTGACTCAACATACTGAGAGTGTCGACACAATTTGCTTATCTCGACACAAACTTTATTACTTACCAAAATTTCCTGAGAAATTTTATGCTTACATATTCTACTTAGGAAAGCTTGTGATTACCTATTCTAGGTTAAACATTCCTAATTCAATTTTAAAATAATTGAATTTAGTTTCATCCAGAGGTTTTGTAAAAAATATCAGTAATTTGATTATTTGTGTTCATAAATTATAGACTAATATCTTCCTTCTTCACATGTTCTCTGATGAAATGAAACTTAATTTCTATATGCTTAGTTCTACTGTATGAAATAGGGTTTTTAGCAATAGAAATAGCACTAGTAGAATCACAAAATAGTGGAATTCTACTTACCTTGATGTCATAGTCTTTAAGTTGATGCTATATCCACATCAACTGTGCACAGCAGCTGCCTGCAGCTATATATTCTGACTCAGCAGTTGAGATAGCTACACTTGTTTTCTTCTTGCTGCTCCATGACACAAGCCTTCCACCTAGGAATTGATAAGTTCCTGTGGTACTCTTCCTGTCTTCTTTGCACCCTGCAAAGTCTGCATCTGAAACGCCTGTTAGTAAGAAATCTCTAGTCTTAGGGTACCAAAGACCTAGATTATGTGTACCCTTAAGATATCTCAAAATTCTCTTGACAGTAGTGTAATGAGATTCCTTTGGGCATGCTTGGTACCTAGCACAGACACATGTCAGGTCTACTAGTAGTCAAGTAGAGTAGAGAGCCAATTATCCCTCTATACAAAGACTCATCAACAGGTTTCCCTGCCTCATCTTTGCCTATAGGCATACTTATTCTCATTGGAGTTTTCATGATGGAGGCTGAGTCTATTCCATATTTATTAATAAACTCCTTGGTGAACTTAGACTGAGATATAGACAATCCATCATCAGTCTGTCTAACTTGAAGTCCCAAGAAGAACTTCAGCTCACCCATACTGCTCATTTCAAACTTCCGTTGCATAAGTTTGGCAAACTTTCTACAAAGGATGTTTTCAGTAGATCCAAAGATAATTTCATCAATATATATCTGGACTAGGATGATCTATCCTTTAGATTCCCTAAAGAATAGAGTTTTGTCTATCTTTCCTCTAGAGAATTTATTCTCAATAAGAAAAGCAGACAAAGTTTCATACCTAGCCCTAGGGGCTTGTTTCAAACCATATAGAGCTTTCCTATGCCTATATACATAGTTAGGACAGTAAGAGTCTACAAAACCTGAGCGTTGTTCAATATAGACTTACTCTTTTAAGTCACCATTTAGAAATGCTGACTTTACATCCATCTGATATACCTTGAAACCTTGATAGACAGCATTGGCCAAGAACAACCTTATAGCTTCCAGCCTTGCCACTGGGGTAAAGGTTTGATCAAAGTCAATCCCTTCTTCTTGCCTGTAGCCTTTTGCTACCAGCCTTGCCTTGTTATTGATTATGGTGCCATTCTCATCAAGTTTATTTCTGTAGATCCACTTTGTTCCTATTACATTGTGATCCTTTGGTTTAGGAACCAGTTCCCAAGCTTTACATCTTTTGAATTGATTCAGCTCTTCTTGCATAGCATCAATAAAGTTTTTGTCTAGCATGGCCTCTTCAATCTTCTTGGGTTCTATCTGTGACAAGAAACTTGAACATAAAACTATGTTCATGCTCTTGCTACTGGTTAGTATACCTTGACTTGCATCACCAATGATTTGATGAGCTGGATGATCCTTCGAGTGTCTTCTTGTTGGAAGAAATCTGCCAACCTCTTGGCCTTCTTCATTTTCCTCAACCTGATGCTCCACATTGTCTTCTTCATCTAGTGAGTCTTGTTCTCCCCCTGGATAACATACATCCTTTTCTTCATCCAGCCTAGCAGGCGCTTCTTCATTAATAGTCAGCTTGTCCAGCCTATCCTTTAAACCTATAGAACTACCTGAAGAGCTAGACAATTCACTATTAATCAACTTAGACTCATCAAATACTACATGGATAGATTCTTCTACAACTTGTATAGTCAAGTTGTAGATCCTGTATGCCCTATTATTGTTGTACCCAACAAATATCCCTTCTAAGGATTTGGCAGCAAACTTAGTTTGCTAGTGCTTACCATTAACTAGGACATAACACTTGCTACCAACGATTCTGAAGTAGGAAATTTTTGGTTTTCAGCCTTTCAAAATCGGATAGGAAGTCATCTTATGTTTCTTATTGATGGAGGCTCTATTGAGTACATGACATGTAGTATTTACTGCCTCAGCCCAGAAGTACTCAGGGAGAGTAGTGTCACTAAGTAGTGTTCTACTTGCCTCAATTAGAGTCATATTCTTTCTTTCAGCAACTTCATTTTGCTGGGGTGTTTTAAGTGAGGAGAACTCCTGATGAATGTAACATCCTCCAGACAGCTAGACCCCCCAAGTGAATTTGTCATGACTAGGTCATGACACGGCTTTGGTAGCTCAGGAACCTCTTGGACTTAGACAAAAATAGGGGTTGAAGCACCTTGGTCTGTAAACAGTAATTTCCAAATATTCAGCCTAGGGTTTGACTTAAGGACTTTAACTTGGCTCAGTGATCCCACCAAAACATCCCTAGGTCATTTAGG
Organism: Platanthera zijinensis; assembly: GCA_039513925.1. Taxonomy (NCBI): domain Eukaryota; kingdom Viridiplantae; phylum Streptophyta; class Magnoliopsida; order Asparagales; family Orchidaceae; genus Platanthera; species Platanthera zijinensis. The sequence continues at coordinate 188,890,450 of CM077087.1, forward strand.
AGCCCATGGAGACATTCAGGACCCATTGGGACTAGTCAAATATGCCAAGTTGACCAAAGTCAACTCTAACCCTAATTAGGGCAAAATAGTCAATTCCCCATTAATTGACCTAACTGACCATCACCATATGGAATTGACTTCACTTCTAGGTCTAAAACATCATAAGAGACCTAGTGGATCAAAAATCCCCATCCTAGGGTCACCACAGGGCAAAATGACCAAAATACCCATAATAGGCAAAAATGGTGATTGTCCATTAAACACCCTTATTGACCACCACAACTTCAAGTTGACCACACTCCTAGGGTCATAACCTTATAAGGGACCCAATGGCACAAAAATTCCATGGTTTGGTCAACCCTAGAGCCCAATTTGACCAAAAGTCAAACTTAGTCAACTTAGGTCAAATCACTTAAACCTAGCCCAACCCTTTGGGCTAGGCCCAAAGTGAGTGGTCAACAAGCCTAATGGACTGATATTTAACAAAAGGAGAGAGAAAAATTTCGGCCATAGTGATTAGGAGTGAGAAATGGGGGGTTTTCCCAATTTGGAGGAGAGAGAAAGTGGCCATTCATGGCCATTAAGGGGATACACCCCTTGAAATCCCCCATTAATGACTCCTTTCATCTCCCCTGATGAATTGGAGGGAATTCCAGGAGTTTTCTGGAGGAACTGAAGGCAGGGGGGAGGTATATGGTGGCCGGCCATGGGGGAGAGGAGGGGTCACTTGGTGAGCTCTTAATGGAGCCCTCCTCCCATTAAATTAAGCCCTCCATTAGCATTAGAAGGCTTTAAGCAATCGAAACCCCATTTTCCCGTCCTTCCCGAGCTCTCAGAGGAGGAGATACCATGGAACCCAAAGCTTGAAGGAGCAATAACGGCGGCCGGCGGATGGAGCAAGGAAATGCTCCAAATGAGGTCCAATCCTCCTTCCCTATCCTTGTGCTAGATCTAGATCGGTTTAGGTGGAGAAATCGGGCTCAATTGAGCCTGATTGGGAGCTTGGAATTTTCAGATTTCCCATGAAAAATGGTGGTGTGAGTTCGCCGGAAACCGCCGCCTCCGGCGGCATGGTCGTCGCCAAACGCTAGCCACGCTACCTCAAAGGAGGTGGTGGCGGTGGTGGCCGACCAGGGAGGTGGTTGTTGAAGCCAAAATTGACCTCAACGGGAGTTCAAAAACCAGGGTGCAGCCGACACCTACTTCCCTCAAGACTCGACCCTCGACTGGATGCTAAGGTCCAAAGACTAACCCAAATCCTTAGTTGGGAGGTCCCACCTCACACCCAGAAGATCTCTGAGAGCTTCCCTCCAAAGCCAAAAGCTGGGCTAGGAGCTCCTCAGAAGACACTGGATTCAGGGAAAAATGAGAGTCTATCTTCTAAAGAGCCCTTATGGGTCTATTTATAGCATATTGCTGATCTGAAGTTACTGAAATACCCGTGGCTGGTCTGCCAATAGCCAAATCCCGCTGTTTGAAAAGTGTTAAATGCAACCCCTGAGGGTACAAGGGTAATTTTTCCCGGGGGCAATTAAGACATTTTACCCTGACCCCGGCCCCACTCGGCGAGAGCTATGTGCCGAGAACCCTCTCACCTTCCTACACTGAGCCAATACCTGCCTTCTCGCCGGCTCTGCCAAGAGCGGGTCACGGCTGATCAAAGGTGAACGCTTTCGCCCCTCCCCAGGAGGGAGCTCATCTAACCCTGGCACTGTCGCTGGATGCGGTATTGGGTGAGTGGAGCCCACTCAACGCCCTCGCTGCTGACCCTGGCGCTGAGTGAATGGAGCTCACTCAATGCCCTTGCCTGCTGACCACGACGTTAAGTGAGTGGAGCTCACTCAACGCCCTAAACTATTGACCACGGCGTTGAGTGAGTGGAGCTCACTCAATGCCCTTTGCTTCTAACAACGACGTTGAGTGAGTGGAGCTCACTCAACGCCCTTTTATACTATTCACAACGTTGAGTGAGTGAAGCTCACTCAACGCCCTTTGCTGCTGGTCACGGCGCTCAGTGAGTGAAGCTCACTCAGCGCCCTTGTTGATTACGGACATTGAGAGAGTGAATCTCACTCAGCGTCGTGCCTTCTCGCCCGCTTCTGGCTGTGGGCGGGATCTCGCCTACTCCTAAGAGGGAGCTCTCCGGCTCGAGAGCTCTTATGGCCTTCAGGCCCGAGCTAACTTATGGCTTGTCCAACCCCAATCGTTAATGCCTCTGGGTCCCACCCAGCGAATTTGGGGTTGTACACAATCCCCGCTCTTTTTGAGCTAGCCCTGAGCTCGAAAAGACACGTCCAACCCTACAATATTTGCTGGGCATGTGTCACTTCAAAAAGAGAATCTTTTGGTGGGCCATACCACGACTATATATATGCGTTGATAGGCGGTCGAAAATCTACCCCTGACCTTTATCGCTCCTCTGATATCTCGCCCGACCTTGCGATGTGCCCCAAACAGGTTGGTAAGCCACTCTCGCAGAGTCTTCAGGAATGCATTAAGGCGGCGCAAGCGCAGGCCCTTGCCAGGCAGCGCCCTAGTGGCTCCTTGGCTGGCGAGAGGAGCACCCATCGTGGAGCCTCCGCCGCCACCGCAAGAGAAGAAGAAGAAGACCCCATGGGACCCCACGTGAGAGCACCGGGCCTCTCCAACTCCATCCCCAAGCCTCACGGCCAATCCCCTTCTGCCGCCGAGGGTATGTCTTGCCGACTAGCGGATTACTATTCTTAAGAATCGGTCACTGAACCTTTCTTGGCAGGTGGTCCCGGAGGGTGGTGCTGGGCTTCCGCCAGTTCCCTCGGACCCATTGACGTCTCGCCCGCCTGAGGACCGGCCACAGGCTCCGAAAAGAGCTCCCGCCGATGGTTCGAGACCTCCAGGTAGCCCCTCCTTTTTCGTCTGCTTTTCCTTTGGTTATTCTAACCCCTTGGGCGGGACTCTCGCAGCGCCTTCTTCCGCTTGCCCAGATCTTACCTTGCAGGAGACTGTCGCATAGATTGCCCCCTGTGACGATCCAACAATCAATCCTCACCCTTCCGTGGGTGACGCGCCTGCCGACCCGTCCGTGATGCCGGAGGTGGAACGTTCCGAGAAGGAGCGCGACCCTCCCCATACTTCGGGCCATGCGGAGGTCACGACGCGTGAGACCTTCCGTCCGGGCCGTGGAAAGCCCCTCCATCTTCTGTTTGGGAGGGATGTCGAGGGAGAACCCGGGCCTTCTCGCCTTCCCCCGGCCGACAGCTCTCTCTATGGTTCTGGTATGCCACACACTGCTGCTGCCCCTACCCTATTCTCGCACTGACCGCCCAATTGCCTTCTCAGGAGATCCGGACCTGCGATCGGGGGTTGAAGAGGACGAGGACGATGATGGGGATCAAGAGGAGGATGGCGACAGCTCTCCCTTCCCCTCTTCTGACGAGATGGAATAAATGCTGGTTGGCGCGGGAAGCGCGAGAAGGCGAGGGAAAAGGGTCGCAGCCATCCTATCTAAACTTGCGTGGCGGGAGCGGGCCCAGGCCTATGCGGCGAGGGAGTTCCACAGATCGGTGGAGCAAAGGTTGGAGCCCTGGAGCGAGACTACTTTCTAAGCGAGGCAGAGTGGCCGGGCCTCCCTACTGCAGGATCTTCCCCCGGGAGGTGCCTCGCGCGGATATGAGACCAAGCTCGCCGGATCAATCTAGGGTGCACCGTGCTCTCCTCCTACTTCAACCCGCTGGTGCCCCCGAGGACCCGACAGCGAGAGCGAGGATGCTGGCGCTGGGAGCCTTATTGATTCTTGCCATCTCGCCTCTCCTTACCTCTAGCCTTCCCTTCTCGCCATGTACCATGTCTTCTAATTATGTTTTTCTTAATTGTTTTGGACTGTGGACCGCTTGCGATATTGTGAGCTACTTTTATTGGTTAACCGTGGTTATCGTTGTTATCTTAGGTTTTGCTTAGCGAGAACATTCTTCGCTTTCTCCTTCGCCATACCGTTCGACCCTTGCGCGGACTAGGGCTATCGATCAGTCACTGTCAATTTGGGCGGGGAACCGAGGCGCTCTTGACTTAGAGCGTGACAGCTATTACCTCTTCCCCCATTTCTGGGAAAATCATCATTCATCACAACTTTCTATAAATAGGCGGATCCACCTACCACATTTATTTCTCTGATCCGGAACCTCTCTCTCTCTCTTTCGCTTTCGCGTTCTGCCGAGAATGTCTTGCTCTCGCCCACTTTTCCTTGGTATTTCGCCTTCGAACCCTTCAGTTACAATGCCTGGCAAGAACGATAGACGTTCTCATTGTGCGGAAGCTTTTCAGAGGCACCGATTCCCGTCGTGCCGTCTGACCTTGGATGAGTACCAGCTGATCACGTCCCGATACGTTCCCGCCAACTTCTCCACGAGAAACCCAGACAACAACGATAGGGTGAACACTGCGCGAGAGGGAGAGCTCGCGATCCACCTCGAAAACTTCGAGGTGGGCTTTCGCCTCCCTCTTTGGCCAGAGATGCGCCTCGCCCTCCGCTACTATGGGGTCATTCCCGCGCAGATGAATCCGAATTCGGTCGCCATCCTTGTAGCGTTCATCTGCTACATGCGATCCGAAAGGATAGAGTTCAACCTCTCGATCTTCCGGAAGCTGTTTACCTTCTGCGCGAAGGGGGGAGTTGTCTTCTTCTCCGGGCAGCTTCTCCAAAACAACCGGTCTCGCCAACAAGCACCATCATTGGGGCAAGAAATTCGTTTTCGTCTCCGGCAACTTTGGGAACGTCCCTCTCGCACCGGTTCAATACGAGGATGCCGCTTACAAGCCGCCCTCCTTAGGGTCTCACGAGGGCACGCTCCTCGAGTTCTTTGGGACTAAGGAGTTTGACGTCCCCTTCCTTAGGCGAGACATTGACTCCCTTCCACCCGTTCCTCCTGGCGAAGGTGAGATCTCGCTCCTTTTTTCTTTTACTCGGCGTTTGCGCATCCCTCCATGCTGAGTGTCTTTCGTTGCCTCCATAGGAGAGCGGGAGATCCCCTTGCGCCAACCCTTCACCGAGATGCCAACCGCTGAAGGCCAGACTGCGGGAGATCCGCTGGCTCTCGCAAAGTCTGCGGCCCATGCTTGCCGAGAAGAGCCAGCTCCGCCTCCGCCACCTAATGCCGCGAAGCGGAAAACCAGTGGCTTATCGTTTCAATGGGTGAAGAGGCCGAAGCCATCCGCCGCCGAAAAGGGGAAGTCTAAGATACCTTCGCCCACCCGACCCACTCCGTCGGGAAGGTCTTTCGCCGAGATCCTAGCGGAGGTCAGCGAGATGAGGGACATCCCCAGGAGTAGTGGTGGGGTCCCTGCTGAGAACCCTCCGACCGCGGACGAGTCGGGCGGTTAGATGGGCACCGAGCTAGTGGCTTCCGCAAGCTCTGCCCAGTCTCCGGACAAGATTGTACGAAAGGGGCACAGGAACTTTGGCATGGGCGTGAAGTGCTTAGACGCCGAAGGGAAGCCTTTGCTGCACTGGGACCCAGAGGCCAACCAAGTTTCCCTCTCGACGTTGCTCCTGAGCTGGGTGGAGGGCGACGAGGTCACCGACGAAGCCTTCGCGCTGGGCTACGGCCTCTATAGCCGGGAGTTTGCGGGCCTGTACGAAAAAATGTCCACTCACCTCCTCGCTTTCGATTCCTTCCGGGCCCTGATGCGTGGGTTCAAGCTTGCGTACATGTGTGCTCGCCGAAGCATCACCATCGACCGGAATTTCCTTGACATGTACAAGCCGAGAGAGGAGGAAGTGGCTCAGGTGGCGGCCCTGAAGACCGAGCTGGAGGACGCTCAACGCTAGCTATCCTTGCGCCCGCCGGAGGAGGTAAGCGAGACCCTTTCCAACCTTAGTTCTCACCTATGAGATTCATACCTCCGTTCTCGCTGCTGATAGAACGCTCTTAAGCAGGACTCTCAAAAAGTCGTGGTGCTTCGCGCGCGATTGGCCGGGGTGGAGTGCGAGAATGACATGCTGAAGGGCCAAGTCAAGTGCCTGGAGATGGCGATAGCTACGATCCCGCCCCTCCCATGCTCGATGAAAGGCTGAAGCGTCGAGATTATTCCGAGTACGACATCGACAAGCTCTTGCAGGTTAACGCTCAGGCGACGACCAAGTTAATGATTGAGACCTTGCGGAACGTTGGATGCTTGGACGAGGGTGGCGAGACCCTGACCGCTCCCCAGCTCGTCCCCTAGCTCTTCGAGCCCATCCCGAAACCCCCAAGCGCACCCGACTCTCCTCCCTCGGAGGTTCCGAAGTTTATCGCGGCTGCTGGCGAGGATGTTGGCGAGGCGTCCGGGGAGGATTCGGGCGAGAGCTCCCGCGATGGCTCGAGCTGGAGCTCGAGCGGTTTCAACGCGTCTTCTTGAAGTCCTTTCCCCCTCTCTTTTCTTTTCTTTGGCTTGTAATGGGCGAGAGGCTCCCCCTTTTTGTAACACTGTATTCAGTTTATAATATAAATGTAACTGTTGGTACTTTGTGCTTCTCTCTTTTACTCTTTTTTTTCTTGCTAAAAATGAATGCTGCTCGAGAATGTTTTCGCTCGGGGCCCCTGGCCCCCCCTCTACGATAGTTTCTCTTAGCGGCCGAGAGGTGAGGATCTGCCGAGAGTTTAAGGTTCAGACACGTTGTTCTTGTGCTCTGCCGAGAGCCATTTGCCGAAAGGTGTCCCTCATGGGCCAAGGGAAGACCGCCCCTCCTTTCCTTGCGCGAACGGACGGTCCCCCTGCCTAGGCCCACTGGGAACTTCGTTTGATGAGAACTCTTAACAAGGACCTCCTTGCCGGGACCGCCCCTGGCCGATACCTCTCCTGACAGAGACCTCTCCTGGCCGAGACCATTTTGGGGTCTGTCCTTAGGATGCCTTTTGCCTAGCCTAGAACATCCGTGTCGAGATATTTCTAAACACGAAACCTCTCCCCCACAGGCGAGCCTTCGGACCTGCCAGCTAGATGAGTGTCTGCGCAGCGGGTCTACCTGGGGCCGAGCTGAGCTCGGGGTGTTGATGAAGATTTCATATCCAACCTCTCCCCCACAGGCGAGCCTTCAGACCTGCCAGCTAGATGAGAGCCTGCGCAACAGGTCTACCTGGGGCCGAGCCGAGCTCGGGGTGTTGATGAAGATTTCATATCCAACCTCTCGCCCACAGGCGAGCCTTCGAGCCTGACAGCTAGATGAGAGCCTGCACAGCGGGTCTACCTGGGGCCGAGCCGAGCTCGGGGTGTTGATGAAGATTTTATATCCAACCTCTCCCCCACAGGAGGGCCTTCGGACCTGCCAGCTAGATGAGAGCCTGCACAGTGAGTCTACCTGGGGCCGAGCCGAGCTCAGGGTGTTGATGAATATTTCATATCCAACATCTCCCCCACATGCGAGCCTTCGGACCTGCCAGCTAGATGAGAGCCTGTGCAGCGGGTCTACCTGGGGCCGAGCCGAGCTCGGGGTGTTGATGAAGATTTCTCAAAACAAACCTCTCCCCCACAGGCGTGCCTTTGGACCTACCAGCTAGATGAGAGCCTGCGCAGCGGGTCTACCTGGGGCCGAGCCAAGCTCGGGGTGTCAATGAAGATTTCTCAAACCAAACCTCTCCCCCATAGGCGAGCCTTCGGAACTGCCAACTAGATGAGAGCCTGTGCAGCGGGTCTACCTGGGGCCGAGCCGAGCTCGGGGTGTCGATGAATATTTCTCAAACCAAACCTCTCCCCCACAGGCGAGCCTTCGGACCTGCCAGCTAGATTAGAGCCTGCACAGCGGATTTACCTGGGGCCGAGCCGAGCTCAGGGTGTCGATGAAGATTTCTCAAACCAAACCTCTCCCCCACAGGTGAGCCTTCGGACCTGCCAGCTTGATGAGAGCCTGCACAGCGGGTCTATCTGGGGCCGATCCGAGCTCTGGGTGTCGATGAAGATTTCTCAAACCAAACCTCTCCCCAACAGGTGAGCCTTCGGACCTACCAGCTAGATGAGAGCCTGCACAGCGGGTCTACCTGGGGCCGAGCCGAGCTCGGGGTGTCGATGAAGATTTCTCAAACCAAACCTCTCCCCCACAGGCGAGCCTTCGGACCTGCCATGATGCAGTGGCCCAGAGCCGCCCCGCTCTGTCGGAGTCACACCGAGCCAGATGAACACGAATGGCACCTACTGCCGGGCTGCAGCCCAAGCACCCCACCCATGACCGCACCTATTCTCAGCGCGGCGGGATGTTGAGGCGAGGTCTCGAACCCAGCCCCCTTGATAAAGAGCTTTTCTAACAGCTCTCATCACCAACTGAGCCGCTCAGTTGGTGATGAGAGCTGTTAGGAAAGCTCTTTATCAAGGGGGCTGGGTTCGAGACCTCGCCTCAACATCCCGCCGCGCTGAGAATAGGTGCAGTCATGGGTGGGGTGCTTGGGCTGCAGCCCGACAGTGGGTGCCATTCGTGTTCCTCTGGCTCGGTGTGACTCCGATAGAGCGGGGCGGCTCTGGGCCACTGTATCAAAAAAGTGCAGTTCAATTGGTGATGAGAGCTATTAGGAAAGCTCTTTATCAAGGGGGCTGGGTTCGAGACCTCGCCTCAACATCCCGCCGCGCTGAGAATAGGTGCGGTCATGGGTGGGGTGCTTGGGCTGTAGCCCGGCAGTGGGTGCCATTCGTGTTCCTCTGGCTCGGTGTGACTCCGACAGAGTGGGGCGGCTCTGGGCCACTACATCATGCCAGCTTGATGAGAGCCTGCGCAGCGGGTCTACCAGGGGCCGAGCCGAGCTCGGGGTGTTGATGAAGATTTCTCAAAGCAAACCTCTCCCCCACAGGCGAGCCTTCGGACCTGCCAGCTAGATGAGAGCCTGCGCAGCGGGTCTACCTGGGGCCGAGCCGAGCTCGGGGTGTCGATGAAGATTTCTCAAACCAAACCTCTCCCCAACAGGCGAGCCTTCGAACCTGCCAGCTAGATGAGAGCCTGCGCAGCGGGTCTACTTGGGGCCGAGCCGAGATCGGGGTGTCGATGAAGATTTCTCAAACCAAACCTCTCCCCGACAGGCGAGCCTTCAGACCTGCCAGCTAGATGAGAGCCTGCGAAGTGGGTCTACCTGGGGCCGAGCCGAGCTCGGGGTGTTGATGAAGATTTCTCAAACCAAACCTCTCCCCCACAGGCAAGCCTTCGAACCTGCCAGCTAGATGAGAGCCTGCGCAGCGGGTCTACCTGGGGCCGAGCCGAGCTCGGGGTGTCGATGAAGATTTCTCAAACCAAACCTCTCCCCCACAGGCGAGCCTTCGGACCTGCCAGCTAGATGAGAGCCTGCGCAGCGGGTCTACCTGGGGCCGAGCCGAGCTCGGGGTGTTGATAAAGATTTCGAGACATAAGGCCTATTTATCATTAAAATGAGAAAGCAGATGTCAGATCAAAGCAAGAAGAAGACATTGATAGCATTTTGGTATTACAATGTTTCGAAATGATAATATTTGATTACAACCGTACAATCCCCTTCTTCCCCTACGGGTAAAAGCGCTTTAGATCATCACCGCTCCAGGTGTTGATCAAGGTCCTTCCCTCCACATCCTGTAGGTAGTAACCTCCGTTTTCCAGGACCTCCTTTACTATGTAAGGTCCTTCCCAGCTGGGGTTGAGCATGCCAACTGGAGCCGACCTCCCTGCCGCATCAACCTTCTTCACCACCAGGTCCCCTTCAGCGAATTGCTTGATTCTAACATGTTTATCGAAGTAATTGGCCATTCGCCGCTTGGTCTCTTCCTGCCTGATGGCAGCAACGTCCCACAGCTCTTCTTCCATGTCTAGTGAGAGACGCAACTCTTCTTTGTTTCCCAATCTCCAGGCCTCATCTCCCTCGCCTGCGGTCACGACCCATGGGTACCTAACCTCGAACTCGACCGGGAAGAGAGCCTCGCACCCATGGGAGAGCTTAAAGGGGGTCTCACCGGTGGCCGTGTTCGGGGTCATCCGCAAGGCCCATAGGATGGAAGAGAGCTGCTCTACCCAGTTCCCCTTCAGGTTCTCCACCTTCTTCTTGAGCAAGTTCACGATAATCTTATTTGCCGCTTCCACCTGGCCATTGCTCTTGGGGTGATGGACATAGGCGAACCTGAGATCTTTCCCCTGCTGGGTGCAAAAGTTGATGAACTCCTCACTAGCAAACTGAGGACCGTTATCTGTCATTATCGCTCGGGGTAGCCCGTGCCTGCATATAATTTCTCCCCAAAATAAGTTCCTGATGACCTGAGAAGTGACCTTAGCTAGAGCCTTGATCTCCAGCCACTTGGAGAAGTAATCGATCATGACTAAGAGGAACCTCCTCTTTCCACTGGCCGGGGGAAAAGGCCCGACCAAGTCAGTCCCCAAAATGGCGAAAGGTCATGGCGACGTTATGCTCCTTAGTCTTTGAGCAGGCAAGAGCTGGAGGGGGGCGTTCAGCTGGCACTTTTTATATCTCCTCGCAAACTCTGCCGCATCCTTCCTCAAAGTCTGCCAGAAGTACCCTTGCCTGACCACCCTTGCCTCTAGAGTCCTTCCCTCCGAGTGACTTCTGCACTCGCCTGAGTGAATCTCACCAAGTATCTTCAGAACTTCTTCCTCGGTTGCACACCGAGCCAGGAGTCCCGACGACATCTTGTGATGTAACCCTCCTTCCCACATCAGGTAGTGAGCTGCCTTACGCTTGAAACTCCTTGCATCCCTTACTTCATTTGTCAGTTCGCCGGTTGATAGGAAGGTCACCAATGGGTCCACCCACGAGGGTCGCCGACCTACCTCCATCAGCTCTCCTTCTTCGAACGCTGGTCGGAATAGTTCGGTTAAGGTCCCTCCTCCTCGAGGCCCGAACTTTGCCAATCGGTCGGCAGCCACACTCTCCTCCCGAGGAACATGCTGGATTGAGAATGACCGGAAGCCTCCAATGATTGTCCTTACCTTAAATAGGTACTTTATGAGGGTAGGTTCCCGAGCTTCAAACTCTCCTCGAATCTGCGATGCCACCACCATCGAGTCCGTGAAAACCTCCACATCTTGGATACCAAGCTCCTTCGCAAACGAAGACCAGCTATCACGGCTTCGTACTCGGCCTGATTGTTGGTCACCGGAAAGTGATAGGCCACCGCCTGTTCTATTGCTACCCCCTGGGGGCTTACCAACATCACTCCTCCCCCCATGGAATGTTTTCCCGAGGCCCCGTCAACCATCACCTTCCACACCCCCTGCTGCTGCAACTCATCTTCCCCGAGTTCAACAATATAGTCCGTGAGAAAGTCCGCCACTGCTTGCGCCTTAATCGATAGTCTTGGGACAAAAAGGATATTGAACTCGCTAAGCTCAATGGACCACTTGGCCAGCCACCCCGAGTGCTCCACCCCTTCAAAGATCTTACGGAGAGGATGATCGGTTACCACCCTAATCGTGTGCGCTTGGAAATACGGCCGAAGATTTCTTGCCGAAACGATCAGAGCAAACGCTAGCTTTTCGAGGATGGGGTAACAGAGCTCCGCCTTCCTCAAGATCCGGCTTATGTAATAGATGGGTAGCTGCTTCTTCCCCTCTTCCCTGACTAGAATAGAGCTCACGTCTTCCGCTCCCACCCCGAGATACAGGGCTAGGTCCTCCCCTTATTTTGGGCTTTGAAGTAGGGGAGCCTGGGAGAGCTGTCTCTTCAGTCCCTTGAAGGCTTCCTCACATTTGGCTGTCCATTCAAACCTCTGGTTACCCCTCAACACTTTGAATAACAATGAACATTTGTCTCCAGACCGCGAAAGGAACCTGCTTAGTCCAGCTAGCTTGCCTGCCAAGCGTTGGACCTCCTTGGCATTGCGAGGTGATTCCAGGTCTAGGATGACCTTTACCTTATCCGGGTTAGGTTCCACCCCCGCCGGAGTCAAGAGATATCCGAGGAACTTCCCGCGGCTGGCCCCGAAGACACACTTCAAGGGGTTCAGCCTCATCTTGAACCTTCCGAGGGTGGCAAAGGTCTCTTCGAGGTCCCGCAGGTTTGAGCTCACACCCTTGATTTTTACCATCAGGTCATCGACATAAACTTCCAAGTTTCTCCCCCTCTACCCCTGGAAGACTCGATCCATCATGCGCTGGTATGTGGCTCCTGCATTTTTCAGCCAAAAGGGCATCATCTTATAGCTGAAGCATCCTTCCCTAGTGATGAAGGAGACGTCTTTGACGTCGGGGGGGGGGGGGGTGCATGCGAATTTGGTGATAACCTGAAAAAGCATCAAGAAAACTCATAACAGAAAAACCGACGGCTGAGTCAACCAGCGCATCGATTCGAGGCAGAGGGTAGCAATCCTTGGGGCACGATTTATTTAATAAAGAGAAGTCAATACACATGCGCCACTTCCCTTCCCCTTTCTTTACCATTACCACATTGGAGATCCAGCCTGGGTACTGGAGCTCCGAGATGAAGCCTGATGACTAGTTTTAGTCATCCTTTTTGGGGGTAATTAAGTAGTAAAAATTCCTAAGTTTTATTATAATTTTGTGTTTTTGTATGCTAGTTATGAAGTTGTTGTGTTATTATTATTATAATATAAGAATCTATAGTTTTATTATATATATTGTTGTTATTTTATATTTTATGTTATTGTTATGTTTAGTTTTATTTATAAATATTATTATCTTTGTTATAGTTTAGTTTTACACAATTAATGTTATGTTTAATGTTATGATTATTTTGTTTAGTTTTTATAACTAATTAATAGTATGAATTATTATGTTTAGTTTAATTTAATATCATGATATGTTATGTGTTTTAAAGTTTCTAATGTTTGTTTTATCTTGTTATGTGTAGGTTCAAGCCCACCTTTGAATCCATGTGCAGCCGACCCTCTACAACATGTGAAGCAGCCCTCATGCCTCCATGGTGCAGCCCGACCCTTCTTTGGTGCAGCCCTTCACTTGCAAGCCAGCCCGAGCCTCATTTGGAGCAACCCTCTACCCGAGCCCTACATGATGCAGCCCACTTGGAGCAGCCCTTTTCCCCAACCTGAGCCCACTAACAAGCCTACAAGCAGCCCATGCAGCCCCCAAACCTCAAACCCGACCACATACATACACCCTCCTCATTAATTTAATACATGCATGCATTTTCAATCCATGCATTGGCCGGCTCCCCTCTTCCTCCCCTCTCTCTCCATCAATTAATAAAATACATGCATGCATTCTCCCCCTATGTGGCCGACCACTCTCTTTCCCCCTCTATTTTATTTCGTTTTATTTCACATTCATTCCCCCCTCTCCATTTTATATTTTCTATGTCATTCCCTTTAATACAATACATGAATCTAGCCATTCTCTCTCCCCTCATTAAACTAATGCATGAACCTTTCTCCCCCTACATGGCCGGCCACCCCCTTATCTCCCCTTATTCAATTCCATCTAGAACCTTCTCCCTCTCTTATAAAAGGATCCTTTGCCTCTTGTTAAGTAAAGTAGTTTTTTAGTGAAGTGTTCGGGGAAGTTTTTGTTGTAGTTTTTAGAATGCTAATGTAGAGAGTTAGAGAGCAAGCTTCCATTTCAAGTATTTATTTTCTTGTTATTTTATTTCATTTCTCCAAGCAATAGTGTAGTATTTTTCATCTTTTTATGTACTCTTATTCCTAGTTTAATGATAATGCAATTTTCTTTTCTTTTGTTTTCTTCCTCTATTATGCGTTGCTAACTTTATTTTGTGCCCGATCGCGATAAGCTTTGCGATGAAATAACGCACCTTTTATTTTATGTTTGCATTTGTATTTTTTTATTTTTGATCCTTCCTTGATTTCTTTCGTATCGACTCCATATTGCTAGTATACGGTAGTAGATTCCGATCTCATATTTGAGTAGCCGAGAGGCTCGTGAATATGAAAGATCACTCAAGGAAGGAAGGAGTTGAACACAACCCTAGAGATAGGATGACGTAAATCCTCCGGATTGGAGTCAAATCCAATAGTACGGGTCACTTCGGTAATGCGACTTTAGGCCATTTTGACTTGTAAAGAGATTTCGGTCAAAACATCTATAAGTTAGGGGATTTAATGCTCTAGCGAGATTACTTCCTAATATCAGATCCGTCACGGACTTAATAGAATTGCAAATGTTAAACTAATTTATTTTGTTATTTTATTTCAAAGTGAATCGTCGATCGAGCACTCTTTTTCTTTAGCTTTATTTCTTCTCTTTTAATTAAGTTTATTTTATTTTCAAAACTCATCAATCGTTCGGTAGGATAATAGAGTCGTTGTGAGTAATAGTACTTGCCTGCCCCGAGTTTTTATACGACCTTGATTTATTTTTATCACTATACTATAAAACGATAGGTACACTTGCCTATTCGGATTGTAGTCTGTGAGACGATTTTCACGCATCAAGTTTTTGGCGCCGTTGCCGGGGAAATTTTTGGCAATATTACGAAAGCATCGAATTTATTACTTCTACTAAAATTAAAAAAAAATATTATTATTATATATATTATAATCAACCCACATCATCTAATTTCTACCCAACCTAAATTCTCTCGAAAAGGGTAAGGGGCTTTAAATGCCACCATTTTACCTAGTACCTTGCGAACCCTTCACCGGGTAGCCCTTGGGAAGTTCGGGAGCCAATCCAAAAAAAAATCCATTTTTCAAAAAAAAATATCAAAATTTTTTTTTATCTTTTTCTTTTTTTGTAACAGTTTATTTTTTTTATGGAATCATCGTATTTTTGTGCTTCTTGCGGGTCGCCCGACCACTTTTATTCTGAATGTCTTTCAGGAACCCCTCGCTCTTTTGATTTTAATTTTTTTGGGGAAGGTCAAAATGGCCAATTTGACCCTTACTCCAATTTTTATCCTACTTGGGAGATGGGGAACCCGTATTATTTTTTGCATGATTTTGCCCCGCAAAGCGCCGCGCCTCCAAATTTTAATTTTAATTAATTCTATCGATAATGGGTTTCTTGAATTGCAAACTTCTATTGATAATATTAATTCGCATTTCAAAACCGTTATGGATTATCTTTCTCGTGAGGTCGCATCTTTTTCTTCGTCTTCTTCTCCGTCTCCTCCAATTTCTTCATGTAATGAGTCACCGAATATCCCGACTTGTCTTGTTCCTCTCGAGGAGGATAACTATTCGGATATCCCGGATTGTTTCCTTCCTCCTTTGGAAGACACCTCTATGGATATTCCGGTGTGCTTCTTACCCGTTGAGGATGACGAGACGTCTCCTATTCCTCCTTCTGAAGATGTTTGTGATTCCATTACGCTTTCAACTTTAACTATTCCAAATTTTTCTATTTGTAGCGAATCTTTTTCTTCTTCTTCTTTTATTTTAGATAATTCTTCTTTAGTCCTCTCTACCCCTTCTTTTCCCAAAATTTCACAAGTTTCTCCTTCTCCTTGTCAAATTTCCGTTGATGAATTTTTTTTTCTACTTCTTTTATTCCTCTTTCTATTTCTTCTTCTTTTTCTTCCTCTTCTTTTGATGACCCCTTCTTTCCCGTTTTACATACGGCGGAGTTCTTCTTTAACTCCGTCCATTCATTTTTGGGCGTCATTCCCTTGAAGATTCCACCACATGTCGGTGCGCTTCTTCAATTTTTCTTTTTTTTTGATTTACTCCCCTAAGTGCATACTTAGGGAGTTACCTCTTCATTTCAGTTTTTATTTTCCATTTAGCTAACAAATAACGTCGGGCTCAGACGACGTTAAACAAAGAGCGCTCTTGGGAGGCACCCCTTGCCTATCCTTTTTCTTTTTTTTGTTTGCTTGTTTTGTTTTGCAGGAATAAAACCTCCGGCGGTTCGTTTGGCTTCATCATTTCCTCTCTTCCTTAGGCCTGAGCCGGTGTCCAGCTCAAGCATGGGGGAGCAACATCTGCATTCGGCCTTCCGAATCCGGGAAAGTCGTTTTCTTTTTATTTATTTACTTCATTGCCCCCTTCCCTTTCTTCTTCTTTTTGTTTTTTTTGTTTTTATTTTTCATTGAGGGCAATGAAAGGTTTAAGCATGGGGGAGGGTTTAGTTAGTTTCTTTCTTCCTTTTTCTCTCAAAAATCCAAAAAAAAAAAAAATCTTTTGCTTTCTTCAAATAAAAATTTCCAAAAATTAGTATAGTTTTATTAAGTCTTTAGTACCGCTTTTATTTAGCCTTATCAAAAACCCAAAAAAAATTTAGAAAAATCAAACATTCCAAAAAAAGATTATATTTCAAAAACCCAAAAAAAATTGAAAAATGTCAACAAATCAAAAAATATAATAAACCTCATGCTTTGCTTTTTGTTATTTTTCAGAAATTTAGTTTGAGTTTGTTTATAAGCATTTTGTTATTTTATTTGCTAATCTTTAATTTCATCATATTTAGTTAAATTTAATATTTAGTGATTTAGTTTTGAGGATAATCTTATGATTTTAAATTGCTTAGAGTAATTTATTTAGCACTTTTTCTCTTTTATTTTAAATAGTTTCAATTTTGTAGTAATTTTGCTTAACAATTTGGATTCTAATGATTATTACCTCATGCTTTTAGATTCTTAGGAAATCTCAATCTACTAGTAGTTGCTCTTTAGTATTTTAGTTTATTTTCTAAAAATCTTGTTTAACCCCTTATACTTACCCAATTCTCTTTTTTCTATTATTTGTTAGATCATATGTCATGGGAATAAGGAGATGTTAGTTCCTTATTCTCTGGTACACATATGCAACCCAAATGAAGAGAGAAATTAAAAGTTCATATATGTCGGGGGAAGTGATAGGATGTTAGTCTATCATTTTCTGGTATTACATATATATTATTTTAAAAAAAAAATTTGGTGGGGTGTGAAAAAATATAATGATGATCACCTCCAATCAAAGACCTCTTCATGTTAATTTCTTCCCTAAACCCCTTAGCCAATATTATTGTCTTAGTCTTTAAATTAAAATATTGGGAGAGCATAAGTAGTAGGTTGTAATTTTTTTCCATAAGTTTCTTTCAAGTTAAGGTTTTTATAATTTCAATCTAACCTTGTTTGCATTTTACTCTATTTTGAGTGCTAGTTTTGACTAGATTTTGATGTAAATAAATTTTTAGTTTAATTGAAAATTTTATAATGTCTTATAAATATTTCTCTTACTTTTGCTCTGGAATAGCAAAAGTCTAAGCATGAGGGAGTTTGATTACTAGTTTTAGTCATCCTTTTTGGGGGTAATTAAGTAGTCAAAATTCCTAAGTTTTATTATAATTTTGTGTTTTTGTATGCTAGTTATGAAGTCGTTGTGTTATTATTATTATAATATAAGAATCTATAGTTTTATTATATATATTGTTGTTATTTTATATTTTATGTTATTGTTATGTTTAGTTTTATTTATAAATATTATTATCTTTGTTATAGTTTAGTTTTACACAATTAATGTTATGTTTAATGTTATGTTTATTTTGTTTAGTTTTTATAACTAATTAATAGTATAAATTATTATGTTTAGTTTAATTTAATATCATGATATGTTATGTATTTTAAAGTTTCTAATGTTTGTTTTATCTTGTTATGTGTAGGTTCAAGCCCACCTTTGAATCCAAGTGCAGCCGGCCCTCTACAACATCTGAAGCAGCCCTCATGCCTCCATGGTGCAGCCCGACCCTTCTTTGGTGCAGCCCTTCACTTGCAAGCAAGTCCGAGCCTCATTTGGAGCAGCCCTCTACCCGAGCCCTACATGATGCAGCCCACTTGGAGCAGCCCTTTTCCCCAACCCGAGCCCACTAACAAGCCTACAAGCAGCCCATGTAGCCCCCAAACCTCAAACCCGACCACATACATACACCCTCCTCATTAATTTAATACATGCATGCATTTTCAATCCATGCATTGGCCGGCTCCCCTCTTCCTCCCCTCTTTCTCCATCAATTAATAAAATACATGCATGCATTCTCCCCCTATGTGGCCGGCCACTCTCTTTCCCCCTCTATTTTATTTCTTTTTATTTCACATTCATTCCCCCCTCTCCATTTTATATTTTCTATGTCATTCCCTTTAATACAATACATGAATCTAGCCATTCTCTCTCCCCTCTTTAAACTAATGCATGAACCTTTCTCCCCCTACATGGCCGGCCACCCCCTTATCTCCCCTTATTCAATTCCATCTAGAACATTCTCCCTCTCCTATAAAAGGATCCCTTGCCTCTTGTTTTAAGTAAAGTAGTTTTTTAGTGAAGTGTTTGGGGAAGTTTTTGTTGTAGTTTTTAGAATGCTAATGTAGAGAGTAAGAGAGCAAGCTTCCATTTCAAGTATTTATTTTCTTGTTATTTTATTTCATTTCTCCAAGCAATAGTGTAGTATTTTTCATCTTTTTATGTACTCTTATTCCTAGTTTAACGATAATGCAATTTTCTTTTCTTTTGTTTTCTTCCTCTATTATGCGTAGCTAACTTTATTTTGTGCCCGATCGCGATAAGCTTTGCGATGAAATAACACACCTTTTATTTTATGTTTGCATTTGTATTTTTTTATTTTTGATCCTTCCTTGATTTCTTTTGTATCGACTCCGTATTGCTAGTATACGGTTGTAGATTCCGATCTCATATTTGAGTAGCCGAGAGGCTCGTGAATATGAAAGATCACTCAAGGAAGGAAGGAGTTGAACGCAACCCTAGAGATAGGATGACGTAAATCCTCCAGATTGGAGTCAAATCCAATAGTACGGGTCACTTCGGTAATACGACTTTAGGCCATTTTGACTTGTAAAGAGATTTCGGTTAAAACGTCTATAAGTTAGGGGATTTAATGCTCTAGCGAGATTACTTCCTAATATCGGATCCGTCACGGTCTTAATAGAATTGCAAATGTTAAACTAATTTATTTTGTTATTTTATTTCAAAGTGAATCGTCGATCGAGCACTCTTTTTATTTTACTTTATTTCTTCTCTTTTAATTAAGTTTATTTTATTTTCAAAACTCATCAATCGTTCGGTAGGATAATAGAGTCGTTGTGAGTAATAGTTCTTGCCTGCCTCGAGTTTTTATACAACCTTGATTTATTTTTATAACTATACTATAAAATGATAAGTACACTTGCCTATTCGGATTGTAGTCCGTGAGACGATTTTCACGCATCAAAGCCCACCTCCAAGAGCTTTCTGACTTCTTCGTGGATGGGCTCCTTTAGCTTGGTGGCGATGGCCCTCATCTTTTGGCGTATGGGGCGAGTCCGGGGGTCCAGGTTCAGGAGATGGCAGGCAACATCCGCGTCGATTCCTGGCATGTCCGCCGCGCTCCAGGAGAAGATGTCGACGTTGTTTTGGATGCAAGCCCTCATCTACTCGTGGTCCTCGAGGCTCAGGCCTCCACTAATACACACCCTCTGCACCTGCCCTGCCTTGGTGGAGACCTCCATCTCCACAACTTCCTCGGCCGGCTCCAACCACGACTGCTCCCAGCCATCCCTTGCTTCCTCCTCAAACTCCAACTCTTCCCCTCCTACAGCTTCCATTGCCTCCTCCGGCCTCTCCTCCTGGAGTTGATGGATCTCCACGCTCCTCGGGGCCCCCTGCTCAACTCTCGCGACTTGGCCCTCCTCTTCTTCATCCATCCCTTCCTCCAGACCCTCTTGCTCCTCCTCCATCTCCATCACCTCCTCCAGGCTCTCTTCCTTTTGTGGCTCAACTTCCCCCCCCTCCGGGCCTTCTTCTCAGCTTCTCCTACCACTTGCCCCTCCACCTCCGGGCTCACCTTCTCCTACTTTGCTAGCTCCCTCTCCATCTCTTCTGCCTCTGCCATCCAAGTCACAGCATTAACCGCCGTCACATAGCATTGTCTTGCCTCCTTTGGATCACCCCTGATCCTGACCTATACCCCTCCGTTGTTGAACTTGAGACATTGGTGAAATGAGGAGGGGACGCAGCGAAAGGCGCTGATGAGGGGACGCCCGAAGATGGCGTTGTAACTGCTTGGGGCGTCTACTATCACGAACCTACAGTTCCGTGAGACTCCTCCCAGCTTCACATGCAGTCCTACCCCTCTCTCTACTTCTTTCCTCTCTCTAGAAAACCCGAACAATGGTCCATCTGAGGCTAGGACCCTCTTCCCTTCAACCTTCATCTCATCGAAGGCCCTCTTGAAGATGACGTTCACCGAGCTCCCATATTCCACTAGTATCCTGGAGACAGTGAAGTTCTCCATCGCCGTCTGGATCACCAGGGCATCGCAGAACGGGTATTCGAAGTCCGGCATATCCGCGGATGAAAAGATGATCTTTTCCTTCTGGAGGGAGAGCTAAGGAGGTCGAGGCGACCCCCCTGCGGAACATGGTTTGAAGGCTCCCCTTGCGGGTTACCTCAATCCCCACCCATCCGTGGATCACCCCGATCCCTCCTCGGGTCCTCACATCTACCTGGTCCTTGCATCTATCTTCCTCCCCTCCCTGCTGCACTTCCACAATCCTTACAGGCGGATCTTGTCTCCCTATTCCTCTAGCTTCCCTCATCTCCAAGAACTCCGGGCAGGTGGCCATCGCGTGACCTTCCTCATGATGGAAGTCACAAAAGGGTAATGCCACCCTGCCCCCTTCCTTCTCCTCCTCCTCTTCTCCCAGCTCCCCGGATTCTTCTTCCTCCTCCTCTTCCTCAACCGACCTCCATTGCTTCTTGCGGTGGTGGGAAGTGACCCCTCGGCCCCTGTCTCCACACCTGCTGGTCAAACCTTCTTGGTTCCCGAAGATTATCTCTTCCCTAAAAACCTCCTCCTTGGCCTTGGGGGCGACCCTCCTGAGGCCTCCAACCCAAACGGTTATTCAGCTCCTGGGCTCTCCATCCCCGTTATTGCCCCTGCCCTCGGGGCTCTTCTCTTCTTATTTCTTCCCTTTGCTCCCTCTGCTTTCCTGCTGCTAGTTCTTTATCATATTTTGCCAACCGGTCCAGCTTCCTGGCAAACGCCGGGTTCGCCCTCTCGAAGTCTATCTCTTTCGCCGCCCTCTCCATGAGCTCCTCAAAAGAGAGGGGGGCACTCTCTTCAACTCCATGCTAAAAAACCCTGGCCTCAGCACCATGGTAAAGGCAAGCATCAATGCATACCCCGGGACCTCTTAGACCAGGAGAATTTCCTCTTGGAACCGGTCAACATAGTGGCCCAACGTCTCATCTTGCTTCTGCCTCATCGCGAACAGGCACTCGGCTTCCTTCTTCCGCTTCTTCGATGTCGAGAACCTCAACAAAAAACCCCGACGCAGATCCTCGAAGCTTTAGATTGAGCTTGCCAACAACTAGTGGAACCAGTCCCTGGCCTTCTCCTTCAATGTGATGGCAAAAAGCCGACACTTGAAGGAATCAGACATCTGCCTAATTGACACCACATCCTCGAACCATTGTACATGCTGCACTTGGTCGTCCTTCCCCAAGTAGAAGGACATGTCAGGTTCCCGGAACCCCTCTGGTACCGGGGATGAGACGATGAGCTCGCTAAAGGGGGTCTCGCCCCCTTCCTAGCGAGAAGGCACGTCTCGCGACCTCGGCTGGCTGGAACGATCCGCGAGATCAGGCCCATAACATCTCCCGCACCGTCGCTTCCCTCTCGCCCACTTCTACCGGAACCCCTTTCCGAGGCGCTGCCATGGGAAGAGTTCCCGCGCTGCCACGTCTCTCTCGCCACCTTCCATCGGGATCTCCTTTCCAGGGCGCTGTCTAGGGGCATTCTCGCCCAGAAGTGGGACCACCTCCACCGGAACCTGAGGCGTCTCCCACTCACTCCTTCACGAGAAGGCTAAGCTGATGGTCTGTAGGACTTCTTGCCTGAAGTCCTCCAACATTTTCCTCGTCGCTTCCTCCCCCGGGGTGGGGATACCCCCCAAGCCGGATCCTTCACCTTCACCTCCAGTCATGGGACCAAACTCAAGACTTTCTTGTACTGGCTGTCTTCCACGCTCACCCTACTAGAATTATTGAAGCCAAAATTGACCTCAATGGGAGTTCAAAAACCAGGGTGAAGCCGACACCTACTTCCCTAAAGCCTCGACCCTCGACTGGCTGCTAAGGTCAAAAGACTGACCCAAAGCCTTAGCTGGGAGGTCCCACCTCACACCAGGAAGATCTCTAAGAGCTTCCTTTCCAAAGCCAAAAGCTGGGCTAGGAGCTCCTCAGAAGACACTGGATTCAGAGAAAAATGAGAGTCTGTAAGACCCCCTTTTTTTGATTCAAAACTCGGGGTCTTATGCCCAGAACTGCCGCTTTGCGGTGAAACCTTCGCACCCGGGAAGGTCGTCACTACAACGCGCCAATTCTGCCGGCCTTTTCGATCACAATCAAGTAGCAAGTAGTAAAGAAAGAGAAATGCAGTCCACAATAATAAATCACATATAAATAAACTCCACGAAGGAAGCGTCCACAGTATAACATCAGAGTAAAAACAGAGTACTGAAAGGAAAAAGGACTTAAGCCCAGTACAACAACACCTCACTACATGGTCACTCAAACGGAAGCTGAAAAACAAACTGCTACTAAGAAACGGAACTCACGGTCCCGGCTGTATGAACTCCTGAGCTAGACTGCCCTGTCTCCAAGCGCACCGGCCTCCTGGGCTGCTCCTCTGGGCTGGGCTCCACGATTCCCTAAAATAATGTGGTCCGAAAACCGTTAGTCTATAAGACTAAGCCCTAACATCCCCCACCCCTTCCTCCATGCCCTAAGGCACCGAGCGGAGAGGAAGAAAGGGGAGGGCATGAAGGTGGAGAGTAGTCAAAAGTAGATGACGGTGGACCTAACTAGCAAGTTATGACAGGCGAACAATATAAGTGTTGTAATAGGTAAAACAGGAAGGTAAGTAAGTAAGAAATTAAACCTTCACTTATGTGAGTACACATAAGCCAAGGGGTCTTTTACAAGGCTCCCATCGTATAAATGTCACCTTCCACTTATACGGTGGGGTGTCGGTTATCACAAGCATTATTTAAATATTTAAAATGACCTTAATCTATAAAACTTGCCCACACAAGCTTATAGACAAAGGGGTCGTTTTGCAGGTCCTAATGTATAAGCGTCCCATTCCACTTATACATTAGGTGTCAAGGTTCTCATGAATGATTATGTATGCAACTATATGGTGGGTTAATGATGTTCATGCAGTGCAACTCACCCACACGACTTTGTGTACACAAACCTTTAGTTCCCCCTTTCAGAGCCATTACCTCCCAGGATACCTCCGTAGTGGCAGACGGAAGAGGTGGGTTGGGCCTCGCCCACCTCAAAACCAGTATAGCACTACCAGTCTGACCTATCGTACGCCTCAACGCTTGGTGCACTAAGCGGACTCCTGCGCACTATTGCCGACTGGACCGCCGGACTTAAGTTTGGCGAAGTGTAAAACCACACTTGCCGAGTCAACGATATTGGTGTCGGTGTAACGAACTCCCCAATATCGAAGACCCACCACCTTAAAGTTTCCTATTTATGCACATGCAACATTTAATATAAGAGGTCAAGAGTAAAGCTCCCGGACCAAACCGTCCGGCTCAACCACAAACCGAGACTAAGCTCCCCGGACTAAACCGTCCGGCTCAATTCCAAACCTCATCCCTTTGAGCACCGCGGGATGGCGCCCCTTTGAACACCTCGGTACGACTTAACCTTTTCCAAATGTCTATCTAACTCGTGTGTGAAGTGTAAACCTATTTCAACTAATTACACTTTTGATTTATTTAAGATTTACGTTAGCCCAGGACTGCCTCCGGATTATGCCCCGTGAAGGGTTCTCAATAGGCACTAGGAACCAAGACGGCGACATTACGGCCCGAAGTTCCCTTTCGCAAGGCACTTATTGTTATTGGTTGTTTTTCCCTTACCCGTTCCCTTTATAAATTGCATCAAACTAAACATAGGGTGAATTTGACTCTTCACTCTTACGGGGACAACGATCTTTCGTCGGTCCCGCGCACCTTCTAGAGCGCATCAACTCATTCCTCACCACACTTGAAACCTCCTATGGTGATCCATCCACTTTCTTTAAATCCACCCAACACAACCTGTCCTTACGCTAACCCAAACCTTATCCTGTTACACATTTCCCAAAATCACTAATTACAGACCACCCTATACAATATGATGTCTATGATAGGATGTCCTTTGTGTTTTCATCTGAATGACCTAAGTTATTTACTGGGGGCCTATCACGACATAATTGAATCAATTCCCGGTTATAACAATTTTCTCAATTAATCCATTAATTAATTAATTTTCCTAAGATCCAAGGTCTACTAAATTTGAACAGGGAGTATACTTTTCAGTCATGGGTAAATCATAATAAATTTAAGATAAATTCTACTATATCTAAAAATGATGTATCCAAGGTTTGGCAATTTTTTTACTAAGGTCTAAGGAGCCTAAACATATTTTAGCAATAATTCATTTCTTTCATGTCTAATGAATAAACTACATCAAATCTTCATTTAAATAATTTGGATTAATTACAGTGTACTAATGATACCATGAAAACAGTACTAGATAAGTTTCATAATTTTCCTACTGGAAATTAATTTACAATAAATCATTTACTAAATTCTTAATCTAGCATGCTTGTGAATCAAGTACTATATTCATAACTTCAAAAATCCTGAATAAATTCCCACTGGTACATATTGGTTTAAGAACCCTATTTACCAAATTTCATAATTTTCCAAAAAATATTTAAGCCATAATATATTTTAAAACCATAAAACCTTTTTATAACACTTTAGAAAGAACTACTAGATTTCTTCAACATAAAATTAAACTAAAGATTCAAGAGCATTCCTACTGGCCAACAACATCTAATTCCAGAGTTTCATGGGGTCTTATTTGACTTAAAAATCTTTAATAAATAAAATATCAAATAGGACTATACCCACATTCATAAGTGAAGTACTAGAAATAATTATCCAAAAATTCTAGTAAAATCATCCAAGGGTCCTAACTACCCTAGAAACACTATACCCAAGTTTCATAGCTTTTAAATGAATTTAAGTTACTGTTTTGACCTAAAAGCCCTTCTATCCTAAAACAAGGGTTTAGGTTTTGAGGTACCTACCTACCTCTAAATTCAACCAGAGGGTTAAATACCCATTAAAAACCTCTCCACCAAATCTCAAGGCCATACAAGGGCATTTGCCCCTATGTCCTTCACAAGCCCCCAAAGTCCTCATTTAGGGTTTGAACCTGGGCCCTTGGGTAAACTCACCCTAATCCATCCCATCTTCCCCAAGGGAGTTCTTAGGACCATTTTAAACCAGTGGTCATAATCTCAACCTCTGTTGAGGTGAGATGATCACTGAAGTGTCAAAAGT
Source organism: Platanthera zijinensis (assembly GCA_039513925.1). Taxonomy (NCBI): domain Eukaryota; kingdom Viridiplantae; phylum Streptophyta; class Magnoliopsida; order Asparagales; family Orchidaceae; genus Platanthera; species Platanthera zijinensis. The sequence continues at coordinate 188,915,682 of CM077087.1, forward strand.
ACCTTTTCCCTAAATTTCCCTTCACTAGGTCAAAACTAGGGTTTAGGGCAAAAACCCTAGGTTACACTTTCTTAAATGGTCTCCAATTTTTACAAGAGCTAGGTCTAGGTGATATTAAGTCCCTGTCCAAAATTCAAAGCATTTGGACCAAGGGTTAGGTGTGGGAAATTATTTAAAAATCTGTCCTATATATAGGGCCTACCCTAGAACAATGGCCCTACAAGTCAGTAGCCTTGTCCTATAATTTTCCATAACATATCAAACTGTAGATAATAAAAAGGCCTACAACATTTATATTGATCATTTTTGATGAACATGCCCCTAAAGGGCATAAATAATTTTTAGAATGAATCTGCCCTAGTTTTAGGACATACCCATATTAAAATGACCCTACAGGTCTAGGTTCTGTACCAAATTCTCACCACAGCATATCAAATTGTAGGTATTTAAAATACCTAAAACTTTCATGTTATAACCTTTTTCAGGAGGTGTCTTGAAGTGGCCTTAATTTCATTTACAGTTAATCTGTTTAAATTAAATACAGAAATTGAATATAATAAATCATTAAATCATATTTTAGGGTTGCACGGATCTTAAAGCAGATCTGACGGGAGCTGTACTTCATCTTCTCCAAAACGCCAAAACCAGAACTGTGGAGGGTGGTGTTCACGGGGCTATTCCCGGCCACTAGAGGCGCCACCACCAGGGATTCACTCCTATATGTCCCCGGTGGTGGGGGCTTGCCTTGCCGGCGGTTAGGGCGGCCGGCAGTGGCGGCGACGCCCTACCCGAGTCCACCAAAAAATCCATTAAAATGGTGTTTTTTCTAGGTTTGCACTCCACCCGATCAGCTCGTTTGAGCCCGGGCTTACTCCTAACATGTTTAAGATCTAAGCATGAGAGAAAGGGAGTGAGGGAGGACCTGAGTTCGGGCTTGGATGCGAATAGACCAGCGGGAATGCATGGTGGCGGCGCTGGCGGCATTTCCTCTCCTTGGTGGCTCCGGCAACAGTTCTCTCCTCCTTCTCTGGTTTCGAAAATGGGTCGCCCCTCTATCCTAAGTGAGTATATAAGGAGGAGAGGGGAAGAGGGGGGGGGGGCAGTCTCATCCAAGAGGCAAATGTCTCTTCAAAGGGGTGGGGTCGGTTAGAGGTTGTTGGGATTTGTCTCCACAATACCTCAGATTTGTGGGAAGTCAGACCTGGAACTAAGATGAATTAAGTTGTATTTGATATTGTGTTTAAGTTACTTGTGCGCAGGACTCTATTGCCATGTGTAGACCAATGTCAGTCTATAGTGGGTCATCAAACACAGGACCATACAATGTAATCCCTCATTGTGTGATCCAAGGTGTTGACTCACGTATAGTCTCTCTATTGAGATACACTTCATCTAGATGCACTTGGACTCATGGACAAAGAAGGATAGAAGACCTAATTCCAAGGATTCTACTAAGTCCACATACTCGAGTAATATACTCCATATACTCGAGTAGGTGACTTAGTACTCGAGTAGTTGACTTAAGCATGCTCGAGAAAAATCCCTTTTACTTAAGTATATAAGTGTATACTCGAGTAGATCTTCATATACTCGAGTGAGTAAATTTATATATACTCGAGTAAATGGTTTGATACTCGAGTAGGTCTAAGTTATATACTCGAGTAAAGGATTCTGTTGTTATCTGGAAATTATCCTAAGTATACATACTCGAGTACTCCTTTGGTATACTCGAGTAGGTTACTTGTTACTCAAGTAGGTTAACTCTCTTACTCGAGTAGTCCTCGAGTTACTCGAGTAGATGCTTTATTTACACTCGAGTAAGCCTGGACTGGATATATAAAGGAATTTCTCTAAGTCTATATACTCGAGTAGACTCTCTACACTCGAGTAATAGCTCAGATACTCGAGTAGTTGACTTCCTCTGTTATACTCGAGTAAACTGTCTTCCAAGTACTCGAGTACCTCCTTTCTATCTACTCGAGTAACACCATCCTTTTATCCTGAGAATTCCTCTAAGTAGATATACTCGAGTAATCAACTTCTTTATACTCGAGTAGATCTTTTCTGTCACTCGAGTAGTTGAACCCAGATACTCGAGTATGTTGAAACTCTTTCACTCGAGTATGCTTCTCTTCTAGTTACTCGAGTAGCAGATAGACATATACTCGAGTATATCATTTCCTCTCGTATATATGACTCTGATTTTTCCTGAAAATCGCTAAGACCCGAATTCCAAAGTAATTTTTGAATTCCTCTTTTCTGATTGGTCCACGTATCATCGTTAATTACGATTATGACCGTTATCAGTCTCCTATAAAAGGGATACGTGATTAGACCTAATCTAATAAGAAAAAGAAAAGGAATTATCAGAGAATAAGTTTTTCGAGATCTACAAGCCGCCGCCGTCGACATCGTTACCTCTCGGAAAAGTCTGAATCACTGAAGCCGCCGCCGCCGTTGATCTTCATCGTGCTCGTGCTGAGTTTCTGATTCCTGATTCAGATCTAAGTTTTCTTCTTCTGATCGTGATCAAGTTTTGCTTCTCATCATCTTCTACATCCGATCGGGAGAAGTCAAAGAAGTTTTCAGATCTAGGGTTGCCGTGTTCTTCTTCGATCTTTCTGAAAAAGCCACAACAACAAAGAGGAAGATCAAGGCTGAACTATTCAGATCTGAGAATTCACTGTTTGTATTATTTGAGTTATATTTCAAACATTTTTATTGTAGGAGAAATTCTCTCCGAGATTTATAGGAAGTTTTAATCTTCCGAGTGTAGATCCATTTTGGGATCGAGTTTTGTAGGAACGTTGTTCCGAGGTGTAGGATCGTTTTGATCCGAGATAGTGGAGTAGCCAAGTCTAGTGGTTTACTAGATTGGTGAGGAAAGTGGACGTACCCAAGGTTGGGGAACCACTATAAATCTTTTGTCATCTGTGATTGCTTGGTATTGTGCTGTGCTAGTTCCCTAATTTTTTATTCCGCAAATAGACGCACATCTCACCTATTCACCCCCTCTAGGTGATTTAGGTAGACAACTTCCTCTCTCAATTGGTATCAGAGGGGGAGGTTGATCGTTAAGAGGTTAACACCTTGATCTGATCCCACCCGAGTTGTCTTTTGAGAAATATCAAGCATGAGTAAGTCTAAAGATTTTGCCAAGCTTCCCATTTGCACCAAGAATAATTTTCCTATGTGGAAGGAAAGAGTTAGGTTCTTCATGGAAGCTGTGGATCCTCGGATCTTCATGATTGTTGAAGAAGGTCCGCATGTTCCTATGGTTGCCTCTACTATAGACTCATCCAAACAAGTTCCTAAGAAGCTGATGGACTTGGATAAAGACGAGATTGCACTTGTCTCCCTCGATAAGAAAGCCAAAAATATAATAGCAAGTGCAATCGATGACTCAATGCTGCAGAATCTCATCCATTGCAAATCTGCCAAGGAGATGTGGCAATCCCTGGTGACTTTGATGGAAGGCACTGAAGAAGTGAGGGATGATCGGAGATCCCTTCTGAATCAAAAGTATGAAGCCTTCCGGCAAGGTCACAAGGAAGCCATAGCTGACACGTTCGAGAACTTTTTCAAGATAGTGAATGGCCTAAGAGTTTATGGCCGAGTCTTCACCAACGGAGAACTGAATGAAAAATTCCTAAGATCCCTAACCAAGGAATGGGATAACAAGGTATGCGCTATTCGGGAGTTTGGAAGGTTAGCCGAGACGGACCCGCAAAATCTGTTCGGAAAGCTAATGTCCTATGAGCTTCAAATCAATTCTAGAAAAGCTGAAGAAGAGATGAGCAGGTCCGGATCCAAAGAGAAGTCTGTTGCTCTGAAGGCAGACAGCTCAAGGAAGATTAAGGCTAGCTCTCCTGCCCCAGCTCCTGAAGCTGATGATGAAGATTCGTCTGAACCAAGCTCTTCTGGCTCAGAGCTATCTGAAGGAGAGTTTTCTCTACTCTCAAGGCAGTTCAAGAAATTCTTGAACAAAAAGAAGCAATGGAAAGGCAAGGATGCCTCATATAGAAGATCACACAATGATGGTGATCGTCAGAAAAAGAGCTCAAGCAGCCACGACAGGTATGGCTCGAAACCGAATAAACATTATTCCACTGATATTGTTTGTTATTGCTGCAACAAGCCAGGTCACGTCATTGCGGATTGCCCCCATAAGAAGAAAGAGGGCGGCAAGAAAGAAGACAAGAAGTCCTACAACAGGAAGAGGACAGAAAAGAGTTTGTTAGCTAAGAAGAGCAAAACTCTCAGTGACTCCGACTCATCCGAGTTAAGTGCAGAAGAGGAAGAAGCTTACTTTGGGCTAATGGCTCTAACAGATGATGAGCAAGTCCCCCAGCTCACTGGGGAGGTAAAATCTCACACCCCTCTTTCGGACTCTGATGATGACAATGAACCAGAGGGCTATCCCTCTGAGGATGAATCAGAACTCATGATACAATATCAGGAGTTACTCAAGGCTTACGACAAATGTCTCCAAGTCGTGAAAACTCAAGCTAGGGAGATAAAATCTCTAAAAGCTTCAGAGAGCAACCTTAGAGAAGAAGTCTCTAAGACTGACTCTCTCAAGGAAGACTTCGATAAATCTATCGAAGAATACAACAAGGCTCTCGGGCACCTTGACCTTAAAGAGAAAATCATCAAGGAATTGGAAGAACAACTCTTGGCTGAGAAGAAGCTTGTAGAAAGCTTCTCGAAGCCTAAGACTGTGCTTCCTATGATTGCTGAATTCTCAGCTAAGGCAAGTGGTGCCGGTCTAGGCCACAAAGGAGCTCCTAGTAAATCTTCTAGGAGAAACAAGGCCAAGAGGAGAAATAAGGCGGCCAAGAAGGCCTCTGCCGAAGAGAAAGGGAAAGCTCCCTTGGAGCCAGTCGCGTTCAAGAAAGTCATCTTTCCTACGAACGATCTTGACTACGAATCCACCTATGGTCACTTTAGCAGGCCTATCCTTGAGAAGCCTAAGACAAGATACCAAGGTTGGACTCGCCTTCGCAACTTTGGTGAGAGCGTTTTCAAGGAACCTTATGAAGAGATTCAACTTCAGAGCTATGGACCTTATGTTCATGGTCATAATATTAAGAAGGCACCCAAAGTGAAAGTTGTTGTAGAAAAGCCGAAGATGGAGAAGACTTCATGCACGTGCCATCATCATGAAGCCTCCACATCTAAAAATGCTGCCCCTGTTGGACATCCTCTCGAGGTAGTCAAGCAGGAGAAGATGAGGCAAAGATACAACAAATTTGACTGTTGGTGCTGTGGTAGAGTTGGTCACTTTGCCATCGATTGCTGGTTCTATCCCAAATATGCTGCAACTCCTCAAGTTAGCAACATGAGAATGACCACTCATGAGGCTAATCCTCGTAGGGGGAGTATTCTAACTCGAGACCAAGGACCCAACCTCGTTTGGGTTCCTAAGGCTAAGTGATTTTGATTGCAGGTATGTCCAAAGACCGCTAAAATGCCAATCTGGTACTTGGACAGTGGATGCTCTCGGCATATGATCGGGACTAGAAGCCTACTTCAAAACTACTCACCAGTATTGAACGGACCAAAGGTCATCTTTGGAGGTTCAGACCGTGGAATCACTAAAGGCTACGGTATGATTACTAACGGTAATGTATCCTTTTCGGATGTAGCTTATGTTGAAGGATTGGAACACAATCTCATAAGTATAAGCCAACTGTGCGACAAAGGATACATAGTAGAATTCCATGCTGATAAGTGCCTGATAAAATCCCTTACCCATATGGAAACGATTTTATCAGGTACTCGAAGCAGAAACATATTTTGCTTAAATTTCATTTGTATCGATTCATCTACACCAGTATGCTTCTTGGCAAGAGATAGTGCATCTCTTGGTGACCAATGACACAAGAGATTAACACATATTAATTTCAAAACTATCAATAAATTATTCTCTAAAAACCTAGTACGTGATGCCCCGAATGTCAAGTGCGTTAAGGAAAGACCTTGTCCTGCATGCGTAAAAGGCAAGCAAACAAGGAGTAATTTTAAAAGCATTATAGGCAAAGATTCTAATAGATGTTTACATCTACTGCACATGGACTTGTTCGGTCCACTGCAAGTTAGAAGTTTGGGAGGTAAGGATTATACGTTGGTTATTGTTGATGATTACTCACGATTTGCATGGGTATTCTTTCTGAAACACAAGTCAGATACCTTCGATATCTTTACTAATTTTGTTAGGCAAATCCAGAATGAATATAACTGTTCAGTAGTCAAAATCAGAAGTGACAATGGAACAGAATTCAAATCTGGGGCCATGACAGAATTTTGTGAAAGCTTAGGTATCTTTCATGAGTTTTCCTCTCCTCGCACTCCACAGCAAAATGGAGTGGCTGAGAGAAGGAACAGAACCCTCATAGAGGCCTGCAGAACCATGTTAAGTGATGCCTCACTTCCGGAATACTTCTGGGCTGAAGCCGTTAACACTGCATGCCACGTGCAAAATAGAGCGCTCATAAACAAAGACCACGATAAGACACCGTACGAACTTTTAAAAGGCAGGAAACCGACCATTTCCTATTTTAGAATCTTTGGCTGTAAGTGCTTCGTACTTAACAACGGCAAGTATCACACTACCAAGTTTAGTGAGAAAAGCTTTGAAGGTATTTTTGTAGGGTATAGTAGCCATAGTAAGGCATATAGAATATTTAATAGAAAAACTCTGGTTGTAGAAGAATCTATACATGTTGTATTTGATGAGACGAGCTTGCTGCAAAGCAACTCCTCTAGTGTGTTCATTGAAGCTGCAGGTACAAAGTTAAAAGAGATAAGCTTGGATGAACCTATTGAAGATGGAGGTGATAAATTCATAAATATCACCACCCCAATCCCTATTGGAGAGGTAGATGATCCAGATGATGAAATCACTCCAAATGGTGAAATCACTCCAGTGATTCAAGACAATCCAGATGCAAGAACTCTAGAGCTCAGACATCTGAAGGATCACCCAGTGGACCAAATCATAGGAGATCCCCGGGATGGTGTCAGAACTCGGAGAGGTACAACTAATGAGAATTTATACTTGAGCTTTCTCTCACAGGTTGAACCAAAGAAGTTCGAGGAAGCCAACTCGGATGCATCCTGGATTCTAGCCATGGAAGAAGAATTGAATCAGTTCAAACGCTGCAATGTTTGGACACTTGTTCCTAGACCCAAGAGCAAAAATGTCATTGGGACAAAATGGGTCTATCGGAACAAGATGGATGAAGATGGAACAATCATAAAGAACAAAGCCAGACTCGTTGCAAAGGGCTACCGTCAAGAAGAGGGAATCGACTTCGATCAGACATATGCTCCAGTAGCAAGACTGGAGGCTATCAGGTTATTCCTTGCGTATGCTGCACTTAAGGGCTTTATCGTCTATCAGATGGACGTAAAGTCCGCCTTCCTGAATGGTGACATAAAGGAAGAAGTGTACGTAGAGCAACCGCCTGGTTTTGTTGATTCAACCCATCCTAATTATGTATACTTATTACAGAAAGCGCTATATGGTCTTAAACAAGCTCCTCGAGCTTGGTATGAGACACTGTCTAGCTTCCTTCTTGAGAACAAGTTCACAAGAGGAAAGATAGACAAGACATTATTTCTTAGGGAAATAAAAGGCAAGATTTTGCTAGTGCAGATCTATGTCGACGACATTATCTTTGGCTCTACGGATAACAACCTCTGCAAGAAGTTTTCTAAACTTATGCAAGGGAAGTTTGAAATGAGCAGTATGGGAGAGCTGAAGTATTTCTTAGGGCTTCAGGTGAAACAATCTGAAGATGGGATTTTCATCTCACAGACGAAGTTCACCAAAGAGCTACTTAAGAAATTCGGAATAGAGAATGCAACCTCTATGAGGACTCCAATGGCCTCAACTATGTCTCTGGACAAGGATGAGAAAGGGAAACCTTTTGATGAAACCAAGTACAGAAGCATAATTGGGTCCTTGGTTTACCTAACCGCCAGTAGACCGGATATAATGTTCTCAACATGCGTATGCGCTAGATTTCAAGTGAACTCTAAAGAATCTCATTACGCCGCTGCAAAGCGGATTTTAGGATACCTTAAGGGTACACCAAATCTTGGCTTATGGTACCCAAGAAGTAATGATAGTGAACTAATTGGTTTTTCAGATGCTGATTTTGCAGGAAGCAAAGACGACAGGAAAAGCACTTCCGGGACATGCCAATTCCTCGGAAGGAGACTTATCTCCTGGAGTAGCAAGAAGCAGAACTGTGTAGCCATCTCAACGGCTGAATCAGAGTATATCTCTGCAGGCAGCTGTTGTGCACAGCTTCTATGGATCAAGCACCAGTTTGACGATTACAACATGAAGTTCCAGAACATTCCCTTGTTTTGCGACTCGTCCAGTGCAATCGCGATCGCCAATAACCCAGTCTCCCACAGCCGGACAAAGCACATCGAGCTTCGATATCACTTCATTCGAGAGCATGTGGAGAATGGGGACATAGATCTACAATATGTCTCCACAGACAGACAAGTTGCAGACATTTTCACAAAACCGCTGGACGAGACCAAGTTCTCGTTCTTCAAAACGGAACTTGGGATGCTCAACAAAGACGAATAGTGATGATGGACTCATCCATAGGCTCAAAAGTGAAGAACTCGGTGGAGGTAAATTTTTTTTTTTTAAAGAAAAATATTTTTTCAAAGGACACATACTCGAGTACATCATTTGACATACTCGAGCACTTCAAAATATACTCGAGTACCTCAAGTACATACTCGAATACTTAAGATCATCTACACGAGTACTTGGACATTCACTCGAGTATATTACCACTTACTCGTGTATGTCCAAATCCACTCGAGTATGTTCTTACCTCACTCGAGTAGGTCGATTGTCACTCGTGTATGTCAAATTTCCACTTACTCGTGTATGCCGACATATACTCGAGTATATGGATTTCCTGCACTTTGAAAATTCTATTTTTCTCTTTTCGCACACCGAGACTGTTGGCGCCCCTTCAGGTATGATTTAAATTTTTTTTTAATCTCTCTCTAAACCTAATTAGGGTTATATATTAATAGAAAGAAAACCGAAAATCTTTTTCCACATTTCAATCTCTCGGTGGAGCCGGCGTTTCAAATTCCAGAGCAGACGACCCCCTTCTTCCCGATCATCGCTGCTCGCCTCCTCTGGACGATGGCTCCTCCTTCAAAGATTGGAATCGGCTCCGAACTCGTGACAGATGGTATTGCGGATATTTCGGATGACTTCAAAAACTTACTGATTCTCTTGGACACCGCCGAATTGTCCTTCGTTCTTCAAGAACCCTGCCGTCTCCTGATTCCTGATGTTGAAGAATTTTACAGAAATCTGAAGGTTAGACGTAATGGCACAATTCTGAAATCAAAGGTAAAAGGACTTGAGATTCGGTTGGATAAAACTTCAGTCGCCACTCTGCTTCGGATGCCCGTGGTTGACGAAGAAGACGACCTAGAAAAGGAAGATGCCGACCGTACTTCCCTATTCTGTGGTCGAGATCCTGAAGGTGGAGGTGAAACCTTGAATCGGTCTTTGTTCAATTTAGAAGGCAAGTTTCTAGTTGATGTCATCGCCAAAGTCCTGTGGTGCAAGACATACTCCATAAGAGATATATCCCAAAATCTATTCGACGTTATGCAAGCCATAGTCTGCAGGAAGAAGTTTCAGTTCGGAATGATGATTTTGGATAAAATTCGGGAAAGCATCAAAAGTCCAAATTATGTAAGGATCATCTCCCTCATTCTCTGGGAGATCGACTCCGAGGTGTTCAGATTTGATAAAGGAACTCCTCTCCACCATATGAAGAAACTGTCCATCTCATCAATACATCGTTGGGAGCTTAAGCTGCAGAACACTGCTCAAGCATCCAAGGCCTCTGCCGAGCAAATAGGCCTCAATGCCCTGGCTGACAGGACCCCATCTCCTCCTCTCCGTCAAACTGCTGACACCTCGGGTGCAGTAGTTGAGGGGGAGCCTGCCTCAGCTAGCCCTCACCCACAGCATGCAGATTCACCATTCCAGTCCCTTCAGCTCAAAGATCCAATCCCCTCTCCTGCAGTTCAGTCTCCTCCACCAGCAGAGATCAGCTCAGATGTTCAGACTCAAAAGGACCTCCTATCCACTGAAGAAGATATAGCTAAGTTGATTGAGGAACTGAGATCAGATGAACCTTTCATCCAAGAAGATCACCTACCTCTATCTCCAGAAAGAGTTCCCTCTCAATCCCCTACTCACTCCCCAGTTGAAGATGCAGAGCTGCATGAAGAAATCCAATTCTCCAGTGACGAGGACATGTCTCCGGAACATGTAGAACCACCTCTGAGGAACCTGGACTTCTCTCTCCCCTCCTTCATTGATGCAGAAGACTCAGTAGATTTCCCCCCAACAAAGAGAGTTGTAAGCTCTGTCGTCATTAAAGAGATTCCTCCATGGACTGCTCCTGCTCTAGCCCCTGCTCCAGCTGTTGTAATACCCTCTGCTCCCTCCTCTTCCTCCTCTTCTGACATTCTCAGCAAGATTGAGCTCATGCTCACAGAACAGAGAAGATACTTTGATGACTCTCTCAAAACTGTCCAGGACAAGGTCTCTACTCTGGAAACAGAGATGAGTAGAGGCTTTGCCGAGATTCAAGCAAATACAGATGAGCTCCGTAAACTATTTCGGATTGGTGGAAAAGCTTTAGACCATACTATCACCAGTATCGGTGAACTCAGAGATCAGGCTATAACAGTTGCTAATAATCAGATCCAAGCCGACAAGAATGCAGAAAACCATGTAGTCAAGGTATGCAATGAAGTTGGAACCTTCAGAGACGAGGCTATTGCTCAGTTAAATGTAGATATCAGCAAGGGGGAGAAAATAGTAAAAGAACAAGTTGAAAAACTCTCCGCCCAGTTTGCTGAAACGTCTGAAGCTTCCCTGGACGTCAAGTTAAAAGAAATAAAAGCTGACACTCTGGCTCAGATTCAGTCGGTAAAGTTTTATATATATGAAACAGCAGTATGGGTACATAATCAGAACTTCCCAGATTTCCAATTGGACCCTACTGTGATCCCCCAAGGCCTGAACCCTCTTGCAGAAGCTCCTCCATCAGATGATCAGATCTATCCTCCAGAGACAGGGCCTACATTCTCTCCCAGACCTGCTGGGGACATGTCAGACCCTCCTCTCTCCTATGCTGATGTTTGGACAGATGATATGCCAGGTAGCTCTAAAGGACACACTGATCATGGTGCCTCCTCCTCCAGAAAACCATCTGATCAGGGTGGTCCTAGTAAGAAAAGAAAGTATGGTGACGGCGCCTCTGCTAGCCGGTCAGCCCCGAGAAGAGAGCCTGCTCCCGTTCCTGAAGCCAGACCTGGAGCCAGACCAGATGTAGTTCATGCAGAAATTTGGAGCCCATTCTCCAAATCTCTTATTTTTGATACCCTGAGGTTGGTTGTTGACCATGGAGAACACAAAGATAAGTACTACGGTCACTCAGAATGGAAAGCCTATGAGAATTCACAGATAAAGATCAGACTCCATGACAAGCAATGGGGATTCAACAACCCGAAGGCTCCTCCTAGGCCAAAGACATACTTTCCTAAACCTTTCTCATACTTTGAGAGGCAGCATCAAGTGAGAGAAAGACAGAATAGGGATGCCCATCCCTGAAAGATGATCTTGTGGAAATTGATATTCTGTTTCAAAAACATTTCTAGATTATATATAATTCTGATTATGGCTATATTAGTTTATTTATTTTCATGCTCAGTATTTTTCAATGACTTATACTTTGTCATTTATGCTATCCTTATTCTACTTTACTTTAAGTAATTCACCTTAGTGAAGAGAGTGCTGACTTCTACAAATAGGGGGAGATTGTTGGGATTTGTCTCCACAATACCTCAGATTTGTGGGAAGTCAGACCTGGAACTAAGATGAATTAAGTTGTATTTGATATTGTGTTTAAGTTACTTGTGCGCAGGACTCTATTGCCAAGTGTAGACCAATGTCAGTCTATAGTGGGTCATCAAACACAGGACCATACAATGTAATCCCTCATTGTGTGATCCAAGGTGTTGACTCACGTATAGTCTCTCTATTGGGATACACTTCATCTAGATGCACTTGGACTCATGGACAAAGAAGGATAGAAGACCTAATTCCAAGGATTCTACTAAGTCCACATACTCGAGTAATATACTCCATATACTCGAGTAGGTGACTTAGTACTCGAGTAGTTGACTTAAGCATACTCGAGAAAAATCCCTTTTACTTAAGTATATAAGTGTATACTCGAGTAGATCTTCATATACTCGAGTGAGTAAATTTATATATACTCGAGTAAATGGTTTGATACTCGAGTAGGTCTAAGTTATATACTCGAGTAAAGGATTCTGTTGTTATCTGGAAATTATCCTAAGTATACATACTCGAGTACTCCTTTGGTATACTCGAGTGGGTTACTTGTTACTCGAGTAGGTTAACTCTCTTACTCGAGTAGTCCTCGAGTTACTCGAGTAGATGCTTTATTTACACTCGAGTAAGCCTGGACTGGATATATAAAGGAATTTCTCTAAGTCTATATACTCGAGTAGACTCTCTACACTCGAGTAATAGCTCAGATACTCGAGTAGTTGACTTCCTCTGTTATACTCGAGTAAACTGTCTTCCAAGTACTCGAGTACCTCCTTTCTATCTACTCGAGTAACACCATCCTTTTATCCTGAGAATTCCTCTAAGTAGATATACTCGAGTAATCAACTTCTTTATACTCGAGTAGATCTTTTCTGTCACTCGAGTAGTTGAACCCAGATACTCGAGTATGTTGAAACTCTTTCACTCGAGTATGCTTCTCTTCTAGTTACTCGAGTAGCAGATAGACATATACTCGAGTATATCATTTCCTCTCGTGTATATGACTCTGATTTTTCCTGAAAATCGCTAAGACCCGAATTCCAAAGTAATTTTTGAATTCCTCTTTTCTGATTGGTCCACGTATCATCGTTAATTACGATTATGACCGTTATCAGTCTCCTATAAAAGGGATACGTGATTAGACCTAATCTAATAAGAAAAAGAAAAGGAATTATCAGAGAATAAGTTTTTCGAGATCTACAAGCCGCCGCCGTCGACATCGTTACCTCTCGGAAAAGTCTGAATCACTGAAGCCGCCGCCGCCGCCGTTGATCTTCATCGTGCTCGTGCTGAGTTTCTGATTCCTGATTCAGATCTAAGTTTTCTTCTTCTGATCGTGATCAAGTTTTGCTTCTCATCATCTTCTACATCCGATCGGGAGAAGCCAAAGAAGTTTTCAGATCTAGGGTTGCCGTGTTCTTCTTCGATCTTTCTGAAAAAGCCACAACAACAAAGAGGAAGATCAAGGCCGAACTATTCAGATCTGAGAATTCACTGTTTGTATTATTTGAGTTATATTTCAAACATTTTTATTGTAGGAGAAATTCTCTCCGAGATTTATAGGAAGTTTTAATCTTCCGAGTGTAGATCCATTTTGGGATCGAGTTTTGTAGGAACGTTGTTCCGAGGTGTAGGATCGTTTTGATCCGAGATAGTGGAGTAACCAAGTCTAGTGGTTTACTAGATTGGTGAGGAAAGTGGACGTACCCAAGGTTGGGGAACCACTATAAATCTTTTGTCGTCTGTGATTGCTTGGTATTGTGCTGTGCTAGTTCCCTAATTTTTTATTCCGCAAATAGATGCACATCTCACCTATTCACCCCCCTCTAGGTGATTTAGGTAGACAACTTCCTCTCTCAGAGGTGAGGAGGGGTGTAGCCACCTCTTGGTGGCCGGGAAAGGGTTGGGGGGGGGGGGAATAGGTGCCAGCCACTAGGTGGCTGTGGGCCCCTCCTTGGCTGACCTCATGCCTCCTCCCTCTTCAAAACACTCCTTCACCTCTCCACCACCTTTTCTCTCTCCTCTATATAACCAAATACTCATTTTTTCTCTCTCCTAGTCACCCTCACGAATTCCTCCTCCTAAAAATCCTAAAGGAAGCCCAAGTGAGCCTCAACTAGTCATTCGGTCTCCTGGGCTCACTAAGGACTTGCCAAGACTGAGTCATGCTCAAAGCCATACCTAGGGGGGGTCTGATTTGAAAAATGGATATTACAGAGTCTACCTTCTAAAGAGCCCTTATGGGTCTATTTATAGCCTGTTGCTGATATGAAGTTACTGAAATACCCATGGCTGGCCTGCCAATAGCCAAATCCCGCTTTCTGAAAAGTGTTAAATGCAGCCCCTGAGGGTACAAGGGTAATTTTTCCCAGGGGCAATTAAGACATTTTACCCTGACCCCGGGCCCCACTCGGCGAGAGCTCTGTGCCGAGAACCCTCTCACCTTCCTACGCTGAGCCAACACCCGCCTTCTCGCCAGCTCTGCCGAGAGCGGGTCATGGCTGATCGAAGGTGAACGCTTTCGCCCCTCCCCAGGCGGGAGCTCATCTAACCCTGGCGCTGTCGCTGGACGCGGCGTTGGGTGAGTGGAGCCCACTCAACGCCCTCGCTGCTGACCCTGGCACTGAGTGAATGGAGCTCACTCAACGCCCTTGCTACTAACCACGGCGTTGAGTGAGTGGAGCTCACTCAATGCCCTAAACTGTTGACCACGGCGTTGAGTGAGTGGAGCTCACTCAACGCCCTTTGCTGCTAACCACGACGTTGAGTGAGTGGAGCTCACTCTACGCCCTTTGCTGCTAACCACGGCGTTGAGTGAGTGGAGCTCACTCAACGCCCTTTGCTGCTAGTCACGACGTTGAGTGAGTGAAGCTCACTCAACGCCCTTTGCTGCTGGTCGCGACACTGAGTGAGTGAAGCTCACTCAGCGCCCTTGTTGATTATGGCCTTGAGAGAGTGAAGCTCACTCAACGCCGTGCCTTCTCGCCCGCTTCTGGCCATGGGCGGGATCTCGCCTGCTCCTAAGCAGGAGCTCCTCCGGCGCGAGAGCTCTTATGGCCTTCAGGCCCGAGCTAACTTATGGCTGGTCCAACCCCAATCGTTAATGCCTCTGGGTCCCACCCAGCGAATTTGGGGTTGTACAGTGGTCATGGTGGCCCGAAATTGGGCTGGAAGGTGCTACAGGCGCGGGAAATCTCAGCCCTTGGCTGATTGTAGAAGATGAACAGATCCCGTCCAAAATAAAACTTATAATAATTATATTATTTGTGATTTTTTATTCCCTGAACATGCACTGTCTTGAACCCGAAATATGAGGCCTTTAAAGGCCTCTACTGTACAAGTGGTCAACATAGAAAATGTAGCCCTTGAAGTCTAGTTTAATTCAAAATTGATTTCACTCGATTTGGAGTCCCAGTTAGACAACAACACACATTATGGTGAGGTCTATCCATAGGGCTGTCCTGAGATTGATTTGGATGCCCACATCAATCCAGATATTCAAATGACTTGAAATTTGTGGTATGGGCTATTGTTAGCCAAACCTAGGACATATCCAAAAATTAGAATTTTTGGAGTATATGTTTCTATAGTTTTTGTAAAAATTTAATAATTCATGTATTATTTAATTAGGTGTCCTAAACACCTCAAAATCCCCACAAATTTGGGTGGGAGGTCTTAGGGGGAATATTAGAACTCTGTTTAAAATGTCACCTCATTTAGAGGTGTTTTGAATAAGTTTTTACTCAACCCTAGTTTGGCCCTTATAGGGTTAATTAGGTCAATTCATCCCCTTTGGGATTTGAGTGGTCAAATCACCTCAACAGAGGCTGATATTTTGGCCACTAACATTTTAGGGCATGACACACTCTCCAATTTAATTTGGGGTGGTTTGGGGTAGGGTAGCCCTAGAACCCTAGGGTAGGTCCCTTAATGGGGATTTTTAGGGTTTGAAGGTCATGGGGTCAAATGACCTTGGAATGACTGTAAAACTGGTGGAGAGGACCATAGGGTCATTATAACCCTCTGGATAAAACTTTAGTGGATTTTGAGACCTTTAGCCCACTCAAAATCCAAACCCTAGTTTTGGGGCACCAAACTCATTTTGAATATTAGGCTAGCAAATGAATTTAAAATCAGATGAAATTTTGGCAGGGTAGTTCTTTGGTAGAGATGGCCCTAAAATAATTTTGGTAGAACTTTTGGGTTATTATAAATAGTACTTTATTCACAACCTCAAATGTGCCCTAAGAGCTTATTTTAATGATTATGAAGTTTATGTTCCATGGAATATTATGAGATTATGGAATAAGGCATTTTATAGCATGATAGATTCTCTGGAGTTTTCTTGGAATTTTAAACTGGTTATTTCAAGTACTTACTTCATAAATTCACTATTTGTGATTTTTATTCAAAAATAAAAACAGTGCCTCATTATTGCTAGGAAAATTATGAAATTCGACCAGTGGGTGTATCTGACCATGTCTATTATTTCTGTAATTTTCTCTGTATTTTTAGATAAGTAAAAACAGTACCTTCTTCATTAAGATAGGAAATGGGAAGTTTTCATTAAATTAGATTCAAAGACCCTCATGGAAGATAAAAATTGTAAAACTTGGTGTTTGATGGTTTGAAATTATTATTAAGCTCCTATAATTTTCTTATAATTTTTGGATGCATAATTACAGTACTTGTTTCATTAATACATGGCTAGTAGATTTGATCATAAATTAAATTAGGGGTTTTTATTCTCTAAAAAATTTGGGAGAACAATTTTAGGATGTTCTTAGGCCATGATACACTTACAGGAATTTTGCTATAATCTATAGAGTATTATTTATGGCCTTTGCTTCATTAAATGGTGTTGATGACCTTAACTTGTAAAATATGGAAGACAGCCCTAAACACCTCTAGAAATTATCAAACCTTGGAATTGTAGTTTAAATGTCTTGTAGAATTTATCATAATTTTATGGTGATTAGTACACTTAATTCATGTTCAGAATAGGGCATTTGGAGCCATAGTTTAAATAAATTAAATGCCCGATAAATAAGAATTTTTTTTTGAAAACCTCGGAGTTAGTCATATTAGGTCATGATAGACTCCCAGTACTGATTTTAGGACATTTGGATGAGGAAATAGAATACCCCCTAATAGGAGCACTATGTAGCTTGATATGGTCTGCATATAGTGATAGGTTTGGAGTAGGTTAGCTCGGAAGTTAATTTCACATATGAATAGTGCTACTGAATTTAAAGAGAGTTTGGTAAAGGGTAGAAAACAATAACATTAAGTTCCTTGGAAAGGGAACTTGAGATTCACCCCATCGTAGTTCCTAGTACCGCTGCGAGCCCTTCACTGGGTAGACCTCGGAAAGTCCAAGTTTAACCTTAAATCTTAGGAATAAAATGAATAACATTAACCCTAATATTAGCTGCACCTTACACCCATAATTATGCACTTAGGCAGAGGAATTGATATTGAATGGATAGAGTAGGTCCGGGGCTTGAGGGCCTACTGGTAGTGTTAAGTGGACTAGGTCATGAACTTGGAAGTTCGGGGAGCTGGATGCTCTGGGACTTGGATAAATGTGACCTGGTTATCTAGAGAGCTGGAAGCTCGATATTATGTAGATAAATATAATTGCCATGATTGCATGTGCATAAAAGTGGCGGGTCATCGGTACTGGACGATCGATCACACCATCGTCAGTACATTGACTCGGTGCAGACTAGCTGGTTTGCTAGGAATAGTACAAAAATGTACAAAAGGGGCTAGGCTAGGTAGTGTGATTACTAGTCTAGGAGTGGAAGGCCCACCCCACTGTCTCCGTCCGGCCACGTCGGAGGCTCCTGTGGAGTTTAGCTCACTCCAGAAGAGGGGAACTAAAGGTCTATATGCATAGAGTCGTGTGGGTGAGTTGCACTTGCTTGTGCATTCCATAACATATTTGCATGTCATAGCATAAACATTGCATATAACTCCTGACACCTATTGTATAAAATTTTATGGGACGTTTTATGCGATAGGCCCAGCAAAACGACCCCTTGGTCTATAGGGGTAATCCCTATAAATCAATGGTTATTTTCCTTGATTCTATACTGATTATCTTACCTCCTATACTTTACTATTACTTCTGCTATACTCTCATTTACTCATGCATAGTTAAATTATAATCTTGCCAACATTGTTACCGTACATTCCTTAGGATAGTTGTCACCTGTTTGTTTCCACCCTGCTTTTGGTCCTCCTCTTCACTCCTCTCCACCCGGTGCCTAGGAGCCACGGGTATAGGGGTGGAGGATTGTTTGACTGAGTCTAGTTTGACTGACGGTCGTTTGACCATAACATTTTAGGTGTACCATATGGAAGAGACGCGGGTTTTGCAGATTCCGACAGAGTTGACCCCACGGCCGTGCTACCATTGTCACCAGCCGGGGCACATACGGGTCAAATGCCCCATGATGGGTGGGCTTCCACCAGCTCAGCAGCCAGGAGGCCGAAAACATAGACGCAGACGTGGATTACGAGGCGGTGACTGCAGGCCGAAAAGGAAGAAGCACCCAGAGGTACAACACTAGTAGAGTACGGAGTCGGCGGAGATGGGCCAGTCTACCTTGGGTGCTCTCGATTCAGTGACAGTTACAGTGACTCTTAGTCTTAGTTATGCTTCCGCGAGTGACTTCTAGTGAGGATTTCATGTACTGGGCATAAGCCCGCTATTCCTATTTTACCTTACCATTTACTTTAGACTGTTATGTTGTGGACTATATGATGTTTTTATTTCCTCTTTATTTGATATTGTGGACTTGGACACTTATGTCCTTCTTACTACTTCTATGGTGATTGAGATGGCCGACAGAATCAGCGTTTTGTGGTGTCGACCATCCCGGAGGATGGTGTCACCGCAAAATGGCGGATTTGGGCCTAAGACCCCGGTGGTTATTGCAAAAAAAAATGGGTACTTACAAGTGGTATCAGAGGAACCTCGATCCGAAGAGAAGAAGTCCACAAACCATGGGCCACCCCGCGCGAGCTTAGTTTGAGGACAAATTAGCAGCGGAAGCAGTGGTGGGCCCATAGGGGGAATCACATGCTAATATTCACTCATAACAAACCTAGGTAGACCGCCTACTGTAGGAGTTAGACTCAACCCAATTAGGACGAATAACTTACCTTGACAATCCCAATAGTAGCCTAGTCAATAGTAGGCCTTAGGTAGGATTACGGTACGCAGATATCCGAAGAGACTAGGTGCAGATCCTAGTGCGAGATCATCTTGGAACAGGCCACATGTTGACCTTGAGAAAATTGTCGCAACCGGTGAATTGAAGAGTTAAAGTATGGAGAATGTCGATAAGTCTCAAGATGGAATCAAAGTCTTGGTTGATATGCCCTAAGGTTTATGGGAATACCTAGGGTGGATATAACATATGGAGATACTTAGCCCGGAGTAGGTAGGGGCTTGTCTTGTTTGTCTATTGGGGGCTTGGCTCTTGGTGGAGTATATACCGACTTAGGGCCCCTTGGACCTAGGTAGCTATTATAGTGTCACAAACATGGTGATGTTGAACTTGACTATGTTCGAGGTTATTCGGACAGAGACGAGATTATGATAAAATTATGTTTGGATTGATGACCTATAATGTTATCAGGACTAGGGTTAAACGTCATTGATTGAACAAATGCTCGAGGACATTGGAAGTATATTAACCCTGGAAATTGTAAATTGGGTATAATGATTAGTTAAAAAGTGTCCATCTAAGTAATGATTTTGCAATTATTATCTTGATGATATCAAGTATAGGAAACAGAGCTTCGATAATAGGACAGTCAACTTTGGCAGTTTCATGACTACGAGAAGTAATAGGTTAACGTGATCGTTCGTATAATGAAATTAACTCATGACGAATCTTGTTATTTTGGAAGATTTTACCCTAAACCACCGGCGAAGATGATACTCTATAATCGCCTCATGATTCTAGGAATTAGTTTAAGTATGATGACCTCATAAATACGGTGATCGGAATTTGGAAGAAATTATAGATCCATATGTGATTAAGAGCTAATATGAGCAGTAAATATGGGACAACATGAGTTGGAGTACAATGTCTCAAGGTTTGTATGGGAGGAAGGTTCGATCAGTCCGCTTAGAGACGGCCAGGATAGACGATATGACGGTGTAGGCCTTGCGGCACAAGAAGGTCCATCTAGGACATGTCCGATGATCGAACCATGGATAGGAGGAGCGTACTTGAGGAATCTCTGGAAGCGATGTAGTAGAAGTACCCGAAGCTCTTCATCTCGGGTCTAATTTGTCTCCTTGGGATGATGCATTTAGTAGAGCTCCCGCAAGCCTAACCTGAATTTCAGGGACGAAATTATTTGTTTGTCTATTGGGATTTGTAACATCCCCCAGACAGCTATACCCCCCAAGTGAATTTGTCATGACTAGGTCATGACAAGGCTTTGGTAGCTCAGGAACCTCTTGGACTTAGACAAAAATAGGGGTTGAAGCACCTTGGTCTGTAAACAGTAATTTCCAAATATTCAGCCTAGGGTTTGACTTAAGGACTTTAACTTGGCTCAGTGATCCCACCACAACATCCCTAGGTCATTTAGGAGCCCATGGAGACATTCAGGACCCATTGGGACTAGTCAAATAGGCCAAGTTGACCAAAGTCAACTCTAACCCTAATTAGGGCAAAATAGTCAATTCCCCATTAATTGACCTAACTGACCATCACCATATGGAATTGACTTCACTTCTAGGTCTAAAACATCATAAGAGACCTAGTGGATCAAAAATCCCCATCCTAGGGTCACCCCAGGGCAAAATGACAAAAATACCCATAATATGCCAAAATGGTGATTTTCCATTAAACACCCTTATTGACCACCACAACTTCAAGTTGACCACACACATAGGGTCATAACCTTATAAGGGACCCAATGGCAAAAAAATTCCATGGTTTGGTCAACCTTAGAGCCCAATTTGACCAAAAGTCAAACTTAGTCAACTTAGGTCAAATCACTTAAACCTAGCCCAACCCTTTGGGCTAGGCCCAAAGTGAGTGGTCAACAAGCCAAATGGACTGATATTTAATAAAAGGAGAGAGAAAAATTTCAGCCATAGTGATTAGGAGTGAGAAATGGGGGGGGGGGTTCCCAATTTGGAGGAGAGAGAACGTGGCCATTCATGGCCATTAAGGGGATACACCCCTTGAAATACCCCATTGATGACTCTTTTCATCTCCCCTGATGAATTGGAGGGAATTCCAGGAGTTTTCTGGAGGAATTGAAGGCAGGGGGGAGGTATATGGTGGCCGGCCATGGGGGAGAGGAGGGGTCACTTGGTGACCTCTTAATGGAGCCATCCTCCCATTAAATTAAGCCCTCCATTAGCTTTAGAAGGCTTTAAGCAATCAAAACCCCCATTTTCCCGTCCTTCCCGAGCTTTCAGAGGAGGAGATACCATGACACCCAAAGCTTGGAGGAGCAATAATGGCGGCCGACGGATGGAGCAAGGAAATGCTCCAAATGAGGTCCAATCCTCCTTCCCTATCCTTGAGCTAGATCTAGATCGGTTTAGGTGGAGAAATCGGGCTCAATTGAGCCTTATTGGGAGCTTGGAATTTTCGGATTTCCCTTGAAAAATGGCGGTGTGAGTTCGCCGGAAACCGCCGCCTCCGACGGCATGGTCGTCGCCAAATGCTAGCCACCACCTCAACGGAGGTAGTGGCGGTGGTGGCCGGCCAGGGAGGTGGTCATGGTGGCCGAAAATTGGGCTGGAAGGTGCTACAGGCACGGGAAATCTCAGCCCTTGGCTGATTGTAGAAGATGAACAGATCCCGTCCAAAATAAAACTTATAATAATTATATTATTTGTGATTTTTTATTCCTTGAACATGCACTGTCTTGAACCCGAAATATGAGGCCCTTAAAGGCCTCTACTGTAAATGAGGTAACCATAGAAAATGTATCCCTTGAAGTCTAGTTTAATTCAAAATTGATTGCACTAGATTTGGAGTCCTGGTTAGACCACAACACACATTTTGGTGAGGTCTATCCATATGGCTGTCCAGAGATTATTTTGGATGCCCACATCAATCCAGACATTAAAATGATTTGAAATTTGGGTTATGGGCTATTGTTAGCCAAACCTAGGACATATCCAAAAATTAGAATTTTTGGAGAATATTTTTCTATAGTTTTTGTAAAAATTTAATAATTCATGTATTATTTAATTATATGTCCTAAAAACCTCAAAATCCCCCTAAATTTGGGTGGGAGGTCTTAGGGGGAATATTAGAACTCTGGTAAAAATTTTACCTCATTTGGAGGTGTTTTGATTAAGTTTTTACTCAACCCTAGTTTGGCCCTTATAGGGTTAATTAGGTCAATTCATCCCCTTTGGGATTTGAGTGGTCAAATCACCTCAATAGAGGCTGATATTTTGGCCACTGACTTTTTAGAGAATGACACACTCTCCAATGGAATTTGGGGTGGTTTGGGGTAGGGTAGCCCTAGAACCCTAGGGTAGGTCCCTTAATGGGGATTTTAGGGTTTGAAGGTCATGAGGTCAAATGACATTGGAATGACAATAAAACTGGTGGAAACGACCATAGCGGCATTATAACCCTCTGGATAAAACATTAGGGGATTTTGAGACCTTTAGCCCACTCAAAATCCTAACCCTAGTTTTGGGGCACCAAACTCGTTTTGAATATTAGGCTAGCAAATGAATTTAAAATCAGATGAAATTTTGGCAGGGTAGTTCTTTGGTAGAGATAGCCTCAAAATAATTTTGGTAGAATTTTTGGGTTATTATAAGTAGTACTTTATTCACAACCTCAAATGTGCCCTAATAGCTTATTTTGATGATTATGAAGTTTATGTTCCTTGGAATATTATGAGATTATGGAATAGAGCATTTTATAGAATGATAGATTCTCTGGATTTTTCTTGGAATTTTAAACTGGTTATTTCAAGTACTTGCTTCATAAATTCACTATTTGTGATTTTTATTCAAAAATAAAAACAGTGACCCATTATTACTAGGAAAATTATAAAATTAGACCAGTAAGTGTATCTGATCATGTTTGTTATTTCTATAATTTTCTCTGTATTTTTAGATAAGTAAAAACAGTACCATCTTCATTAAGATAGGAAATTGGAAGTTTTCATTAAATTAGATTCAGAGCCCCTCATGGAAGATAAAAATTATAAAACTTTGTGTTTGATGGTTTGAAATCATTATTAAGCTCCTGTAATTTTCTTATAATTTTTGGATGCATAATTACAGTACTTGTTTCATTAATACATGGCTAGTAGATTTGATCTTAAATTAAATTAGGGGTTTTTATTCTCTGAAAAATTTGGGAGAACAATTTTAGGATGTTTTTAGGCCATGATACACTTACAGGAATTTTGCTATAATCTATAGAGTATTATTTATTGCCTTTGCTTCATTAAATGGTGTTGATGACCTTAACTTGTAAAATATTGAAGACATCCCTAAACACCTCTGGAAATTATCAAACCTTGGAATTGTAGTTAAAATGTCTTGTAGAATTTATCATAATATTATGGTGATTAGTACACTTCATGTTCAGAATAGGGCATTTAGAGCCATAGTTTAAATAAATTAAATGCCCGATAAATAAGGAATTTTTTTTGAAAACCTTGGAGTTAGTCATATTAGGTCATGATAGAATCCCAGTACTGATTTTAGGACATTTGGATGAGGAAATAGAATACCCCCTAACAGGAGCACTATGTAGCTTGATATGGTCTGCATATAGTGATTGGTTTTGAGTAGGTTAGCTCAGAAGTTAATTTCACATATGAATAGTGCTACTGAATTTAAAGAGAGTTTGGTAAAGGGTAGAAAACAATAACATTAAGTGCCTTGGAAAGGGAACTTGAGATTCACCCCATCGTAGTTCCTAGTACCGCTGCGAGCCCTTCACCGGGTAGACCTCGGAAAGTCCAAGTTTAACCTTAAATCTTAGGAATAAAATGAACAAGAGTAACCCTAATATTAGCTGCACCTTACACCAATAATTGTGCACTGAGGCAGAGGAATTGATATTGAATGGATAGAGTAGGTCCGGGGTCTGAGGGCCTACTAGTAGTGTTAAGTGGACTAGGTCATGAACTTGGAAGTTCGGGGAGCTGGATGCTCGGGGACTTGGAGAAATGTGACATGGTAGTCTAGAGAGCTAGAAGCTCGGTGTTATGTAGATAAATATAACTGCCATGATTGCATATGCATAAAAGTGGTGGGTCATCGGTACTGGACGATCGATCACACCATCGTAAGTACATTGACTCAGTGCAGACTAGCTGGTTTGCTAGGAATAGTACGGAAACGTACAAAAGGGGCTAGGATGGGTAGTGTGATTACCAGTCTAGGAGTGGAAGGCCCACCCCACTATTTCTGTTCGGCCACGTCGGAGGCTCCTGTGGAGTTTAGCTCACTCTAGAAGAGGGGAACTAAAGGTCTATGCGCATAGAGTCGTTTGGGTGAGTTGCACTTGCTTGTGCATTCCATAGCATATTTGCATGTCATAGCATTAACAAGGCATATAACCCCTGACACCTATCGTATAAAATGGTATGAGACGTTTTATACGATAGGCCCTGCAAAACGATCCCTTGGTCTATAGGGGTAATCCCTATAAATCAATGGTTATTTTTCTTTATTCTATACTTATTATCTTACCTCCTATACTTTACTATTACTTCTGCTATACTCTCATTTACTCATGCATAGTTTAATTATAATCTTGCAACCATTGTTACCGTATATTCCTTAGGATAGTTGTCAACATATTGTTTCCACCTTGCTTTTGGTCCTCCTCTTCACTCCTCTCCGCCTGGTGCCTAGGAGCCACGGGTATAGGGGTGGAGGATTGTTTGACTGAGTCTAGTTTGACTGGCGGTCGTTTGACCACAACATTTTAGGTGTACCATGGAAGAGACGCGGGTTTTGCAGATTCCGACAGAGTTGACCCCACAGCCGTGCTACCATTGTCACCAGCCGGGGCACACACGGGTCAAATGCCCCATGATGGGTGGGCTCCCACCAGCTCAGCAGCCAGGAGGCTGAAGACATAGATGCAGACGTGGATTACGAGGCTGTGACTGTAGGCCGAAAAGGAAGAAGCACCCAGAGGTACAGCACCAGCAGAGTACGAAGTCGGCGGAGATGGGCCAGTCTACCTTGGGTGCTCTCGGTTCAGTGACAGTTACGGTGAAGCTTAGTTTTAGTTTTACTTCCGCGAGTGACTTGTAGTGAGGATTACATGTACTGGGCATAAGCCCGCTTTTCCTATTTTACCTTACCATTTACTTTAGACTGTTATGTTGTGGACTATATGATGTTGTGATTTCCTCTTTATTTTATATTGTGGACTTGGAAACTTATGTCCTTC
Organism: Platanthera zijinensis; assembly: GCA_039513925.1. Classification (NCBI taxonomy): domain Eukaryota; kingdom Viridiplantae; phylum Streptophyta; class Magnoliopsida; order Asparagales; family Orchidaceae; genus Platanthera; species Platanthera zijinensis. Next base: position 188,941,053 of record CM077087.1, read on the forward strand.
TTACTACTTCTTCAGTCGATGGTGATTGAGATGGCCGGCAGAATCAGCGTTTTGTGGTGTCGACCATCCCGGAGGATGGTGTCACCGCAAAACGGCGGGTCTGGGCCTAAGACCCCGGTGGTTGTTGAAAAAAAAATGGGGTCTTACAATGAATCCCAAGTTCTTTACAAAACTTTGTCATACACTCAGACTGAAATTCAGTTCTATGGCCACTTCTTATTTTGGCCACGGAATTGTTAAATTCATTCTGAATTTGTCTAACAAAGGTTTGGAAAACAGTCGGGGTTTCAGATTTCTGCCTCAAGAAGAAAACCCATGTGAATCTAGAATATTCATCCACAATAACTAATGTGTATACTTTCCTACCTAGACTATGAACTAGCATAGGACCAAACAAATCCATATGCAAGAGATATAGACATCTCATTAAATCTTTGGTATCAAGTACATGGAAAGAGGACTTAGTCTATTTGCCATTTTGGCAAGCTGAACACACACCCTCTTTAAAGTACTTGACTTGAGGACCATTCCTCACTAACCCCATACTGAATAGCTGTCCTATTGACTTATAGTTCAGATGAGCCAACCTCTTGTGCCATTAGACACACTGTAATGCTTTCTCACCTACAACTAGACAAATGGGTGAGATGTTATACTCACAATCAAGGTTAAGATAATATACATTCCCTTTCCTTGTGCCAGTCAGAATGATCTCTTGATCACTTGACCTCCTTATTTGGCACTCCCCTTTGAGGAAAGAGATGTCATAACCTAGATCACTAAGCTGACTTATGCTAATCAGGTTATATTTTAGACCCTTCACATAAGCCACTTGAGTGATAGTAATAGAATTACTAGAAATGTTACCAAATCGTTTGATGATTCCTTCTTCAGATCCACCAAAGATTACTTTGGGTCCATTTTCTATGGGTGCATAGTCCCTCAACATTCTTCTTATTCCAATCATGTTCCTGGAACATCCACTATCCAAGTACCATATAGGGGTATGACCACTTGGATTCACCTGCATCAAAGAAAGATTTACCTATCCTCAGAACCCAAATTGTTTTTGGGTCCTAGGTCCTTGTTAGTTTGAAAAGTATCATGCTTACCTGCAGCTTTTCTGACAGGTAAGCTATTCTTGTTTTTAACACTTGTGTTGAACCAACAATCTATGGCAAAGTGCCCACCTTGCCACAACACCAAAACTCAAATCTGTTGTACCTTCTCTTAGGTATAGACTTCACAACTTGGTTGCCAACAGTCCTTTTAAGTGTAGGTGCTGGACCAGCAAACACCAAGGATTCCTTAAGAACTTGATGAGTTTGCTTATAGAGAGGCCTAGTGGTATATACACCCTTGCCAATGAGATCTCCATACTCACAGTGACCATGAGTAATATCATGATCATACCTATTTGTTGGTTGCTTAAATTTCCTAAAGAAGATAGAGGGCTTTGAGTCTAGTGGTTGAACTGGGGCTTTGCCTTTTCTATGAGAATTGGTGGCCCTTGTTCTTCCCTTAAAGCCTAGACCTGTCTTTCCTTTTTTAGAAATGAAATTATCTATTAAGGGCAAGAAAGACTTTGGCTTAGAGAATTTAGCCACTAACTCCTTTTCTTTCAGAAGTTTTGCCTCCAGATTCTTGATGTGATTTTCCTTGAAGGTCATTGTGCCCATCTGAATAATAGTTATGTTTTTTTATTTTGGCAACCTCATTCAATTTCAAATACAATATCTTTGTTGAATCTGATGCAGGCTGCTTAAGAGATTCAATTCCCTTGGCCTGCTCTTTGACAAGAAACTTGCTCCTCTTCAGAGCTTGTAACAACCCACCATTCTCATTAATGAGTTGGTGTACATCCCCCTCAGAATCATAACCATCCACTTCTCTTGAAGTTGATGCTACTGATTCTGATCCAGAAAAATAATCAGAAGCTAAGGGAGAATTTTATACCTTACTTGGACCAGGCTGATCCATGTACTGATCATTTTCTGATAGAGCCATCAGCCCTCTACAGCAATAGTCTTCAACTCCATTTATGAAGTCAAGCATTTGTAGGAATTCTAATTCCCTAGAATCTTCTTCTATAGAGAACAACCCAACATATGCTTCTGCATCATCTTCTTCTCCTGAATCTGATGATGAAGAGTCTGTCCAACTCTTCTGCTTCTGAGCAACAAGGGATTTCTCCTTCTTGCCTTTTTCTTGATGCTTCTTCTTGTCTTTAGACTCCTTCCTCTTATCAGGACAGTCAGCTATGACATGTCCAGACCTATTGCAGCAATAACAAACAATCTTAGAATTAGTTTGTTTACTAGGTTTTGAGGCATACCTGTCCTTCTTGGGAGTCTTCTTTTTCTTGTAATAATCATCCTTAGAGAAGGATATTGATGGTCTAGTTCTCCATTTCTTCTTTTTCATAAACCTTTGAAACTGCCTTGTAAAGGCAACAAAGTCCTCTTCAGAGGTGTGGCTATCTGATGTGTTGTTGTCAGGATTCTCTTCTTCTGCCTCAGCACTCCTTCTGGGTAGAGAAGGAGACTTTCTCCTACCCTTTCTTGTGCCTTTAGCCTTGAAGGCTACTGAATTCTCTTTGAACTCAGACCTTCTGCTTTTCTCCTCGTCTTTTCTGGCAGTGAGCTGCATTTCATAGGATAACAACTTTCTAAATAGTGTGGATGGAGGTTTATCAGCAAGCTTGGACACCTCTCTGATGGCACATATCTTTGTTTCCCAGTCCTTTGTTAGTGATCTGAGAAATTTGTCATTCAATTCATATGTGCTGAAGACTCTTCCGTAGGTCATCAACTCATTTACATTCCTGAAGAACTTCTTGTAACATTCAGCTATGCTGTCAGACTTGGCTTGTCTAAAGCTCTCATATTCTTGATTCAACATAGATTTCCTGTCATCTCTAACTTCTTCAGTTCCCTCCATGTAGACAATCAAGGTGTCCCACATCTCCTTAGAGATTTTGCAATGCACCAGATTCTGAAATGTGGCATCATCTATAGCACTTACAATAATGTTTTGTGCTCTTTTGTCTAATGTTGCCAGGATGTTCTCATCCTTGGTCATTTCAGAATAACTCTTTTGGGTTTTAACATTTGCATCCAGAGCTGATACCTTCATTAGAATGAAGGTACCTTCTTGTACTGTGATGTAGATTCTTGGATCAGATGCTTCCATGAACAACCTGACCCTTCCCTTCCATATGCCAAAGCATTCTTTCCTGCAGATACGCAGTTTTATAGATCCAAATTCCTTCTGATTCTCATTTGAACCCATTCTTGAAATCTGTTAATTGCCTTGGAGATTCACTCAAACTGTTAGGTCTATATTTGAGTAACCTCCCTCTGATACCACTTGAACGACTTAATTTCAAGAGCCTAGAAACCTAGAGGGGTGGGGGGGGGGGTGAATAGGTTCTAATTTTCTTTAATAAATTTTAGGCAATTATCTTGTTCTAACTTAGCATAGATAATACAATTCACAACACAATAATCATAGCATAGCACAGTACACCAGATTTATATTGGTTCCCCAAGTTATGGGTACATCCACTTTACCCCCTTCGCCTTTCCAGTAGAGAACTGGATTCAGCCCAACTTCCTTCCATTAACTCAGATCCATAGATCTTACACCTAAGAACCTGACAGGTTCCTACAGCTCAGACTTATACAATTCCTACCTCAGATTCTTCCCAAGAACCCTACCTCAGGCAACATCCCTACCTCAGCCTTTATCACCAGGCTTACAACTAAGACTTTCACAAGTTCTACACCTCAGGATCTCAGCCCTACCTCAGCCTTTATATACACAGGCTTACAACTCAGATCTAAGAAGATCTTATAAGGAAAAAGAAGATTTAGTTGTACAGAAATTTCACCTAGAAATAGCTCTTAATTGATGTGAGCTTCTTGATCAGTTCTTGAATAAACTGTATACTTCAGATCCAATCTGACTTGGCTTTTTCAAAGCTTCTTGATTGAACAAAATGAGGTTGATCTGACTTGGAGTAGAAGTTTATCTTCAAACAGCTCCCTTCTTAGATTCAGAAATAAATCTGAATCTTTCTTTGCAGACTGTTTAGGATCTGCCTTCTTAAGGGTTCCCCCTTTCTTGCTGTTGTGTTATCTCTCAGGTTCTGTGTTGGTTCGTTCCCCTGTAATTTCTTTCTTAGTTGCTTTGGTTGTCATGGATCAGTCCTTTATATAGAGTTTCTCAATGGTTACCGGCTGATCCGGTCTATAACAACCTTCTGATAGTTCTTACAAAGGTGTCAGACTTGTTGTTTATGACAACTGTCAAGCCTTCATCCGTGACAGCTGATTCTGTAATGACTTTATATCTCAGCAGGAAACACTCATAAAATTACTTCACATGTGTCGACACAAATAGACTAAGTGTCGACACAAGCCTTGATGATGTCGACAAGCACTCAATATGTCGACAAAGTCATTCTTCTGCTTCTCGACACAGCTTCTGTTTGTTTGTGTCGACAAAAGTCCCGTGTGTTGACACAACTGCTCCTGGTCTCGACATAACTGATGCTGACATATGGCATTGAGTGTATGTCTAGACGTCGTTGAGTGTGTGTCGACACAAGTCCTGTGTGTTGACACAAGCCCTTCAGACTCAGTATAGCTGTTGCTGATAGATGGCTTTGAGTGTTGTCCAGACGTCGTTGAGTGTGTGTCGACACAAGTCCTGTGTGTCGACATAAACCCTTCAGACTCAGTATAGCTATTGCTGATAGATGACATTGAGTGTGTGTCGACACAAGTCCTGTGTGTCGACACAAACCTTCTTCAGGTGTCGACACAATTCTTAGGTGTCGACACATGCCTTTCTTCTGGTATCGACATAACTCCTGGGTGTCGACACAGCTTCTGCTTCAGGTGTCGACAAAATTCCTGCCTCAGGTGTCGACACAATTCTGGGTGTCAACACAGCTTCTTATTTAGGTGTCGACACAATGCCTGGGTGTCGACACATGCCTTGCTCTTAGTGTCGACACAACTTCTAGGTGTCGACACAATTCTTCACAAGTGTCGACACTTGTACTTAGAGAATTTTCTTGCAAACCTTATACCTGCACAATGAAACTCAAACATCCCATCAAATATAAGCTGATGTATATCATTGAGTAAGGGGAGTCTTCTCCAAATCTGGTACATATTTTTCAGTGTACCCAACAGTATCCAACTCATCCAAGGAGAAACCAGGTAGCTCTCCCTATATAGTCCTATTCCGGAGGTGTAACAGATCCAAATCATCCTTCTGATGTGCTCGAGTAAGGGAAATCCAAGAGGGCTCTTTTGCTTCTAGACTAACAGGCACAGTACCACTCCCAACCTCAATATTTATTAATAGGAATTCTTCCACCAAGGTCTGTACCGACAGATTAAAAATTTTGGCAGTCTTTCAACTCAAGGCATCAGCTACTACATTAGCCTTCCCTGGATGATAAAGAATTTCCACTTCATAATCAGCCACATATTCTAACCACCGACACTGGCGCAGATTTAATTCCTTCTGAGTGAAGATGTACTTCAAACTCTTATGGTTCGTATAAATCTTGCACAGCGCACCATACAATAAGTGTCGCCAAAGTTTCAGTGCATAAATTACAGCAGCGAACTCCAAATTGTGCGTCGGATATTTTCTCTCATGAATCTTTAGTTGCCGCAATCCATATGCGATCACCTTACCATCTTGCATTAAAACATTGCCGAGCCCGGTGTGTGATGCATCAACATATACAACATAATCAACTCCTTCAGTAGGTAAGGTTAAAATTGGAGCAATACATAATCTCTTCTTCAACTCTTGGAAGGCTTCTTCACACTTATCACTCCAAATGAATGTAGTATTCTTTTGAGCAAGTCAGGTTAGAGGAGCAGACAACACCGAAAACCCTTCCACGAATCTTTTATAATAGTCAACCAGGCCTAAGAAGCTCCTAATCTCCTTAGGTGTAGAAGGTCTCTCCCATTCCGTCACAACAGAAATCTTAGTTGGGTCTATAGAAATACCGTACTTGCTTATAAAATGACCTAGAAAGGACACCTGAGGTAGCCAAAACTCACACTTGCTCAACTTCATATATAACCTATGTTCCCTCAGGGTCGACAAAACCAAACGCAAATGCTGAGTATGCTCCTCGACACTGCAGGAATACACCAAGACATCATCTATGAACACAATAACAAATCGGTCCAAAAGTCCTTAAACACCATATTCATCAAATCCATGAAAGCAGAGGGTGCATTGGTCAGACCGAAAGACATCACAAAGAACTCATAATGCCCATGCCGCGAATGGAAAGCGGTCCGAGGGACATTTACCTCACAAATTCTCAACTGGTGGTAGCCTCAGCAAAGATCGATCTTTGAAAATACCGAGCTAGCACGCAGCTGATCAAAAAGATCATCAATCCTTGGCAGGGGATATCAATTCTTAATGGTCACTTTATTCAATTCTCTGTAATCAATGCAAAGCCTCATCGATCCATCTTTCTTCTTGACGAACAAAATAGGGGCACCCCACAGAGAAGAACTTGGTTTAATAAAACCACACCCCAGCAACTCATCGAGCTGAGTACACAACACATCAAACTCACGCGGAGCTATACGGTATAGTGCTTTAGCAATAGGACGAGTACCTGGCTCGAGGTCAATCACAAACTCTATCTCCCTCACAGGAGCAAGTCCTGGAAGACAGTTAGGAAAGACATCTGGAAACTCTCGCACCACCGAGATATCCTCAAGATGTGGTGTAACAAAAGCAGTTTCCAAAGCAAAAATAGAAACCAAAAATTGCCTCACAACCAGACTCTATAGCACGACAAGCACGTACCGCAGAAATAATAGGTGAAACCCTGTCCTGAAATCCATAGACACTCATAGGTTGACCATTGTCCATCCTAAAGTCCAGTCTCTTTGCCTTGCACTGGATGACCGCATCAAACTTGGACAGCCAGTCCATGCCCAAAATCATGTCAAAGTCCGCCAGATCCAACACCATCAGATCTGCAAAGGCTAGGAAATTGCCTAGGTATATAGGGCATCTCAGAACTCCTTGACTAGATACCACCGAATCACCGGAGGGAAGCTTGATGTTGAAGGAGTCTCCTAATGGATCCACATCCAGACGATGTTTATCTACAAACCTCCAGACCACAAAGGAATGAGTGGCACCCGAATCGAAAAGAATGCCCGTCCACCTATTCCGCACCTTAAACTCCCCTAAAATTGTAGTATACATAACTAAACGAACGATAACTAAGGCAACAACAATAAGTAAAAAGGATGAAATAAACTGGGGCTAACCTAAAATAACGTGCGTAGAGGTTTGAGCTTCCTCGCTGGTCACTACGTTCAACTTTCCTTTGCCTCTGTCTTGGTTTGGTGGAGGCGGCAGAGCTCGAAGCGGGGTAGGTTGTAGTGGGGACTGAGCCTGGGGGCACGAAGACTTCAGATGCCCCTTCTGCCCGCACTAGAAGTAAGACTTATCCTTTGCCCAGCAACGACTCATGTCATGCCCCTTCCTAGAATAGAATGAGCAAACCAAATCTCCCTTGGGTGCACCCTGGATGGCGTGCACCTATTGCTACTTCAGGGTGGCAGTCCTCTTGAAACACCTTTCGTAAGGGTGGCCAGGTCGACCACAGAAGCTATATATTTCTCCACTTTTCTTTTTCGAAGAAGGGTCGGATGCCCTAGTGCTTCCATCCTCAACACCCTTCCTCTTCTTTTTCCTTGCCATAGCACCTCGATTCTTGGCATTTTTAATCGCCTCCACTTTCAGTGTGGCTTCCACTGCCACAACATAACTGTCAGCTCCATAAGCGCATGCCCACTGCTGGACATCGCTTCTTAGTCCTCCTAGGAAACGTTTCACTCTACCCACCTCCGAAGCTACGAAATCAGGAGCAAACCTACTCAGTTTGCTAAACTCAATCTCGTACTCGCTTACTGTGAGCTGTCTCTGCTTCAGATACAGGAAGTTATTCATCAGGCGGTCCTGCTCAACCGAGGGTAGAAACTTCTTCAGCAACATCTTCTTAAAAGATTCCAAAGAACATCCTTCCTTCAGACTTTCCCTTTCCCGAATCCACCAACTCTTTTCCAGGCCTTTTAACTGATAGGCTGCAATCATTACCTTCTGGGCTTCTAGAATTTCGGAATACGAAAACATCTCTTCGATGGAGATGATCCAATCATCTAAAATCATGAAATCAACACTCTCGTCATAAGTGGGAGGTCTCAATCGCTTGAAATGCGAGATTAAATTCATATCTGGTGGTAGCATCACCGGGGGCACGAAAGGAGCAGGGGCATCAAGTATGGCTTGATCCACGATAGGATCTTCAACTAAGGGTTGTTGTGTGGGAGCGGCAGACAACAAGGTCTGAATTTGCGATTGTATCACAACTACTTGCCTTGACAGAGCCTCGTTGCTCTTGCGCAAACTCTCGATCAACGCATCACTCTGCGCACCTGATGACTCACCCTCTGACTGGGGAGTCGACCTCGTCGCAATACGCTTTGGCGGCATTTCTAAAAAGGGAAACGAACAACCAATCAAAATCCTAGATTACGACTAAGGCAAACAAAACTAGTTCAGACCATACTTAAAAGACACTTGCTTAAGCTGTCACTTGCTCTGGGATTTCATGATGATGATATGCCCTACTTAGGATGGTATCCTATCATCCTATTGACTCATATGCCTATGATATGAATGTATGGATTCTTTACTCTTATTTAAAATCATATGTGTACATGTGTCATCATGTAAATCTTTAGCTTGACATGTTGTGCTTATGTCATGTTATGCTATGCATGTTGTGCTATGCATTCTATAAAAGGCCCTAATACATGTTATGAGCGGTGTACACATGAAATGTTATGCATCCCATACTACATAACATTGCATGTAACGAAAAAAGAAAACATGCTAATGGGCATTCATGTGGTGAGGTTATGCATCCCATACTACATAACCCTCACATATTGCCACCTATGGTGGATCCATATACAAACACATATTATGCATCCCATACTACATAATATGCCCCGTATACTTCTAATCATGCTTATGAGTGTAGTGTTCATGCTTCACCCAAGGTGTGTGTATGATATGACACTAAACAACTAACACTAACATGGGAAGGTTGCCCGACCAATTGTCAAGCAACCTCCCTCTGATACCAACTATCACAACCCGTATTTTCCCAACAATTAGATTATATCAGAGTAAGGGAAAATACGCGCCGTAATGCCATGTCGTGCAGAGGATAACTGTAGATGCTCAGGCAAGACTCCAAACTCGACAGTTTAAAAGGAGAACATATGTTATTATGATTGAAATTTAGTTTATGTTAAAAAGTTAGCCGTATCCCTTGTCTTATTGGATCAACTAGTCCACGATTCAAAATATAATTATACGCTTGCGGAAGATACTTGTTTAAAATGTCTCTAACACCCTACATGAGTATAAATATCCCAGAGGAACAACTCATGCTATGCAACTATAGATTTATAATAAGTATAGGAAAATGTCTTTACACTAACCAGAACGTAGTGACTTAGTTTTGAAAGAGATTGCATGTATGCTTTATTAATAGTAGAGTTTTATAGGTTAAAAATATCTAACATGCAATCCTAGCAATAAATCATTCCAGAGAGCAAGTAATCTAAATCAAGCATAAAGGAGACATCAACATCTAGTAAGTGTCAAAAATCAACAATCCTGTGGGCGTTAACAACCTGACACTGTAAGACCCCCATTTTTTTTTCTTTTTCGACACCGGGGTCTTAGGCCCAGAACCGCCGCCTTGCGGTGATACCTTCTCACCCGGGAAGGTCGTCACTACAAGACGCCGACTCTGCCGGCCAAATTCGATCGTAACTGTAGCATAAGAAAAGATGCAAGTCCACAGAAATCACATATATAGAAATAAACTCCACGAAGGGAGTGTCCACAGATTGTACATATAATAAAAATCTCGGGCTTATGCCCGGTACATCAAGTCCTCACTACAATTCACTCATCGTAGAAGCAAACTAATACAACTACTATAGTTCGGGACTCACTGTCCCTGCTGTCTGGACTCCAGTGCTAGACTGTCCGATCTCCAAGCGTGCCGACCTCCGAGGCTGCTCCTCCATGCTGGGCTCCGTGGTCCCCTAAATGATGTGGTTCGAAAACCGTTAGTCTAAAAGACTAAGTCCTATCATCCCCCGCCCCTTCCCCCATGGCTCCTAGGCACCGAGCGGGGAGAAGGAAAGGGAAGGACATGAAAGTAGAGAATATCAAATGGCAGATGACAGCGGAACTAAACTAATAGTGTACGCATGATAATAATTATACAAAATTAAATAAGTAACCTTAACTTATGTGGGTACACATAAGCTAAGGGATCTTTTGCAGGGCTCCTATCGTATAAAAAAGTCCCATACCGATTTATACGATAGGGTGTCGTTTCTATTAGCAGACTTATAATATTGAAAGAGAACCTTGACTTATAAGCACGCTCACACGAACTTATAGGCCAAGGGGTCGTTTTGCAAGGCCTTATGTATAGAGCGTCCCATACCGCTTATACATTAGGTGTCAGGTTATATGCAATGGTTATGCTATGAAATACAATTATGCTATGATGTGAACATGCAAGTGCAACTCACCCACTCGACTCTGTGTACACAGACCTTTAGTTCCCCCTTTCGGAGCCGTTACCTCCCAGGATACCTCCGTAGTGGCAGACGGAAGCGGTGGGTTGGGCCTCGCCCACCTCTAAACCAGTAAAGCACTACCGGTCAGACCTATCGTACGCCTCAACCCTTGGTGCACTAAGCGGATGCCTGCGTACTCTTGCCGGCTGGCGCACCGGACTTCTGTTGGCAAAGTGCTCACCATACTTGCCGAGCCAACGATATTGGTGTCGGTGCATCGAACTCCCCAATATCGAAGACCCACCACCTTAAACCATTTATGCACATGCAATAGTTATGAGTCAAACAACCAACCGAGCCGAAGCTCACCGGACAGTCCCGTCCATCATGATCTACAACCGAGCCAAAGCTCCCCGGACTATCCCGTCCGCCATAACCTACAACCGAGCCGAAGCTCCCCGGACTATCCCGTCCGTCATAATCAACAACCGAGCCAAAGCTCCCCGGACAGTCCCGTCCATCATGATCTACAACTGAGCCAAAGCTCCCCGGACTATCCCGTCCGTCACAATCTACCACCGAGTCAAAGCTCCCCGGACTATCCCGTCCGTCATAACCGTCAACCAAGCCAAAGCTCACCGGACAATCCCGTCCGTCATAATCTACTACCGAGCCAAAGCTCCCTGGACTATCATACCCAATAACTACCGGGCTTATTGCCCCAGTAACCCATACTATCTCCCGGGACACTGGGGTGTGCATGTGTGAGACCCTAAGTTTACTATTTACTCTATGCCTACGACTTAGGATTTACCCTTTTCATTTCCATATTACAGTGACTAGACCTAAGGAGATTTGACCTTCCACTTTATGGGGAAGACGATCTTTCGTCGATCCCAAAACATCATCCAACATTTAGTCAAACTCATTCCTATCTTATCCAACCCTGAGTGATGAACTCTTATGTACCTAACTTGTACTCCAGATTATTTCTGAAGAATTACTATATGCAGACCACCAAGGTTTAATGTTAGGTAAAATGGGAAGTATGTCAAGTAATCATCGAATACTCCTGTAATAATTTATGGAGGTCCATTATGACCTTTATTGCCCAAATCCAGAGTTTTACAATTTTCCTATTTATCTAGGAATTTATTAAATATTTACAGTGGTCAAAGTCTCCAAGATTGAACTGAAGGTACCAAATTTTTACAAGATAAAATTCCCTTAAATTTATGTTATACTTCAATATAACAATTAACCTAATATCCAAGATCTCTTGATTTTTCAGCAAGGTTTAGGCCACTGATTCTATTTTTTTTAAAATTATCTCACCATATTTCATTAAAATAAATAAATAGGGTAATATTACTCCTAAAATTTTAAGTAAACTTCCAACATGATAACAAAGGCATATAAATGCTCTGGGATAAATATCATAAGTTAATTAAGGAATGATAAACTTCAAACAAACTATATAAACAATTTTCCAAAATTGTTAAACGCAGACCACCAAGTCAAACTTCATGTAAAATGAGAAGTATATCAAATAATCATCCAAAACCCCTATAATAATTAATGGAGGTCCATTATGACCTTTAAGTCCTACCTCCAGAGTTTCAAAATTTTCCTTATTTATTTAATAATTTATTTAATTATTTTAATGTCTAAAATTTCCAATAATGAACATGAAGTACTATTTTCAGTCAAGACATCATTCTACAAGTTTTATATTTTACTCAAAATAATGTTATAACTTATCTTCCAAAATATCTAATTCTTTTCAGTAAGGTTTTATCCTTAAATCAATATTACATTTAAATCCTTGAAAGTTCATTTAAGAATTATAAAATACTATATTGCTTCCAAAAATTCAGAGAAATTTCAACTATGAATCTAATGGCATGTAAATGGTTTGGGCCAACTTTCATAATTTATTTATCAGTAAATGGACTTAAATAATTTATTGAATAATTCCATCATATAGCAAGCTTGTGAAGTAACTACTTCAAATAAGTGTCTAAGTATTTTTATAAAATTTATATAAGCTCATAATGATTCAAAACCTCCTCTGCCAAAATTTCATGACCTCTCAAGGGTCAGAGGTAGCATAATAATTTATTTACTAAAGTGAGGCATTTCTTGTGTTACAAATGAAGTGCTATAAATAATACTCCAAAATTTCTAAATAAATAACCAAAGCTTCTTAATATTATTATGACCATCCTACCAAAATTTCATATCATTTTAAGGGGTTTAGCTAACCCATTCCTATCCCACCATATTTGTGCCCTAAACTAGGGTTAGGGTTTTGAGGGTCCTAAACCTTCCAAAATACACTAATATTTTTACCAGAGGGTTATAGTTACCAAAATACCACCCCTACAAAATTCCATAGCCATACAAGGTGTTTTGACCATATATCCTTCACAAGGTACAAAAGCCCTTCCTTAGGGTTTGACCTAGGATCTTGGGCCAAATCAACTCCAATGCCCACAAATTTTCATTGTGAGGTGTATATTGTCATTCCAAACCAGTTTACCAAATTTGAACCTCTGTTGAGGTGAATTGGACACTCAAAGCCAAAATTACATTTTGGACCAAAATACCCTTCTTAGGGCAAGGCTAGGGTTTGTTTGAAACCCATTCAAATCAACTCTAAAGTTAATGAAATTCTAACCAGAGGTCTATATTGACCTCATATCCATCCCACCAAAATTTGGATAAAATTGGACTTCATTTGACCTATAATTTAATTTACCCTAGCATAATTAAATGTTTTACAAAACTATAGGAAAATTATTCCCAAAATTTCCCATTTCTGGGCAGGGTCTAGGTATAGGGCAGGTTGAATCCCTGCCAAAATTTCAGCTCATTTGGACCAAGGATGAAATGTGGGCAACTAGTTTAATGGCTGCCTAGTCATTTGTATAGACCCCACCAAATTGAGTGCCCTGGTCATACAAGTCACCCAAATTGGTTCAAAACAATTTTGACAGATAGTAGATCCATAGGGCTACATTTTTGGTGTTGACCATTTTCTCTGAACATGGCTCCAGATATTTTTAATAATTAAAACCAATAAATGTAAAAACTATGACAGAAATGAAATGATAATACACATAACCTATAGTTTATATCTATATATTAGCACGAATCTTGGCGCGCTTTGGACGGCATCCCGTCATCTTCTACCTCCAGCCGACGGCTAGGATCTATCCTGCCTGGGCCGATTTCCAGCGGCTGCCGTCGGCGCTCCGGCCACCTCCCCGGCCTGCCACCGCCGCCGACACCTTCGTGGTGGTCGGGGCTATCTCCAGGCGGCGGCTGGGCCGCCGGGAAGCCCTATTCCGGCGAACCCGATAGGATGTAATTTCATGGAAAATCCATGATTTTCAAAATCCGATTGGGCTCGATTGAGCTCCAACCTTGGCCCTATGGATTCTAAGGATCTAACCATTCAAGAAGGAGTGGAGGAGGACCTGTGGTGGCGGCTGTAGCCTGGCTGATCGCCGGATTGGCATGGTGGTGGCCGGTGGTGGTCGGCTTGTTCACAAATGCAAGTTAGGGCTTGGCCTCTTCAGGAAACTGGTAGGAATTCATCCCTGGGCCTCACTGAAGCTTTTAAGGTGGAGAGGGGAGGTGTTAGGTGGCTGAAAAGCCATGTGCCATTTTTGGCCATGGTCAAGGTTGGAGGCTAGGTTGGTAGGGGGTGGAGCTTGCTCTAAACAGTCCACAAAGGCTGCTGCACTCCCCCTTGTCCTTCTGAAATGAATGGGGAGGTTGGGGAGGGGGAAGGAGGAGCACAAAGTCCTCCTTCCTTCTTCTTTCTTCTCTTTCTCTCTCCTCCATGGGTGACTTTCTCTCTCCTAGTCACCATGCCTGAATTTTTGGCTCCTACATGTCCCATGTCAGCCCATAAATCCATTTGGCCACTTAAGTCAAGGTTAGCCCCAATGTAATGAGCTTGAGCTTGAGTTAGCCCATTTGGGCTAACTTGACCCAAAGTTGGACTAGGGCCCACCTAGGTTAATTTGATCCTTAAGATTTCCTTAATAGGTCCTTGGTGACCCATTAGCCTCCCCTAGGGTCAAGGTGGGGTTGGATTGGCCCTTGGAGGTCACTTGGCCCTTAACTAGGGCATTTTGGCCATTTTAGGTCAAGGGTTGACTTTGGTCAAAACTAGCCCTTTTGATTGGTCCCAATGGGTCCTTGGTGACCTATTGGCCTCTCACTAGGCTTATGAGGGTAGGGGTGGGGTCCATTTGTCTAAGGGACTGCAATTGACCCTTGTGTAGGCCAATTTGACCCAATTAGGGTCATAGTTGACTTTGGTCAACTTAGCCCTATTGACTACTCTCTATGGGTCCTTAGTGACCCATTGACCTCTCACTAGGTCTATGAGGGTATGGGTGGGGTCTACTGGGCTAAGGGACTGCAATTGACCCTTGTGTAGGTCAATTTGACCCAATTAGGGCTATAGTTGACTTTGGTCTACTTAGGTCCTTTGATTGCTGTTCATGGGTCCTTAGTGACCCATTGATCTCTTTCTAGGGTTATAAGAGTATGGGTGGGGTCTTGGAGTCTTGGTGAAGCCCCATGATCACTTTTAACCAAGGCTTAGAGATCTGCTAAGTGCAGACCATAGTGGCCCTACCCACACTACCAGGTCCACTTGACTCTTTCTTGGGCTTCCTAGGGTTTTGTCATGACAGAACCACTCTTAGGGGTCTAGTTGGAAATGGGATGTTACAAATCCCAATAAACAAAACAAAGATTTCGTCCCCGAAATCCAGGTTAAGCCTCGGGGACTCCTATCAGGGAGGAAGAAACTTGTAACATCCCATGAGTGTTGAAAGTTTTACGTCACGACCTCATGTTTGTCATGTGAGGTTTAAAGTTGTTTGTCAATTTCAAGACCAAGTAGCCCAACTGGCAAAATCTAGACCCCAATAAACAAAAGTTTAGCCCATAACCTTGAAATTTCAGTTAAATTAGGAAGGAAATTGAACATCTTGAGTGGTTGCGAGGAATACCTGACTGAAGAGTTCCGGATATCTTTGTCGCATCAACTCCTGGGGCTCCCATGTGTGCTCCTCTCTTCCGTGATTTCTCCACAGGACCTTGACTAACGGAACCCTCTTGTGGCGCAAAAATCGTACCCCCTTGTCGTCAATCCGGACCGGATATAGATGAACTGACCGATCAGATGCTATCGGTCCATCTGTGGTTGTAACTTGCTGCTCTGGACGTAGTAGAGCTCTCCTAAGAGAGGATATATGGAATACGTCGTGTAGACTCGCCAGCTCCGGTGGCAGTTCCAGCCTGTATGCCAAGGGACCGATCCGCTCCTGGATCCTATAAGGCCCCATGTACCTTGGGCTGAGCTTCTTCCTCTGTCCGCGTACCCGAGTAACTCCATGCATGGGTCGGATCTTCAAGAACACCTGATCTCCTATCTGGAATTCCACCTGATGGTGCCGAGCGTCGTAATACTTAGCCTGCGGGCTCTGTGCTTCCAGCATTCTGTCCCGTATCAATCTTACCTGAGCCTCGGTGTCCTAGACAAACTCCGAACCCAATGCCTTAGGATCCTCGTCCTGTATCCATGATAGAGGAGTCCTGCACTTTCATCCATACAACGCCTCATAAGGAGCCATTTTAATACTGGACTGGTAGCTGTTATTATACGAGAACTCGATCAGTGGTAATAACTTCTCCCATGGTTCACCGCGATCTAATACGCAGAGTCGTAGTAAATCCTCCAAAGTCCGGTTGGTCCGTTCTGTCTGTCCATCTGTCTGGGGATGAAAAGTCGTACTGAAGGTTAGTCGAGTGCCTAAGTAAGTTTGCACTGACCTCCACTCCCTGGATGTAAATCGTCCGTCCCGGTCTGACACAATCGACTTGGGTACACCATGGTAGCGGACGAACTGCTCCACAAATTTCCGGACTAACACCCCCACCGAGTCATCCTTCCTGATTGGAATAAACCTCGCCACCTTCGTTAGTCGGTCGATGATCACCCATATCGAATCGTTCCCTGTCCTGGATCGAGGAAGACCATGTATAAAGTCCATGACGATATCATCAATCTTCCACTCTGGTACTGGGAGTGGCTGCAATAATCCTGCGGGGTTTCTGCACTCCGCTTTTTCTAATTGGCACGCCTTGCAACGGGTCACGAAGTAGGTGATATCTTTCTTCATGCCGGGCCAGAACATAGTCTTCTTCAGATCTGCAGTCATCTTCGTAATTCCCGGGTGTACCGAATATCGACTGCAATGAGCCTCCATCATGATGTCCTCCCAGATCTGGCCTCCCTCTGGTATGTAGACCCGTCCTCTGAAGCATACTAAATCATCCCTCAGGGTGTAATCTCCCGCAGTGCCTGCTTCTAAGGACCGGAAAATCGGCTCTAGCTGAGTATCCTGCCTCTGTCCATCCTTGACCTGTTTTCGTATGTCATCCGTGGCGATTAATGACGACAGATATTCTCGGTATAACTCAGGGTGATCCTCAGATACCAGGGATACTTGCATCTTATCAAACATCTGTATTAACTCCAAGGCCATCAACGGCGTTCCTACTCCAGCGTTTGCGGTCTTTCGGCTTAATGCATCTGCTACCACATTCGCCTTTCCAGGGTGGTAGTGCATCTCATACTGGTAGTCTACGAAAAAGTCCACCCATCATCTCTGTCTAATGTTTAGCTCCTTCTGTGTGTCCACATACCTCAGATTTTTATGGTCGGAGTATATGTCGCAGTGGACACCGTACAGATAGTGATGCCAGACTTTTAGTGCAAAAATGACTGCTCCCATCTCTAAGTCATGAACTGGGTAGTTTTGCTCGTGCTTCTTCAGCTGCCGAGAAGCGTAAGCTATCACATGGCCATTCTGCATAAGTACTGCACCCATGCCCTGATAGGAGGGATCGGTGTAGACCTGGAATCCTTCTTTCCCTGAAGGGAGGGCGAGTATAGGAGCCGAAGTGAGTCGCCCCTTTAGCTCTTGAAAAGCCTCTTCACATCGTGGGGTCCAGATAAAGGGTACCTCCTTCCTTGTCAGAGATGTGAGTGGGAGGGCGATACGAGAGAATCCCTCTACAAATTTCCGGTAGTAACCGGCAAGTCCTAGGAAACTTCGTACATCTGTGACCGTCTTTAATTGTGGCCAGTCCCGAACCGCTTGGATCTTGACCGGGTCCACTGCTAACCCAGCACCACTGATGATATGGCCTAGGAAGGCCACCTCCTTCAACCAAAACTGGCATTTGCTGATCTTTGCATAAAGATTGTGCTCCCGTAGTCTCTCTAGGGTCAGCGTCAGATGCCATGTGTGCTCCTCCTCTGTCCTTGAGTAAATGAGGATGTCATCGATAAACACGATGACAAACACATCTAAATATTCTTCGAACACCTGATTCATAAGGCTCATAAATGCCGACGGCGCATTTGTGAGCCCGAAGGGCATCACTGTGAATTCATATAGCCCATATCTGCTACTGAAAGCAGTCTTCAGAATGTCCTCCTCCTGGATCCTTAGCTGGTAGTAACCAGACCTCAAATCCAATTTGGAAAAGAAATGCGCACCTTCTAGCTGGTCAAACAGCTCATCTATCCTTGGCAACGGATATGTGTTTCGGACTGTCAATCGGTTTAGTGCTCGGTAGTCGATGCACAGTCTCAGAGTTCCGTCCTTCTTTTTAACGAACAAGACCGGGGCTACCCAAGGCGAAGAGCTCGGTCGGACAAATCCAGCCTCCACCAGTTCTTGGAGTTGGCTTCGAAACTCTGTCAATTCCTTCGGGGCCATCCGGTAAGGGGCCCTAGCTGCCGTCTTAGCCCCCGGCACCAGCTGTATCGGAAATCCTGCTCCCGGTGTGGGGGTAGCCCAGGCAGTTTCTCCGGGAATACGTCGACAAAATCTCGCACCACCGGAATATCCGAGGTGGAGACCTTGGTCTCAGTCATCTCGAATATTACCTCAAACACTTCTTCCCCCTGTAAGTGAGCCTTGACGGCTTGTACAGACGACAGTATGAGAGGGGGAATGGATTTAATACCTTCAATGACGAGGTAGGAATCCCCATGTCTTACGGTAACTCTTTTGGACGTGCAGTCAATCTGAGCATGATTCCAGTTCAACCACGTCATCCCTAGGATCAAATCAAAGATTGGCATCTTTATGATCATCGCTGGAGCTTCAAATATCCTTCCGCCGATCTCCGCCTCCATGTTGCAGTGGGCAGAGGTGAACAACTCTGATCCGTCGGGTAGTCGTATCCTCATCATCAGACCCGTGAATCGTTCCATGCCTTCCAATCCTTCTATGAAGGCCTCTGATACAAATGAGTGCGAAGCACCCGTATCAAATAGCGTATAAGCGGGTTTGCCGCTGATGAAAACTATTCCTGGGGTTTGGAAAAATTAAATGTCTCAGAATTCTAGTTATGGTTTTCTTTCCTAGAATGTCACTTCTATATAAAATTTAACTTCATGAGGAAATAACTTTAACCAAAATTTTCAGACGTACCAGTGATTACTTGCTCCGGGTTTCGGGGCTGAGCCAGATCCAGTGCATAAATTTGCTCCCTCTGCTGCCTACGATCTGCACCCTGGAAACCACGTCCTCGACCACGTCCTCGTCCTCCAAACTGCTGGGCATGCGGGGCATCCTGGGGTGCTAGTAAAGGTGCTCCCCTCATGGGGCAGTTTCTCCGAATGTGTCCTACCTGGTGGCAGTTGTAGCACTCCGGTGGGGGAAATGCCATACCCCCGGGTCTCGGTGCCTCTCTCATCTGAAGAGGCTGAGGGGCCAATATCACCTGCTCCCTCGGCTCCTGCCTCACTTCCTGATGAGGCTGGTCCTCTGTCCTTCTCCCACCTGGTACAGCACCTTGCCGCTGATCATTTCTGGCTCTCCGGCCCTGATCCTCCGCTTGCCGCTTCCGGCCCCGAGTGGTGTTCCAGTCGGCCTCGATCCTCTTTGCCATTTCCAAAATCCGGGAGATAGGCCCGTCGGATACAAACAACAAAGCCTCCCTCAAGTCCTCTCGCAGGCCCTTATAGAATCTCTTGATGTATCCCGCTTCGTCCAGCTGGTAAGAATCTGCATATCGAGCCAAATGGTCGAACTCCCAATGGTACTCTACCACTGTCCGGGTGCCCTGCTTCAGCTGTAAGAACCGCTCCTCCAACTCATCCCTGGCCGACTGCGGAACAAAATTCTCTAGCAGCGCGGTCCTGAACTCTTCCCAGGTAACTTCCGCCACCTCCCTATCAGCAAACCTTGTGTCTAGCAGCGTCTTCCACCACCTCTTGGCATGGGACTCCAGGCAGGAGACAACCAAGGCCACCCTCTCCTCCCAGGGACACTGTATCCCAGTCAGCATTTCGTACATAATATCTAGCCATTCTTCTGTCCGTACGGCGGATTCTGTCCCCAAGTATGATGGAGGAGAGTATCCTCGAAAGATGCTCAGCCAATTGGCCCCCGGGTTTGGTTGCGGAGCCGGAGCCTGTTGAGCCCTGAAGGCATCTAGAATGGCCGTCAACGTTTGACCCATCTCCGAGTGTAGGAATGGAGTGGGGACCGGGGAAGGTGGTGCAACAGTCGGGGTCTGCTGAACTCCGCCTTGTGGTGTTGGCTGCGCTGGAGGCTGCGTAAATAGAAATCAAATATAAGAAGTCTCACAGATTTAACTAAAAGTGGACAATTTTCATGTGATTTCCCATATGGGCCCACCACTGCTTCCGCTGCTTAGTTTGTCCCCAAACTAAACTCGAGCGGGGGTGTCCCAGGGTTAGTGGACTGCTACTTTTCTGATCGAGGTTCGCTCTGATACCACTTGTAAGACCCCCAATTTTTTTTCTTTTTCGACACCGGGGTCTTAGGCCCAGAACCGCCGCCTTGCGGTGATACCTTCTCACCCGGGAAGGTCGTCACTACAAGACGCCGACTCTGCCGGCCAAATTCGATCGTAACTGTAGCATAAGAAAAGATGCAAGTCCACAGAAATCACATATATAGAAATAAACTCCACGAAGGGAGTGTCCACAGATTGTACATATAATAAAAATCTCGGGCTTATGCCCGGTACATCAAGTCCTCACTACAATTCACTCATCGCGGAAGCAAACTAATACAACTACTATAGTTCTGGACTCACTGTCCCTGCTGTCTGGACTCCAGTGCTAGACTGTCCGATCTCCAAGCGTGCCGACCTCTGGGGCTGCTCCTCCATGCTGGGCTCCGTGGTCCCCTAAATGATGTGGTTCGAAAACCGTTAGTCTAAAAGACTAAGTCCTATCATCCCCCGCCCCTTCCCCCATGGCTCCTAGGCACCGAGCGGGGAGAAGGAAAGGGAAGGACATGAAAGTAGAGAATATCAAATGACAGATGGCAGCGGAACTAAACTAACAGTGTACGCATGATAATAATTATACAAAATTAAATAAGTAACCTTAACTTATGTGGGTACACATAAGCTAAGGGATCTTTTGCAGGGCTCCTATCGTATAAAAAAGTCCCATACCGATTTATACGATAGGGTGTCGTTTCTATTAGCAGGCTTATAATATTGAAAGAGAACCTTGACTTATAAGCACGCTCACACGAACTTATAGGCCAAGGGGTCGTTTTGCAAGGCCTTATGTATAGAGCGTCCCATACCACTTATACATTAGGTGTCAGGTTATATGCAATGGTTATGCTATGAAATACAATTATGCTATGATGTGAACATGCAAGTGCAACTCACCCACTCGACTCTGTGTACACAGACCTTTAGTTCCCCTTTTCGGAGCCGTTACCTCCCAGGATACCTCCGTAGTGGCAGACGGAAGCGGTGGGTTGGGCCTCGCCTACCTCTAAACCAGTAAAGCACTACCGATCAGACCTATCGTACGCCTTAATGCTTGGTGCACTAAGCGGATGCCTGCGTACTCTTGCCGGCTGGCGCACCGGACTTCTGTTGGTGAAGTGCTCACCACACTTGCCGAGCCAACGATATTGGTGTCGGTGCATCGAACTCCCCAATATCGAAGACCTACCACCTTAAACCTTTTATGCACATGTAATAGTTATGAGTCAAACAACCAACCGAGCCGAAGCTCACCGGACAGTCCCGTCCATCATGATCTACAACCGAGCCAAAGCTCCCCGGACTATCTCGTCCGTCATAACCTACAACCGAGCCGAAGCTCCCCGGACTATCCCGTCCGTCATAACCAACAACCGAGCCAAAGCTCCCCGGACAGTCCCGTCCATCATGATCTACAACCGAGCCAAAGCTCCCCGG
The DNA here is from genome assembly GCA_039513925.1 of Platanthera zijinensis. NCBI lineage: Eukaryota > Viridiplantae > Streptophyta > Magnoliopsida > Asparagales > Orchidaceae > Platanthera > Platanthera zijinensis. The sequence continues at coordinate 188,963,042 of CM077087.1, forward strand.
ACTATCCCGTCCGTCACAATCTACCACCGAGCCAAAGCTCCCCGGACTATCCCGTCCGTCATAACCGTCAACCGAGCCAAAGCTCACCGGACAATCCCGTCCGTCATAATCTACTACCGAGCCAAAGCTCCCTGGACTATCATACCCAATAACTACCGGGCTTATTGCCCCAGTAACCCATACTATCTCCCGGGACACTGGGGTGTGCATGTGCGAGACCCTAAGTTTACTATTTACTCTATGCCTACGACTTAGGTTTTACCCCTTTCATTTCCATATTACAGTGACTAGACCTAAGGAGATTTGACCATCCACTTTATGGGGAAGACGATCTTTCGTCGATCCCAAAACATCATCCAACATTTAGTCAAACTCATTCCTATCTTATCCAACCCTGAGTGATGAACTCTTATGTACCTAACTTGTACTCAAGATTATTTCTGAAGAATTACTATATGCAGACCACCAAGGTTTAATGTTAGGTAAAATGGGAAGTATGTCAAGTAATCATCGAATACTCCTATAATAATTTATGGAGGTCCATTATGACTTTTATTACCCAAATCCAGAGTTTTACAATTTTCCTATTTATCTAGGAATTTATTAAATATTTATAGTGGCCAAAGTCTCCAAGATTGAACTGAAGGTACCAAATTTTGACAAGATAAAATTCCCTTAAATTTATGTTATACTTCAATATAACAATTAACCTAATATCCAAGATCTCTTGATTTTTCAGCAAGGTTTAGGCCACTGATTCTATTTTTTTTTAAATTATCTCACCATATTTCATTAAAATAAATAAATAGGGTAATATTACTCCTAAAATTTTAAGTAAACTTCCAACATGATAACAAAGGCATATAAATGCTCTGGGATAAATATCATAAGTTAATTAAGGAATGATAAACTTCAAACAAACTATATAAACAATTTTCCAAAATTGCTAAACGCAGACCACCAAGTCAAACTTCATGTAAAATGAGAAGTATATCAAATAATCATCCAACACCCCTATAATAATTAATGGAGGTCTATTATGACCTTTAAGTCCTACCTCCAGAGTTCCAAAATTTTCCTTATTTATTTAATAATTTATTTAATTATTTTAATGTCTAAAATTTCCAATAATGAACATGAAGTACTATTTTCAGTCAAGACATCATTCTACAAGTTTTATATTTTACTCAAAATAATGTTATAACTTATCTTTCAAAATATCTAATTCTTTTCAGTAAGGTTTTATCCTTAAATCAATATTACATTTAAATCCTTGAAAGTTCATTTAAGAATTATAAAATACTATATTGCTTCCAAAAATTCAGAGAAATTTCAAGTATGAATCTAATGACATGTAAATAGTTTGGGACAACTTTCATAATTTATTTATTAGTAAATGGACTTAAATAATTTATTGAATAATTCCATCATATAGCAAGCTTGTGAAGTAACTACTTCAAATAAGTGTCTAAGTATTTTTATAAAATTTATATAAGCTCATAATGATTCAAAACCTCCTCTGCCAAAATTTCATGACCTCTCAAGGGTCAGAGGTAGCATAATAATTTATTTACTAACGTGAGGCATTTCTTGTGTTACAAATGAAGTGCTATAAATAATACTCCAAAATTTCTAAATAAATAACCAAAGCTTCTTAATATTATTATGACCATCCTACCAAAATTTCATATCATTTTAAGGGGTTTAGCTAACCCATTCCTATCCCACCATATTTGTGCCCTAAACTAGGATTAGGGTTTTGAGAGTCGTAAACCTTCCAAAATACCCTAATATTTTTACCAGAGGGTTATAGTTACCAAAATACCACCCTTACAAAATTCCATAGCCATACAAGGTGGTTTGGCCATATGTCCTTCACAAGGTACAAAAGCCCTTCCTTAGGGTTTGACCTAGGATCTTGGGCCAAATCAACTCCAATGCCCCCAAATTTTCATTGTGAGGTGTATATTGTCATTCCAAACCAGTGTACCAAATTTGAACCTCTGTTGAGGTGAATTGGACACTCAAAGCCAAAATTACATTTTGGACCAAAATACCCTTCTTAGGGCAAGGCTAGGGTTTGTTTGAATCCCATTCAAATCAACTCTAAACTTAATGAAATTTTAACCAGAGGTCTATATTGACCTCATATCCATCCCACCAAAATTTGGATAAAATTGGACTTCATTTGACCCATAATTTAATTTACCCTAGCATAATTAATTGTTTTACAAAACTATAGGAAAATTATTCCCAAAAATTCCCATTTTTGGGCAGGGTCTAGGTATATGGTAGGGTGAATCCTTGCCAAAATGTCAGCTCATTTGGACCAAGGATGAAATGTGGGCAACTAGTTTAATGGCTGCCTAGTCATTTGTATAGACCCCACCAAATTGAGTGCCCTAGTCAAACCAGTCACCCAAATTGGTTCAAACCAATTTTGACAGACAGTAGATCCATAGGGCTACATTTTTGGTGTTGACCATTTTCTCTGAACATGGCTTCAGATATTTTTAATAATTAAAACCAATAAATGTAAAAACTGTGATAGAAATGAAATGATAATACACATAACCTATAGTTTATATCTATATATTAGCACGAATCTTGGCGCGCTTTGGACGGCATCCCGTCATCTTCTACCTCCAGCCGACGGATAGGATCTATCCTGCCTGGGCCGATTTCCAGCGGCTGCCGCCGGCGCTCCGGCCACCTCCCCGGCCTGCCACCGCCGCCGACACCTTCGTGGTGGTCGGAGCTATCTCCATGCGGCGGCTGGGCCGCCGGGAAGCCCTATTCCGGCGAACCCGATAGGATGTAATTTCATGGAAAATCCATGATTTTCAAAATCCGATTGGGCTCGATTGAGCTCCAACCTTGGCCCTATGGATTCTAAGGATCTAACCATTCAAGAAGGAGTGGAGGAGGACCTGTGGTGGCGGCTGTAGCCTGGCTGATCGCCGGATTGGCATGGTGGTGGCTGGTGGTGGTCGGCTTGTTCACAAATGCAAGTTAGGGCTTGGCCTCTTCAGGAAACTGGTGGGAATTCATCCCTGGGCCTCAATGAAGCTTTTAAGGTGGAGAGGGGAGGTGTTAGGTGGCTGAAAAGCCATGTGCCATTTTTGGCCATGGTCAAGGTTGGCGGCTAGGTTTGTAGGGGGGTGGAGCTTGCTCTAAACAGTCCACAAAGGCTGATGCACTCCCCCTTGTCCTTCTGAAATGAATGGGGAGGTTGGGGAGGGGGAAGGAGGAGCACAAAGTCCTCCTTCCTTCTTCTTTCTTCTCTTTCTCTCTCCTCCATGGGTGACTTTCTCTCTCCTAGTCACCATGCCTGAATGTTTGGCTCCTACATGTCCCATGTCAGCCCATAAATCCATTTGGCCACTTAAGTCAAGGTTAGCCCCAATGTAATGAGCTTGAGCTTGAGTTAGCCCATTTGGGCTAACTTGACCCAAAGTTGGACTAGGGCCCACCTAGGTTAATTTGATCCTTGAGATTTCCTTAATAGGTCCTTGGTGACCCATTAGCCTCCCCTAGGGTCAAGGTGGGGTTGGATTGGCCCTTGGAGGTCACTTGGCCCTTAGCTAGGGCATTTTGGCCATTTTAGGTCAAGGGTTGACTTTGGTCAAAACTAGCCCTTTTGATTGGTCCCAATGGGTCCTTGGTGACCTATTGGCCTCTCACTAGGCTTATGAGGGTAGGGGTGGGGTCCATTTGTCTAAGGGACTGCAATTGACCCTTGTGTAGGCCAATTTGACCCAATTAGGGTCATAGTTGACTTTGGTCAACTTAGCCCTATTGACTACTCTCTATGGGTCCTTAGTGACCCATTGACCTCTCACTAGGTCTATGAGGGTATGGGTGGGGTCTACTGGGCTAAGGGACTGCAATTGACCCTTGTGTAGGTCAATTTGACCCAATTAGGGCTATAGTTGACTTTGGTCTACTTAGGTCCTTTGATTGCTGTTCATGGGTCCTTAGTGACCCATTGATCTCTTTCTAGGGTTATAAGAGTATGGGTGGGGTCTTGGAGTCTTGGTGAAGCCCCATGATCACTTTTAACCAAGGCTTAGAGATCTGCTAAGTGCAGACCATAGTGGCCCTACCCACACTACCAGGTCCACTTGACTCTTTCTTGGGCTTCCTAGGGTTTTGTCATGACAGAACCACTCTTAGGGGTCTAGTTGGAAATGAGATGTTACAAATCCCAAAAAACAAAACAAAGATTTCGTCCCCGAAATCCAGGTTAAGCCTACGGGGACTCCTATCAGGGAGGAAGAAACTTGTAACATCCCATGAGAGTTGAAAGTTTTACGTCACGACCTCATGTTTGTCATGTGAGGTTTAAAGGTGTTTGTCAATTTCAAGACCAAGTAGCCCAACTGGCAAAATCTAGACCCCAATAAACAAAAGTTTAGCCCATAACCTTGAAATTTCAGTTAAATTAGGAAGGAAATTGAACATCTTGAGTGGTTGCGAGGAATACCTGACTGAAGAGTTCCGGATATCTTTGTCACATCATGTCCTGGGGCTCCCATGTGCGCTCCTCTCTTCCGTGATTTCTCCACAGGACCTTGACTAACAGAACCCTCTTGTGGCGCAAAACTCGTACCCCCTTGTCGTCAATCTGGACAGGATATAGATGAACTGACCGATCAGATGCTATCGGTCCATCTGTGGTTGTAACTTGCTGCTCTGGACGTAGTAGAGCTCTCCTAAGAGAGGATATATGGAATACGTCGTGTAGACTCGCCAGCTCCGGTGGCAGTTCCAGCCTGTATGCCAAGGGACCGATCCGCTCCTGGATCCTATAAGGCCCCATGTACCTTGGGCTGAGCTTCTTCCTCTGTCCGCGTACCCGAGTAACTCCATGCATGGGTCGGATCTTCAAGAACACCTGATCTCCTATCTGGAATTCCACCTGATGGTGCCGAGCGTCGTAATACTTAGCCTGCCGGCTCTGTGCTTCCAGCATTCTGTCCCGTATCAATCTTACCAGAGCCTCGGTGTCCTAGACAAACTCCGAACCCAATGCCTTAGGATCCTCGTCCTGTATCCATGACAGAGGAGTCCTGCACTTTCGTCCATACAACGCCTCATAAGGAGCCATTTTAATACTGGACTGGTAGCTGTTATTATACGAGAACTCGATCAGTGGTAATAACTTCTCCCATGGTTCACCGCGATCTAATACGCAGAGTCGTAGTAAATCCTCCAAAGTCCGGTTGGTCCGTTCTGTCTGTCCATCTGTCTGGGGATGAAAAGTCGTACTGAAGGTTAGTCGAGTGCCTAAGTAAGTTTGCACTGACCTCCACTCCCTGGATGTAAATCGTCCGTCCCGGTCTGACACAATCGACTTGGGTACACCATGGTAGCGGACGAACTGCTCCACAAATTTCCGGACTAACACCCCCACCGAGTCATCCTTCCTGATTGGAATAAACCTCGCCACCTTCGTTAGTCGGTCGATGATCACCCATATCGAATCGTTCCCTGTCCTGGATCGAGGAAGTCCATGTATAAAGTCCATGGCGATATCATCAAACTTCCACTCTGGTACTGGGAGTGGCTGCAATAATCCTGCGGGGTTTCTGCACTCCGCTTTTACTAATTGGCACGCCTTGCAACGGGTCACGAAGTAGGTGATATCTTTCTTCATGCCGGGCCAGAACATAGTCTTCTTCAGATCTGCAGTCATCTTCGTAATTCCCGGGTGTACCGAATATCGACTGCAATGAGCCTCCATCATGATGTCCTCCCGGATCTGGCCTCCCTCTGGTATGTAGACCCGTCTTCTGAAGCATACTAAATCATCCCTCAGGGTGTAATCTCCCGCAGTGCCTGCTTCTAAGGACCGGAAAATCGGCTCTAGCTGAGTATCCTACCTCTGTCCATCCTTGACCCGTTTTCGTATGTCATCCGTGGCGATTAATGACGACAGATATTCTCGGTATAACTCAGGGTGATCCTCAAATACTAAGGATACTTGCATCTTATCAAACATCTGTATTAACTCCAAGGCCATCAACGACGTTCCTACTCCAGCATTTGCGGTCTTTCGGCTTAATGCATCTGCTACCACATTCGCCTTTCCAGGGTGGTAGTGCATCTCATACTGGTAGTCTGCTAAAAAGTCCACCCATCGTCTCTGTCTAATGTTTAGCTCCTTCTGTGTGTCCACATACCTCAGATTTTTATGGTCGGAGTATATGTCGCAGTGGACACCGTACAGATAGTGACGCCAGACTTTTAGTGCAAAAATGACTGCTCCCATCTCTAAGTCATGAACTGGGTAGTTTTGCTCGTGCTTCTTCAGCTGCCGAGAAGCGTAAGCTATCACATGGCCATTCTGCATAAGTACTGCACCCATGCCCTGATAGGAGGGATCAGTGTAGACCTGGAATCCTTCTTTCCCTGAAGGGAGGGCGAGTATAGGAGCCAAAGTGAGTCGCCCCTTTAGCTCTTGAAAAGCCTCTTCACATCGTGGGGTCCAGATAAAGGGTACCTCCTTCCTTGTCAGAGATGTGAGTGGGAGGGCGATACGAGAGAATCCCTCCACAAATTTCCGATAGTAACCGGCAAGTCCTAGGAAACTTCGTACATCTGTGGCCGTCTTTAATTGTGGCCAGTCCCGAACCGCTTGGATCTTGGCCGGGTCCACTGCCAACCCAGCACCACTGATGATATGGCCTAGGAAGGCCACCTCCTTCAACCAAAACTGGCATTTGCTGATCTTTGCATAAAGATTGTGCTCCCGTAGTCTCTCCAGGGTCAGCGTCAGATGCCATGTGTGCTCCTCCTCTGTCCTTGAGTAAATGAGGATGTCATCGATAAACACGATGACAAACACATCTAAATATTCTTCGAACACCTGATTCATAAGGCTCATAAATGCCGACGGCGCATTTGTGAGCCTGAAGGGCATCACTGTGAATTCATATAGCCGATATCTGCTACTGAAAGCAGTCTTCGGAATGTCCTCCTCCTGGATCCTTAGCTGGTAGTAACCAGACCTCAAATCCAATTTGGAAAAGAAATGCGCACCTTCTAGCTGGTCAAACAGCTCATCTATCCTTGGCAACGGATATGTGTTTCGGACTGTCAATCGGTTTAGTGCTCGGTAGTCGATGCACAGTCTCAGAGTTCCGTCCTTCTTTTTAACGAACAAGACCGGGGCTCCCCAAGGCGAAGAGCTCGGTCGGACAAATCCAGCCTCCACCAGTTCTTGGAGTTGGCTTCGAAACTCTGTCAATTCCTTCGGGGCCATCCGGTAAGGGGCCCTAGCTGCCGGCTTAGCCCCCGACACCAGCTGTATCTGGAAATCCTGCTCCCGGTGTGGGGGTAGCCCAGGCAGTTTCTCCGGGAATACGTCGGCAAAATCTCGCACCACCGGAATATCCGAGGTGGAGACCTTGGTCTCAGTCATCTCGAATATTACCTCAAACACTTCTTCCCCCTGTAAGTGAGCCTTGACGGCTTGTACAGATGACAGTATGAGAGGGGGAATGGATTTAATACCTTCAATGACGAGGTAGGAATCCCCATGTCTTACGGTAACTCTTTTGGACGTGCAGTCAATCTGAGCATGATTCCAGTTCAACTACGTCATCCCTAGGATCAAATCAAAGATTGGCATCTTTATGATCGTCGCTGGAGCTTCAAATATCCTTCCGCCGATCTCCGCCTCCATGTTGTAGTGGGCAGAGGTGAACAACTCTGATCCGTCGGGTAGTCGTATCCTCTTCATCAGACCCGTGAATCGTTCCACGCCTTCCAATCCTTCTATGAAGGCCTCCGATACAAATGAGTGCGAAGCACCCGTATCAAATAGCGTATAAGCGGGTTTGCCGCTGATGAAAACTATTCCTGGGGTTTGGAAAAATTAAATGTCTCAGAATTCTAGCTATGGTTTTCTTTCCTAGAATGTCACTTCTATATCAAATTTAACTTCATGAGGAAATAACTTTAACCAAAATTTTCAGACGTACCAGTGATTACTTGCTCCGGGTTTCGGGGCTGAGCCAGATCCAGTGCATAAATTTGCTCCCTCTGCTGCCTACGATCTGCACCCTGGAAACCACGTCCTCGACCACGTCCTCGTCCTCCAAACTACTGGGCATGCGGGGCATCCTGGGGTGCTGGTAAAGGTGCTCCCCTCATGGGGCAGTTTCTCCGAATGTGTCCTACCTGGTGGCAGTTGTAGCACTCCGGTGGGGGAAATACCATACCCCCGGGTCTCGGTGCCTCTCTCATCTGAAGAGGCTGAGGGGCCAATATCACCTGCTCCCTCGGCTCCTGCCTCACTTCCTGACGAGGCTGGTCCTCTATCCTTCTCCCACCTGGTACAGCACCTTGCCGCTGATCATTTCTGGCTCTCCGGTCCTGATCCTCCGCTTGCCGCTTCCGGCCCCGAGTGGTGTGCCAGTCGGCCTCGATCCTCTTTGCCATTTCCAAAATCCGGGAGATAGGCCCGTCGGATACAAACAACAAAGCCTCCCTCAAGTCCTCCCGCAGGCCCTTATAGAATCTCTTGATGTATCTCGCTTCGTCCAGCTGGTAAGAATCTGCATATCGAGCCAAATGGTAGAACTCCCAATGGTACTCTACCACTATCCGGGTGCCCTGCTTCAGCTGTAAGAACCGCTCCTCCAACTCATCCCTAGCCGACTGCGGAACAAAATGCTCCAGCAGCGCGGTCCTGAACTCTTCCCAGGTAACTTCCGCAACCTCCCTATCAACAAACCTTGTGTCTAGCAACGTCTTCCACCACATCTTGGCATGGGACTCCAGGCAGGAGACAACCAAGGCCACCCTCTCCCCCCCAGGGACACCGTATCCCAGTCAGCATTTCGTACATAATATCTAGCCATTCTTCTGTCAGTATGACGGATTCTGTCCCCAAGTATGATGGAGGAGAGAGTCCTCGAAAGATGCTCAGCCCAATTGCTCCCGGGTTTGGTTGCGGAGCCGGAGCCTGTTGAGCCCTGAAGGCATCTAGAATGGCCGTCAACGTTTGACCCATCTCCGAGTGTAGGAATGGAGTGGGGACCGGGGAAGGTGGTCAATAGTCGGGGTCTGCTGAACTCCGCCTTGTGGTGTTGGCTGCGCTGGGGGCTGCGTAAATAGAAATCAAATATAAGAAGTCTCACAGATTTAACTAAAAGTGGACAATTTTCATGTGATTTCCCATATGGGCCCACCACTGCTTCCGCTGCTTAGTTTGTCCCCAAACTAAACTCGAGCGGGGGTGTCCCAGGGTTAGTGGACTGCTACTTTTCTGATCGAGGTTCGCTCTGATACCACTTGTAAGACCCCCATTTTTTTTTCTTTTTCGACACCGGGGTCTTAGGCCCAGAACCGCCGCCTTGCGGTGATACCTTCTCACCCGGGAAGGTCGTCACTACAAGACGCCGACTCTGCCGGCCAAATTCGATCGTAACTATAGCATAAGAAAAGATGTAAGTCCACAGAAATCACATATATAGAAATAAACTCCACGAAGGGAGTGTCCACAGATTGTACATATAATAAAAATCTCGGGCTTATGCCCGGTACATCAAGTCCTCACTACAATTCACTCATCGCGGAAGCAAACTAATACAACTACTATAGTTCGGGACTCACTGTCCCTGCTGTCTGGACTCCAGTGCTAGACTGTCCGATCTCCAAGCGTGCCGACCTCCGGGGCTGCTCCTCCATGCTGGGCTCCGTGGTCCCCTAAATGATGTGGTTCGAAAACCGTTAGTCTAAAAGACTAAGTTCTATCATCCCCCGCCCCTTCCCCCATGGCTCCTAGGCACCGAGCGGGGAGAAGGAAAGGGAAGGACATGAAAGTAGAGAATATCAAATGATAGATGGCAGCGGAACTAAACTAACAGTGTACGCATGATAATAATTATACAAAATTAAATAAGTAACCTTAACTTATGTGGGTACACATAAGCTAAGGGATCTTTTGCAGGGCTCCTATCGTATAAAAAAGTCCCATACCGATTTATACGATAGGGTGTCGTTTCTATTAGCAGGCTTATAATATTGAAAGAGAACCTTGACTTATAAGCACGCTCACACGAACTTATAGGCCAAGGGGTCGTTTTGCAAGGCCTTATGTATAGAGCGTCCCATACCGCTTATACATTAGGTGTCAGGTTATATGCAATGGTTATGCTATGAAATACAATTATGCTATGATGTGAACATGCAAGTGCAACTCACCCACTCGACTCTGTGTACACAGACCTTTAGTTCCCCCTTTCGGAGCCGTTACCTCCCAGGATACCTCCGTAGTGGCAGACGGAAGCGGTGGGTTGGGCCTCGCCCACCTCTAAACCAGTAAAGCACTACCGGTCAGACCTATCGTACGCCTCAACGCTTGGTGCACTAAGCGGATGCCTGCGTACTCTTGCCGGCTGGCGCACCGGACTTCTGTTGGCGAAGTGCTCACCACACTTGCCGAGCCAATGATATTGGTGTCGGTGCATCGAACTCCCCAATATCGAAGACCCACCACCTTAAACCTTTTATGCACATGCAATAGTTATGAGTCAAACAACCAACCGAGCCGAAGCTCACCGGACAGTCCCGTCCATCATGATCTACAACCGAGCCAAAGCTCCCCGGACTATCCTGTCTGTCATAACCTACAACCGAGCCGAAGCTCCCCGGACTATCCCGTCCGTCATAACCAACAACCGAGCCAAAGCTCCCCGGACAGTCCCGTCCATCATGATCTACAACCGAGCCAAAGCTCCCCGGACTATCCCATCCGTCACAATCTACCACCGAGCCAAAGCTCCCCGGACTATCCCGTCCGTCATAACCGTCAACCGAGCCAAAGCTCACCGGACAATCCCGTCCGTCATAATCTACTACCGAGCCAAAGCTCCCTGGACTATCATACCCAATAACTACCGGGCTTATTGCCCCAGTAACCCATACTATCTCCCGGGACACTGGGGTGTGCATGCGTGAGACCCTAAGTTTACTATTTACTCTATGCCTACGACTTAGGTTTTACCCCTTTCATTTCCATATTACAGTGACTAGACCTAAGGAGATTTGACCTTCCACTTTATGGGGAAGACGATCTTTCGTCGATCCCAAAACATCATCCAACATTTAGTCAAACTCATTCCTATCTTATCCAACCCTGAGTGATGAACTCTTATGTACCTAACTTGTACTCAAGATTATTTCTGAAGAATTACTATATACAGACCACCAAGGTTTAATGTTAGGTAAAATGGGAAGTATGTCAAGTAATCATCGAATACTCCTGTAATAATTTATGGAGGTCCATTATGACCTTTATTGCCCAAATCCAGAGTTTTACAATTTTCCTATTTATCTAGGAATTTATTAAATATTTATAGTGGCCAAAGTCTCCAAGATTGAACTGATGGTACCAAATTTTGACAAGATAAAATTCCCTTAAATTTATGTTATACTTCAATATAACAATTAACCTAATATCCAAGATCTCTTGATTTTTCAGCAAGGTTTAGGCCACTGATTCTATTTTTTTTTTAAATTATCTCACCATATTTCATTAAAATAAATAAATAGGGTAATATTACTCCTAAAATTTTAAGTAAACTTCCAACATGATAACAAAGGCATATAAATGCTTTGGGATAAATATCATAAGTGAATTAAGGAATGATAAACTTCAAACAAACTATATAAACAATTTTCCAAAATTGCTAAACGCAGACCATCAAGTCAAACTTCATGTAAAATGGGAAGTATATCAAATAATCATCCAACACCCCTATAATAATTAATGGAGGTCCATTATGACCTTTAAGTCCTACCTCCAGAGTTCCAAAATTTGCCTTATTTATTTAATAATTTATTTAATTATTTCAATGTCTAAAATTTCCAATAATGAACATGAAGTACTATTTTCAGTCAAGACATCATTCTACAAGTTTTATATTTTACTCAAAATAATGTTATAACTTATCTTCCAAAATATCTAATTCTTTTCAGTAAGGTTTTATCCTTAAATCAATATTACATTTAAATCCTTGAAAGTTCATTTAAGAATTATAAAATACTATATTGCTTCCAAAAATTCAGAGAAATTTCAAGTATGAATCTAATGGCATGTAAATGGTTTGGGCCAACTTTCATAAATTATTTATCAGTAAATGGACTTAAATAATTTATTGAATAATTCCATCATATAGCAAGCTTGTGAAGTAACTACTTCAAATAAGTGTCTAAGTATTTTTATAAAATTTTTATAAGCTCATAATGATTCAAAACCTTCTCTGCCAAAATTTCATGACCTCTCAAGGGTCAGAGGTAGCATAATAATTTATTTACTAAAGTGAGGTATTTCTTGTGTTACAAATGAAGTGCTATAAATAATACTCCAAAATTTCTAAATAAATAACCAAAGCTTCTTAATATTATTATGACCATCCTACCAAAATTTCATATCATTTTAAGGGGTTTAGCTAACCCATTCCTATCCTACCATATTTGTGCCCTAAACTAGGGTTAGGGTTTTGAGGGTCCTAAACCTTCCAAAATACCCTAATATTTTTACCAAAGGGTTATAGTTACCAAAATACCACCCCTACAAAATTCCATAGCCATACAAGGTGTTTTGGCCATATGTCCTTCACAAGGTACAAAAGCCCTTCCTTAGGGTTTGACCTAGGATCTTGGGCCAAATCAACTCCAATGCCAGCAAGTTTTCATTGTAAGGTGTATATTGTCATTACAAACCAGTGTACCAAATTTGAACCTCTGTTGAGGTGAATTGGACACTCAAAGCCAAAATTACATTTTGGACCAAAATACCCTTCTTAGGGCAAGGCTAGGGTTTGTTTGAATCCCATTCAAATCAACTCTAAACTTAATGAAATTTTAACCAGAGGTCTATATTGACCTCATATCCATCCCACCAAAATTTGGATAAAATTGGACTTCATTTGACCCATAATTTAATTTACCCTAGCATAATTAAATGTTTTACAAAACTATAGGAAAATTATTCCCAAAAATTCCCATTTTTGGGCAGGGTCTAGATATAGGGTAGGGTGAATCCCTGCCAAAATTTCAGCTCATTTGGACCAAGGATGAAATGTGGGCAACTAGTTTAATGGCTGCCTAGTGATTTGTATAGACCCCACCAAATTGAGTGCCCTGGTCAAACCAGTCACCCAAATTGGTTCAAACTAATTTTGTCAGATAGTAGATCCATAGGGCTATATTTTTGGTGTTGACCATTTTCTCTGAACATGGCTCCAGATATTTTTAATAATTAAAACCATTAAATGTAAAAACTGTGACAAAAATGAAATGATAATACACATAACCTATAGTTTATATTTATATATTAGCACGAATCTTGGCGCGCTTTGGACAGCATCACGTCATCTTCTACCTCCAGCCGACGGCTAGGATCTATCCTGCCTGGGCCGATTTCCAGCGGCTGCCGCCGGCGCTCCGGCCACCTCCCCGGCCTGCCACCGCCGCCGACACCTTCGTGGTGGTCGGGGCTATCTCCAGGCGGCGGCTGGGCCGCCGGGAAGCCCTATTCCGGCGAACCCGATAGGATGTAATTTCATGGAAAATCCATGATTTTCAAAATCCGATTGGGCTCGATTGAGCTCCAACCTTGGCCCTATGGATTCTAAGGATCTAACCATTCAAGAAGGAGTGGAGGAGGACCTGTGGTGGCGGCTGTAGCCTGGCTGATCGCCGGATTGGCATGGTGGTGGCCGGTGGTGGTCGGCTTGTTCACAAATGCAAGTTAGGGCTTGGACTCTTCAGGAAACTGGTGGGAATTCATCCCTGGGCCTCACTGAAGCTTTTAAGGTGGAGAGGGGAGGTGTTAGGTGGCTGAAAAGCCATGTGCCATTTTTGGCCATGGTCAAGGTTGGCGGCTAGGTTGGTAGGGGGTGGAGCTTGCTCTAAACAGTCCACAAAGGCTGCTGCACTCCCCCTTGTCCTTCTGAAATGAATGGGGAGGTTGGGGAGGGGGAAGGAGGAGCACAAAGTCCTCCTTCCTTCTTCTTTCTTCTCTTTCTCTCTCCTCCATGGGTGACTTTCTCTCTCCTAGTCACCATGCCTGAATTTTTGGCTCCTACATGTCCCATGTCAGCCCATAAATCCATTTGGCCACTTAAGTCAAGGTTAGCCCCAATGTAATGGGCTTGAGCTTGAGTTAGCCCATTTGGGCTAACTTGACCCAAAGTTGGACTAGGGCCCACCTAGGTTAATTTGATCCTTGAGATTTCCTTAATAGGTCCTTGGTGACCCATTAGCCTCCCCTAGGGTCAAGGTGGGGTTGGATTGGCCCTTGGAGGTCACTTGGCCCTTAACTAGGGCATTTTGGCCATTTTAGGTCAAGGGTTGACTTTGGTCAAAACTAGCCCTTTTGATTGGTCCCAATGGGTCCTTGGTGACCTATTGGCCTCTCACTAGGCTTATGAGTGTAGGGGTGGGGTCCATTTGTCTAAGGGACTGCAATTGACCCTTGTGTAGGCCAATTTGACCCAATTAGGGTCATAGTTGACTTTGGTCAACTTAGCCTTATTGACTACTCTCTATGGGTCCTTAGTGACCCATTGACCTCTCACTAGGTCTATGAGGGTATGGGTGGGGTCTACTGGGCTAAGGGACTGCAATTGACCCTTGTGTAGGTCAATTTGACCCAATTAGGGCTATAGTTGACTTTGGTCTACTTAGGTCCTTTGATTGTTGTTCATGGGTCCTTAGTGACCCATTGATCTCTTTCTAGGGTTATAAGAGTATGGGTGGGGTCTTGGAGTCTTGGTGAAGCCCCATGATCACTTTTAACCAAGGTTTAGAGATCTGCTAAGTGCAGACCATAGTGGCCCTACCCACACTACCAGGTCCACTTGACTCTTTCTTGAGCTTCCTAGGGTTTTGTCATGACAGAACCACTCTTAGGGGTCTAGTTGGAAATGGGATGTTACAGACACGAACCTACAGTACAAAGTATGTCTGAACTAGGAAAGAAAATTAAAACAACAAACTACCTCGCTACGGCGAGGTGGAAAAGCCACAGCCAAAACTACCGCTCAAAGAGTCCAAAAAATCAGCTCCACTACCTGCTACTGCTCTGAATCTGAGGTATTCCAAAAAAAAAATAGAACACCTCAACAAGAAGATACAAATGGTGGCAGAAAAATAAGCCAAAATAAAAAGAGGTCAAAATGGGTACCAACCCAAGACCAAAGGCGCTGAAGTAAGGTACATAAATAAAACTCAAGAAATAAATCAGAAAAAAAAGAACTTACGTGAATAGTCACGTACAACAAATTCTGTCGGATACCCAAAGCAAGGTGAGAACATGATTAAATCATAAGAAAGAATAATCCAAAACTTTATTAGCCATCTGTGGTCAACTCTACCCATAAACACAAGCAGGGTGGTCACTTCTCTAGATACACCCCTCACAGATGTTAAAATCCGTCTAACTGCGGGGAGACTTACACACTCACCCAATCACCGCAGATGCCCAAAACTCGGTAGAGTTCCACGAGGTACTAATAAAGGAAACAAATCTTGCGGTCGGTAGATTTGCCCACTAACACCCGCAACAAAGAAACACCATGAAATAAACCCCAAGACTTGGCACATTGGATTCTACTCGACATTTCCCAAATTAAAGACACGGTTGATCAACCTTTAGATATAATTTACCATCCTAGATAAACTTTAACGCGTCCTATGACTATGGTTAGAGTCGATTAAATCTAACGATATAACATCTCATCAATCACTACAACGCTACAAGGTTAAGTTTTCTCTTCATGACAAGAACTCATAAATTTGAGTAAACTTCAAATAAGAGTTATACATTTCTATAACTTGGAAAGACAGAAAAGAACACAGTAAAAATTAAGGAACAAAAGCTTATTCGTTACCATCAAATCGGACAAGGAGAAAAGAGGGTAAACCACCACTTGCCTTGGTTTTACCGGAGAATATCCCCAAATCGCACCTCGACGTAGATCGGGACCAAGGAAGATGATAGAAATCGAAATCTAACAAAAATGGCCAAAAATAGGAGTTAGGGCCGAAAACCCTAGTGAGGAAAAAAATCAAGAAATTGGGAAGATTTTACCACGATGACGAAGCCCTCGCCGAGAGCTTTTCAGATCTATACTCGGTCGAAGATTTGGAGCACCGGAGCACCATCAGCGGCCACCGGAAGATTCACGAAAATATTTCTCTCTCTCGCTCACGCTACTCTGGTTCGGGAGGAAATCAGAGAAGATGAAGTGTTTATTATTTTCTAATAACCTAAGTATAAGAGTATATATATAAGTACTTATAAAATATTTTGTCTAAATATCTAAACAAAACGTATTGTTTATGAGTCAATTCGCGGAAATAAAAAATAAAGGCCTAGGATGGCTTCATATCAAAAAGTGCCCAACATGAAAGCTGTAGATCTCGTCAAGACGAACAAATTTCATTTTAACAATTTTTCAAAATGACGCCGTTTTGACCCTCGAAATGGTGCCCGAAAGAAAGCTGAAAAGGATCTCTCGAGAAGGGGCTACAGTACTCGAGAACTAACTTCAGTACTCGAGAACTAACTCTCGAGTACAAGCTACAGTACTCGAGTAGAAGCAGCGAGCAAAACTCAGGAAGAAATCTACCACTCGAGTACTATCCAGTTAGTACTCGAGAACTAACCCAAACATCACCCGAGTACTAACCCCAAGCCACTCAAGAACTAGCAGAAATACGCGAGATTTGACGGTTAAACACTCGAGAATTAACAGCTAAGCACTCGAGAAAAAAAAACAGGCTACCCGAGAACTCAAAACATTTAAATTTGCATGAATAGTGTTTTGAATAGTGTTTTTTACATAAATATCCAAAAATTAAACTATAGAGATGAATAGGAATTTACATTTTTAATAGTCTTTTAATATTAAAATATTCATATTTATATTATTGAACAAGGAAACACGAGTTTGGACGGAGGCTCAAATGCGCGCCGAATTAAATGAAACTCAGACCATAGGCGAACACTAATGCTACGAACCCAACGACAAAGCCAAAACCTAAATCTGATGAGTCATTCCCGAGATATAAAGTTTCAAAGTATACAACGAACATAATTTACACAAAACTTCAGAAAATCGCCGAGGCCCGAATATCGCTCGAATTGTGATGAAACTTGACGAGCAAGTCCAAAATTATTCAACTTGAATTTCAAATGCAAAATTTTCTAATAACATCAAGAATTTGGCCGACTCGGCCGCACAGACGCAAAAAATGTCTTAACGGCGATGCGCCGTCAACTCGACGTTAAAAGTAACGCCACGACATCATAAATACGATGATACCAAATCAAATAAAATCATTGAAAAAATCGGGGGCGTTACTATGTCTCACCTTTAATTTGACACCCTAAACTTGCAATTTGGAGCACTGTAACTCACTGTAAGACAGTTCTCCTAGAATTGCTCCTAGGCTAGGGCAGAATTTCAAATGGATGCCTAGGTCAAACACTAAGTCCACATGCAATCAAAATTAGGTCATACATGTGCTTATGTTAGACTTAGGCCCTTCCCGAAAAACAGAGTTTTTGGAGGGTATTTTTCTATATTTTTTATAGAAATTTCATTTATTAAATAAAAGAAATATATGGAGATTGCCTTATCCCAATGCCCCCAAATTTGGTTAGCATGGCCATTGGATCATTATATGACCATGGTAGAAATTTCAGACCATTTGGACCTCTGCATATTGGGGAATCCAACATGCATGATGGAGGCAGATTTGTTAATGGTGTGCTAATAGTAAAAAGGGGAAAGTGGGAAGTTAGCCCATTTGTCCCAATGCATGTTCATGAGATTTTGGATATAGGCTTATGGGGATGAATTACACCTCCCATAGTAAGATTGGGATTCTTGGGATCAAAAATCCCATTAATTTGAATTATTGAAAAATTGGCTCATTTAGAAATAACAATGATAAATAGAGCTACTGACCTTATAAAATTCTAAAATTTTAATATAAGCCCTAATAGGATATTTTACATCTCTGGAAAAAGTTATGAGCTTGTTTGAGAATTATATTTGGTGTGATTAGTATATTTACAGTTTTACCCTTTTAGGATTTAAATTAAAAGTAGGGGTAATACTGTTTGAAAAATTATGGAAAATGTATACAGTCTTATTTCTGTGATATAAACCTTTGTGAATTTATCTAAGAATTTTGGATGATTGAGTATGCTGAAAAACCATAGTAGTGGCATTTTTGGAATAATGTTCAACCATAATTATTTTAGGTCAAATCACTGGTTAGGGGTATGAATTTTTGTTTGGAGTATTATTATGAAAATGTTAATCACCATTAATTTTCTATGAATTTTCAATTGAATATTTTAGGTACTTCATTTGGAAAATGGAATAATTGTGAATTTAATCATAAATAGAAAATGAATGGTAAATCAAATGGAAAAATTAGGATTCTTGATGGATAGACATTTTTTAATCTAGATGAACTCCAGATAAATTAGTTAGACATAATGGATCATTAGATATAGTAGTTCATGTACAAAGTGACCTAGGTCACTTAATTAAATTATTTAATTTATGGTCCTAAATACTTAGGAAGATGTTTAAATTCGAAATGGTCAATCTCATACACATGAAAAATCCATGATAAATATTTAGGGGCCTTTGTCCCAAGGAATTGGAAGTCATCTCATACGGGTTAGTCTTAGGTCATGGGCTGCGCATAGCAAAAGTAACATATAACACTAGGACCCCCAGTGGATATGATAAGCGGTTGGATTGAGAACTGTTTTGGGAAGTTGAAACCCTAGTTGGTGTCAAGTAGGCACTACTTAGTAACGAGTGTTAGAGTGCAAATCCCAAGAAGAATAACTATAATGGGGACCGACGAAAGACCGTCATTCTCCCAATAAATACCTTAAGTCTTTAGGTTCACTAAAGAGCAACACAGAGAGTTGGGTACTAATAATGGGTAAACACTAATAAAAGTAAGTGACCTTGAGAAATGGAGCTTTGGGCTTCAGCCCATCATAGTTCCTAGTGCCCCCGAGAGTCCTTCACCAGGCATGCCTTGGGCAATCCAAGGACTAACCTTATTGCTATGTATAAAAAGAATTAGACAAGAGTGAAAGAGAGAGTTAGACCTGATATACTCTAGGGGGGGTGAATAGAGTAGTTAAAAACTTTTTGTTGTTTAAAAATAATTATAGTAGAAAGACTAGTGAATACCAAGATTATTAGTAAGTAAGAAACAACCTAAGTAAAACTAATCTAACACAGAACACATATCTAAGCTATCACAACCATAACTAGAACAAAGAGAAAAGGGAAACCAGATAACACAAGAATTTTTATAGTGATTCCCCAACCTGGGTACATCCACTCTTCTACCACCATGGTAGGAATCCACTAACAGGTTTTGATCAGGTGACTGCCACCTTTGAGCTTTTGATCAGGTGCTCAAAAAGCAATCTCAAGTCTTTTGATCAGTAGACTTGCATCCAAGCTAACTTTTGAAGGGAGTTAAAACCCTGTACAGTGGGGTGGAAAGAGGTTTATGGTAGTCTTCTCTATTCTCAAAACAACTTGAGAAGACTTTATGGATTCTGATGGTGTCAAATCTCCCCCTGAGAAGTTGAAGGTTCAGGAAGAATAAGAGCTTTACTTCAGGGTGAGTAGGCCTTTAGCTTTGATTTGCCAATGTCCAGAAAATCCAGTAATCAGATTTTGAACAGAAAGTATCTAAAGATTCCTGGAATCTGAAAAATGAAGAAGACTCTTGATTTCTTATGATTGTCCTTCGTCAGTCTTGAGTATTGACAAAGATGAAAAGCACTGAGAGAGAATGAAGGAGTCGTACACTAGTTGAATGTACTATGTACTGTACTCTTTTTGTTTTTCTTGTCTCTCATGCCTTAAAAAAGAGGAATCACTTTTAATATTCTGTTAATTAAATTCTGCTTTGAATTTTGAATAACTTCCTTAAATGCTGGCTGATCTGGAGAATTCAAAACGGCTGAAATAAAACATTTATGAGTTTCCCCAACTGTCCTTGATAGAATAAGCAAGTAAATATTTTGATGAATACCATATTTAATGGAACCAATAACAGCTATATTTAGATGAATATATACATTACATACTCAGAATAATACTGCTAATAAATAAGAAAATAAAGGAGCAGAAGGAGGGAAAAGCTCATTCTGGAACCGGAAAGAAAACGTCGAACTCTGAACAGAATTCGTCGACCTGAGATCCAAGATCATCGACCTAAGAATGCCTGTTCGTCAACCTGAGCTCTACGAACTACTAACTGAGAAATACTTGCCAAATCTGTACTCTGAGTTCGTCGAGCTGAGAATCTGTCTAAAGAGAAAAAATCATCGACCTGAGCTCGAATATCGTCGAGCTCAACACAGAGAATTAACTTTGAGTTCGTAGATCTGAGATCGACGATCGTCGAGCTGAGTTCGAAGAATTTCGAACAGATCAAACTGTCTTCTGATATCTTCTAAGTCTGAGTTTTCTGAGGTCCTCTGTTGGCTGGTCCAAGAAGATAGAGCTAAGAGGACTTAGCCTAAACTCTAGGACTACTAGACATGACCCTAGCTATATAATGGTGGGTCAGACTCATCCTAAATTAGTGAACCTAGCCCAAATCAAACTAGGGATCCAACAATCTCTCCCTATTTGGGTAAGGTCACTAATACAAAACAAAATAAGCAATCATAAAGCAAAAGAAAATATATCTGACAGAAATAAACATTCAACAGATATTTACAACACATGCTTCTTGATATAAACAAAAATAGAGTTCAAATGTAAATAAGAACAACACAATAAATAAACTCATTTTCTCTGTTTAGCTTTATCCTTGTCTGGTTCTTCAGCAGGCTGTTTGAATATGATTTCCCTATTTGGATAGACAGCTTCTTTATTTGACATATACATGTTAGATGCACCAATAACAGTCTGAGATGATGTTCTAGGTACTACAGCCTCTGGGTGAAGTTTCAAGTAATCATTAACATTAAAGAACTTATTTGCTTTTTCATACCTTTTCAGCTCTTCTTTTCTATAGGCTGACATTGTAGAATATTGAGAGATGTCCTTGCCTTTAGCCTTTGCTCTGTTGATCAAAGAGAGTTCTACAAGCTCATGATATCTAACCATCTTGGCAGAGGTCTCCTATTCTGGATCAATAAAAGGAATGGGAGGAGACTCTTGCCTTTTTGGACTAGAGTCCTGCTTTTGTTCTTAAGTAGGAGCTTTCTTGGAAGAGTCTGGAGGAGGATTACTTGTAGAGGTCTGCTGACTGCTGTGCCTAGGTTGTCTTTGATAGGTTTTGGTCACTAGAGCAGGTTTCTGAATGATATTTCCTTAGGAGCCTGAAGAGGGAGGAGGAGGAGGGTCTTTCCTGAATTGTCTTGGAGGAGACCTGCACCTTCTCTTCTTCTTCCTTTCTTTTTGTTCATTCTTGGAAAACCACATCCATTGACGCATTCCAGGATAAGGTGTTATCTTTTGTAGTATGTAATATGGAGTATCATTATTTGGGTTTGGCTTACGAACAACCTTTGGTGTAGCTTTTCTTTTCTTGAAAACTTTCTTCTTGCAATTATCAGAATCAAAATCATCTGCTGGATCAGCTTCAGAAGAACTCTGTGGGTTGTCATATAATGCATCAATCTCTACTATAACTTCCTGTGGAACTTGCTTTTCAGCTTGAGGTGGAATAACTGGAGGAAGAACCACTACATCTGAAGCTCTTTCAGCTTCCTGAGCCATGTCTGCAGCAAAAATCTCATCCATATCTGGTAATGGAGAGGTAGAAAATACAAAGGTGGGAGGAGACAAAGCCTTGGGCTTAAAAAACTCATCCTCAGCAACCTTGACAAGCTCAGCCTCTAGAACTAGAACAAGTTTAGGCTCTGGAGCTACAAAACTGTTCTAAATCAGCTGTAAAACCTCTGAGCTAATAGGAGCTGTATAACAAACAATATCTGTACAATATTGAAAAGAGACAGAAGGAAGATTGTTTCTATACAAAGGGTCAAAAGAGTCAAGAACTGAATTTAGTTCAAGAGTTGGAGAAATGAAACAATCTCCGTAAACAATATCCAAAGAATGTGATAAATTAGTTGTCTCAAAGTCTGTATCCAAAAATTCAGAAAGTTCTGCATCAGGTAACTCTATATCAACAATATCTTCATCTACTGTTGTTACTATTGCTGCTGGAGCTATTGGAGCTACTTATTCATAGAGTATCTCCCCCTGCCTAGTTTCATTAGGCACTAGAGCCAGGCCCCTAACAGAAGGAGGGACAGGGAGGACAGAAAGCTGAGCAGCAAGAGTAGAGATGGAGGAAGCAAGAGGTGAAATGGCCTCTGCTATAAGTTATTGAAGGAGAGGTGTGATGGATTTCAGTATGGAGGAAATGGAGGGTGAAGTTAATTCCATGAATTCTGGTGGGGTCTGAGTAGAGACAGATGGATTGACAGTAGAAGATGAGGGATGGAAGTCTATCATTTGTTCATCTAGAGGATATAGAGAATGGTTAGGAGATGGAAGAAGGTTGAATGAGGGTAATGAGGTTAGATTATGAAGAGGAATATCAATGAGATGAGAAGGAAGAGGGGACAGAGGAGGAGTAATAGAATCTGGTGAGAGATCTTGCTCTAGATATTGTTGTACATGAGAAGAAATTGGGGATTGTGGAGGTGTAGGTTGATGAACTGGTGAAGAAGGGTGGATGGGGGAAGCAGGAGGTGTTGGTGTAGGTTGATGTGCTGGAGCTGAGGAGATTTGTTTGAGGGATGTTGAAGGAGTTTGGACAAGTGGAGGAGGAGGAGGAATGGAAGAGTCCTCAGTAGGGTGGGGAGTGGCTGAAACAGCCCTGGTACTCTCAGAAGTCTTGGAGGAGGAAGCCCTAGATGACTTTGGGATGTTCCTCTCCCACCTTCTAAATAAGGCACAGGTTAGAATCTTGGAGGCATTGATGAATATGGTCAGATTGACCAGTGATTCAGCAGCCTTTTCCTGGAGGAAAATTCAAAGAATTCTCCCAAAACACACTTCTTTCTTAGTGTTTTTCTTCCTTATCAGATTAAACAAAATTCGAGCCTAGTTAATGGCCTTCTTGTTAACTACAGCACACATAACTAAAAACTATTGTCTAGTAATATAGTCATAGGCGGTATGCTTGCCCAGCAAAACCTTGCCAACTACATCTGCAAGAAACTTGTACCTAACAGACAAATGTTTCTTCAGGAATTTATTGGGGTTGTCTCCAGAATATTCCATTAAAGTCAACATATCATCAAATTTAGAAGAATCAATTTCAAGTTCTTCTTATCCATTTACTAAACAAAAAATTTCTATAAGAATTTCTAGGGTTAGAGGGATGGCATTACCCGCTATGGTTCCAACCATAGTATCAGCGTCTGGAGCCGATGACGAGTAAACCCATTCTCTGATTTCAGTCGCTGCTATCTTCATTCTAGTTGTCATCAAGTTCTTCAAGTGTAATTCTTCAAACAACTGCAGAATATCGAGAAATATCTGATCTGAGTATTGAAACGATTCAAAGTCAATGTCAAAACCCATATCAAACTTCATTCCTGCAAGAGCACTTGCTGGAATTGCCATAGACACCTACACCAATAAAATAGAAAGATCAAGTGCGAAGGAACTAAAAGCGCGGGATGGAGGTCGAAGAAAACCTAGTTATAAGGTTTTTCAGAATATGAAATGACAAACTCCGTATTACGGAACAAAAGAAATCTTTGATCTTGGGTCAACGAAATATTTTATTGACAAAAGAGTTCGTAGATCTCAGTCAGAAGAAGTGAAAACATTTCGTCGAGCTCCGTTCGATGAAGTTTTTCTGAAGCAATTTTATCGATCTCTGGTTGACGAAAATAGCTTCACTCATAGAGAGTTCGTCGATCTCCATTCGATGAATTTCCTTAGAACTTTTCCCATTTCGTCAAACTCCGTTCGACGAAATTTGAAAAATTCATTGATCATAGACAGAAATTAAATTAAGGCTTCTCCATTTATCATACCAAGCTGATTTATGAAGAATAGATGGTTCCTCTCATCCAAAGGTTTGGTGAAGATATGTGCTCTTTGCAAATCAGTGTATATATAGATAAGAATAATTTTATTTTTGTCTACACACTCTCTAATGAAATGATGTCTAATGTCTATATGCTTAGTCCTACTTGATGGACTGGATTTTGTGCAATGGAAATTTCACTTATATTATCACATAATAGAGTTGAATTATTTAAGTTGAACCCATAGTCAAGAAGTTGGTTCTGGATCCATAGCATCTGGGAACAGCAACTGCCAGCTGCTATATATTCTACTTCAGCAGTTGATGTAGACACAGATGACTGTTTCTTGCAAAATCGGGAGAATAATCTAGTACCAAGGAGTTGGCATGTTCCAGAGGTACTTTTTCTGTCTACTCTACATCTAGCAAAGTCAGTATCCGAGTATCCAGTTAACTCAAACTCTTACTCAGTAGGATACCAAAGTCCTAGACTAGGACAACTCTTTATATATCTCAAAATCCTTTTTAAGAAAGTAAGGTGAGATTCTTTGGGGTTCACTTGGAACCTAGCACAAATACATGTAGAAAACATTATGTCAGGTCTACTTGCTGTATGGTATAGTAGGGATCCAACAATGACCCTATATAATTTCTGATCAACAGGTTTCCAATGTTCATCAGAGTCAATTACATCATTTGTAGCCATAGGTATTTTCTTGGCTGAGGTATCTGACATCCCAAACTTTTTGATCAGCTCTTTAGCATATTTAGATTGGGATATAAAGATTCCATCAGGTAGCTGCTTCACTTGGAGACCAAGGAAGTAGGAGAGCTCACCCATGCTACTCATCTCAAACTTTGAATGCATGAGGTCAGAGAACTCCTTGCATAGTTTGGAATCTGTAGACCCAAATATAATATCATTTACATAATTTGTACTAATAAAATTTGATCCTTATGGTTCCTAGTGAATAATGTCCTATCTACAATGCCTCTAGAAAATTTATGTTCTAAAAGGAAGCTAGCTAAGGTCTCATACCAAGCTCTTGGAGCTTGCTTTAAACCATAGAGAGCTTTATGCAATCTAAAGGCATAAGAGGGATGAGTTGGAGAGATGAAACCTGGAGGTTGTTCAACATAAACCTCTACTTTTAGTTCTCCATTTAGAAAGGCACTCTTGACATCCATTTGAAAAACTTTGAATTTCTTGTAGGCAGCATATGTAAGGAAGATCCTGATTGCTTCCAGCCTTACAACATGTGCAAAAGTCTATTCATAGTCAATCCCTTCCTCTTGCTTATAACCTTGAGCAACAAGTCTTGCTTTATTCCTTATGATGACACCTTGGGCATCCAGCTTGTTTCTATATACCCACTTAGTTCCAATGAATGGGTAGTATTTGGGTCTTGGAACTAAGTCCCAAACTCTGCATCTCTCAAATTGATTGAGCTCCTCTTACATTGCAATGATCAAGTATGGATCTTGCTCTGCATCTTTAATGGATTGGGGCTCAATTTGAGATATGAAGCAGGCATGCATCAAATCTTGGTTGAGTTGATGCCTTGTCTGCACACCAGCTGACATGCCTCCCATTACTTGAGATATAGGGTGATCTCTAAGTGTGATCGAGTCAGTGGGTGGAGTTGGTTGTCCAATAGCTTGGGGAATAAATTCCTCTTGTGTAATTAAGTTAGCTGTTGTTGATTTATCACTGATTACAGTGTCTTCTTCTTCACTTTCTTCAGCACATTGTGGAGAAGAATGACTACCTGCCTCATTGGTGAGGGTTAGGTCATTAAGCTTCTCACACAACTTATGTTCCTGCAAAGATTCATTGGTATAAGAAGTCTTCTCCTTGAAAAACATGTTAGTCTCATCAAAAGAAACATGGATAGACTCTTCAATTTTTAAGGTAGATTTTCTATATACCCTATAAGCCTTTCTTACTTGGGAATATCCAAGAAAAATTCCCATATCAGACTTTACTTCAAACTTTCTAATGTGTTTCTTATTGTTGTTGTGTATATAACATAAACAACCAAATATTTTAAAGTAATCTACTTTAGGTTTCTTCCCTTTCAGTAGCTCATAAGGAGTCTTATTCTTAAGTTTGTGTATAAGACTTCTATTCAGCACATAATTTGCTGTGCTTACAGCCTCTGCCCAAAAGGATAGGGGCAAATAAGCATCTGCAAGTAATGTGCCTGCAGATTCAATTAGTGTTTTATTCTTCCTTTCAACAACCCCATTATATTGAGGTGTTTTAGGAGCTGAGAAGCAATGTCTGATGCCTTCCTTCCTACATAACTCTTGCATAAGAAGAGACTCAAACTCAGTACCATGATCACTTCTGATCAATGCAACTGGAGTAGAGTACTCAATCTATATGTTTTTGAGAAAATCTGTCAGAATCTTAAAGTTATCAGACTTAGATCTCAGAAAGAAAATCCAATTGAATCTAGAGAAGTCATCTACAATCTCTAAAGTATAAGATTTCTCTCCTAGGATTTGGACTGTTATAGGACCAAAAAGTCCATATGTAGTAAGTACAATTTTCTAGGTGAGTCACTTTTGTTTAATGATTTAAAACTATTTTAAGTTTGCTTGCCTAATTGACAAGCCCTACAAAGGCTTTCCTTCTTACAGGGGCAAGAAGGCAAACCTCTGACATGGTTGTCCCTGGATAATTTGGCAATGTTTTTCAAGTTAACATGACCTAATATCCTATGCCAAAGGTCATTGTTATTACTAGCTGAATTAAATAGGCAAATTTTATATTTGGCTGACTGGAAGTTGACTAAGTAAATGTTTCCTACTCTAGTGCCAGTCAATACTACATTATTGTCCAAAGAAGTGATAATACAAGAGGTTTTAGTAAATGATACCTGAAACCTTTCATCACATAATTGACATATGGAGATAAGGTTGTGCTTCAGTCCACTTACATATGCTACATTCCTGAAGGTGACAGCTCCAACTTTAACGTTTCCATAGCCTTAAGTCTGGCCACAGTTAGAGTCACCAAATATACTTTTGGTCCTAGCTTTGCCTTATAATGTGTTAGGTTGGCCTTATTTCTAGTTATATGCTTAGAACAGCCACTGTCAAAATACCACTGTTGCTCTGTGGTAGAACAGTCTTTCACCTGCAATGAAACAGATTAGTCATTTCTGACTTAGGTTACCTTGGGTCCTTCTTTCTTCACATAACTAAAACTGGAAATAAATGAATACTCTGGTTGGCTTTTATATCCTAAAGGGTGATATTTCCTAGGTGGGATGATCCATTGATTAAATTCATTATTAAATGTTCTTGGTTGCTTATAGGTTTCAAGAGGATTAAGATATCTGTTATACTGATTTGCGTTCGACAAATTCTGGTGAGTTCGTCGACCTAAGTTCGACGAATTTGGATGAGTTTGTCGAACTCCACTCATAGAATGAAAATATTCATTTTCTAGGCCCCAATATTGTCGATCTCTGGTCGATGAACCATAATGGTTTCTTCGATCGCAGTTCAGAGAATGATTATGGTACAAGTTTGCGTTCAGAGTTCATCGACTTGAGTTCGACGAACTGTACACATTTCGTCGATCTGAGTTCGACGAAAACTATTGAACATTATTGTAGTTGTTTTTCTTCTTATTCTTGGATTTTTGTTTTAGTTCCATTTGCTTTAATACTTCATTTACTTTATCTAATTATTCAGTATTCTTCTTACCCTTATCTGAAATGAAATTTACTGGTTTAGATAATTGTTTTTTCTGGATTATAGGTGGTTCACTAGATGATGCACCTAGTCCTAGTATTTATAGTACTAGTTATGTATAATAGTTATAAGATTCTACCACTGAGAGATTCTTCTAATTTCTTGGCCTTATTTAGTTCAGATATTAGGAAAATAATTTGTTCATTTGCTGAGTTAAGTTCAATTGTTAGTTTAGTATTTTCAGCAATGTGATTGTCTTGATCAGTTAATCTTTCTCTAAGAAGTTTGATTTCCTTCTCAGAGCCTATTAGATCTAAGCATAGATTTTTAAACTCAGTTTTAAATTCTTCTGAATTAAAATCATAAGATGCAATTACTTGATCTTTTGCAGACAGTGATTCTTCATCTTCTGTGTCTTCAGCATCTGACTGACTGCTAGAAGTATCAATTGCCATTAGACAAACCCCTTTTGCCTTCTCTTCTTCTTTATCATCACTAGAGCTGGAAGAGGATGACTCTTCCTCTGTATCACTCTAGGTTACTGCAACAAAGCCCTTCTCCTTCTTTTTGTGCTTGTTGGAGGAAGGCTTGCTGTAGTGCTTGCTCCTTGAGTCTTTTTCTCTTCTCCTCTCATTCTTCTGATTCTCAGGACATTTAGAAATGAAGTGTCCAGGTTTCTTGCATCCAAAATAAACTATTTCTTTAGTAGGAGTTTTATCATACCTGGGCTTGTCATCATTCCTGGATGACTTTCTTTTGAAGTCCTTTCTTGCCATTTTATAGAATCTCTTAGCAAAGAGACTAATCAATTCATCATTAACTGTTGAAGCTTCAGTATCTTCAGCAGCTTTGAATGATATATTTTGCTCCTTTCATGCTGGTGGTGGAGTCCTTTGTTCTACAGCTTCCCTGGATTTGATCAACTGCTCATAGGATTTGAGCTTTCCCAGGAGAGATTATGTGGAAATCTCATTCAAGCTTCTTGCCTCTTTGATTGGCCAGATCCTGGAGTCCCATGAGCTTGGAAAGCACATTAGGATCTTGTCATTCACCTCTGTAAGAGAGATGTATTTATCCAAGATCTTCAACTCACTGATGATGGAGCTTAATCTGTTGTACATGTCACTAACAGATTCAACTTCATATTTCTTGAAATTCTCATACTGTGAGATGAGATTTGATCTTCTATCCTTTCACTCATCTGCTGATCCAACAACCATCTGGTTGATATAATCCCAGATTGCTTTTACAGAGGTGCATTCAGCCACCTTTTGGAAGATGTCATCAGACATAGTCTGAGCTAGGATGTTCATAGCTTTGGCATCTGCAATCTTAGCTTTCCTCTGTGCATCTGTCCAATCTGGAGGTGGGACTGCACTCAGATTTGTTGAAGTTGAAGGAGTGGAGGCCACTGGAGTTGGTGGTCCTGTAAAAATTGAATTAAAAATGTTTTCATCAATAGAGTTCATGTATAACTTTATTCTTGCCTTCTAGATGGCAAACTTAGATAAGTTGCAAACTGGAGGTCTGGTGCTTGCATAATCCTTATTATGTGTCATGCTGTGATAATAGTCCTAAGAGGAATAAAAGACCAGATCTAACACATGATATTTTGGTTCAAGGGTTAGCTTGTATAACCAAGGAAAACTCCTCTGATACCAATTGAAAGAGAGAGTTAGACCTGATATACTCTCGCGGGGGGGGGGGGGGGGGGGAGGGGGTGAATAGAGTAGTTAAAAACTTTTTGCTGTTTAAAAATGATTAGAGTAGAAAGACTAGTGAATACCATGATTATAAGTAAGTAAGAAAATAACCTAAGTAAAAATAATCTAACACAGAACACAGATATAAGCTATCACAGCCACATCTAGAACAAAGAGAAAATGGAAACCAGACAACACAAGAACTTTTATAGTGGTTCCCCAACCTGGGTACATCCACTCTTCTACCACCCTGGTAGGAATCCACTAATAGGTTTTGATCAGGTGACTGCTACCTTTGAGATTTTGATCAGGTGCTCAAAAACTAATCTCAAGTCTTTTGATCAGGAGACTTGCAACCAAGCTAACTTTTGAAGGGAGTTAAAATCCTGTATAGTGGGATGAAAAGAGTTTGATGGTAGTCTTCTTTATTCTCAATACAACTTGAGAAGATTTGTGGATTCTAATGGTGTCAAGCTCCCCCTGAGAAGTTGAAGGTTCAAGAAGAATAAGAGCTTTGCTTCAGGGTGAGTAGGCCTTCAGCTTTAATTTGTCAATGTCCAGAAAATCCAGTAATCAGATGTTGAACAGAAAGCTTCTGAAGATTCCTGGAATCTGAAAATGAAGAAGACTCTTAATTTCTTATGATTGTCCTTCGTCAGTCTTGAGTATTGACAAAGATGAAAAGCACTGAGAGAGAATGAAGGAGTCATCCACTAGTTGAATGTAGTCTGTACTGTACTCTTTTTGTTTTTCTTGTCTCTCATGCCTTGAAAAAGAGGAATCACTTTTAATATTCTGTCAATTAAATTCTGCTCTGAATTTTGAATAACTTCCTTAAATGCTGGCTGATTTAGAGAATTCAAAACGGCTGGAATAAACCATTTATGAGTTTCCCCAACTGTCCTTAATTGAATAAGCAAGTAAATATTCTAATGAATACCATATTTAATGCAGCCAATAACGGCTATATCCAGATGAATATATGCATTTAATACACAGAATAATACTGCTAATAAATGAGAAAATAAAGGAGCAGAAGGAGGGAAAAACACATTCTGGAACCGGATAGAAAACGTCGAACTCTGAACAGAATTCGTCGACCTGAGATCCAAGATCGTCCACCTAAGAATGCCTGTTCGTCGACCTGAGCTCTGCAAACTGCTAACTGAGAAATACTTGCCAAATCTGTACTCTGAGTTCGTCGAGCTGACAATCTGTCTGAAGAGAACAAATCGGCGTCTTGAGCTTGAATATCGTCGAGCTCAGCACAGAGAATTAACTCTGAGTTCGTCGATCGGAGATCGATGATAGTCGAGTTAAGTTGGAAGAATTCGAACTGATCAAACTATCTTCTGATATATTCTAAGTCTAAGTCTTCAGAGGTCCTCTACTGGCTGGTCCAAGAAGGTAGAGCTAAGAGGACTTAGCCTAAACTCTAGGACTACTAGACATGACCCTGGCTATACAATGGTGGGTCAGACTCAGCCTAAATTAGTGAACCTAGCCCAAATCCAACTAGGGATCCAACAAAGAGTAGTCTAATAGGTTAAGGAAATGATATGACAAACTCATATACATAGGGTTATAGGGATTCAGGACGGGTTTGGTCCTGCGAGCTGGAGGATCAGATGTTTGGATACAGAACGAGTTTAGTCTTGCGAGCTGGAGGCTCGGATTAGAAATAATTTGCATGTGCATAGAACATATTAATGGCGGGTCATGCGATACTGGGCAAATCATCACACCGATGGCAGTACGGTGACTCTGGCGAGGTGTGAGGGGCCAGTGGGTTGTTTTACACTGCGGTATGGAGGACGATCCCATAAACGCACACTCGACCAAAAAAAGACTAGTGCATTTCCCAGCAAATTAGTACGCAGAGACTCTGGAATGTGCACCTAGGACGTGTATGGAGGCGTACGAAGGGTCTAGGCTTGGTAGTGTGTATACCCGCCTTGGATGTAGAGACTCCTGCTCCGCTGCTATCGTAGCCACAATGGTGGTACCCGAGAGTTAAACTAACTCCAAAAAGTGGGAACTAAAGGTCTATGATCACAGGGTCCTGTGTGTGAGTTGCACTTGTATGAACCATAACCAGCATAACATATCATAGCATACATGCATACCTAGGTCATACACACTACAGATCATTATCATATAAATTAGTATGGGCTCTTTTATATGATAAGTTATATTTCAGAAACCTTAACTTATAAGTTTGTATGGACATTCATATAAGTTAAGATACTCCTGTGATGTTAGTGTAGTGGTAGATAGTTTACTTTCTGCTCTTTCTTTACTTTACTTACTACTCTCCTTTTCAGTATTGTTTTACATACCTTACTCGTACTATATAGAACTGCTAGAGTAGAGATATATCTATTAGAATATAAACATGTCAGGATAGATACATTGTCATCTGCTTTCCTTTTTATACCCCTTATTGTCCTCCGCTTCGTCCTCCTACTCGGTACCTAGGAGTCGTGGGGGTGAGGCGATGACAAAATGGCTTAGTCTTTATGACTAATGATCGGTTGTGACCGTAGGAGATCGAGGAGATGGAGCACAAGCGCGACTAGCAGGATGAGGTGGCAATACCTGAGGAGCAGTTACCGCGCACTACTTTTACCACAGTTCGATGTCAGGTGATGATGAGTTTTTCAGCTACCGCTTCCGCTTAGTGGTGTAGGGAGAGAGAGAGAGATTTAGCACATATTAGCATAAGCCCTTCTCTCATTTTGTACTTATTTGGACTATTGTACTTTTCATTTACATATATGATGACATTGTACTATGACATTGTGGACTTGTTAGTTTTATTTACTTCTTGTTATACTTCTTCTCTCGATTGACCAAACAGGTTGAATGATTGTATTAGCCGACAGGATCGACGTCTTGCGGTGTCGACTAGCCCGTGCGTTAGTGTCACCGTAAGGAGGCGGTTCTGGGAATAAGACCGGGTAACCTCCTTGGTAGGGGTGTCTTACAAACTGGCATCACTTGACAAATGATCATATGATAAAGAAGTCCACACCACTAGGTCACCCCGCTCGAGCATTAGTTTGCGGACAAACTATGCAGTGGAAGAAACGGTGTGCCCATGTGTAAAAAGTCATAGAAAATAGTCCATATTAAACAACGAGTTAGGCCAATCCTAATATAAACCTTACTTTTATGCAGCCTCCACAGGTCGTTTTACCACAGGATGTGGTTCCTCCCCCTCCGACTGCCATTCCTTTTCAGTAGACAGAGATGGGGCAAACTCTGACGGCCATTCTTGAGGCTTTCAGAGCTCAGTGGGCCCCAACCCAGCAGCCAAATTCCAGATCAAATTTGCTGAGTGCCTTTAAGAATCTGTCCCCGTCGATGTACCACGAGACAGAGAATGCGGTAAACATGGAGGAGTGGATCGTAGCCATTCAGGAGATGCTTGTAGGCATCAACTGTCCTATCAGACAGGCAGTTCCTTTGGCGACTTCTGCACTAAATGTTCACGCAAAGAGGTGGTGGAAGTCCATGCTGGACTCTACATATGCAGATAGGGAGCTGTCAGATATTTCCAAGGACAAGTTAAGCGAGGCCTTCTTGGAGAATTATGTGTCTGGTACAGACAGAGATGAGTTAGAGGAGAGGTTCTTGAACCTAAGGCAGGGGATCAAATCAATGACAGAGTACCAGAGGGAGTTCTCCCATCTGACCAGGTTCGTGGGGATTCATGATTTGGATAATAAGAGGTATGCAAAGAGATTCTATCAGGGACTTAGAGACTCTACAAGGCAATCTATGTTGTTTATTTCTCATGGCACGTCAACTCAGATCATAGAGATGGCCAAGAAGCTGGAGGCAGACCAGCTGATGGTACAGAGCATGGGAAAGAGACTACTGGATGGGTCATCATTCGGGGAGAGCAGTAGGGGCTCACAGAGAGTCTCGGTGATGAGCCATAAGAGGGGTGGGGGACGTTATCATCCCAAATTCAAGCAAGAGCAGAGGCCTCCTATAGTACTAGCTCCCCCACCACTGCAGATACATGACCCGATGAGACAAGATGACCATGGCCATCGACTGGTGATTTGTTATATGTGCCAAAAGCTGGGGAACGTAAGAGTTGACTGCCCTTAGCAGTTTCGTCCACCTCCTCCACCTCCACCACCACTAGCACCTCCAGCATAGCAGGGCCGAGGCTGAGGTCGAGGAAATTATGGCATAGGTTAAGGACAGGAGCAGATGTATTCTTTGGACCTCGCCTAGCCGAGGAACCCCGTGTAACATTCCGATTCACGCTAGGCCCCTTATACGTGTTTTTGGTGTTAGGAGAGCTGGTGTAGGAACAAGGGGGTGCAGGTGATCAGGTGCGCACTCGCGGGGAACAAGGAAATAGGCTGAAAACATGTGTTGAGCTTGAAATGGGTGGGGACACGGGAGTGTCCCTACCCGTGTTCAATGGCGTTGAGTGACTATGGTGCTGAGTGATTCTAAAATGGCGTTGAGTGGTGTGTCTCGAGAAGGATACAGGTAGGGACACGGGTGTATCACTACCCGTGTTCAGTGGCGTTGAGTGGTGTGTTCTGATAAGGACACGGGTAGGGACACGGGCGTGTCCCTACCCGTGTTTAGTGGCCTTGAGTCTGTCCAGAGAAGGACACGGGTAGAGACACGGGCGTGTCCCTACCCGTGTGCTCCAAGGCAAGCAAAACGAGAAGTGCCCCGAGCAGGACACATGTGTCGACGCGACCAGAACCATGGCCGTATCACTTGGACATGGGTACAGACATGGGTGTGTCAGTACCCGTGTAAGAGCACGAAATGGCAGTCGAGCCGCTTTGCCAGAGCAGGACACGGGTAAGGACACAGCCGTGTCCCTACCCGTGTCACTTCTATATAAAAAGAAAAAGTGAAACCGTAGCAATCTCATTCTCTTCCCAAACCCTATTTTTCTGGTGGGAGATTTCTTGAGGAGGAGACCTTGCTGGAGCTAACCTTGGAGGAGGAGAAACGCCACCGCCGCCAAGGAAAAAAGCGATGCCGCCAAGGAGGATGACAAGATCCATGGCCGAAAATGGTGGTACCGCTTGAAATGAGGTGAGCTTCCTCCCCTCTCCCTTGGTGCTAGATCCTTAGATATTCTTAGGCGAGACATCAACTCAAATGAGTCTTGATGTGTGAGGAGAAGGTTTCTTAGGAAGGCCTATCTGGAACTTTTGTTCTAATGACTAGTCATCTTCAACCTCCCCTTCTTCAAAGTGATGATGGGGGTGGTATCGTGAAGAGGAATGGCCTTGAGAAGGAGAATAAGGGTGGAGGAACTTCTGGTTGCGATTTGGGGTGATCGGCTTGAGGAGGAAGATGAGCCGATGCTGTTCATTCCGCTTCAAGATGCGTGCAAAATCTGTGTTCTGCACGCAGTGACCTTCTTGGCTGTTTTCAGGCAAGCAATGATCAGATCTGGGCTTTCGACTAAACACAAAAGTTGTAGCCTTTGAAATTACCTTTCCAACGAGTGGTTACATGCCTTCAGGTGAAGATTGTAGCTACGGAATGTCTGGTCGAAGTAGGGGCTGTAGACTAAGCGCACAGAAATTGTATTCTGTACGCTGTAGGCTTTGGAGCCAATTTCATGTAGATTATAGCCTGATCTGGGTTGCCGGCTGAACATGGAAGTTGTAGCTAGTGGAAAGACCTTTCCATCGAGGGGTTATACGCACTCACCAGATTCCTGTAGCCACGGGAATCTTTGGTTGAAGTTGCTGTCCAGATTTATTCTGCACCTAAATTTCTGGGTAGTGTATAACATGGATTTATATTCGGTGGAATTAATGTTGCAATCTAACTAGAGGTTCAGGTGAAATATTTTGTGGTAATCAAAATAGTGATATGAAGGTTGAAGTTTATTAATTTGAATTCATATAACGAGTACTGAAGCAAGCTTAATTAAACGAAAGAGCTTGATATAAATTGGAGGACTATCATTTATGCGCATTGTTTTATATTATGTTAAAATCATTCTGAAGGACATGTAGAAGAAAAAACTATGGCCATGATGTATGTTGAATTGATGGAATGAAATTGGGTAGCCCAATGCTTAGAGTGTCGTCTCCTTACGAGTAGCATCGTGGAAGTTAGTAAGTGCGGCGTTGGTCGTCACTAGTCGGGATGGTGTTGAGATGAGTAAAGTTGGACGGTTGGGCTTGTCCCTTGGTGTTCATGTCCCGGGGCTCCTTCCGTGCAAAGTGGATGGTTGGGCTTGGTCCTCGTGCTTTTTCCGAGGCTCCTTCCATGCCACGGTGTTGTGGAATTGCATGCGGTATGAGTCGACACGCGGTGTCGTAATCCTGGGTTTAGGATAGCGTGGCAGGTCTACGGGCTCGCCAATCATCACACCGATGGGAGGTTACAGATAGACTTTGGGAGGTTGGGCTTGTCCGTTGGTGTTCATGTCCCGGGGCACCATCCGTGCCAAGTGAAGGGTTGGGCTTGACCCTCGTGCTTATTTCTGAGGTTCCTTCCGGGTCACACCATAGGCCAGTTCGGGACTTGGATCTTGGTGCACATCTACCCGAGATACCCGCTGGGCCATAGTACGCAGGTGAGCTCTGCTATTGGGTTCATAGCGTTGAGGCGTACAGAGGCCTAAGTGAAGTAGTGTGGATACCCACTTAGTAGTAGAAGTGCCCGTTCTACTATCACCGTCAGTCCACGACGGATGATGCCTGAGAGGTTAGCTACCTGCTTGAAAAGTGGGAACTACAAGTCTTTGTCGACATAGCAACTGCATGTGCATGATCATGGGTGTGTCATTGCATCGCATACATAACATTGCACCTCATTACATACACAAGTCCCTCATCTTATAAGTTTGTATGGGCAATCCAATACAATAAGTTACTTACTACTAAACGAACCTCAACCTATGTATGTATGTGCATTCATATAAGTTGAGTTACCTTTGCTATAGTTTTACTCATGTGCTGTGATAGATGGTAGAAATGCTAGAATAAATTATTACTTGATTATACACTGCTTCTTATACGTAGTGATACCGTACCTATACCACTTGCTTCTTTATACTCCTGCTTTATATAGATATATTGTACCATGTCCCTTTCTCCGCCCGGTGCCGAGGAGTCGTCGGGGGAGCGGATGTGAAGCCACTTAGTCTTTATGATTAACGGTTGCTACGTCTTCCTTTTTAAAAGGAAATCCCACAGATGGAACAGTAGGTCATGGAGCCGGTCAACCAGGCCAGGATGACAAGGCCTGAAGGGACGGTGCCGTCGCTACCGTCTGTTGCAGATGTGAGTATATGAGAGTTTTGTTGTAGCCCCTTTGGGGCAACTTATTAGCTGTACTCTGATTTTGTAGAAGAATGTTTAGCTTCTCTATTACTGTACTTTTGGACTTATAGATTGTGTGGATTTGATTTCTTTATATTATTTTGGTTGGGTTGGCATATATATATTGATATTGGTTGTAGCCGACAGAATAGGCGTCTTGTTGTACCGGCTAGCCCGAGTGTTAGTGCTATCCCAAGGCGGCTATTCTGGGCATAAGACCCCTCTCGTGCCGTGTTTTGTGTTCCGGGGGGGGGGGGGGTCTTACAAATGGTATTAGTTTGCCACGATCCTCAACTAAAGAAGTCATTCAATAATGGGCCACTCCCATTTGACTAGTCAGTTTGGGGACAAACTAACTTAGCGGAAGTAGTGGTGTGCCCATATGTAATTCACACTTTGTTTGTCTAACTCTGACCTTAAGATTAGCCAACCTGACCATAAGTTTGCATTCTACGTATAGATTCCAGTGCGTGTTGAGCCATTGGGGTGCACTCCTTCCCCTTCCATACCCACTACGTTCCAACAGTCCCAGTTGGGGCAGATGCTCACCGCCATCTTGGATTCTTTTAGGGCACAACAGCCTTCGGTGCTATAACAAGCCCCGGGCTCTAACTGGCTGAGTGCCTTCCGGGCTCTCTCCCCTCCCACTTACCTTGGGATGGTGTCAGCCATGCGCATGGAGGAATGGATTGACACAGTATAAGAGTTATTAGCTGGTATCCGTTGTCCAGCCAACATGGCTGTGTCATTGGCGGTGTCCACCTTGGAGCTACATGCTAAGAGGTGGTGGAAGTCACTCATGGTCTCCACCTTCTAAGGCCGAGTCTATACATAGATAAGTTAGAGCGAATTCTCGGATGTTTTCTTGGAGCATTTCATTCCTTCATCCGCTCGAGATGAACTTGAGGAGAGGTTATTTCTACTAAAACAAGGATCGAAGACGTTTACGGAATACCAACGAGAGTTCCAACATCTCGCAAGGTTCGCATAATCATATGAGTTAGATGATAGAGGTTATGCCAAGCGTTTCTACAAAGGGCTGCGAGATCCCCTAAGGCATGCCCTTTTGTTTATAGCGGATGCTAGCTTGGCGGAGATCATCGATATGACAAAAAGATTGGAGGTGGACCACTTGGGTAGTGGTAAGAGACCTGTAGAGGGCGTTATGGAAGCTGACCCGAGCAATAGAAGGAGACAGGACTTTAGAAGAGGAAGAGGATATCAAAGAGGTGGAGGGCGTGTCCACCGAAACTATGGGATGGAGCATCCGCTTCCGTAATCGCTCGCGTTGCCTCCATCGCCACAGCCTTAGCAATTTTAGCAACTCGAGAGGCGTCCTGGGCTGGTGTGTTTTGAATGAAACCAACTGCGTCACATTCGGTGCTTTTGCCCGCAATTGTTTGGGAACTCCCCTCCCGCTCTCCCTCTGGCGGCCCCTCGAGGGCAGGGTTACATGCGTGGTCGAGGACGAGGACCATGAGGAGGTAACCCCGGCCCTGCCCAGGATCAAGTGTACGCGCTAGACATGGCACAAGAACGGAATCCCCAGAATGTTATTGCAGGTACGTGCAGTAAGCTTTCATGCTTTCTGTGTTAAACTTAAGTTGCTTATGACATACTAGCTATCTAGCAATAAGTTTTGATTATTGGTACTTAGGCACTGTGATAATTGGCGGAAAGACGGCCTATGCGCTGTTCGATACCGGTGCCTCACACTCCTTTGTGTCTAAGGATTTCATTATGGACATTGGGGGGGGGGGTGCAATATTTTACTGGAATAGCCCGACTAGTATGCCTTTCGGACGGCTCAGATATGGTTTCAACCACAAAGTGCGAGCTTGAGGTTCTTATTGAGGAAAGGTATTTCGTTACGCCTGCCACTGTCTTTAAAATGCCAGAATTTGACATCATTCTGGGCATGACGTGGTGGACTGGCACTTTGCAAGGATAGACTGTGCAGAGAAGCGAATCTATTTGAGACATAGAGACTCCGACGTCATCTTCCAAGGTACTAACTTCACACCTCGTCTGACGTTATCATCAGTTCAGGTTGTAAAAGCCCATATGAAGGGGGATGAAGTTTTTATGATCTGGTTTGAGTTGAAGGAAGTAGCATTGGAAGTAAAAGATTTATGGGTGGTGCGGGACTTCCCCGAGGTATTTCCTGAGAAACTGTCAGGATTACCCCCACATAGAGAGTTTGACTTCCAAATTAATCTCGTACTGAGTGCCAAGCCTGTATCCAAGGCCCCTTACTGAATGGCCCTGAAAGAACTCGCGGAGTTTAAAGTTCAACTATAAGAACTGGTGGAGTCAGGGTTTGTTCGCCCCAGTTCGTCACCTTGGGGAGCCCTTGTATTGTTCATGAAGAAGAAGGACAGAACCCTGCGTCTGTGCATAGATTATCGGGAAATCAATCGGTTGATGGTGTGGAACACTTACCCGCTACCTCTGATCGACAAGTTGTTCGATCAACTAGTGGGAGCACATTGGTTTTCTAAGCTAGACTTGCGCTCAGGGTATTACCAGTTGAGAATACAAGAAAGGGACATCCAGAAAATAGCCTTAAGTTCAAGATATGGGTTGTACGAGTTCACCGTAATGCCATTTGGGCTCACAAATGCCCCTTTGGCTTTCATGAGCCTGATGAACAAGGTATTTGAGCCCTATTTGGACATCTTCGTCATTGTTTTCATCGACGATATCCTAGTCTACTCAAGGACGGAGGAGGAGCATGGCGAGCACCTGACCTTGGTGTTGAAGAAATTGAAGGAGCACGCCTTGTACGCCAAATTTAGCAAATGTGAATTCTGGCTTAAGGAGGTTGCCTTCTTGGGTCATGTGATCAGTGGGGCTTGGCTAGCTGTGGATCCGGCCAAAGTGCGTGTCGTAAAGGAGTGGTCACCCTTGAAGTCAGCAGCCGATGTGCGGAGTTTCCTTGGACTTATCGGGTACTACCGCAAGTTCGTAAAGGGATTCTCAAAGATTACTCTTCCTCTTACTTCCCTAACAAAGAAAGGTGTGCCGTATGAGTGGACACCCCAATGTGAAGCTGCGTTCCAAGAATTGAAGGATAGACTGACCTCCGCCCCCATCCTTGTCCTTCCGTATGGGAAGGAAGGATTTCAAGTTTACATGGACGCATCATATCAAGGGATGGAAGTGGTATTGATGCAACATAGGCACATGATTGCTTATGCTTCAAGACAATTGAAGAAGCACGAAATCAATTACCCAATTCATGATTTGGAGCTGGGAGCAGTGGTGTTCGCCTTGAAGGTTTGGAGACATTATTTATACGGCATCCACTGCGAGATCTTTTCAGACCACAAAAACTTGAAGTACGTCCATACTCAGAAGGAGTTGAACTTAAGACAACGGCGGTGGTTATAATTTCTATGTGACTATGAGTTCACCATGAACTACCACCCCAGAAAAGCGAACTTAGTAGCCGATGCATTGAGTAGAAAAATACCAGGCTCGAGCCCAGAGTCTCGGTTGATGAGTATGGAGTTGGATCAGATGATTGAGGAGATGGATATTACTTTGATATTTAAGGCTTTTTCGGTAGAATATACGGAGTACTTGGCAAGCATGAGCATAGTTTGTGATATCTGGGACCAGATCCGAGTGGAGTAAGGAGTGGATGCGGCTCTGGCCCCGACAATCAAGTCAATCGAAGACGGGACTATCGACAAATATACACTAAAAGATGGCCTCGTTTATTTTCGCGGCCTGCTCTACATTCCCAAGGGCGGTAAAATCCGAGAGGATATCTTGAGAGAGTCACATTGTTCTCAGTATTTAGTGCACCCGAGAATTGCAAAGATGTACGATGACTTACAGAAGACCATGCGTTGGCCGGGAATGAAGAAGGATGTCCAATATTTTGTTACACATTGTGAAGCCTGTCAAAGGGTGAAGGCAGAGTGCAGGAGTCCCGACGGCTTGTTACAGTCATTGCCCATCCCCGAGTGGAAGTTCGAGGATATTTCCATGGACTTCGTACATGGGCTACCTCGCTCACGCTCAGGGAATGATTCAGTGTGGGTGATCGTTGATCGACTGACGAAATTAGCCCGGTTTATCCCTATAAAGAAGGAGGCTCACGTGGATGTCTTGGTACGCCTCTTTGTGGAGCAGTTTGTATGGTATCATGGCGTGCCAAAGACGATAGTTTCTGACCGTGATGGTCGCTTTACCTCCAAGGAGTGGAAGGTGGTACAGGCGTATTTGGGCTCGCGCCTTACCTTCAACACCGCGTTCCATCCTCAGACGGGCGGGCAGTCTGAGTGGACCATCCAGACATTGGAGGATCTATTGAGATTATGTGCGTTGGATAGGGGAGAGCCGTGGGAAAGGCTCTTACCCCTGGTGGAATTCTCCTACAACAACAACCATCAGGCGAGCATCAACATGACGCCCCACGAAGCCCTTTATGGAAGGTGTAGAACCCCCTTGTCTTGGGTGCAAGATGAAGACTCGAAGACTTTGGGAGTTGAGTATATAGATGACATTGATGCCGTGGTTAGGATGATACGGGATCGCATGTTAGTGGCTCAAAGTCGGCAGGCGAAGTATTATAATGCAAGGCACCGTCTGGTGGAGTTTCTAGTGGGTGATAAAGTATTTTTGAAAATCCGGCCGATGCATGGAGTGTCACGGGTGCGTGGAGTGAAGAAGCTTAGCCCGAGGTATGTGGGTCCTTATACTATACTGGAACGGGTTGGCCCATTAGCCTATCGGTTGGAGCTACCGCCCGAGCTAGAGAATCTCCATGACGTGTTCCTTGTGTCCTCACTTCGGAAGGCGCTATTGTGGCCTGATCAATACATCCCCACAACAAATGGTCCTGTGGAGTATGATAGGTCTGTGCGACTGGAGCCGGTGCGTATTGTATACAATGAGATAAGAACCTTGCGCCGCAAAAGTTCCCTTGGTGAAGGTGCTATGGTCTAATCATGGGAAGGAGGAATTCACATGGGAGCAAATGGATTTGATGCAAAGACGCTACCCGGAGTTCTTTGCTCCAGGTAATTTTATTTAAAAGACTATTTTGTTTTTCTGTATGCTTCACTCCCCATAGCCTTAGCCTGATTTCGGGGACGAAATCTTTTATTTTGTTTATAAGATTTGTAACGTTCCGATTCGCGCTAAGACCCTTGTGCGTGTTTTTGGTGTCAGGAGAGCTGGTGTAGGCTCAAGGGGATGCAGACGATCAGGTGCACACTCGCGGGGAATAAGGAAATAGGCTGAAAACATGAGTTGAGCTTGACACGGGTGGGGACACGGGCGTATCCCTACCCTTGTTCAATGGCGTTGAGTGACTATGGTGCTGAGTGATTCTGAAATGGCGTTGAGTGGTGTTTCCCGAGAAGGACACGGGTAGGGACACGGGAGTGTCCCTACCCATGTTTAGTGGCGTTGAGTGGTGTGTCCGGAGAAGGACACGGGTAGGTACACGGGCGTGTCCCAACCTGTGTTCAGTGGCCTTGAGTCTGTCCAGAGAAGGACACGGGTAGAGACACGGGCGTGTCCCTACCCGTGTTCTCCAAGGTAAGCAAAACTAGAAGTGCCCCGAGCAGGACACGAGTGTCGACACGGACAGAACTCCAACCGTGTCACTTGGACATGGGTATAGACACGGGCGTGTCAGTACCCGTGTAAGAGCACGAAACAGCAGTCGAGCCGCTTCACCAGAGTAGGACACGGGTAAGGACACAGCCGTGTCCCTACCCGTGTCACTTCTGTATAAAAAGGAAAAGTGAAACCCTAGCAATCTCATTCTCTTCCCAAACCCTATTTTTCTGGTGGAAGATTTCTGGAGGAGGAGATCTTGCTGGA
This sequence comes from Platanthera zijinensis, assembly GCA_039513925.1. Lineage (NCBI taxonomy): Eukaryota > Viridiplantae > Streptophyta > Magnoliopsida > Asparagales > Orchidaceae > Platanthera > Platanthera zijinensis. Next base: position 189,005,715 of record CM077087.1, read on the forward strand.
GCTAACCTTGGAGGAGGAGAAACGCCACCGCCGTCAAGGAAAAAGCGATGCTGCCGAGGAGGATGACAAGATCCATGGCCGAAAATGGTGGTACCGCTGTAAATGAGGTGAGCTTACTCCCCTCTCCCTTGGTGCTAGATCCTTAGATATTCTTAGGCGAGACATCGACTCAAATGAGTCTTGATGTGTGAGGAGAAGGTTTCTTAGGAAGGCCTATCTAGAACTTTTATTCTAATGACTTGTCATCTTAAACCTCCCCTTCTTCAAAGTGATGATGGGGGTGGTTTCGTGAAAAGGAATGGCCTTGAGAGGGAGAATAAGGGTGGAGGAACTTCTGGTTGCGATTTGGGGTGATCGGCTTGAGGAGGAAGATGAGCCGATGCCGTTTATTTCCCTTCAAGATGCGTGCAGAATCTGTATTCTGCACGCAACGACCTTCTTGGCTGTTTTCAGGAAAGCAATAGTCAGATCTGGGCTTTTGACTAAACAAACAAGTTGTAGCTCTTGAAATTACCTTTCCAATGAGTGGTTACACGCCTTCGGGTGAAGCCCGTAGCCACAGTAATGTCTGATCGAAGTAGGGGCTGTAGACTAAGCACACAGAAATTGTATTCTTTACGATGTAGGCTTTGGAGCAAATTTCATGTGGATTATAACCTGATCTGGGTTGCCAGCTGAACATAAAAGTTGTAGCCAGTGGAAATACCTTTCCATCGATGGGTTACACACACTCACTAGATTCCTGTATCCACGGGAATCTTTGGTTGAAGTTGCTGTCCAGATTTATTCTGCACCTAAATTTCTGGGTAGTGTATAACATGGATTTATAATCGGAGGAATTAATGTTGCAATCTAACTCGAGGTTCGGGTGAACTCTTTTGTAGTAATCATCATAGTGATATGAAGGTTGAAGTTTATTAATTTGAATTCATGTAACGAGTGGTGAAGCAAGCTTAATTGAACGAAAGGGCTTGATATAAATTGGTAGACTATCATTTATACGCATTGTTTTATATTATGTTGAAATCATTCGGAAGGACATGTTGAAGAAAAAACTATGGCAATGATGTTGTAACGACCCCATACGTTAAATGATGTATAGTAGAAGGTCCGGCAGGGGCCCCACACTATATGCCACAAACAGACGGTGAGGTCACAGGATAATACCAAACCATACACGCATCCTAACTCAGAGCATGCTAGCGGAACCTTTAAGTTGTAATTTGAACTCTAACCAGGAATGTCCAATATATAAACCACCTTTATATATAGCCACGAAATGTACAACAAAGACATAGAGTTTGACCTTAAGGCCTTACAATTCCTCTTTCCACATCGTATGGTTTACACACCTCGGCGCGCAGGCCGGCCATACATGAGTAAAAGAAAACTAGCAAAAACATTCGCTTAGCCTTCAAGGGCTAGCCGCAGCAGCAGTAACAACAGCAGTAGGGCTTCAGCCCTTCATTTACATCTTGGCTCTCCAGCACCTGCATAGGGACAATCCACCCAAACGGTGGCAAACAATGCAACGGTCAGCGTTCAGCTGACCCAATTATAACAATCCTACCCCTTTCTCGGGGCATTAGCATTCTTTCCCTGCATAGCATGGCATCATCATATTGCAACTATGTGCGCGCAGGCACATTCAAGCCATCACAACTATCGGCCATACGACCCGACAGTCCGTGCACTCAGGGCATATTCTTGGTGTACCGGAATACCAGGGTCAACACCACCGTCTACACGGTATTTGAGCATTCTAGTCTTTCCGGCGCGCGGGCCAAAGACTCTCATTAGGCGCTCCAACAAAACCTATAACCAGGCTTCCAAGTCGGATGGACCTAACGCAGGTACGGATCAGCCACCCCCCGTTGCTCAAGTCGTCGTGCCACCTCGAATACGGAAGTATCCATGGCTATTTATAGGCGCGGGTCGGTTTCACCTTTCCTGTTCGGCAATCTGCCTTTTCATCGAGTTGCAGCCCAACGGCTCAACCGCTCATAAAGTGGCAACGCACGGCCACAAGAGTTGCATCCAACCCTCTTCATTTCCTGGACATCATCCAGTACTTCCTACTGCACCAAGCAACAGGTAGGCACAAGGCAACACAAGCCATAATCACGGAGCCTTCTCCGATATGCAAACAAGCATCACCAATCCAGACCATGTCCAGATGGGCTTCACACAGCATGCCTAGATCCGTACTCCAGTTCCGGACTCTAACAAGGGGGACTTCACATATCTACCCCAAGGGACACCACAACCCACCGCACACTCGCGGGGAAGGGTTTTCCCTATGCAATGCAGAAAAGAAGGACTTCACATGTCCAAGAAGGGAGATCGACCCTTGTCGATCTCTTGGGAGCCATCGCAAACTAGCCGGTGAGAAAGAACCGCAGCAGCTTTGCCTTCACAACGTCGGCCTCGGATCACGAATCGGACTACGGGAACTCCGCCGGTGGCTTGATCTCCTCCTCCTTCTTCTTCCTCCTCTCTCTTTCTCTCTTCCTTAATCAAATGAAGAATGAATTCTTCCTCAGCCTCTACTGATTAAATCCAGCCAGAAATCACCTGAGCCCTTGGATCCAAAGAGAGAAATTTGAACGGCCACGATTTGCCCAAAAACTCACTTTTTTGGCTGACACGGCCTGTGACATGCCCGTGTCACAGGCCGTGTACCCTTAAGCGGCACACGCGGTATTCGTACTGACTGAACTTTACCAGAACACGGGCATCGACACGCCCGTGTCGAACCTGACATGCCCGTGTCATTCCTGAGACACGCCCGTGTCACCCCTGCCTCATCGAGCTGCAAGCAGTACACGGGTAGGCACACGGCATCGGACACGCCCATGTCCAACCTGACACGCCCGTGTTCAAGGCTTGGTTCTAGGCCGTGTACCCTTCTGACTCAGAACGCATTTTATTTGAGTGACACGCCCTGGGACACGCCCGTGTCCCAGGCCGTGTACCCCCGACACGCCCTAGGACACGCCCGTATCCCAGGCCGTGTAAAATGACCTGCACCTCAAAACCATTTTTGAGTCTTTTTGGGGTGTTACAATCCTCCCCTCCTTAACAAAATTTCGTCCCGAAATTTGCACGGTAAGGAAACAAGAACCAACAATGCTATAACTTGATAACTCTGTTATAACAAAAGGTACACGGTCTACAGTTTATACAAACAGTTCGGGAAATTCAGCTCGCATGGTCTGCTCTCGCTCCCATGTTAGCTCTTCACGACCACAATTGTCCCATCGGACCTTGACCATCCCGATCACTTTGTTCCACAACTGTTTCTCGGCTCGATCCTCGATCCGAATGGGTCTAACTCTCGTCGTTAGCCCATACTCGACCGGTACCCGATCATTCTCCACTACTTGAGCTGGATCCTTCACCGCCTTACGAAGGACTGAGATGTGAAATACATCATGTAATCCACCCAAGTTTGCTGAAAGTGCTAGTCGATAAGCAGCTTCCCCAACTCGCTCCACCACCTCAAACGGACCAAGATACCTCGGACTTAGCTTTTTCAAACGCCGAATCCTGCACACGCCTTTGAAGGGTTTGATCTTCAAATATACCCAATCACCCACCGCGAACTCCACGTTCCGATGTTTGGCATTGTAGTACTTTGCTTGACGATCTTGGGCTATCAATAGCCTGTCCCGAATAGAGCGTATGAGCGAGGTAGCTTCTTCGACTTCCTTTTTCCCACTCAGCTTAGATTCGCCTGCTTCTGCCCAAGCTAACGGTGTACGGCATTTCCGACTATACAACGCCTCAAACGGTGCCATACCGATGCTCGCTTGGTAGCTATTATTATAGGAAAATTTGACAAGAAATATATAATCTTCCCATCTCTTACCAAAGTCTAGGGCGCACATGCGGAGCATGTCCTCCATCGTCCTGTTGGTTCGTTCAGTCTGGCCATCCGTTTGGGGATGAAAGGCCGTACTAAACGCTAACTTTGTACCCAACATTTGATGAACTAGCCGCCAATCATTCGATGTGAACCGCCCATCACGGTCACTGACGATGCTCCGAGGAACACCGTGCAGTCGAACAACCTGCTCCACATAAAGCTTGGCCAAGGTTTCCACTGAATCGTCTCTTCTGTTTGGAAGGAAGTGCGCCACTTTTGTCAACCGGTCCACAATCACCCAGATTGAATCATGACCGCGTTGAGATCTCGGCAATCCGTGCACGAAATCCATCGAAATGTCATCGAACTTCCACTCCGGAATAGGTAACGACTTCAGGAAACCGCCAGGCTTCTGGCATTCTGCTTTCACCAACGCACATGTATTGCATTCAGCCACATAACGTGCGACATCTTTCTTTAGTCCGGGTCACCAGAACAGCTTTTTCAGATCTCTGTACATCTTTGTGCTCCCTGGGTGAACTGAGTACTTTGCAAAGTGAGCTTCGTACATCAACTCTTCCCTCAATTTACCCACACTCGGGACGCACACTCGACCATTTATTCGTAACAAACCGTTATCCCAAGAGAATTGTTCATCTGGCCCATCTTTTGCATAGCGCTGGAGATTTTCATCAAGCTCCGTTGCTCGCCGAACTCTGTCCGTAAGGTCATATTGCACCTCCGTCCAGTTCAAGCATGCATCAGTCGACGAACCCTTGTCAACACAAAATATCTCCAACGCTTCCAATTCCTGGATTAACCGCTGATCATGCCTCTGCAACCAGCTTGCCCGTACCGGATTCTTCCGACTCAAAGCATCAGCGACCACATTTCCCTTCCCGGGAGTATAGTGAATCTCGAAGGTGTAGTCCCCAAGGAACTCCATCCATCTTCGTTGTCGCATATTCAGATCCTTCTGATCTAACAAGTACTTTAGGCTTTTGTGATCTGTATAGATATCCACTTTAACGCCATAAAGGTAGTGCCGCCACAACTTGAGCGCAAAGATTACCGCCGTCAACTCCAAATCATGGACGGGGTAATTCCGCTCATGCACTTTCAATTGGCGCGAGCCATAAGCAATCACTTTACCAAACTGCAGAAGAACGCAGCCTAAGCCGCTCCCGGAAGCATCACTATAGATCTCATACCCATCTGTACCACATGGCGATGTCAACACAGGCGCCGTTGTCAAACGACTCTTCAAGTCTTCAAAAGCTCGCGCGCACTCCGGCGTCCAAATGAACTTTTGATCTTTTCTTGTCAGCGTGGTCAGAGGTAAAGCAATCAGTGAGAAGTTTTCCACAAACCGTCTATAGTAGACCGCAAGTCCAAGGAAGCTCCTGACCTCGGCTACTGAAGACATCACTGGCCAATCTCGAATGGCACTTATCTTCAACGGATCCACCGCGATACCTTCTCCACTTACCACATGGCCTAAAAAGGCTACTGAAGAGAGCCAGAACTCACACTTTGAGAACTTGGCTAGCTTATTCCTCCGCAGGGTATGCAAGATCAACCGCAAATGGTTTGCATGATCCTCTTCCGACTGAGAGTATACTAAGATGTCATCGATAAACACAATAACGAACAAATCCAAGTACTCTCGGAACGTTCGATGCATTAGGTCCATAAATACCGAAGGCGCATTACATAGGCCAAACGACATTACCGTGAACTCATAATGACCGTAGCGTGTTCCAAACGCCATCTTGGGAATGTCACCTTCCCGAATCCTCAGCTGATAATCTCCCGATTTCAAATCCAACTTGGAATAGACCGTTGATCCTGCCAGCTGATCAAATAGGTCATCAATTCGCGGAATCGGATATTTGTTTTTCTCCGTCAGCTTATTCAATTCGCGGTAGTCAATACATAACCGTAAACTACCGTCTTTCTTTTTCACAAATAGAACAGGCGCGCTCTAAGGTGACATACTTGGGCGTATGTATCCCAGCTCCAACAACTCTTGCAATTGGACTTTTAACTCAGCCATCTCTTTTGGCGCGACGCGATATGGTGAGCGGGCCACAGGTTTCGCACCTGGCACCAACTCAATAGAAAAGTCAATCTCCCGCTGGGGTGGTAACCTAGGAAGATCTTTAGGAAACACATCGGCAAACTCTGACATAACCAGTACTTCACCGACACTGGCCTTTGGCTCAACAGCCTGAATTAGCGTGAAGAATAACTCCGCGCCCTTCCGAACAGCATTGATGACTTGGAGCGCAGACAACAGAGTTCCGCCAACTCCTCGCATACCAGCAAACTTCGTCACAAGTCCGGTATTCTGGCCCAGTGTAATCTCCATGGAGTTGCAATCAATAAAGGCACGCTGCTCCGAGAGCCAGTCCATACCAAAGATCACATCAAACTCCGATAACGGTAGCACAGCTGCACTCAAACCGAAATCCCGACTTCCTATTTGCACATCCACATCGCAAGCCCTATCCGCAAGCATCACATAGCCATTCGGCAATAGCACCCTTGTACTATCCACCGTCACATGACTTGGTACCCCAATGCGAGATACGAAATCCTCAGACAGAAAAGAATGCGAAGCACCCGTATCAAACAGGGCTCTCGCCAAATTATTCCGAATCAGGACAAAGCCTGCAGCACACACATCATGCGCAAGCTATACATAACCACAAACAATAGCATGTAAGCAAGTAAGCTAAATCAACTCGTACCTGTGACGACGTCACTTTGCTTAATCGCTTCCTGTTGGCCAAGCTGAAAGATTCGGGGCTGTGCCTAGGACGCAGAGGAATTAACCACCGCTTTGCCCTTCTCAGCATATGACGCACCCGTCTTCTTTTCCCCTTTGGGCTGAACAACCCGACAGTCACGAGCTCTATGCCCCACCCGGCCACAGTTATAGCATGTACGAGAATCCGGCCTTGGTGTCGCCCCCGACACAACGGTCGTAGTCACTTGCCCAGACGGCTTGGACCTCTTGCCCCCTCTCTTCTGGTAGAACGATTTGCTAGGGCGAGGTGCTTGAACCTCTGGCTTCGACACAACCAAGCCCTTGTTCCCTTGCACCCGCCGCATGTCCTTCTCCAACGCACATGCAGTATCAACCAACGCCTGAAACCCTTGGTTCACTGAACTCGAAAGAAGGAACCTCAACTCATCCCGCAATCCTTCATAGAACCGATTCGTTTTCCTTTGGTCATCCGCGAAGATTGTTCCCGCATACCGCCCCAACCTGGTAAACTCATGCAAGTAGATATCCACGCTATCTTCTCATTGCTTTAACCGTTGGAACTCATTTTCCATAGCAATGCGTTGCGCCGCTGGGACATGCTTTGCCAGAAATATCCGAGAGAACTCCTCAATCGATACTTGCGTTAATTGCCTGCCCGCCAAATGGTGTACCTCAATCTCGTCCCACCACAACCGCGCCTCTCCTTCAAGCATGAAGGTGGCCAAGGTGACCTTTAGAGTTTCCTCCGCCCTGATCGCTGTCATTATCCGCTTGACACGCGATAACCAATCTTCTGCCTGCGTTGGGGATCCCAGTCCCGTAAATGTAGGCGGACTGAAGCTCATGAATTGCTTCAACTGTCGGTCAGCTGCTCGTGGATCTACAGCCTCAACCGGCTCGGGCGTACAACAACACGAACTGGTTCTACTGCCGGCTGCGCTTGCCCGGTCGGCTGAATCATGGCAAATAGAGCCTCAGCAACTAAGAGAACAGTTTCCGCAGATGGAGGAGGTGTTGGCACCTCAGCTGGTGCCGCACTCTCATCAGAGCGCTGGGGCTCAGACTGCCCAGCACCACTACGCGTCACCTATAGGTGGACAAGACACACATTAGCGAACGTATGCAAGCAAAACAACACAAAAAGGAACGCGCAGATTCCTCAAACAAGATTTTGTACATTCCTTAGTGGACATTCCAGAGTTCATTAGCGTTACAGCAAGGCGCATAAACACGCGCTCGCCACCCCATAAAAGAATTCGTCCACGAATTCGATAGAGAAGACCGAACGAAGCTGATACCAAAATGTAACGACCCCATCCATTAAATGACGTATAGTAGAAGGTCCGGCCGGGGCCCCACACTATATGCCACAAACAGACGGTGAGGTCACAGGATAATACCAAACCATACACGCATCCTAACTCAGAGCATACTAGCGGAAGCTTTAAGTTGTAATTTGAACTCTAACCAGGAATGTCCAATATATAAACCACCTTTATATATAGCCACGGAATGTACAACAAAGACATAGAGTTTGGCCTTAAGGCCTTACAATTCCTCTTTCCACATCGTATGGTTTACACACCTCGGCGCGCAGGCCGGCCATACATGAGTAAAAGAAAACAAGCAAAAACATTCGCTTAGCCTTCAAGGGCTAGCCGTAGCAGCAGCAGCAACAGCAGTAGGGCTTCAGCCCTTCATTTACCACTTGGCTCTCCAGCACCTGCATAGGGACAATCCACCCAAACAGTGGCAAACAATGCAACGGTCAGCATTCAGCTGACCCAATTATAACAATCCTACCCCTTTCTCGGGGCATTAGCATTCTTTCCCTGCATAGCATGGCATCATCATATTGCAACTATGTGCGCGCAGGCACATTCAAGCCATCACAACTATCGGCCACACGGCCCGACAGTCCGTGCACTCAGGGCACATTCTTGGTGTACCGGAATACCAGGGTCAACACCACCGTCTACACGGTATTTGAGCATTCTAGTCTTTCCGGCGCGCGGGCCTAAGACTCTCATTAGGCGCTCCAACAAAACCTATAACCTGGCTTCCAAGTCGGACGGACCTAACGCAGGTACGGATCAGCCACCCCCCGTTGCTCAAGTCACCGTGCCACCTCGAATACGGAAGTATCCATGGCTATTTATAGGCACGGGTCGGTTTCACCTTTCCTATTCGGCAATCTGCCTTTTCATCGAGTTGCAGCCCAATGGCTCAACCGCTCATAAAGTGGCAACGCACGGCCACAAGAGTTGCATCCAACCCTCTTCATTTCCTGGACATCATCCAGTACTTCCTGCTGCACCAAGCAACAGGTAGGCACAAGGCAACACAAGCCATAATCACGGAGCCTTCTCCGATATGCAAACAAGCATCACCAATCCAGACCATGTCCAGATGGGCTTCACACAGCATGCCTAGATCCGTACTCCAATTCCGGACTCTAACAAGGGGGACTTCACATATCTATCCCAAGGGACACCACAACCCACCGCACACTCGCGGGGAAGGGTTTTCCCTATGCAATGCAGAAAAGAAGGACTTCACATGTCCAAGAAGGGAGATCGTTACCCTTGTCGATATCTTGGGAGCCATCGCAAATTAGCCGGTGAGAAAGAACCGCAGCAGCTTTGCCTTCAGTACGCTGGCTTTGGATCACGAATCGGACCACGGGAACTCCGCCGGTGGCTTGATCTCCTCCTCCTTCTTCTTCCTCCTCTCTCTTTCTCTCTTCCTAAATCAAATGAAGAATGAATTCTTCCTCAGCCTCTACTGATTAAATCCAGCCAGGAATCACCTGAGCCCTTGGATCCAAAGAGAGAAATCTGAATGGCCACGATTTGCCCAAAAACACACTTTTTTGGCTGACACGGCCTGTGACATGCCCGTGTCACAGGCCGTGTACCCTTAAGCGGCACACGCGGTATTCGTACCGACTGAACTTTACCAGAACACGGGCATCGACACGCCCGTGTCGAACCTGACACGCCCGTGTCATTCCTGAGACACGCCCGTATCACCCCTGCCTCATCGAGCTGCAAGCAGTACACGGGTAGGCACACGGCATCGGACACGCCCGTGTCCAACCTGACACGCCCGTGTTCAAGGCTTGGTTCTAGGCCGTATAACCTTCTGACTCAGAACGCATTTTATTTGAGTGACACGCCCTGGGACACGCCCATGTCCCAGGCCGTGTACCCCCGACATGCCCTGGGACACGCCCGTGTCCCAGGCCGTGTAAAATAACCTGCACCTCAAAACCATTTTTGAGTCTTTTTGGGGTGTTACAGATGTATGTTGAATTGATAGAATGAAATTGGGTAGTCCAATGCTTAGAGTGTCGTCTCCCTTCGAGTAGCATTGTGGAAGTTAGTAAGTGCGGCGTTGGCCATCACTAGTCGAGATGGTGTTGAGATGAGTAAAGTTGGACGGTTGGGCTTGTCCCTTAGTGTTCATGTCCCGGGGCTCCTTCCGTGCCAAGTGGATGGTTGGGCTTGGTCCTCATACTTTTTTCGAGGCTCCTTCCATGCCACGGTGTTGTGGAATTGCATGCGGTATGAGTCAACACGCGGTGTCGTAATCCTTGGTTAAGGATAACGTGGCCGGTCTACGGGCTCGCCAATCGTCACACCGATGGGAGTTGACAGATAGACTTTGGGCGGTTGGGCTTGTACGTCGGTGTTTATGTCCCAGGGCACCATCCGTGCCAAGTGAACGGTTGGGCTTGACCCTCGTGCTTATTTTCGAGGTTCCTTCCGGGTCACACCATAGGCCAGTTCGGGACTTGGACCTTGGTGCACATCTACCCGAGATACTCGCTGGGCCATAGTACGCAGGTGAGCTCCCTTGTTGGGTTCATAGAGTTTAAGCGTACAGAGGCCTAAGTGAAGTAGTGTGGATACCCACTTAGTAGTAGAAGTGCCCGTTCTACTGTCACCGTCAGGCCACGACGGATGACGCCTGAGAGGTTAGCTTCCCTCTCGAAAAGTGGGAACTACAAGTTTGTGTCGACATAGCAACTGCATGTGCGTGATCATGGGTATGTCATTGCATCACATACATAACATTGCACCTCATTACATACACAAGACCCTCATCTTATAAGTTTGTATGGGCACTCCTATACGATAAGTTACTTACTGCTGAACGAACCTCAACCTATATGTCTGTATGGGCATTCATATAAGTTGAGTTACCTTTGCTATAGTTTTACTCATGTGCTGTGATAGATGGTAGAAATGCTAGAATAACTTATTACTTGATTATACACTGCTTCTTATACGTAGTGATACCGTACCTATACCACTGGCTTGTTTATACTCCTGCTTTATATAGATATATTGTACCATGTCCCTTTCTCTGCCCGGTGCCGAAGAGTCGTTGGGGGAGCGGATGTGAAGCCACTTAGTCTTTATGACTAACAGTTGCTACGTCTTCCTTTTTAGGAGGAAATCCCACAGATGGAACAGCAGGTCATGGAGCCGGTCAGCCAGGCCAGGACGACAGGGCCTGAAGGGACGGTGCCGTCGCTACTGTCTGTTACAAATGTGAGTATATGAGAGTTTTGTTGTAGCCCCTTTGGGGCAACTTATTAGCTGTACTCTGATTTTGTAGAAGCATGTTTAGCTTCTCTATTACTGTACTTTTGGACTTATAGCTTGTGTGGATTTTATTTCTTTATATTATTTTGGTTGGGTTGGCATATATATATTGATATTGGTTGTAGCCGGCAGAATAGGCGTCTTGTTGTACCGGCTAGCCCGAGTGTTAGTGCTACCCCAAGGCGGCTGTTCTTGGCATAAGACCCCTCTCGTGCCGTGTTTTGTGTTCCGGGGTGGGGGGGGGGGTCTTACACCCCGAGGAGGTTATTTCAGGTATTTAAATGCTATTATAAATTTCAAATTTCAATTATAGTACTTCGATCTCGTAGAATAACAATCCCAATTTAATCCAAACCAAATCTCTGGTATTGTCTTTATTAGCGGCAAGCCCGCCCATACCTTATGTAACACCCTAGTTTTAAGACCTGGATTCACTGGAAGCAAGCGCCAGGCGGTAGAGATGCTGGTGGTGGTAGGTCGGTGAGATAGACCATGTATTTAGAGCGCACGATCACTTGATCTAGTGCGCACGACCACTGGTCGTGCGCCACTGATCGTGCGCAATATTCTCCATTTTCCAAGTTCTGCCTAGGTGAATGCACGACCATTGGACAAAGTGCGCACGACCACTGGTCGTGTGCCGCTGCTTGTACGCCGCTGCTCGTGCGCATTTATCCCTTTCTTTTTGGATTTCTGCCAGTGGCGATCGCACGATCATGGGGTCTAGTGCGCACGACCACTAGTAGTGCGCCACTGATCGTGCAGACAGGGGCTGTTACATCATTTTGTTTCATGGTCGTCCGATGCTTCCCTAGATTCGATCCAAAGACCCAGGATCTTCTTCCCAATCAGTTTTATTAGGATTGAGAGGGTTTTTCCCTCATTTTTCTCATCTTTTAGGTTGAGAGTAGGGTGGAGAGGGAGGAGGAAGGAGAGATCATCTTCCGTCATTGACGGAGCTTCGGAGCTCTGATCGTCATTCCAAGACCAGATCCGTGGAGAGGGCTTGTAGGCACTCGTGTCAAGCCATTCAAAGCAAGGATTCCATGGCTAGGAAGAGGGGTCGTAAGGTAATGTCATTTCTCCTCTCGGTATCTTGGATGCGTGCATAACATCTCTTTCTTTCAAGATTTTGGGCACCTGATCTCTCAAATGAGTGGGGTTTGGGTAGCCATGGTCCAAGAGGAACCACTGGGTCGATTGTGTCTGTCCCCGACATGATATTGCATTAGAGATCCGCTCCGTTTGTGGATTAGGCATTGTGGGTGAAGCCGTAGTTGCGACCGTTAGTCCGACTCGGTGATGTTGCATAACGAGCCTTTAGGATTTTGTAGAAATCCGTTGCGGCAAGATGCCATTTGTGATGTATGTGATTTCCCCCATTTTCGAGTGAGTACGTGTAACCGAAACCAGACGAGGTTATCTCTGCATTTGTGGTAGATGGTTTCCTTGGTGCACGGGAATGTTGCCGTACAAATGATGGATTAGGATGGGAAAGGCTATGGATTGTGATGTGCTAAGGTGCGGATTTGTATCCGTGGTCGTCTGGCTACCCGGTGACGTTCAGGTCATGTGGGGAGAGTGTCCCGACAAGACTAGTCCCCTTCTGTGAGACTGACGAGAACGTCTAACATAGGAGAAGCCCGGGAAATGAAGCCCACGAGCGGGTGGGGTCCAGCGAGGGTTCTTAGAATCGGTTTGTGTGTGAGATGGAATTCTAATGTAAGAAGTTAGAGCTTGCAAGCAAGCCCAGGTTTGAGACCCACGAGCTGGTGGGGTCTTGGAAAGAGTTCCGTGTGGCAGCTTCTATGCTGTTAGGGGAATTGCATTACCCCTTTTTGTTTGCGGCTTGAAGCCGATGGGAAAATTCAAAGTACCCGATTGATGATGCATGATGATGTGTTAGATTCATACGCTTAGGGTGCCTTGGGTGAAACCCAGGATTGCATTCATGCTACACTGTAGGCCCCCTTTTTCTTGTGCTCAACGTAGAAACATGTTTGTTGTATGGGACATCCAAACTTATTTTACTGCTTTATATGCTTATGTATATTGCATACGAAGTGCTTAACTGCAGGGTGATTGACAGCAAGCAGGAGCTAGCTCTCCGGCCAAAAAGGCCTAAGCCTCATGAAGTGTTTCAAGTTGTGTACTAGCTCTGTTTTGTGAAATTGTATGTTTGATGCACTATGTTTCCGGCTTGCATGTCGAGGTAGTCTAGGAGTGCTTATGCATGTTGGTATTTGATGTTATCATTTGAGTTTTGGACTCTCTATCGTTGTAAGGACTTAAGGCCATTTTGATACTCATATGTATGTGTATAACTTCTGGTCTTGTTTTCTGTTTTTGCTGTTAGTTTATTCTGAGTTTTGAGCTGTGTAGTAGATATCATCTTATAACGCTAAAGCTGTGGCGTCTGTTTGTTGTGGGGCCCTGGCCAGACCCATATTATACGGTCATTATAGGGGAGGTGTTATAATTTGGTATCAGAGGGAGGTTAGTGTCCAAGGAGAGAATTCGTGGTCGAATGTCATAATCGGATCGCGTATAGAAGTTATCCACATAGGAGTATTGCGGGACCGTTAGTATCCTTATGTTTGAGTCTTGTGATTAGAGACTGATTTGTGTTTATCTTGCTTTTGCTAAGGGTTCAAGCAACGAGGCAGGTACGTCATGGCCACGAGAAGAGCCTTCGGCGAGCAGTGCTACTGCTCCAGGTCCGTTGGGCATGGGAGTAACCCCGACCAATTTTTGTCGCATGCTTGCAAAAGCAATGGTGGCAGCCCAAGCTATAGTGGCAACACAAGTAGCAACCCCTATTGCTCAGGTAGAAACTCCTGCTACCCCGGATACGGCGACGGCCGTGCCGGGCGGAGAAGCCAGGCGAGTAGAGCCATTAGCCGAAAGGGTGATTGTCGGGCATGGGGACCGACAGATGAAATATTTTCTGAGCTTCCATCCTTCAACGTTTAAGGGAGTCAGCAAGCCGACTGATGCGAAGGATTGGTGGGCGAGGATTCAAGAACTTCTGAGGGCAGCAGAGACGCCAAAGGAGAAGAAATCAGAGTTTGCAGCCTTCATGTTAGAAGGAGACGATAAGTTGTGGTGGGTGAGCCATAGTGGACGACAGTTTCCTGGACGCACCCCGTCCATAGAAGAGTTCGGGAATGCTTTCTTGAAGAAGTACATTACTGCGTCTACGAGGTTAGCCCTTCAGAGGCAATTTCTGCACTTGGTGCAGTGGTACAAGACGGTGGACGAGTACGTTTAGGAATTCACACGGTTAGGTCGTTATGCTGGAACGACCATGACGGACAATGAGGAGAGGGACAACCTCTTCTACCACGGACTGAGGGAGAATCTGAGGCAACCCCTCATATCTATGAAGCGCGCTGGTTTTAATGAGCTGGTTGAGGCTGCCAGAACGTTGGAGAGTGATATGGAGCGAACCCAACATCGTAAGGGTTTTGCAACCAAGTAAGGGGAAGGGAGGCCTTCTCAATCACAAGGGAAGTCTGAAGGGAACAAGTGGAATAAAAAACCTTATCCCTTCAAACCAAGTGAGAAAAGTAACATGACGTCTGGAGGGTCTCAGTTCAAGGGGCCACCAACGTGCTATAATTATGGCAAGATGGGCCACATAGCTCAGTTTTTTACTCAAGGAGGTGCTGAGCAGGATCCATAATAGGAGCAGTCTATGCGCTCCGACCCCAGCCACGGAGAAGGGAAAGATGGCAGAGTCTAGCACTTCTCGGTGTCAACCAGTGCAGCCAAGGGCCTATAACCTTGGGAAGCAGGAAGCGATCCGCCAGCCTGATGTGGTTACAGGCATGAGAAAGTTTAAAGTTAACCTTGTACTTCATACTTTCAAGCCCGTTTATGTTTGTTGCCTGTGTTTAGGCTTTGTGTTAGTTTCTGGATACCCCGCTAGGGTATTGTTCGATACATGAGCGTCACACTCCTTCTTGCTGAAAGCTTTATTCGGAGAATTGGAGTTGAGTAATTATCAGCGGATGCAGAGCTAAAGGTGCGCATGCCAAATGGGTCATCCATGACTACCGGGGCGAAGAGGCGCATTTGTTGGAATTTAGACGGAGTTGACTTCATATTGATAGCAGCGGTCCTACCGTTGGTGGAGTTTGATGTGATATTAGGAATGGACTGTCTAGCAGAGCAACATGGCAGTATTGACTGCCTATCCAAGGTGGTGACCCTGAGAAGCGAAGGGCAGGCAGAAGTTAAGTTTGAGGGTCTTAATGGAGTGGCATGTTCCCTGATTACGACCAAGAAATTGGTGCGGGCAGTTAACCAAGGAGGGGTAGCTCTTGTAGTGTTGTTGGAGGTTCGTCTCTCCAAGTTATCCCTTGGAGAAGTACCTGTAGTGGCAGAGTTCGAGGATGTGTCTCATGATGAGCTTCCTGGATCACCTCCTCGACGAGAGATTGATTTCTCGATTGAGTTAGTGCTAGAGGCTAGGCCAGTGTCACGTCGTCCTTTTAGGATGACACCAAAAGAGTTGGCCGAACTCAAAGTACAATTGCATGAACTGTTGGAGCAGTGGTATATCAGACCCAATTCTTCACCATGGAGCGCGCAGTGTTGTTCGTGAAAAAGAAAGATGGTAGTATGCGGTTGTGCATAGACTACCGAGAGGTTAATAAACTGAATATCAAGAATACGTATCTGATTCCTCAGATAGATGACCTGTTAGACCAGTTGGTGGGGTCAGTGGTGTATTCAACATTGGACTTTAAGTCAGGATACTATCAATTGCGAATTCAAGATGAGGACATACCTAAGACAGCATTTGGTACGAGGTATGGTCACTTTGAGTTCTCGGTGATGCCATTCAGGTTGACGAACGCACCATCCGTATTCATGGATTTGAAGAATCAAGTATTTTGGGAATACTTGGAATCTTTTGTAGTTGTCTTTGATAGAATTAATTTCAAGATAACCCAAACACCTAGAGGGGGGGGGGGGGTGAATAGGTTCTTTTCTTTTTTACTTAAGGCAGAATAATATTTCAGTTCTTTAAAGAGAATCTAACTATTCTACAGTAATCACAACATAGAATTCACAATCACACATACATCACAGATTGCACATAGGTTTACAGTGGTTCCCCAAGGTCTGGGTACATCCACTTTCCCCCTTCACCTATCTAGCAGTGTGCTAGATTCGGCCTAACTTCTTCCTTCTTCTCAGATTCACAGATCTTATAACTCAGAACCCTGAAAGGTTCCTACAACTCAGAGTGAAACCACACTCATACAGCTCAGGATAACAGCCCTACCTCAGCCTTGCAACAAGGCCTACAACTCAGAGAATAATTTCTCCTACACTCAGGCTCAAAAGCCCTACCACTCAGAGATCTATATCTCCTACACTCAGTCATTATAATATTGGCTTACAACTCAGATCTTTGAAAAGATCCTACAAAATTTTATAAGTGTTTTAGATGGACTCTTACCCTTGTTGAGAGAGAAGGGATAAAAGGTTTCTTGATCAACTTCTTGATAAGACTGATGGCTAAAATCAACCTGTTCTTAGCTTTCTTCAAAGCTTCTTGAATCTTAACTCAGTAGGGTTGATCTCCTTTGAAGTTGACTGGCTGACAGCTTTCTCCTTAGATTTCAGAAATAAATCAGAATCCTTCTTAGCAGATTAGTTCAAGATCTGCTTCTTAAGAGACTTGTAAATGTCTCCTTCTTTACTTCAACAGTTGGAGATCTCTCTCAATCTCCAGAACTTCTGAAGTTTCTTCAGAATTCTTGCTTGAATTCTCCTTAGACAAATTCTGAGTAGATTGCAAATTCAGATTGTCTTCTTAGATCTTCTCACGAAAATCTTCTTCTGTGTGTCAAGCACTTTCTTGATCAATGATCAATACTTCAATAGTTATTTGTGTTGTTGTTATTGTTCTTATCTTTGATTTGACAGAATCCATCTATATATAGTCTTCATCCATGGTAACCGACTGATCCAGTTTCTAACCAACTTCTGACAGGTCTGATAGCTTCAGCAAACTTGTTGGAATACACAGCTGTCAAGTCTCCAGTCAGTTATTTAACCTTTGTCTTTATCAGCAAAGCATCGAGATTGATTGTCATTATGTGTAGACACAAGTAGATTAAGTGTCGACATAAGCTTTCGTGATGTCGACACAGCTCCTTTGGTGTCGACATAGCTTCTTGACATTGCATCTATATAATGTGTCGACACTGCTTCTTTGTGTCGATACAGACACTTCTTCACTTAACAACAATCAACATTGTTGAAACTCTGCTGTGTGTCGACACAAGTCCTGTGTGTCGACACAGTTGATGTAGTCTTAGAATTCTATGTGTCGACACTGCCTCCAGGTATCGACACAGTTTATGTCGACTAATACTTCTGTGTGTCGACACAATCGATGTCGACTAATACTTCTATGCGTCGACACTGCCTCCCGGTGTCGACACAGTTGATGTCGACTAATAAATTCTGTGTGTCGACACAGTTGCTTCTGGTGTCGACACAGCATTTCCAAGTGTCAACACAGGCTTTCTTAAGTGTCGACACATGGACTTAGAAACTTTTTCCTGCATATTAGCATATACTTAACCTGCACATATAAACTCAAAATAACATCAAATACACCTTGATGTATATCATTGAACTAAGTGAGGATTCTTCAAATCAGGTACACATTTTCCCATGTACCCAACAGTCTTTATTGACGACATTCTGGTTTACTATAAATCAAAGGTGGAGCATGAGACTCACTTGAGAGTAGTCTTGCAAGTGTTGAGAGAGAACCAGCTTTATGTAAAGTTCACGAAGTGCGAGTTCTGGTTAGAGAAGGTGGCATTTTTGGTCCATGTGATTAGTGGGGATGGGGTGGCAGTAGATCAAACAAAAGTGGAAGCCATCAGAGATTGGCCAATTTTGAGAACCGTGGAGGAAGTTCGAAGTTTTCTTGGACTAGCTGGGTACTATAGAAGGTTTGTGGAAAAATTTTCACTGATAGCTCTACCCCTCACTTCACTAACTCGTAAGGACCAAAAGTTTGTGTGGACTCAGGAGTGCAATCAGGCGTTTTACACCCTGAAGGAAAGGCTGATGACAGCTCCAATCCTAAGTATGGCAAAAGGGACTGAAGGATTTCAAATTTTCAGTGACGCATCAGGATGCGGTTTGGGTTGCGTATTGGTGCAACAAGGCAGTGTGATCGCCTTTGGGTCTAGGCAGTTGAAGCCTCATGAGAGGAATTACCTCGTCCATGACTTGGAATTGGAGGCGGTAATTTTTGCGTTAAAATTGTGGCGACACTATGTCTATGGTGCGAAGGTGGAGATCTTCACGGACCACAAAAACCTGAAGTATCTACTAGATCAAAAGGACTTAAATATGCGGCAACGTAGGTGGGTCGAGTTCCTTAGAGAATATGAGGTGGCGATTCAGTATACGCCAGGCAAAGCCAATATAGTGGCAGATGCCTTGAGTAGAAAATACTCTGGGCAAGGGAATTGGATCGAAGCTCATGATGAGCGGTTGGTGCGGGATTGAGAGTCCCTTGGCATGGAGTGTGTAGCACGAGGAGAGTCTAGCATGGCTCGGTTAAACTGGATTAAAATACAGAATGACTTGTCTGATCGTATTCGGGAAGCGACCCATTTGGATGTGGAGTTCCAGCCATACGTTTTTGAAGCTCAAAAGGGCGAGAGTAGAGCCTAAGAGTTGATTGATGGAATTCTGAGGAAGGACGAAAGGATTTGTGTACCGCAGTTCGACAAGCTCTGTGAGGAGTTGATGTTTGAGGCTCATTTTACGAAGTACTCCATTCACCCGGGCAGTACAAAGATGTACTTGGATATAAAGAAATCCTTATGGTGGCCTGGTCTGAAGCGGGACGTAGCTTGTACGTGAGTTGGTGCTAAACTTGTGCCTTGGTGAAGGCCGAGTGTCAGAAGTCGGGCGGGTTCCTGAAGCCTCTTCCTATTCCTGAGTGAAAATTTGATGACATCTCCATGGACTTTATACATAGGTTACCTAGATCGCAGTAGGGTAACAATGCGATTTGGGTGATCGTTGATCGCTTGACCAAAGTGGCTCACTTCATCCCAAATCGGAAAGAGGACAATGTGGAAAAGCTGGTAGAGTTGTATGTTTGTAACATTGTGCGACTACATGGAATTACTAAGAGTATAGTTAGTGATTGCGATTGACAATTCACGTCCAAAGACTGGAGGCTGGTACAGAAGAGTCTGGGCACGAAGCTCAAGTTCAGTATGACATTCCATCCTCAAACTGATGGGCAAACCGAAAGAACGAACCGTACTATGGAGGATATGCTGAGAATGTGTACTTTTGACTTTGGTAAGAAGTGGGAAGACCACCTCTTCATGGTGGAGTTTGCCTATAACAAAAGTTACCAAACAAGTATAAAGATGGCGCCATACGAAGCTTTGTATGGGAGGCGGTGTAGAATACTGATGTCTTGGACAGAGGCAGGAGACACCAAACTTTTGGGAAAAAGTGGTAGCTGATGCATGCGAGTTGGTGCGAACCATTCAAGAGTGCATGAAGGTTGCTCAAGATCGGCAAGCAAAATATTTTAATGCTCGCCATAGGTATGTGGAATTTGCGGTTGATGACTGAGTCTATCCGAAGATCAAGCCGTTCAAGGGCGTTTTGCGGATTTGCTAACTCAAGAAGTTGAGTCCGAGGTTTTTGGGACCTTTCGAGGTCATAGAACGGGTAGGAGAAGCAGTGTACCGGTTGGCATTGTCCACAGAGCTGAGTGGATTACACGATGTTTTCCATGTCTCCGTCTTGAGGAAAGCCTTAGTAGAGGCTAGTGTGGTGATTGAATCAGCATCGTTGCCGATAGAAGAGGACTTGAGGATGCGAGTTCATCCAGTTAGTATAGAGGATACAGAAGTTCGGCAGTTGTGGAACAAAGAAGTCAAGCCCGTGAAGGTGCATTGGGATAACTACGGGCGTGATGAGTTCTCTTGGGAGCATGAGCAAGCAATATGCGAGGACTATCCTGAGTTATTTGGTTTGTAAATAGCTGTTTTTATTCTATTGCAATAAATTTTCTTTTGTCTTCACTACAACAAAAACTTATAGTAACTTAAATCGTTGCCAAAATTGTTACAAATACTTACATTTATAGCAAATAAATTATTATTGTAACGAAATATAAAAATGTTTTTAACAACAAAAAATTTTGTTCTAAATATATGTATTGTAACATTGGGTTTCTGTTATAATTTCATCCTTACAACAGGTCAGTTTGTTGTAGTGCTTCCTGTATGAAGATTAATTTCAGGGACGAAATTCTTGTAAGGGGGGAGGAGTTGTAACACCCCAGTTTTTAGACCTGGAGTCACTGGAAGCTAGCACCCAGCGGTAGAGATGCCGGTGGCGGTAGGTCAGTGAGATCGACTTTGGATTTAGAGCGCACGATCACTGGATCTAGTGCGGACGACCACTGGTCGTGCTCCACTGATCGCGCACAATATTCTCCATTTTCCAAGTTCTGCCTGGGTAAACGAACGACCATTAGACAGAGTGCGCACGACCACTGGTCGTGCGCCGCTGCTCGTGCACATTTATCCCTTTCTTTCTGGAGTTCTGCTAGTGGTGATCACACGATCATGTGATCAGGTTCCCACGACCACTAGTCGTGCACCACTGATCGTGCGGACGGGTGATGTTCCATCATTTTGTTTCGTGGCCATCCGATGCTTCCCCAAATTTGATCCAATGGCCCAGGATCTTCTGCCTAATCTGTTTTATTAGGGATTAGAGGGGTTTTCCCTTATTTTTCTCATCTTTTAGGTTGAGAGTAGGGTGGAGAGGGAGGAGGAAGGAGAGAGCTTCTTCTGCCATTGACGGAGCTTCGGAGCTCCGATCGCCGTTCCGAGACCAGATCCGTGGAGAGGGCGTGGAGGCGCTCGTGTCAAGCCGTTCAAAGCAAGGATTCCATTGCTAGGAAGAGGGATCGTAAAGTAACGACATTTCTCTTCTCGGTCTCTAGGATGCGTGCATAACATCTCTTTCTTTCAATCTTTTGGGCACCGGATCTCTCAAATGAGAGGGGTTTTGGTAGCCATGGTCCAAGAGGAACCACCGGGTCGATTGTGTCCATCCCCGACATGATATTGCATTAAAGATCCACTCCGTTAGTGGATTAGACATTATGGGTGAAGTTGTAGTCATGGCTGTTAGTCCGACTCGGTGATGTTGCATAGCGAGCCTTTAGAATTTTGTAGAAATCCATTGCGGCAAGATGCCGTTTGTGATGTATGTGATTTCCCCCTTTTTTGAGTGAGTACGTGTAACCGGAACCGGACAAGGTTAGCTACGCGTTGGCGGTAGATGGTTTCCTTGGTGCACGAGAATGTTGCCGTATGAATGATGGATTATGGTGGGAAAGGCTATGGATTGTGCTGTGCTAAGGTGCATCTCTGTCTCCTTGGTCGGCTGGCTATCCCGTGACGTGCAAGTCATGTGGGGAGAGTGTCCCGACGAGACTAGTCCCCTTCTATAAGATTGACGAGAACGCCGAGCATAGGACAAGCCCGGGCAATGAAGCCCACGAGCGGGTGGGGTCCAACAAGGGTTCTTAGAATCATTTTGTGTGTGAGGCAGAATCCTGATGTGAGAAGTCAGAGCTTGCTGGCAAGCCTGGGTTTGAGTCCCAAAAAACGGGTGGGGCCTTGGCAAGAGTTTCGTGTGGCGGCTTGTATGTTGTTAGGGGAATTGCATTACCCCTTTTTGTTTGCGGCTTGACGCTGATGGGGAATTGTAAAGTACCCGGTTGATGATGCGTGATGATGTGTTAGATTCATACGCTTAGGGTGCCTTAGATAAAACCCAAGACTGCATTCATGCTGCACTGTAGGCCCCCTTTTTATTGTGCTCAACATAGAAACATGTTTGTTGTATGAGACATCCAAACTTGTTTCACTTCTTTACATGTTTATGTATATTGCATATGAAGTGCTGACCTGCAGGGTGATGGAGTGCCCCGGGGTCCGCTAGGGATGACTGGGAGGAGATGTGTTGGTTATACAGTTGAGGCCAGCCTTTGCTGACCCACGTTACCACCAAATTTTTACAGGGAAAGGACCACAAGCAGGAGCTAGCTCGCCGGCCAAAAAGCCTAAGCCTTATGAAGTGTTTCAAGTTGTGTACTAGCTCTGTTTTTTGAAATTGTTTGTTTTATGCACTATGTTCCCGGCTTGTATGTCGAGGTAGTGTAGGAGCGCTTATGCACTTGATCTATGCCTGGATCGATTGCCCGTCAAGGAGGATCACCTTACGACATGGGGACTCTGACATCATCATCGATGGTATTAGATGTAACACCCCAAATTTCAATTTGGAGTTCAGGCTGGGTGACACGGCCTGGGACACGGGCATGTCCCAGGGCGTGTCCAGCTCTGGGTACTCGTGTGTGTTGCGAGAGTTCGACGAAAATGAAGTCGACGATCGTTGAGAGGTGATACGGTCTGGGACACGGGCGTGTCCTGCTCGGGTTGGTAACCGGGCGGCATTGAGTATGGCACACAGCCTATGACTCGGGTGTGCTACAGGGGCGTGTTTGGCACATGACCAAGGACACGGGCATGTGCCTTAGCCGTGTCCTTCTCGCGAGAGATTATCCTTTGTTGATTAAGGGACACACCCCTCAACACTGGCGTGAACCTTGTGACATAGGTGCGTCAGGTGCTTGACACAGGCGTGTCTAGCCCGTATTCTGATCCGGATTGAGTCGGTTTAGTTGCCGCTTAAGGGACACAGCCTATGACACGGGCGTGTCATAAGCCATGTCAGTCCTGTTTAGATGCTTTTTAAATCATATCAAGGTCGTTCATTTTCTTCTAATTGGATCCTGTGGTCTAAGCTTCTTCCTGCTAATATAAGGCCGAGAATTGAGAAGTATATCTCATTCTTTTGTTGGCTATTTTATTTCTAAAGAGAAGAGAGAGAGGAGAGCAAGGAAGGAAGAAGGAGAAGCTTTTCGGCCGCCGGTGGAGCTTAGCGGTCTGAATCGAGAGCCGAGTTCAGCATTGTGGAGGCAAGGCCATCACGGTGATTTCCAATTGGCCATATTGTCATGGCTCCGAAGCGATCGCCAAGGGTAACGATCTCCTTCTTGGACAAGTGAAGTCCTACTTTATGCATGTGCATGGGATCCTCCACTAAGAGGTGGAAAGCGTAAGCGATTCCAGTGTTTGAGTCTGCATTTAGATCCGGAAGTGAGTAGTACAGAATATGCATGTTGTGTGAAGCCCATCTGGACGGTTAGTCTGGATTGATGATGTTTATCTTGTGAACCGGAGAAGACTCCGTGTATAAAACGCATAGTTTACGGAGTTGGTTAGGATGTATGTGAATTGGGGGTTATATAAACTCCTTTTGTTGTGGACTCTGCATGAGTTATTTGATGATTGGGGAAGCTTTGCCTAAGCTCCTTGTGTTGTGAGTGCTTGAGTGTACTAGTTGCTCTGCGTGAACTATGAAGCTATAGTTGACCGGGAGAGGACAACCGACCCGCGTCAAGATGTGCGCTATTGACAAATTGAGTAACAGGAAAGTGCTGTCCTGTCACTGGTTATTTGGTGGGGTGGGGTGGGGGGGCTGTGGCCATACCCGACTTGTTACACTACGCCGGTAGGTTGGTCTGAAATGCTCAAGTGTTGCCGTGAGGTTACCACCTCTAAATGGGATGGGTGAGAGGGTCTCCCGTCTGTGCGCTGTAGTAGAATATGCTCCATCGCCAACAAGTTAAGAACCTCTGATCGGTGGTGGAACCCAGGGAATGATCTAGTCCACCGTAAGCGTGCCATGAGTGCACGGAGCGTTTGACACGAAGTCCGGCGTGGGTGTTGGTGCTGTGCCTGAGTGCACTTGTGTGATATATATATATATATATATTGTGATTTCAATGCATGCAAGGAAGGAACCACTGCCCAGGGTAAGGGGTAGGGTCGTTATAATTGGTCAGCTGAATGCTGACCGTTGCTTTGTTTATCACCCTTGGGGTGGACGTCCATATGCAGGTGTTGCAGGCTGAACTGGATTGAGCGGGCTGAAGCCCTTGCTACTGCTGCTTATTGTAGGCCCTTGAAGGTCGTGCGAAGCTTTGTATTTCATGTGTGGCCGGCCTGTGTGCCGATGTATTAAACCATCCTTTGTAAAGAGAAACTTATAAGGCCTTAAGGCCGTGAGCGTTTGAGTTGTATACATTCCTGGTGTTATATATAAATGGGTATTTATATATTTAGTGGACATTCGTTGGTTGAGTTCTTATAAGTAATAAGCTTCTGCTAGAATGCTCTGAGGTAGGATACGAGTAGATAGTATTTTTGTATTCACACGTGACCTCGCTGTTCGTCTGTGAAATATGGCGTGGGGCCCCGGCCGGACCCTCTGTTATATTCCATGTGACGGATGAAGGCGTTACATTTGACCTGTCTCCTGTACCTTATTATCATCTATGTAGGCTGTCAAGGCCTCTTAGCAAGGAGACGATGTATACTTGATCTGCTTAGAGATGGCGGGAGCAGAAGATTCAATTACTGATATCCTGGTGGTTTGGGATTTCTCTGATGTATTCCCGAAGAAATTGCCCGGATTGCCACCGGCCAGGGACACGGACTTTCTGATTCAGTTGGTGCCGGGAGCGAGGCCCGTATCTCGGGCACCGTACAGGATGGCCCCCAAAGAGCTAGCAGAGTTCAGGACATAGTTATAGGAGCTAGTGGAATCATGATTTGTCAAACCGAGATCATCACCGTGGGGGAGCACCGATGTTGTTCGTTAAGAAGAAGGATGGGTCGTTGCGACTCTGCATCGACTACTAGGAGCTGAACTGATTGATTGTACGGAACACGTACCCACTACCACAGATTGATGAGTTATTTGACCAGCTACAGGGAGGCTTCTAGTTCTCCAAGCTCGACTTGAGGTCAGGATGCTACCAGCTACGTATTCTGGAGGAGGACATCCCAAAGACAGCTTTCTGTTCCCAATATGGATTATACGAGTTCACGGTGATGCCATTCGGGCTCACGAATGCACCTTCAGCATTCATGAGTCTGATGAACCGTGTATTTGAGCCCTACCTAGAAAGATTTGTCATAGTGTTCACTGACGACATCCTGATCTACTCTCAGACGAAGGAGGAGCATACCCAAAATTTAGCGCTGGTGTTGGGCAAGCTTAGAGAGCATCAGATGTACGCAAAGTTTTCCATATACAAGTTCTGGATGAAGGAGGTGGAATTTCTGGGACACACGATCAGTGGAGCTGGGTTGGCTGTGGACCCAACCAAGGTGCAGGCAGTTAGAGATTGGTTGTGGCCAAAGTCAGCTTCAGAAATCCGTAGTTTCGTGGGACTGGCAGGATATTATCGCAAGTTCGTGGAGGGGTTATCAAGGGTAGCACTCCTGCTCACGTCCTTTACAAATAAGGATGCAACTTTTGTTTGGACTAATAAGTGTGAGGAAGCATTCTAGGAGTTGAAGGACAGGCTCACCTCTTCCCCCATCCTTGCACTTCCGTCTGGGAAGGAATGATTTCACATTTATACCGATGCATCATATCAGGGGATGAGTATTATCCTAATGTAGCATGGGCACGTCATCTCATATGCTTCGAGACAGCTGAAGAAGCACGAGCAGAACTACCCCGTACATGATTTGGAGCTCGGGGCAGTGGTATTAGCGTTGAAGATTTGGAGGCATTACTTGTGTGGGGCTCATTGTGATATCTTCTAAGATCACAAGAACCTCAAGTATATTGACACGCAGAAGGATCTAAACCTGCACCAACGGAGATGGTTGAGTTCCTGAGCGACTACGACTATAAGATGCATTATCACCCAGGGAAGGCGAACAAAGAGGCTGGATGCAGCTTTGGAGCCAGTATTCAGATCCCTAGAAGGGGGCGAGCCAAAGGATTATTCATTGCGTGACAACATCATTCATTCTTGTGGTCGTGTTTATATACCCTCAGAAGGTGGTATCCGGGAGGATATACTCAGGGAGGCATACTGTTCTCAGTACTCGGTGCACCCCAGTATCACCAAGATGACAGTGGACCCTGTGGAGGAGCATGCACTGGCCGGGGATGAAGAGGGAAATCATATATTATGTGACACATTACGAGACCTACCAGCGGGTAAAGGCAGAGTTCAAGAGCCCAGGAGGACAACTACATTCATTGCTGGTGCTAGAGTGGAAGTTCGAGGATATAACTATGGACTTTGTTAATGGTTTGCCTCGTTATCACTCTGGGCACGATTCTATTTGGTTCATTGCCGATAGACTAACCAAGTGGCCCAATTTATACCGAACAGGAAGGATAACCAAGTTGCTATTTTGGTGAGGTTTTTTGTGGAGCAGTTCGTCAGGTACCACGATATCCCCAGGATGATTGTCTCGGACCGTGACAGTCGGTTCACCTCTAGGGAGTAGAGAGCGGTGTAGGCATACTTACATTCTCAGCTTGCTTTTAGCACCGCTTTCCATCCGCAGACTAACGACCAGACTGAATAGACTAACCAGACGATGGAGGATCTGCGCGTTTATGTATACTGGACACGAGGAAGCCCTGGGAGAAACCATTGTCATTGATTGAGTTCTCCTACAATAATAGTCACTAGACGGGCATTGGGATGACACCATATGAAGCCCTATATGGAAAAAAGTGTCTGAAACCATTATCTTGGGTCCAGGATGAGGACCCAAAGGCACTTGGATTAGTTTATATTGAGGATACGGATGCTAAGATACGACTGATCAGAGAGGAGACACAGAGTAGGCAGTCCAAGTACTACGATGCGAGGCACCAGAAGGTGAAGTTCCAGGTTGGGTACAAGGTGTTCTTGAAGATACGTCTGGTGCATTGTGTCTCGCTGGTGCAGAGGCACACGAAGCTCAGCCCTTGATTTATGAGATCATACTTAATCCTAGAGCAAAGCGGTCCCTTGGCTTACCGGCTGGAGCTGCCGCCAGAGTTAGGGACTTTGCACGACGTATTCCACGTCTCCTCACTTAGGAGGGCTCTCCTTCTGCCAGAGCAACATATTACCACTATAGTAGGCCCGATAACACCTAATATATTAATCTGTTTGGAGCTGGTCCGAATCGATGATACAGTGATTCAAGTGTTGTGGAAGAAGAAGGTTCCCTTGGTCAAGGTGCTGTGGTCCAACCACGGATGAGAGGAACATACCTGGAAGCCAATGGATCTGATGCATGAACAATATCCAGGACTTTTTGCCTCAGGTATATTTTAAATTATGTTTAAAAGTTCTTAAAATTCTTGTGCATAGAAACCCCGTAGACCTGAACATAAATTTCAGGGACAATTTTTTTTTGTTTATTAGGATTTGTAACATCCCATTTCGCGCTAGACCCCTCACACACATTTTGAGTCAAGAGAATTGACTCAGGCTCGGGAAGCGTTGAGTGAACTCGACGACATTTGACAAAGCGTCATGTGCGTTGAGTGGTCTCAAAGCTACTCAGCGCTTATGATAGAGATATTCTGGATGTTGTTGGCGTTGAGTGGACTCAACGCGACGTTGAGTGGTCTCAATGCCACCTAATGTGGCATTGAGTGGTCTCAACGCCACTCAACGCGGTGTTGAGTGTTCTCAACGCCACTCAACGCGGCGTTGAGTGGTCTCAACGCCACTCAATGCGGCGTTGAGTGGTCTCAATGCCACTCAACGCGGCGTTGAGTGGTCTCAACGCCACTCAACACTGTTGACTTAGAGATTGTATGAATGTTATTGGCGTTGAGTGGACTCAACACGATGTTGAGCGGTCTTAATGCCACTCAACGCAACATTGAGTGGTCTCAACACCACTCAACGCTTTTGACATAGAAATTTCGGCACTCAACGAGGCGTTGAGTGAACTCAACGCAGCGTTGAGTTGTCTCAATGCCACTCAACACTTTTGACATAGAAATTCCGGCACTCAACGAGGCTTTGAGTTAACTCAACGCGGCGTTGAGTGGTCTCAATGCAACTCAACGCTTTTGACTCAGAGGATTTTTCAATCCAGGCTGGGTTTGTTGGTTCAATGTATGGACTGAACCGAGTTCGGGATAAGAGTTGATGGCTCCTTGTGCCCCATATTTTTAATCAAACTTATTGAAAATAATAATTGGACTGTCCAATATTATGGTGACACTTCGCAGCAAGGAGGAACCATGCTTAAGGACGACCCACCACTCCCCGCCACTCTAAGCCACTCCCCTTATTCAAAGTCCTTAAACTGGCCACTCCCAGCCAAACACCAAGGCCACCAACATCATCATTGAGCCCAAAGGAGTGTAAATTCATATCTGGAGAAAGGAGATAGCCGGAGAAACAAGGAAATAAGCTAACTCGCGAAGAAGTTGTCGGTCATGGCTCACCACCACTGTACTCGCCGCAAAATGCGGCTATAGGTCCGTTTCTCCTCCCCTCCCACGGTGCTAGCCATCTAGTTCTTTTAGGATAGATATCAGGAACAATTGAGCCTGATACCATGTAAGGAAGATGAGATTTTATTTCTGATCATTTCTCCTTGCTCGGGTTCGCCGGAGGAGTCGGTCGGGCAGCCATATCGCCGAGAAATGCTAGCCACCACCTTAACGGAGGTGATGGAGACAATCGTTGGAGGTGGTAGTGGTCGGATTGCTAGGAAAGTTGAGATCAAAGAGCTATAGCTCAGGATGATCTGGACCATCGACTCATTGGGGAATATGAGCCGATGCCGTCCATTTAAATGTAATATAAACTATAGTATTAATTACCTACTAGTGTAATTTATGTCACATAAATCCAGTCACCTCATATGAATTACTTAAGCCACTTAGAAGCATTTATAGAAATAATGTCCAACATAAAAAGGTATATCTATGTCTCACCTTTAATTTGACACCCTAAACTTGCAATTTGGAGCAATGTAGCTAATTGTAGGACAATTATCCTAGGACTGCTCCTAGGCTAGGACAAAATTTCAAATGGATGCCTAGGTCAAACCCTAAGTCCACATGCAATGAAATTTAGGTCATGCATATGCTTATGTTAGACTTAGGCCCTGCCCAAAAATTAGAATTTTTGGACGGTATTTTTTTATAGTTTTTATAAAAATTTCATTTATTAAATAAAAAGAATATATGGAGATTCCCTTATCCTAATGCCCCAAATTTGGTTGGCATGGCCTTTGGGTCATTATATGACCATGGTAGAAATTTCAGACCATTTGGACCTCTGTATGTTGGGGAATCCAACATGCATGATGGAAGTAGATTTGTAAACGGTGTGCCAATAGTAAAAAGGGGGAAAGTGGGAAGTTAGCCCATTTGGCCCAATGCATGTCCGTGATATTTTGGACAGAGGCTTATGGGGATGAATTACACTTCCCATAGAAAGATTGGGATTCTTGGGATCAAAAATCCCATTAATTTGAATTATTGGAAAATAGGCTCATTTAGAAATAAAAATGATAAATAGGGCTACTGGCCTTATAAAATTCTAAAATTTTGATACAAGCCCTAATAGGACATTTTACATATCTAGAAAAGTTATGAGCTTGTTTGAGAATTATATCTGGTGTAATTAGTATAATTATAATTTTACCCTTTTGAGATTTAAATTAAAAGTAGGGGTAATACTGTTTGGAAAATTATGAAAAAATGTATATAGTCTTGTTTCTGTGATATAAACCTCTGTGAATTTATCTAAGAATTTTGGATGATTGAGTATGCTGAAAACCATAGTAGTGGCATTTTTGTAATAATGTTCACCTATAATTATTTTAGGTCAAATAACTGGTTAGGGGTATGGCTTTCTGTTTGGAGTATTATTATGCCAATGTTAATCACCAGTAATTTTCTATGAATTTTTCAGTTGAATATTTTAGGTACTTCATTTGGAAAATGGAATAATTGCGAATTTAATAATAAATAGAAAATGAATTGTAAATCAAATGGAAAAATTAGGATTCTTGATGGACAGACATTTTTAACCTAGATGAACTCTATATAAATTACTTAGATATAATGGATCATTGGATATAGTAGTTTATGTACAAAGTGACCTAGGCCACTTAATTAAATGATTTAATTTATGGTCCTAAATACTCAAGAAGATGTTGAAATTCTAAAAGGTCAATCTCATACACATGAAAACCCATGATAAATATTTAGGGGCCTTTGGCCCAAAGAATTGGAAGTCATCTCATACGGGTTAGTATTAGGTCATGGGCTGCGCATAGTAAAAGTAACATATAACAATAGGACCCCCATGGGATATGATAAGTGGTTGGATTGAGAACTGTTTTGGGAAGTTGAAAGGTTGGTGTCAAGTAGTCAACTACTTAGTAACGAGTGTTAGAGTGCAAACCCAAAGAAGAATAACTATAACGGGGACCAGCGGAAGATGATCGCTCTCCCAATAAATACCTTAAGTCTTTAGGTTCACTCAAGAGCAAAACCAAGAGTTTGGTACTAATAATGGGTAAACACTAATAAAAGTAAGTGACTTTGAGAAAGGGAGCTTTGGGCTTCAACCCATCATAGTTCCTAGTGCCCCCGAGAGTCATTCACCGGGCATGCCTTGGGTAGTCCAAGGACTAAACCTAAATTGTTATGTATAACAAGAATTATACAAGAGTAGTCATATAGGTTAAGGGAAGGATATGACAAACTCACATGCATAGGGTTGGAGGGATTCAGGATGGGTTTGGTCCTGCGAGCTGAAGGATCAGATGTTTGGATACAAAATGGGTTTAGTCCTCCAAGCTGGATGCTTGGATTGGAAATAATTTGCATGTGCATAAAACATATTAGTGGCGGGTCATGCGGTATTGGGCCAATCGTCACACCGATGGCAGTACGGTGACTCTGGCGAGTTGTGGGGGTTTGAGGGGCCAGTGGGTTGTTTTACACTGCGGTCTGGAGGATGATCCCCAAAAATGCACACTCGAACAAAAAAGACTGGTTGATTTGCCAGCAAATTAGTATGCAAAGACTTCTGAATGTACACCTAGGATGTGTACGGAGGCATACAAAGGGTCTATGCCCGGTAGTGTGTATACCCACCTAGGATGTAGAGACGCCTCCTCCGCTGCTGCCGTAGCCAAAACGGTGGTACCCGAGAGTTAAGCTAACTCCAAAAGGTTGGAATTAAAGGTCTGTGATCACAGAGTCGTGTGTGTGAGTTGCACTTGTATGAGCCATTACCCGCATAACATATCATAGTATACATACATACCTAGGTCATACACACTGCAGATCCTTATCATATAAATTAGTATGAGCTCTTTTATATGATAAGTTATATTTCAGAAACCTTAACTTATAAGTTTGTGTGGAAATTCATATAAGTTAAGTACTCCTAGGATTTTAGTGTAGCGGTAGATAGTTTACTTTCTGCTCTTTATTTACTTTACTTACTGGACTCCTTTTCAGTACTATTTTACATACCTTACTCATACTATATATAACTGCTAGAGTAGAGATATATCTGTTGGAATATAACCATGTTAGGATAGATCCACTATCATCTACTTTCCTTTTTATACCCCTTGTTGTCCTTCGCTTCGTCCTCCCGCTCGGTACCTAGGAGTTGCGGGGGTGAGGCGAGGACAAAATGGCTTAGTCTTTATGACTAACGGTCAGTTATGACCGTAGGAGATCGAGGAGCTAGAGCACCAACGCGACCAACAGGACGAGGTGGCAGGACCTGAGGAGCAGTTACCACGCACTACTTCTACCACAGTTTGACGTCAAGTGATGATGAGTTTTTCAGCTACCGCTTTCGCTTAGTATTGTAGTGAGAGAGAGAGAGCGAGATTTGATTTGGAATGTATCAGGCATAAGACCTTATCTCATTTTGTACTCATTTGGACTATTGTACTTTTCATTTACATATATGATGACATTGTATTGTGACATTATGGACTTGTTAGTTTTATTTACTACTTGTTATACTTATTCTCTCGATTAGACAAACAGGTTGAATGATCGTACTAGCCGGCAAGATCGACGTCTTTCAGTGTCTACTAGCCCGTGTGTTAGTATCACCGTAATGCCGCAGTTCTGGGCATAAGACCAGGTAACCTCCTTGATAGGGGGGTGTTACATAGAGTTTTTAGGAGGGTGACAAACCACCGCTCCTTTTTAAAGTTCTGTCCCAAGCAGAACTAGATCTGAGTAGGAGGATGATGAACAGTGAGCCATGTAAGACACCTTATTTCCACCTTTTGCCTTGGTCCTCGCACCGGTCCGAGAGAAGTCTTATGCAAAAAACTGTCACCTTACGGTGACACCAACTCACGGGTTAGTCGTCACTATAAGACATCAATCCTGTCAGATAAATCAAATATCCAAGACAACCACAAGTATAAGCAAGAAAAATATAGTATTCCACAAATCCACATCACACATTGCATAAATTACATAAAAGAGATGTCTACAACATGATAAAAGTCTAAAGAAAAAGTGATTATGCTCGCCACAAAGTTTAAAAAGGGCTTTTGCCCAGTACATCAAATCACTCGGTACAAATCTCGCAGAAGTACTCTCATCAGTCAAACACACACACATATCCGTTGTAGGGTAGAAGTATGCTGCATGTAACACCCCTAAATTTTCCAATAGTTAATTATTATCTTTTAACTGGAGTAATCTTGGGGTAAGGGTGTTAAGTTAATGCGGATTTAGCAGGGCAGCATCATTGGTGCATTTTTGTGCCTGTTGTTTAGTCAAGACAACCGAATTTCAAGCTTGTCAAAAATTTAGAACTTAGACTTAATTAACTTAATTAATTAATTTAAGAATTGGAAATTTCGAGCTCGTTAAAATTGGATTAACTAATTTTTAAAATTTAACTTTGAGAATCAAAAATTTCCTAAGTCTTAATTGAAAGTCCTGTTTTCAAGGTTCGCTAAACACCTAGAGGGGGGGGGGGGGGGTGAATAGGTTTTGTCTCTATTTAACTTTTCTAACTTTTTATTAGATTTCTGTGCCTGTGATTAGATTAGTTATCAGCTTTCAAGAACATCCACAGACAACACATCAATTTTATAGTGGTTCCCCAATCTTGGTACATCCATTGTCCCTCTGCACCTATCTAACTGTGTGTTAGATTTGGGTCTCCCTCAAAAACTCAGCTACTTAATAGCTTACAAAATAGATCCCGCAGGACCACACAGGTCACACAGACCTAACAATTAGGCACTAAGCCAACCCATAGGTCACAAAGACCTTTCACAAGACACAAAGCCAAAAACAGGTCACAAAGACCTTAGCCTTTATAATTTAGGCTTACAACTCCAGATTCACCAAGAATCTTTACACAAGAAGAAATAAAGAATGAGATGATTAGAAACCAGATCAAGAACTCTATGTCTCCTTCTTCCTTGACTGAGCCGATATCAATCCAACCAATTACTGTTGAAGACAATAGGTAGACAGTAGATTCTTTCTTCAAACAGCTAACCTTCCTTTTGCAGAATCTTGTAGAACTACGACCTTATAATAAATTCTGATCCTGCTATTGCAGATCGTAATTGCTCCAGTTATCTTCTTCCCAGCAAGGTTCTCTGTGCAGAACCCCTTCTTTAGGCTCGACAAAAATGGCGAAGAAGAAGATGATGTTCGCTCGCCCTTCTTCTAATTTTCAGAAAACCTAGAGAAGGAATTGATTCAATCATCATTGATTGCTCTGACCGATTTGCTTCCTTTTATACTCTGAAGGCCAATTGAGCAGTGGGTCCCACCACAAGGATTGATGGCAGAGATTAAGCCATCTAGCACACGCTTTCCATTTAATCTTGATTTAACAGCTCCTTGCTGTGTGTGGGCCCCAACACTTTATGATGGAAATATTCCTTGGAAAGTGCAGAAGATGATGACAGCTGACCGCCAATGTCTCGGGCAGCAATTCTGCACCATTTGAATTTTGGTTGAAAATTTGACTTTGCTTACGTCAGCATGACTCAGCATCTCTGGACTTAGACAATATTCAATCATTAGAACCATAGGCGTTGAGTGATTAGGTATCACTCAACGCCATAATACTTAGACAAAATTATAAGTATTGAGCTCGACAAAAGTTGAGCTCCATTCGACGAACGTCGAGCTTAACTCAACGAAAGTATAAGTTCAGTTCGACGAAATGTGGACTTAGTTTGATGAAAGGATGAACTGATTTCGACGAACTACAGGCTAAACTGAGTAATTTGGCTCAGTTTGACAAACGCTGAGCTCAGTTCGACGAAGCTGAGCTCGACAAAAGTCAAGCAGTCTACGCTTTTGGAGTTAGCCAAATTTCTGCTTCAAGGCATTGAGAGCGTCGAGAGCATCAACGCTTTTTGCCTTAGCAAATATTTCTCTTGGCGTTGAGAGAGTAAGCTCCACTCAATGCCAAACTACTTAACAAAATTTTTTTGTTAACTAGCGTTGAGTGAGTAAGCTACACTCAATGCCTGTGGACTTAGTCAAAATTTTGCCCAACTTTTCTGTGGAGTAGACTGGCACAGCAACACTCAATGCTAAAGCTGTATGACATTGAGTGAGTAGACCACACTCAACGCCTGTGGGCTTAGCAAAAATTTCAGCCAATTTCTCTAGGCTTAGACTGACTCCTCCTAACTCACAGCCTTTTTGCTGTATGGCATTGAGTGAGTAGACTACACTAAACTTCTGTGGACTTATCCACATTTTTTGGCTATCTGCCAGTTAGGCTGAGATAGACTCAACACTATATGTTATATGGCATTGAGTGACCTATCCTCACTCAATGCCTGTGGACTTAGGCAAATTTCTACTAGATAATATTGAGTCCATACCTCTGGCGTTTAGTGAGCTTGCTTCACTATACGCCTGTGGACTTAGTCGATTTTTGCTATATCCAGCAACCACTTATTGTGTCCACATATCCAATCAATGTGATATGGACAAACTGCACTCAAAACCTCAAATGCATATCAAATACAGTTGATGTGTGTGTCATTGACCAGTTTGACTTCTCATAAATCAGGGACATTAGGAACAATGGACCCAACAATCTCCCCCTATTTGAAGAAGTCAAACCCTTATCAAAAAAATGTTTTCTTTCCTTGGTCAATGATACACACACCATATACAACAAAATAACTATTGAAATTCTAATAAACTGTAAGTAAATGTACCTTATTTCCTGTATGGTGAGCATCACTTACTCCCCCTATTTTGCTGCAAGGTTTACTTAAGTGCCACATGTCATTCTTTCCCCTTTTCCATCACTCCCACTTGCTATGACTCCCCCTTGCTAGGACCTTCTCTCTTCTCTCCTCCTTTTTGACTTCTGCATAATAGGCAGATGGGGGATGGCCCTTCCATTGGATGATCTTCTCTCTACTCTCCAGAGTAACTTACTCCCCCTCAATAGAAGCATCAGTGAACTGATACTACTTGGGAGTTTGTATGTACAGCAAGAGGAACAATACCTGCACCAAAAAAAAATGCAAAAGGGAGTGCCTGAAGCTATGCCAAGTTCAGTATACCCAACTCAAATTTGAGGGTGCTGAACTTTGCTTCATCTAATGGATTAGTGAAGATATCAGCCACTTGCTTGTCTGTGGAGACAAACTAAAGACTGATGTCTTCCTTCTCCACAAGCTCCCTAATAAAATGATACCTTATTTCTGTATTCTTAGTCCTGCTATGTGAGATAGGATTCCTAGCAATAGAAATAGCACTTGTAGAATCACAGTAGAGAGGAGTTCTACTTAACTGAAGGTTGTAATCCTGGAGCTAATGTTGGATCTATAATAGCTGAGCATAGCAGCTGTCTACTGATATATATTCTAACTCAGCAGTGGATATAGCCATACTAGTTTGCTTCTTGCTGCTCCAAGAAACTTGTCTTCTTCCTAAGAAATGACAGGTTACAGTAGTGCTTTTCCTGTCTTCTTTGCAAACTGCAAAATCTGCATCTGAAAATCCAATTAGATAAAAATCCCTATTTCTAGGGTACTATAGGCCAAGATCTGGTGTGCCCTTATGATACCTTAAGATTCTGTTTGTAGCAGAGTAATGAGATTCTTTACGGCAGGCCTGATACCTTACACAAACACATGTGGAATACATGATGTCAGGCCTACTAGCCATCAGGTATAGAAGGGAGCCAATTATCCCTCTATACAAAGACTCATCAATAAGTTTCCCTATCTCATCTTTGCCCTTGATCCCATGGGAGTTCTCATGGTAGAGGATTTCTCCATACCAAACTTTCTGATTAGCTCCCTGGTGAACTTGGACTTGGATATGGACAAGACATCATCAGTCTATCTTACCTGGAGTCCCAAGAAGAACTTGAGCTCACCCATGCTGCTCATTTCAAACTTCCCTTGCATAAGTTTAGCAAACTTCCTGCAAAGGTTGTCATCAGTAGATCCAAAGATAATGTCATCAACATATATCTGGACTAGGATAAGCTTGCCCTTTAATTCCATTAGGAATAGGGTTTTGTCTATCTCCCCCTTGAGAATTTGTTCTCAATGAGGAAGCTGGACAAGGTTTCATACCAAGCCATAGAGACTTGATTTAGCCCATATAGAGCTTTCCTAAGCTTTTAAACAAAATTGGGAGAGTTAGGATCTAAAAAACCTGGTGGTTGATCCACATATACTTCCTTTTTTAGGTCCCCATTCAGGAATGCTGACTTGACATTAATCTGGTATACTCTGAATCCCTGATGGGCTGCAAATGTAAGGAAGATCCTTATGAATTCCAATCTGGCTACTGGGGCAAAGGTCTAGTCAAAGTCTATGCCCTCTTCTTTCCTGTAGCCTTTAGCCACCAGTCTAGCCTTATTTTTGACAATACTACCATCTTGATCCAACTTGTTCCTGTAGATCCACTTAGTCCCTATGAAATTTTATCCTTGTGGTCTGGGGAACAACTTCTAGACCTTACATCTCTTAAATTGGTCCAGTTCTTCTTGCATTGCTCCAATCCAGAACTGGTCTTTGATTTCTTCTTCAAACTTCTTTGGCTCTTCTTGATATAAGAAGCTTGAGTAGAGAGCTGTATTCATGCTCCTGCTTCTGGTCTAGACTCCATGATTTGCATCACTAATGATTTGGTGTACTGGATGGTCTCTTAGATGCCTGATAGCTGGAGGAAATATAGCTGCAACTTGCTAATCGTCAGGGTTTTCAGCTAGCTGGTCTTCATTTTCTTCAGGTATGTTGTGCCCTTCTCTTGTAGTAGGCAGTCCATCATCATTTTATTATACAGTGGGGGTAGCTTCCTTGATGGTCAGTTTGTCCATCATCTCCTCTGTAACTGCAATACTATAAGAGGAGGAGCTTGGCAGCTCACAGTTAACCATGTTAGATTCATCAAAAATAATATGTATTGACTCTTCTATAACTTGGGTAGTTAAGTTGTAGATTCTATATGCCTTACTATGAGTGCTGTACCCAACAAAGATCCCTTCATGGGACTTGGAAGCAAACTTAGTTAAGTGGACCTTTCCATTATTGAGTACATAACACTTGCAACCAAAGATCCTGAAATAGCTCAGGTTTGGTTTTCTGCCATTCAAGATCTCATAGGGAGTCTTCTTGTGGCTCTTGGTGATAGAAGCCCTATTAAGGACATATCATGTAGTGTTAACTGCCTAAGCCCAGAAGTATTCTTGGAGGGATGAGTCACTTAGTAAGGTTATACCAGCCTCTATGAGAGTCCTATTTTTCCTCTCAACAATTCCATTTTGCTAGGGGTGTTCTAGGAGAGGAAAATTCTTGATGAATCCCTAGCTCTTCACAGAACTTTGTCATGCACTCAAACTGAAACTCAGTGCCATGGTCACTTCTGATCTTAACCACAGTGCAGTTGAATTCATTCTGAATTTGCTTGACAAATGTCTGAAAGACATCAGGGGTTTCAGATTTCTTCCTTAGAAAGAACACCCAGCCAAATATGGAAAAGTCATCAACAACCACAGGGTGTAGACTTTCCTACCTAGACTTTGAATTGGCATAGGACCAAACAAATCCATATGCAGGAGGTATTAGCACCTCACTGAGTCTTTGGTGCCAATGCTCTTGAACGAGGTCTTAGTCTGTTTGCCCTTTTGGCATACAAGGCAGATACCCTCCTTAGTACATATAAACTTAGGCTCATTCCTAACAAGCTCATTATTGAATAGCTTGCCTATGGTCCTATAATTTAGATGGGCTATCCTCTTGTGCCACTAGACACATGAAGAGGCTTTCTCATTTGCAACAAGGCATACATGTGAGTCTTTTCTAGAACATAGGAAATCTAAATAGTACACATTTCCACTCCTAGTGCCTGTTAAGATGACCTCTTGGTCACTTAACCTCCTAACTTGGCACTCATCCTTGTGGAATACTATGTCAACAAGATCACAGAGTTGGATAATGCTTATAAGGTTGTGTTGCAACCATTCCACATAGGCTACTCTACTGATGGTGACTATACCATTAGAGATCTTACCATAACCTCTAGTCATTCCTTTTTCAGATCCACCAAAGATAACCTTTGGTCCATTCCTTACTGGAGCATAATCCTTTAGCATGCTCCTTGTTCCAGTCATGTACCTGGAATATCCACTGTCCAAGTACCATATAGGGGTATGAGCATTAGGACTATCCTGCAAAACACACATCAGTTAACCTTAGGACCCCAATTTTTATTGGGTTCTTGGTGCATGTTAGACTAAAAATAATTCTGCCTGCCTGCACTGTTTCTGACAGGCAAGCTAACATTTGCTCTTTGCATACTATGATTGTGCTAGAAATCAACAGCAAAGTGGCCTACCTTGCTACAACACCAACACTCATGGATGTTGTACCTTCTTTTTAGAGTAGGTCTAATGGCTGTGTTAATAATAGCTTTGGGTCTAGAAGGAGTAGCAGCAGTCATGTTCCATGGTTTTCCAGCTCTAGTCTAAAAAGTGGTGGGTCTAGCAGTAGAAGTACTTGGGATATCTTGAGCCCTTCTAACAGCAGCTTTCTTTTCAGAAAGCATTCCCTTGATGGCCTCAGAGATGCCCAGGTCTGGTCTACTGACATCCTTGCCCTATGTCTTAGAGTAGGCTGGAGGAATTGAAGAATAGTCAGCAGCTTTACCCTTGACTGAGGGGGCTGTTGCACTAAACATAAATGGTCCAGGATGGGCCATTTGTATTTTCTCATAGGCACTTGCACCTTTGCTGTAATTGCCACCATATTGTTGAACATCTTTGTTCACACAAGATGGTCTAGCATGATTCCAGTGACCATAAATACTCTCATGATCATGGCTATTAGAAGAAAATTGCACTCTAACAAAATTTTACAGGACGCTTAGAGGCTAGTGGCTCCACTTGAGCTTTGCCCTTTCCCTTGGGATTAGCAGCTCTTGTACTTCCCTTGAATCCCAACCCTTTGTTTCCATTTTGGAAGGAGATTGAGTCTATTAAGGGAAACACTGTGCTAGGCTTGGAGTAGCTAGCCACTAGTTCCCTCTCCTTTTGGTGCTTTCCTTCAAGATTCCTTATATGATTATTCTTGAAGGTTATGGTGCTCATCTGAATGATTGTCACATTCTTCTGTTTGCTAACTTCCTGCATCTTCAGATCCAACAATTTTGCTAATTCTGAAGCATCAAGCTTTAATGAGACAATTTCTTGAGCCTGCTATTTGTCCAGGAGCTTGCTCTTCTTTAGAGCCTATAGAAGTTCACCATATTTATCAATCAATTGATTGATGTCTCCCTCATATTCTGAGTCATCATCATCACTTGATGCAGAGGCACAAGAATTTGGAACTGATTCATAATCTGAAAATGCAGAGTTGGTAACAGAATTTACCTTGCTTGGACCAGGCTGATCATGGCTGGTTTCTTCATCTGACTTAGCCATCAGCGCAAGATAGCACCTGTCATCTTTAGAATCCACCTCTGAATAGCTATCAGATTATGATAGAGGGGCCCTGTCTTCAATACTGGTAGCAGGATGAATCTTTTCATCATCTTCTTCTAAAGCTGCCAGCCTTTTGAGACAGTCTGCTTCTACAGCTCCTTCTGTTGAGTACATCCCAATGTAGGCTTATTCTTCTTCTTCTTCTGAATCTGATGAGGAGGAGTCAGTCCAACTTCTTTGCTTTTTGGCAATGAGATATTTCTCCTTCTTGCCTTTTTGCTGGTGGTCCTTTTTCTCACAGTATTCCTTCCTTTTGACTGGGCAGCCAGCTATCATATGCCCAGGTTTTGTGTATTGATAACAAGTTATGTTAGATGAAACCTGTTTACCAGTTTTGGAACCATACTTGTCCTCCTTAGAGGATTTTCTTTTTCCCTTGTAGTAGTCATCCTTGGGATGAGAGGAGGTTGAAGGCCTGCCTCTCCAGTGCTTCTCATTCAAGAACTTCTTGAATTGCCTAGGGAAGGAAGCAAAATCTTCATCAGACCATTGACAGTCTGATGCACTTCCCTCTGATCTTCCAGAATCAGATTCAACATTTCTCCTTGGTGGAGAGGGAGACTTTCTTTTGCTTTTGCTGGTGCCTTTAGCTTTGAAAGCTACACTTTTGTCTCTTGCCTGAGACCTGTTGTTGTTCTCTTCTTCTTTCCTTGCTGCCAACCGCATCTTATATGATAGCAACTTCCCAAAGAGTGTGTGAGGAGCAGTGTCACCCAACTTTGCTACTTCTCTGATGGCACAGTTTTTTGTATCCCACTCTCTAGAGAGAGATCTAAGGAACTTATCATTTAGTTCATAGTGACTGAACACTCTTCCATAGTTCTTCAGCTCATTCATAATCCTAAAGAACTTTTCATAGCAGGTGGTTATGTTGTCCCCCTTGGATTACAAGAAAGCCTCATACTCTTGGGTGAGCATGGACTTCCTATCATCTCTAACTTCATCTGTCCCCTCCATGTAGATCAATAGAGTTTCCCACATTTCCTTTGCTGTTTTGCAATGGATCAGGTTCTGAAGTGTAGAATCATCAACAGCACCCATGATGATATTCTTTGCCCTCTTGTGTATTGAGGCTATGGCCAACTCATCCTTGGTCATCTCATCATATGTCTTGGGGGTCTTGACATTAGCATCCAGTGCAGAGACCTTCATTGGGATGAATGGTCCTTCTTCAACTGTAATGTACATTCTAGGGTCAGCAGCTTCCATGAACTGCCTCACCCTTGCTTTCTAGATGCCAAAATCTTCCTTCCTATAGATTAGAAGTCTTACAGCACTCAGCTCCCTATTGGTCATTCCTGAACCCATGGAGATAGACTTCTTGCTAACCTTGGAGGTCTACTCAGACAATTTAGCCTTTAAAGAGTAACCTCCCTCTGATATCACTTGAAAGTCTTGTTTTCAAGGTTAGCTAAACACCTAGAGGGGGGGGGGGGGGTGAATAGTTTTTGTCTCTATTTAACTTTTATAACTCGTTATTAGATTTATGTGCCTGTGATTAGATTAGTTATCAGCTTTCAAGAACAACCACTGTCCCTCTGCGCCTATCTAACTGTGTGTTAGATTTGGCTCTCCCTCCAAAACTCAACTACTTAATAGCTTACAGCACAGATCCCGCATGACCACACAGGTCACACAGACCTAACAATTAGGCACTAAGCCAACCAACAGGTCACAAAGACCTTTCACCAGTAACAAAGCCAAACATAGGTCACAAAGATTAGCCTTTATAATTTAGTCTTACAACTCCAGATTCACCAAGAATATTTACATAAGAAGAAATAAAGAATGAGATGATTAGACACCAGATCAAGAACTCCATGTCTCCTTCTTCTTGGACTGAGCAGATATCAATCCAAGCATCCAAGTGTCTCCTTCTGCATCTTGTCTAAGCGTGTGTGAATAGACCCAAATTGACGATCCCAATACATCAAAGGACCGGGCGCTGGAGAAGGATCCTGCGGTGGTGGAATCTATGGAGAGGGAGCAGTGCTTCTGGGTCCTACCCCAAGATCAAGATCAAAATCTCCACCACCTACCGCTGGCGGGATAGCCTCGAACTCGCTGTCTCATCGTCGCGCAAGGCCAAGGGCCTGGAGGGTCTGGAACTGAATAAGAAGCGACATCTGAATGCTGGTCAGACGCGGAAGAGCGTCCTAAATCCCTATCTATTTTGCGAGATGAGTGATGAAGTTCCCTCCATGGACAGCTCCCAAACTCGCATTCTCGGCCTGATGCCTAAAGAATATCGCAAGCACGTGGCCTAAGTTGAGTGGGACCCGGTAGAACATACTATAAAAATATAGCAAATCCGTCTGAGCCACCACGCCATGGATATCACAGCGACCGGTGAAGGTAAAGGTGAGGAGGTTGTAGAGAATATGAAGGGCGAGGGAAATAAGGTGTCTGCTTTTAGATTTTTTAGGAGTGTAGGGGACGATATCGTTGTTGATTTCTAACCAAAAGGTGAGAATGTTGAAGTCGAGAAGAAAATCAAAACGAAGGGTGGAGTAAGTAGGAGAGAGAGAAAATGCCTCATCGCAAAATCCCATCGCCACGTTGAGTTGGCGGTTGGTGAGCTGATGTGCGATGTCGCCCATCCAAAAGATGATAAAATCATCTTTCGTACCCCAACGATAATCGAACGAGGTGAGGAACTCAATGGTGAGCTCTATGATGGCGGGCTCTGAGATGGCGAAAAGAGACCTCCATCCAAGGGTGGATAGAAATTCTCGGACCAATTCCGCCATGCCAAAGGCCGCAAGAATCCCCAAATTAAGTATCTGGAATACTCCAAAGGGTTTGGCGCGTAAACGTTCACTCCGGTCTTGTTGGGTGGAGGTTTCAAAGGTAAGCATAGCCTCCGCCGCGGCGGGATCCGCGGGGTGCTCGGAGGAGGAAGCGGTGGATCGAGGTTGGTGGCGAGGAATTTTCGAATAGGAGAGGAAGGGATTTCGGGTTAGAAGGAAATTAGAAGGGTTGGAAGTGGTGTGGAGGGAAGAAGGGGTAAAAGGGGGTTAAATAGGGAAAAATAGTGAGGTCACGCCCCCTATCACGCCTGTGACTGGGGGCATGTCACCTTCACGGGAATGGGGAAAAGAAAAATCCCGGAAAATTGCAGAAAGTTAATGTTCTGCAGGTCACACCCCATAGTCACGCGCATGACTATGGGGCGTGTAACCTAAAATTAGGGAAAAATAGGGAATCCGAGGTATTAAACATGTCAGTGCCTCGGATTTGCTTGAAACGGCCTAGGGTCACGCTTGTGACCCTGCGACGTGTAACTGAAAATGATAGATTTTTTTATTTTTTCACGGGATAGTTATGACCGTGATTTTCCTATGTCACGGGCGTGACTTTTGAAATGGAAATTTTAAATATTTTTTATATTTTTCTCGGGACGGAAGGGTTCCATAAATGTCACGCCCATGACCAATTATGGTCATGCTCGTGACATGGATGGAAGACAAACATGAAAAACTCCCTCTCAGAACCAGCGCCGGGTTCCGTATTCTGAGAAGTACACACATGTAGGTCACTCCCGTGACCGGGGCGTGTAAATGAAAAATTGCCGAAATTTTTTGTTTTTTTTACATACTAAAAAAACAATAAATAAATAATAATAAAAAATAGAATTACTGAATTCGAAGGAGTAACGTGAATATTGGTGTCCGAGCTTGGCTAACCATCATCCATCAATAAGGCTCCAAACCTGTAAAACTAAACAAACAATAAAAAATAGGATAATCATGGTGTGCCTCCCAAGAGCGCTTTGTTTACGGTCATTGAGCTCGACCAAATTGGTGAACAAGATTATGGGTTAGGGAGGATATTTTCTTCCCGGTACTCATTTTTATTATCACCTGAGAAAAATAATTTCAACCGGTGCCCGTTCACCTTGAACTCGCCTTTTTCTGGGTGCGAGAGAAGAATTGTCCCGTAGGGCCACACCTCTTTTACAATAAATGGGCTAGACCAGTGGGACTTAAGTTTTCCCGGAAAAAGACGTAAAAATGAGTTATAGAGGAGGACTTGGTCTCCCGATTTGAAATCCTTCAGCTGCTTAATTTTTTTATCATGATAAAATTGTATGAGCTCCTTATAAAGTTTATTACTTTCGTAGGCAAAGGAGCGCCACTAATCAAGATCGTTAATTTGGAATTTTCAGAGCTCGGAAGACAAATTTTCATCAAAATTTAAAGATTTAAGCGCCCAAAAGGAGCAGTGCTCTAGATAAACTGGTAAGTGTCATGCTTTCCTATATACTAATCTATATGGCATACAACCAATAGTGGTCTTATACGTGGTCGGATAAGCCCAGAGTGCAACATCAAGCCTAACCAACCAATCCTTTCTATTAGTAGAAATCGTTTTTTCTTGAA
Source organism: Platanthera zijinensis (assembly GCA_039513925.1). NCBI lineage: Eukaryota > Viridiplantae > Streptophyta > Magnoliopsida > Asparagales > Orchidaceae > Platanthera > Platanthera zijinensis. The sequence goes on from CM077087.1 coordinate 189,050,338, forward strand.
TTCGTTTTAATTCAAGGTTTACTGCTTCTACTTGGACGCTAGTTTGAGGGTGGTAGGGGGTGGCCAACCTATGTGTAATGACGTATTTTTATAAAATATTAGCGAATTGTGCGTTACAAAAGTGTGTGCCCCTATCGCTTATTATTGCCCGCGGTGCTCCAAATCATGAAAAGAGTTTTTTGAGAAACTGGGTCACGACTTGGGCATCATTGGTGGGAAGGGATTGCGCTCCAACCCACCATGACACATAATCGACCGCTACCAAAATATATTGATTTCCAAAGGAAGTCGGTAGCGGGCCGACAAAGTCGATCCCCCATAAATTTAAAACCTCTACTTCTAAAAATGATTTTAAAGGCATTTCATCAAGGCGAAAAATATTACCTGAGTGTTGGCATTGTTCACAATGACTTACATGAGCGTGAGCGTCTTTTAATATGCTCGACCAATAAATGCCTGCTTCATGTACCTTCCACATTGTCCGATTGGCTTTGTAGTGCCCACCGACGGGTTTCTCATGACAATGTTTTAATATTTGGGCACCCTCCGCGTGAGAAACACACCTCCGTACTACTTGGTCCGCGCAAACTTGAAAAAGAAATGGATCCTCCCAAAAATAAATTTTCAGATCAGAAATAAATTTCTTCTTTTATTGATAGGAAAAACCCTTTGGGAGAAATCTCGCATCAAGGTAATTTGCGAAATTCGCAAACCAAGGAGTGGGGAGATTTATTACCTTATATAAAGCGAGGATGCACTCTTTGGGAAAAGTATCATCAATATTCTCCTCGTTAAGCTCCTCCGAATTGGGATTCTCCAACCGAGAAAGGTGATCCGCCGCTAAATTTTCCACTCCCCTTTTGTCCCAGATCTCCTAGTCAAACTCTTGGAGGAGCAAAACCCACCTTATCAATATTGGCTTCACATATATTTTGTTAGTATATAGCGCATTGTCGAATGTTTGGTAAAAACAAAAACTTGGGACAATGTGAGAGAAGAACAAAATATATCAAAAGCAAAAATAAAGGCAAGAAGTTCTTTCTCAGTAGTTGTATAGTTTTCTTGTACGACAGTTAGTGTTTTGCTCGCATAATATATAGGATGAAATTTTTTATTGATGTGTTATCCTAAGACCGCACCAACAACAAAACTACTATCATCGCACATGATCTCAAATGGGAGATCCCAATTGGGAGCTATCATGATAGGTTCGTTAATTAATTTTTCTTTAATAATAATAAAAAACATGCAAACAATGTTTATCAAAAATAATTGGTGCATCTTTCTCTAGAAGGTGAGTGAGGGGCTTGGTGATTTTAGAAAAATCTTTAATACATCGGCAATAAAAACTGACTTGCCCAAGAAAACTACGTACGACCTTAACATTCAAAGGGGGAGGTAGTTTTTCTATGGTTTCTATTTTGGCTTTATCTACCTCTGTGCACTTACTTGAGATTTTATGGCCTAAAACTAAACCCACCCGTACCATAAAATGGAACTTCTCCCAATTTAAAAATAAATTTGTGTCCTCACATCTTTGGAGAATACGGGCGAGGTTATTTAAACATAAATCGAACGAATCTCCAAAAACGGAGAAATCATCCATGAATACTTCCATTATTTCCTCCACTAATTCATCAAAAATTGTTATCATATCCCTTTGGAAGGTTGCCAACATGTTACATAATCCAAATGGAAACATCCCATTGGCGAGGGTGCCAAATGGACAAGTGAAGGTTTTTTTTATCTTGGTCCTTAGGCGCAATTGGGATTTGGAAATATCACGAGAGACTAGCAAGAAAACAATAAAAAGAATGCCTAGATAGCCATTCAAGGATTTGGTCAATGAACGGTATAGGAAAATGATCATTTTGGGTTGTATCATTTAATTTGCAGTAGTCAATGCAAATTCGCCATCCGGTAATGGGTCGAGTAGGCATTAATTCATTTTTATCGTATGACACTACCGTTAATCCTCCTTTCTTGGACACCACTTGGACCGGAATTACCCAAGTGTTATTCGAAATCAGATAGATGATGCCCGCATCCTATAATTTTATAACCTCTGCCTTAACCACCTCCTTCATATTAGGATTTAGGTGGCATTGAGGTTGAATAGTTTTATGTGAATTTTTTTCTAATAAGATTTTGTGAGTTCAAAATGAGGGATTAATCCCTTTTAATTCTATTATTTTCCACGCAATTGCACGATGATGAAGTTTTAAAACATTTAATAATTTTAATTTTTCTTCATCGGATAGATAAGATGACACAATAATGGGAAGTTTTGAACCCTCCACTAGAAATAAATATTGCAAATGATCTGTAAATTGTTTAAGTTCTAAAGTTGGAGGTTCCTCATAAGAATTTTTTAATCGGTCACTACCTAATTCTAGAGTTTCTAAAATAGGTGTGCGTGTGACCAAATTGTTATTACTATTATCATGAGAAATTTAATTTAAACTTTCAAAATTTTCGTCATGAAAAATAGGTGAATAAAAATTTTCAGAAAATAAAACGGAGTCTTCTTCGCGAGAAGCCTCCAAAAAGAAACATGAGTCATCATTAAAAAGCATATTTTTCATAGATGATTTAATAGTAAAGGTAACTTCTTCATCTCCGACTCTAAGGAGAAGTTTACCGTTACTAACATCTATAATGCGCGTGAGGTGGCGAGGAAAGGGCGATCGAGAATAAGCAGAACCTCGGTGACCTCTTCTATGTCAAGGATGACAAAATCTTCCGGAATGATAAATTTATCAACATTGACAAGCACTTCCTGAATAATACCCATATGGTAATTTATAGACCGATCCGCCAATTGGATGCTCTTTCTTGTGGGATTAAGCTCTCCTAATCCCAAATTTTTTAATGATGAATAAGGCATCAAATTAATCGAGGCGCCTAGATCGGCTAACATATGTTTTACTAATAAATTGCCAAATAGACAAGGAATAGAGAAACTACCCGGATCAGTTAGTTTCTTAGGCAATTTATTAAGCAAAACAACTAAACACTCCGCATTCAATTGAACCGTAGAGATATCCTCAGCTTTCTTTTTATTAGATAAAAGATCCTTGAGGTACTTAGCATACTTTGGCATTTGTGCTATATCTTTATAAAACGGTAAATTTATAAGGATTTGCTTAAATAGTTCTAAAAATTTACCTTAATGGTCATTCATCCGGTCTTTCCTTAATTTAGATGGATAGGGAAGAGGCGGTTGAAGTTCTTTAATTTTATTTTCATTAAAAATCTTAGGAGGAGGAGGAGATGTAGAAAATGTTACCTCTGTTTCAATAAGATTTGAGGAACTATATACCTCCTTCCCACTCCGCAGCATGATAGCTTCGCTTGCTCCTTTGGGTTGGGCTCCGTATTGCCCGGTAATGCTCCTTGTTGTTGATCGGAGAGCATTTTTGCTATTTACCCAATTTGATTCTCCAAATTGCAAATAGATCTGGTGAGATTCCGGATATTGGCGTCATTAATTGTAACACCCTTGATTTTTTTGGTCTTTATTTTAATTCCCATAGTGACGTATTTTTGACTTAAGGGAAGTACGTTGAAGCGTAGTTAATGGGGTCATTTTTTGGAGCATGGGTTTGCTCAGTGGGTTTTTCCTATGTGGTTGTGTTTTAGATTGGTTATGCACCTTCCCTCGCGAGCCGTGTCTATTTTGGTGACTCGGTGGGGGCTTTTTATAGGGATGTGGTGGCATTTTATCTTTGGGTGGTGTTTTACCTAGGTTTGGTTTGTCGGATTTTGATTTCGTCTTCGCCGTTGGATTCGTAGCGTTGGTATTTAGCTACGGTGTGATTTTCGTAAGATTCCGAGTTGGTTTGATTTCGGATCATTTTGGGATTATTTATTATGAATTGTAATATAATATTAAAATAATATATATATATATATAAAACCAGATATAAGGGTCGCGTCAAAACCCTATTCATCGTCTTCCCTACCCGAGCCATCGTCTATTTCGCGAAAGAGGAGGAGCGACAACTTTGCGAGCATTTGGCCGACGATAGAGAGAGCTTCGGTGGTCGGTTTTGTTAATAGATTAGAGATTCAGAAAGCACTTGCCGAGATCTACACGTTCGTGGCAAGCTTTTCCCGTTTCCTTAATTTTTGTGTGTTAGGGTTTGTTATTTTGACCTCCTTTTTCCCCCAAAAGTTCCATGAAATGCTGTTTAGGGCTTTTGGCGGCCGATCTTTATCGCGGAGCGGCGAATTCCCAGAGTTTTGAGGCGGGTGTCAATTTTCTTCTTGTAACCGTTTATTGCCTTTTATTGTTTCATTTCTTCTCCTTATAGAGTAGGAGTAGTGTAGGGATTAAGCTTGAGGAATCCATAAGAGAGTTAGAAGATTTCAGCCATTATCCGTCGAGTTTAGGCATAGTGGTCTGTTCGAAATTTGTCAAGTATCTGGATTAGCTCGTCGTGTATCATGGTTCAGCCTAAGGATAATTTCAGCGTATATTGTGGGAAGAATTCGTTGAGTATGAGCTAAGTGTAGGAATTCGTCAAGGTAAATTCGTCGAATATTATTCATCAAGTATAGATATATTTGCTTAAGTCTAATTTTGTCGAGTATCGGCTGACACGACGTTGAGTAAGGTAGATTCGTCGAGTATCGGCTGGCGTGGCTTTGAGTGAAGTTAGATTCGTCGAGTATTTAGGCATCGAGTCATCGAGTATCGGTGGGCGTGGCATTGAGTGAAGGTAAAAGGAGTTGAGTGCACTAGATGATTCGTCGAGTAAGGCCTAGGGTAGGAGGCATTGACTGCATTCAACAAATTCGTTGTGTTTTGATTAAACTTAGGGAGTGTTGAGTGACCGGGCCGCCAAGTCAAAATCTTCGAGTATCGTTTTTCTATTTGTCGAGTGTCAGAAGTCAATTCGTCGAGTATTGACAATGTTCATCTGGTATACTCGCCGAATTGTAGTTGGACTTAGTGTTTTTCATCGATTTGTGTCCGATTAGTCGTGTATGGTCCTTAGAGCAAATTTAGGGCTTGTCAAGGTATTTCTTTGGGGTTTATGTTTGGGTTTATTCGGGGTTTTTGGGTATGATGTTTTCTTCGGCTAGGAAAGTTGGCAGTTGATAAAGGACCACCAACTGGACGCCGGTTTGTGAATTATTACACTTGGTTGTTTGTTTGGTCTCTATTTTGTGGACTGTTGGGTTGTGTTGGGTTAGGTGGCCACCACTGCAGTTCCTTTTTGTGAGATGTTTGGGTCTGGTAGTTCGGTTTTGGATTTTTTGGTCACCGACTCCGACCCAGTTGTTTTTACCACTGTTAATAATTCATGTTTTTCGAGCCGTTTTGTGCTCATTTGCTACTTATGGATCAGATTATGCTATTTCATGCTTATCCTTGTAGATTTTGTAAAAGCATGGCTTCGTTCAGCACTTGGTGCAAATTTCTTTTAAATCCATTATTGCAACTTTTCACTTTACATGTTTCTATATGGCTAATCAGTTGTGGTTTCAGCTTTTCTTATAGTTGGGTTTGGTAAACCCTTTCTTGCCTTTTTTTATTTATTACCTGCTTATTTCCATTGCCACTTGTAATTTCTTGCGTAGGTGTTCTTTCTTTGAATGCCTCAGGTTCAGGGTTATAGCTAATGGAGTGGCTATGTTGGGTGGTAGCTTGTGGACTGCAATTATTACTGTAGTTTTCCTCACTATCGTGAGGTAGTTTGTTGTTTTCGGTTTTTATCTCAAACATGCATACTTTCTGTGGGTTCATATCAGGTTGTTGATGCCCACTGGTAGTTTTCTTTTGGAATGTTGAATACTTTGCTAACTGCTATTTTACCTTTTTGGTTGGTTGTACTTGCTCTCTAGGAATGTTTTATGCTAGGTTGCATGTTAGATATTTTAAGATATAAAAATTATTATTACCATTACTTCATACATGCCATGTTTGAAATCTAAATTACTATATTTAACGGACGTAATAACTACTTTCATAATTATTATAAACCTAGAGTCTTGCATACCATGAGTTGTCCTCTAGGGATGTTTATTGTCATGTAGGATGTCTAATTTTGTAAATAAAGTATTTTTCGCAGCGTATAATTATCTTTTTTTGTTGACTAGATGAGCCACTGAGCCGAGAGATACGACTAACTACATAATCTTTAACTGGATTTTCCTCTTAGTAACTTACGGATCTTTCATAAAAGTGTTAAGTTAGAGTTTTGCCAGAGCGTCTGCAATTATCCCCTACTGACGTGGCATCATGAAGCGCGTTTTCTCTTATATATCATTTAATACAGGTTGTGACAGTTGGTATCAGAGGGATGAGTTGTTTGATAATTGGTCGAACAACTATCTCGGGTTTGTGTTAGTTATCTAGTTTCATTTCATACACACACCAATGTGTATTCAGTACGTCTTGGCCGAAGCATGGACACTACACTCATAACTATAATAAAAAGTATATGGGGGCATATTATGTAGTATGTGATGCATAATATGTATTTTTATATGGATCCTCATAGGAGGCAACATGTGACTGTTATGTAGTATGAGATGCATAATAATCATCACATGAATGTACATTAGATTTTGATTTTCCTTGCATGCGATATTATGTAGTATGGGATGCATAATATTTTATGTGTCTGCCGCTCATAACATGCATTAAGGCCTTTTTAGAATGCATATCACAACATACATGACATAACATAGCATTAGCAAACATGCCAAGCTAAAGATTTATAGGATGACATACGTACACACATGGTTTTGAGTCAAAAAGAATGAGAATTCATGCATTCATGGTTTAGGCACATGATTCAGTAGGATGATGGTATATCATCCTAAGTTTAGATATGACAACATAAATGAAATCCCAGGGCAAGTTAGCAGCATGAGAAAGTATTTAAGCATGTATTTGTCTGAACTAAGTTGTTTGGTTCTAGTTGTTAAGCTAGGTTTTGATTAGATATTCGTTGTTTGATTAGATCCGCCTAAGCGTCCGATGACGAAGTCGACTCCCTAGTCGGAGGGGGAATCGTTTGGTGCCCAGAGTGTGGCCGTGATAGAAGGACTGTAGCAGAGAAGTGAGGCTCTGTCGAGCAAATGTTAGAGATGCAGTCGCACATCCTGGCATTATTGTCAGTTGTTTCTAATCAGCTGCTTAGAGTGCAGGACCCAGCAGTGGGTCAAATTATTCTTGTTCCCCCTGCACCTCTAGTGCCCCGGGTCTTGTTGCCACCAGAGATGACTTTTATTTCGCATTCCCAATGATTGGGACCCCCTACCTATGATGGTAGAACATATTTTATGGCTTTGGACGATAGGATTATAGCCATCAAGAAGATGTTCGCATACTCAGGAGTTTCAGCGGACCAAAGAGTGATGGTCACTGCTTATCAGCTCAAAGGACTTGCAAATAATTGGTGGTTGAGGGAAAAGGAAAACCTTAAGGATGGGTGCTCATGGGAATCCTTCAAGGAATTGCTTCTGAAAAAGTTTCTGCCGTCGGTCGAGAGAGACCATTTGATGAATGATTTTCTACACATCAATCAAAAGCAACTCCCCGTTAGCGAGTGTGTGGTGGAGTTTGGCAAACTGTGCCGATTTTCCCCTAACAATGTGTCCTCAGAGTCTAGTAGAGTTAAATGTTTTCTGGGTGGTCTTAGGAATGACATCCAGCAGCTGGCTAGTGCTTATGGATCCGAAAGATATGCTGAAGTTGTGGAGGCTGATCTGAAGGTCGAGGTAATCAACAATGCCAAGAATCGAGTTCGACAAATTAGAAAGTATAAGAGGAATACTGGTGATTGTAAGAGATCCCAAGAATCCGATGCAGCTTCGAGGAAAAGGAGCAAAGAAATATGCAATTTCTATGGCCTGTCAGGCCATCCATTTGAAAGATATTACCAAGGATTATGAGCTCAGAAGCAGGAGCAGGTGCATGCGATTCAGAGTGCTCCTAAAGGAGATTTAGTTTTTTCTATGTGTAAGCGGAGGGGGAACGACGTTGCCCATTATTTGGGAAAGGAAAGGGTTTGCTACCAGTGCAGATAAAAATGACATTTCAAGTCAAAGTGCCCGCAGGCTCAGCCCTTATTACAACTAGTTCCACTTCAGGCCTTGCCGCCACCGCAACAATTGGACAAGGGGATGGGCAAGCTGAATGTAGTGTCTTTGGAGGAAGCTCAGACATCTACTCATGTAATTTTAGGTTTGATTCTAACCTAGTTATAGCTTTTAATTTGTAAATGTAGTTTTGACATTCATTCCCTTAGTTGCGTATGCAATTTTATAGGAAAGTTTAAGGTAAAGAACCGCTGGGAGCGCGTTCTTTTTGATTCCGGTGCTACCCACTCGTTCGTGGTTCGGAACTTTGTAGAGCATCACCATTTGACCCTAGATCTTGTTGGCGACATGTTTCGTGTTAAGTTTTCCTCTAGCGATTCAGTAGTGTCGGACCAAGGCATTCAGAGTTGTCCGATTCTGTTAGGTGATTTTCTAGCCATTGCTGATTTGAAGGTGATAGGCTTGGAATATTTTGATGTGATCTTGGGCATGGACTAGTTTTCTATGTATGATGTGGTCATCCAATGCAAGGTCAAGAATTTGGACTTCAAGCTGGACAACGGTCAACCCAAGAGTGTTTATGGTTTTCTATGCCAGGCTTCTCCAATCATTTCTGCGGTATGTGCTCGGAAGCTTTTAGATTCCGGATGTTTTGCTTGTTTGGTTTTGGTGTTGGAGCCCAGTGTTAGTTTGTCGCGTGTAGAGGAGGTTCCTGTAGTGCACGAGTTTCTTGATGTATTTCCTGATAACCTTCCTATTCTTCCACCTGAGAAAGACGTAGAGTTTGTCATAGATTTGGAGCCGGGTACCTGTCATATTGCTAAGGCATTGTACAGTATGGCCCCGCATGAGTTAGATGAGTTGCGTACCCAATTGGATGAGTTATTGCGAAATGTGTTCATTAGACCAAGTTCTTCACTGTGGGGGTGCTCCTGTGCCGTTTGTGAAGAAAAAGGATGGATCGATGAGGCTGTACATTGATTATAGAGAATTAAATAAGGTAACCATCAAGAATAGGTATCCCTTGCCGAGAATAGATGACTTGTTTGATCAGTTGCGTGATAGAACTATGTTTTCAAAGATTGACCATGGTTCAGGCTACCATCAGTTGAGGATTCGTGAGATGGATATTCTACGGACTGCTTTCCGTTCTCGGCATGGACATTTTGAGTTCTTAGTGATGTCTTTTGGATTGACCAATGCACCCTCTGCCTTCATGGACATGATGAACAGAGTGTTCAAGGATTTTCTGGACCGTTTTGTGGTCGTATTTATAGATTATGTTCTAGTATACTCCCGTAGTGCTGAAGAGCATGCCCCGTAGTACTGAGAATAGATGACCGTTTTTTTGTCTGCCTTGAGGGAGTATAAGTTATTTGCCAAGCTAAGCAAGTATGAGTTTTGGCTTCCTCAGGTCTCCTTTCTGGGTCATGTGGTTAATAAGGATGGAATTTCTGTGGACTCCGAGAAGATAGCTGTTGTTGTGGATTAGAACAGACCTACCACACCCAAAGAGATAAGAAGTTTCCTAGTGTTGGCAGGATACTATAGAAGGTTTGTGGAGGGTTTCTGTACATTGTCTATGCCGCTGACTAAGTTTACGCAGAAGAACACAACTTTTGTGTGGAGCGATAAGTGCGAAAAAGCTTTTCAGGAATTAAAAAGGAGATTGTGCACTGCTCCGGTGTTGGCCTTGCCTACCTAAGGGATAGAGTATGCTGTGTATATGGACGCATCACAGGTTGGACTTGGGTTTGTATTGATGCAATAAGGCAAATTGATTGCGCATGGGTCGCGATAGTTAAAAATACATGAGAAGAACTACCCTACGCATGATCTAGAATTCATAGCCGTGATTTACTCCTTGAAGTTATGGAGAAATCTATTATATGGCGCTCTATGTAAGATTTATACGGATCATAAGAGTTTGAAGTACGTCTTCACTCAGAAGGAGTTGAATTTGCGCCAGGGGAGATGGCTTGAGTATATTGTGGATTATGTTGTTGAGATCCAATACCATCCGGGCAAAGCTAATGTGGTAGCCGACGCCCTGAGTAGGAAGATGGCAAAATTTTTTAACCTTTTTATGGATTCGCTGGTAGAGGAATTTATCTTGATGGATATATCGGGAGGGAGTAGCAACTCACCCAGCAGTTTGGAAGTAATAGAGCCTTCATGGATTACACTTACAAGGTTACATCAAATGGATGATCCTGATTTGCTGCACCTTTATAATAGAATTGAGAAAGGGGAATTACCAGACATTTCAATTGATGATGCGGGTACCCTGAAGTACCGCGACAGATTTTGTATTCCTGCAGTTAAGGATATTCGAGTTAAGTTGTGCAAAGAGGCGCATGGTTCTAGTGTTGCCTACCACCCCAATTCTACCAAGATGTATAGAGATCTGAAACATATCTTTTGGTGGTATGGTATGAAGGGCGATATAGCTAAGTTTGTATTCGAATGTTTTACTTGCAAGCGAGTTAAGGCTGATCATGGAAGGCCTGGAGGCAAGTTGATGCCTTTATAAATTCCAAGTTGGAAGTGGGAGAGTATTTCACTGGATTTTATTACTGGATTGTCGAGATCTCCCCAGGGCCACGATTATGTTTGGGTTATAATGGACAGGCTGACAAAGTGTGCTCACTTCGTGCCATTCAAGATCGACTACTCCATGAAGAAAATAACTGAGTTATACTTGGATGAGGTCATCAGATTACTTGGACTACTTGTTAGTATTGTATCTGATCGAGACTCAAGATTTACAACTCGCTTTTGGAAAAGTTTACAGGAAGGGTTGGGTACCGATTTGAATTATTCCACTGCCTATCATCCATAGACAAATGGTCAGACAGAGCAATTAAATCAGATTGTGGAGGATATGATCAGATGTTATATTTTGGACCACGGAGGAGCGTTGGATGAGGGTTTGAGATTGATGGAATTTACGTACAATAACAGTTTTCAAGAGAGTTTGCAGATGGCCTCGTTTGAGGCTTTGTATGGGAGACGTTGCAGAACTCCCTTGTTTTAGGCCGAGGTTAGTGAGATACCGTTGTTGGGTCCGGAGGCATTGGAAGAAATGGATATTTCTATTAAGCATATTCGACAGAAGCTTCAGATAGCTCAAGAGCGTTATGAAAAGAACGTCAATTGTCGAAGGACTGAATTAGAATTTGCTCACGGGGACATGGTTTTTCTTAAGGTTTCGCCGATGTCATGCGTTAATAGGTTTGGTAAGAAACATAAGTTGGATCCTAGGTATATGGGACGCTTCAAGATTGTGGAGCATATTGGAATGTCTGCTTATAGACTGGATTTGCCAGCAAGTTTTCCTGGTGTGCGCGATGTTTTCCACATGAGCCAATTGCAAAAGTTTGTGTTGAGATATATGTAAGTTCTTGATATCGTGCCCTAGTTGGAGCCTAATCTTTCCTACGTGGAAATGCCTGTCCGTGTTTTGGATACTCAAGATGGGGTATTGCGAAGGAAGACAATACCCATGGTTAAAGTTTTGTGGCGGAACTAAGACGTGGAGAGCGCGACTTGGGAGTTGGAGTCACTTATGAGGGAGGCTCATCCTCATTTGTTCTCCTGATGCTATTGGTAAGTATTTTCCTGATAAACCTTTGGTTACTTTTCTTCTGTTTTGGATTTGATCCTTTTTATGTCAAGTTTCGGGATGAAACTTCTTTTTAGGGGGGTGGATGTAGCGCTCTGATTTTTCCGGTGTTTATTTTAATTCCCATAGTGACGTATTTTTGACGTTAGAGCATTACATTGACATATAGTTAACAAGTGTTGTTTGTTGGAGCATGGGTTTACTCAGTGGGTTTTTCCTGTATGGTTCATTTTGGCTTGTTTTGCACCTTAATAACCTCGCGAGTCGGGTCTGTTTTGGTGACTCGGTGGGGGTTTTTTATAGGGATGTGGTGGCGTTTTATCTTCGGGTGGTGTTTTACCCAGGTTTGGTTTGTCGAATTTTTATTTCAACTTCGCCGTTGGATTCGTAGCGTCAGTATTTAGCTACGGTGCGATTTTCATAAGATTCCGAGTTTGTTTGATTTCAGATCATTTTGGGATTATTTATTAATAATTAAAATATAATTTTAAAATTATTTATATATGTATATATATAACCAGTTATAAGGGTTGTGTCAAAACCCTATTCATCGTCTTCCCTACCCGAGCCGTTGTCTATTTCGCGAATGAGCAGGAGCGACAACTTCATGAGCATTTGGCCGACAATAGAGAGAGCTTTAATGGTTGGTTTTGTCAATAGATTAGAGATTCAGAAAGCTCTCGCCGAGATCTACACGTTCGTGGTAAGCTTTCCTTGTTTCCCCGATTTTTGTGTGTTAGGGTTTGTGGTTTTGACCTCCTTCTTCACCCAAAAGTTTCAGGAAATGATGCTTAGGGATTTTGGCGGTTGATCTTTGTCGCGGAGTGGCGGATTTCCAGAGTTTTGAGGCAAGTGGCGATTTTCTTCTTGTGGCCGTTTCTTGCCTTTCTTTATTTCATTTCTTCTCCTTATAGCGTAGGAGTAGTGTGGGGATTAAGCTTAAGGAATCCAAAAGAGAGTTAGGAGATTTCAGCCATTATCCGTCGAGTTTAGGCGTAATGGTCTGTCCAAAATTCGTCAAGTATCGGGAATAGCTCGTCGAGTATTATGGTTCAACCTAAGGACAATTTCAGCGTATATAGTGGGAAGAATTAGTTGAGTATGAGCTAGGTGTAAGAATTCCTTAAGGTAAATTCGTCGAATATTATTCGTCGAGTATAGGCATATTTGCTTAAATCCAATTTTGTCAAGTATCCACAAACGCGACATTGAGTAAGGTATATCCGTCGAGTATCGGCTGGCGGGGCGTTGAGTGAAGTTAGATTCATCGAGTATCTAGATGTCGAGTCGCCGAGTGTCGGCGGGCATGACATTGAGTGAAGGTAAAATACATTGAGTTTACTCGACGATTCGTCGAGTATGGCCTAGGGTAGGAGGCGTTAAGTGCATTCGACGAATTTGTCATGTTTGGCTTAGGCTTAGGGAGCGTTGAGTGACTGGGCCGCCAAGTCAAAATCGTCGAGTATCGTTTGTCTAAACGTCGAGTATCAGAAGTCAATTCGTCAGGTATCAACAGTGTTCGTCCGGTATACTCGTCGAATTGTATCTGGACTTAGTGTTTTTCATCGATTTGTGTCTGATTCGACGTGTCTGATCCTTAGAGCAAATTTTGGGCTTATCAAGGTATTTCTTTGGGGTTTAGGCTTGGGTTTGATTCATGGTGTTTGGGTATGATGTTTTCTTTGGCTATGAAGGTTGGTAGTGGATAAAGGACCACTAACTTGACGCCGGTTTGTGAATCATTACACTTGGTGGTTTGTTTGGTCTCTGTTTTGTGGACTTTTGGGTTGTGTTGGGCCAGGTGGCCACCACCGCAGTGCCTTTTTGTGAGACGTTTGGGTCTTGTAGTTTGATTTTGGATGTTTTGGTTACCGACTCCGGGCCGATTGTTTTTACCAGTGTTAATGATTCACATTTTTTGAGCTATTTTGTGCTCATTTGCTACTTATGGATGAGATTATGCTGTTTTATGCTTATCCTTGCAGATTTTGTTGAAGCATGGTTTCGTTATGCACTTGGTGCAAATTTATTTTAACTCCATTATTGCAAATTTTCAGTTTACTTGTTTCTATTTGGCTAATCAGCTGTGGTTTCACCTTTTCTTATTGTTGGGTTTGGTAAACCCTTTCTTGCCTTTTTCTACTTATTACCTGCTTATTTCCATTGCCACTTATAATTTCTTGCTGAAGTGTTCTTTCTTTGAATGCCTCAGGTTCAGGGTTGTAGCTGGTGGAGCGGCTATGTTGGGTGGTAGCTTGTAGACTGTAGTTGTTTCTTTCCTCACCGTCGTGAGGTAGTTTGTTGTTTTCAATTTTAGCTCAGACATGTATACTGTAACACCCCGAAAATTGTAAACGAACCGGTCGCGTACTAAGGAATTTTTGGTGCCTATATAGGGCTACATGGCCTGGGACACGAGCGTGTCTAAGGACGTGTCCTTCTGTGTTGGCTGGGCTATGTCCAGGAAAGGATACGGCAGGAAACACGGTTTTGAACAGTAGTGACACGGGCGTGTAAGGGGTGATACGGGCGTGTCCTCACCCATGTCACCACCCATGTTCTTCTCGGGATTAAAACCTGGGTTGTGTTGACAGGAGCGCACGGCTGGGTTACACGGGTGTGTACTAGTCGACACGGGCGTATTCCTTTTTGCACAGGCGTGTCCTTACCCGTATCCACCAAGGGACGTGACGGTTGGCATGACGGTTATCTGTGACACACCCCTAGGTCATGGGATTGTCGGGACCCGACACGGGCGTGTCAGGTTGAGAAACGGGCGTGTCTTGACCCGTGTCCTTTTCTGTGCTCGACGATCGTTCCTGGATCGGGCAACACGGCCTGGGACACGGCTGTGTGCGAAGCCGTGTTCGGCCCAGGATAAGAAATTTTAGGCCAATCTGAGCCGTTCGTTTTCTTTAAATACGATCTGACGGCCAAGATGAGGTCTTGCTGTGTTAAGTTCTAAAATAGAGGATTAATCCCTCATTTTCCTCTTAAACTCTCTCTTTCAAAGGAGTTAGAGAGAGAAGAGAGCAAGGAAGAAGGAAGGGAGGAATCCGGCTGCCGGCGGAGCATCGGAGCACCAGATTGAGAGCTGAGACTAGATCCGTGGAGAGAATTCCCTTGCGAAGCCTTCTATTTGGCTAGTTTTCATGGCACCAAAGCAGACTTCAAGGGTAATGATTCTCAACTTGGACATGTGAACTCCTCTTCCTTTCTGCATGGAAAATCCGCTCCCGCGAGTGTGCGGTGAGAGCGCGATGTCCCTCGTTATAGATGTGAATAGTCCCCCTTGTATTGCATGTAGAGTCTGGAATCAAAGTATGGGTATAGGCATTGCGTGTAAAGCCTACCCAGATGTGTTTGTCTGGATCGGTGATGTTGCATTGTGCATGGATTGTCGAAGAAGACTCCGTATTGTGTTGTTTTTGTTATTTTATACAATGTAGATTGCAACAGGGAGCCTTAGGGATTAACTCCAAGGTGCATAAGGAAAACTTGGCGGAAATGCATTTCTGCAAACCTGGTGGGCTTGGGACAACCTTGTATAAAATTGGGATTGTATATGTGAGGCCTGTCTCCAGGAGACATGTAGGGCCTTTCTTTGGAAAGCGGTGAGCCCATGGGGTTTAGTATTATTAGGCCAAAGAGCCGAATAGGAAAGGCAAAACCGACCCGCGCCCTGCAAGTTTGGTCATGAGTACTACGGTATTCGGAGATGGTAGGGCGACTTGAGCAATGGGAAATGGTGGAGCTGTACCTGCATTATGTAGACTATGGCATGAGAGTAGCGGAAATTGGCTCTCGTCGGTGGCATAATGATAGTCTCAGGCCAGGGGCCGTAAAGACTGAATTGCTCAAAGTAACCATCAAGTCAAGGACCTCTGAACGGAGGTAGTATCCGGGAAGTCTGGTACACCGTCATTATGCCCTGAGTGCACGGGGTGGGCGGCTGTCCGAGCCTCCACCTGTGGTGAATTGTGCTAGGTTGTACTTTCACTAGGATTTTTGGATGTACTAATGAAATATAGGGAAGGAGCACCGCCGTACTGAATAAGGGGCAGGGTCATTATAATTTGGTCAACTTTAGCTGATCGTTGTTTTGTTTGCCACCGTACGGTGGAATGTTGCTTGCAGGTGCTACGGAACCAAGTAGCAAATAGCGGGCTGAAGCCAAATCTACTGTGCTGGCCCTCGAAGGACAAAGCGAACTATTATTTTATTTCTATCATGTGTGGCCGGCCTGCGAGCCGATGTCTGTAAAACACTATGTTGTTAAGTGAACATTTGTAAGGCCATAAGGCCAAGTACTTTTGTGTATTTTGGTATTTCATTTCTATTGTGGTTAGTGGACATTCATGATTCATACTATCTGTTATTTGGGTTCTTTCAACTACTTAAAAGCTTCTGCTAGTTGCTCTGTGTAGGAAGTTTGTGATTGGAAGAATGGTTTCATTCTGTAACCCTTCAGTCTGTCTGTAGTATATGGCGTCGGGCCCCGGCCGGACCTACTGCTATATACTATACGAAGGATAGAGGTGTTACAATTTGGTATCAGACTACCGGTTCCGGTCTTGCTTATTGGAATTTGTGGGCGAATTCTTTTAAGGGGTGGTGATCACATGTATGTGCGTCATAGTTATAACATAAAAAGAACCCATGAATGTCCACTTAGGAATGAAAATACACTTGTTTTTGATGAACCTGAGTGTCCAATGATTGCTTTTAGCAATTTGTATGTCGCCTAATCGATAGTTGTGCTATATAGGGGACTATGCGAGGTGCGGGGAATTCGCAAGGTAAGCACTCCACGGAGAGTAGTGCACTTAACAACGTGCCTGAGACCCTGCTTTCTGTTGAAACCATAAGAAGGATAGTTGAAGTGGTGTTCGCGGTGACTAAAGCACAACTTGGAGGGCAAGTGCAGCCCCTTGTTCCTGGGGTGACTTCAACACTGAGTGGTGTGATGGAATAACTAGCATGTATAAGACCTTTGGATCAGCAGTTCAACATGCTTTTAGTGCATGGTACGCACTTAGTTGAGGAGTATTTGCAGGCGTTTCTTATCATAAGGCGCTACACAGGGTTTTATTTAGAGAACGAGCAGACTATAGTTAATAGATTATACAATGGTCTGCGTGATGAATTACGGCTGCTACTCGTAGGACCAAAGCTACTTGGATTCCGAGCGTTAGTGGAGTTGGCTAGAGCTTTGGAAGCAGATCTGGCTAGAATAAACCAGACGTCAGAGTACAACTTATCAAAATTCCTAGGTCCAGTAATGTTTGTACACCGAAAGAGGAGTAAAGTGAGGCCTGACGTATCTGCTAGTAAAACTCCATATTACTATTATAAATGTGGAAGGTTTGGTCACTTTGCCCAAGATTGCCGTAAAGATGATCAGGGGACAGAGAAAGCTATAAAGGGAGTCCAAGAGAAGAAAGACTCCAGTGTTGAGAAGACAGAGTTCAAGGTGCTACCCACCTCGAAGCCCGGTTTCCGTAGATGGTGTAAGAAGGCAAGGAGGTCGGGTCTAGTTCCTTCTTTTGGTGCGTCTGGAACAACTATTGGCTGAGACCCGGATGCATGCTTTTGCTGTGGGAAGCTGGGAAACTTTGCCCGAGAGTGTCGAAGCAGACGTCTGGAGTCCGAGAAGAAGCCTAGAGCGACCTAAAAGAGAAGGGCAAGGGGTTGGAGGCATCTACACCTCAATATGCTCTATCCCAACTGTGAAAGTAGCGAACAAACGACTAAAAAACAAGCCGGAAACTTGAATAATTGAAATTTTTATTATTCAAAAAGATATCATTTACAAAGGTATGACCTCCCTTTTTTAGAATGGAGGAGAGAGGAGAGAGTACAAACTAACAATGTGGGACTAAAGCTATACAAAATCTGAGCGGCTAGAACAACAGACCGAACAGGCCGCGCAGTTAGACAATGTGCTAACCGCTCGGCAATACCAGAAGCAAGAGAGAGAGTGATGCGGCAAGAGACTGCTAGACCGCTAGACCGCCCGGTTTCTAAGCCACTGGAGATAAACCGCCAGACCGCCGGACTATAAACAGCAACAGCCTGGATAACAAACCGCTGGAGAGTAACCGCTAGACTGCGCGGTCTACAACTCGCCAGGCTCAAACCCCCAGACCACCCAGTCTCATACTTAAACACTCCCCCTTAAGCTGGAGCATAGATATCAATCATGCCCAGGCTGTAACAAATGTGGAAGAAGGATGTAGAAATTGGCTTGGTGAAGATATCCGCCAACTCTTTGTTGGAGGTGACGAACGGAGTGCAAATCTGTCTCTTCAAGACCTCTTCTCGGATATAATGGCAGTCGACTTCTATATGTTTCGTTTTCTCATTGAAGACCGGATTTTTGGATATGTATATAGCGGCCTTGTTGTCACAGAACATAGGCAGAGGATAGTCATAGACCTCTCCTAGGTCAAGCATGAGAGCCTGCAACCATTTTAACTCACACGTAGTTGACGCCATACTCCGGTATTCGGCTTCTGCACTGGACCTTGAGACAACAGACTACTTCTTGCTCTTCTAGCTCACAAGATTACCTCCAACAAATGTGCAAAAACCTGATGTAGATTTACGGTCACCTTTATCATCCGCATATCTTGAGTCTGAGAAGTCTTCAACTCTCAGATGACCATGCTTTTGAAAGAGTAGCCCTTTTCCCGGTGCTTCTTTGACATACTCTAGTATCTTCAAGGCAGATTGAAGATAACGTTCCCTGGGAGCTTGCATGAACTGACTGACCTTGCCTACAGCATAGGCGATGTCGGGTCTGGTCACCGTAAGATAAATGAGATTGCCCACCAGACGTCTATACCTCGTGACATCAGATATAAGAGGTGAGTCATCTGTCCATGTTTTGTCCTCTCCAGTAGCTATGGGATACCGGGCCGATTTGGCACCGGTCAATCCTGCCTCTTATAGAAGATCAAGAGCATACTTCTGTTTGGAGAGAACCAACGAGTCGGGCTTCTGAGAGATTTCAATCCACAAAAAATCTTTAGAGGAGCCCATATCCTTCGTGACTAGGTGTTGACGGAGGTGTTTCTTTGTCAAGTCCACCCCAGCCTGGTCATCGCCGGTAAGAAGAATATCATCCACATACACCGCCAAAACCATAAGGCCCGATGCGGTTTTACGAATAAACAATGAGTGATCGACCAAACTTCTTGTAAAGCCAATGGCAGCCACAATGCCACTAAACTTGTTGAACCATGCCCGACGGCTCTGTTTTAGGCCGTAGATGGCCTTCTTAAACTTGCATACTCATGTCTCCCCCTTAGCAACATACCCAAGATGTTGCTCCATGTATACGTCCTCCTGAAGATCCCCATAGAGAAAGACATTTTTGACATTAAGCTGGGAAATAGCCCAATCCCTGTTGATGGCCACAGAGAGAAGAACCCGGATGGTGCTGAGGCGAGCAACTGGGGAGAAAGTATCAAAGTAGTCAACTCCATAAGTATGAGTAAAGCATTTGTGCCACCAGCCGGGCTTTGTAATGATCCACAGTGCCGTCTGGGCGAAACTTCATAACAAACACCCAGCGACAGCCAACCACATCAGTATCTACTGGTGGAGGAACAAGGGTACAGGTACCCCTTTCGGTAAGAGTGGCGATTTCCTCATCCATGGAAGATTTCCAATGAGGAATAACAAGAGCCTCCTGGTAAGTGTAGGGAGTGGTAATAGCTGAGATAGCCAAAGGAAAACACCTGCAAGAAGGAGTAAGCCGATCATAGGAAACAACAGCCGCAAGCGAGTGTTGGGTACATGCCCGCACCCCTTTGCGAAGAGCAATGGGAAGATCCAGGTCGACTCGTGTCTCAGGGACCGGAGCGTACGTGGCGAAGAAAGCTGGCCCGGTACTAGAGAGAGATGACTGCAGAGAAGGGGGTATAATAGAGAGAGGAGGAGATGACGGAGGAGATGATATAGGAGGGGAGATGTCGATATGCGTGGAAGGAACACAAAGTGATGGTGGAGAGTCAGAGACATCAGGAGGAAGGGGGGGATTGAGAAGAGAAGTAGGACGCATTCTCGAAGAAGGTGACGTCCGCGGAGACAAACTGTTTGCTCAAAACCGGGTCAAAGAAACAATAACCTTTTTGAGTGGTCGAGTAACCCAAAAAGACACATTTTGTGGAATGTGGGGAAAGCTTGTTACGGGTAGCAGAAGGAGCAAGCACAAAATCCGTGCACCCAAAGATATGGAGAGGGTGAGGAAAAAGTTCCTTGCCAAGGTAGAGAATGGAGAAGGGGGTCTTGCCATGGAGAACCATGGAGGGAATGCGATTGATGAGATAGCAGGCGAGGAGAACAACATAGCCCTAGTAGGAGCGAGGCACCTGCATCTGCATCATGAGGGTGCGAGCGACATCGAAAAGATGACGGTTTTTACGCTCCTCTACCCCATTTTGCTGGGAGGTATAAACACAGCTGGTCTGATGAATAAGACCATGTTGCATACAAAAAGAGGAGAACTCATGACTGAGATACTCTTTAGCATTATCAGAGCGAAGTACTTTAATAGAAAGATAAAACTGAGTTTTAATCATATAATAAAAAGATTGCCATACATAAAGTAGTTCAGAGCGATCTTTTAATAGATACACCCAGGTACATCTAGAGAAATCATCAATAAAAGTTACAAAGTACGCACTACCCAGACCAACGGTGAGAGTAGGAGCAGGACCCAAGATATCAGAATGAATGAGATCAAACGGGCGAGAGGAACTACGACCTTGCTTCGGTGGGAAGGAGGAGCGGTGATGTTTGCTAAGCTGACACGCATCACAGTCGAGTGGAGGACTGATGTGAGGTAAGTGGGGCAAAAGCTGACGAAGAATCCGAGGAGGAGGATTTCCAAGGCGAAGATGCCATTGAAGCAGATCGGTAGAATAGGAAGAGAAGGCGGACAGAGCAGAAACGTTATCGAGGAAGTAGAGGCCGCCGCTATCAGTCCCAGTAGTAACCGTCCGTTGGGTCCTCGGGTCCTGAAAACAACAAGAAGTAGGAGAGAATAAGACAGAGCACTGAAGTTGCTTGCATAAAAAAGTAACGGATAATAAGTTACAAGGGAAATTCGAGACATAGAGGGTGTCCGCTAAGCGAAGCGACATGGTGACTTGAACCATGCCCGTCCCATGAACTGGGGATGGTGAGCCATCCACAACAAGAATCGAGGGCAACAGATCATGTGTTTCTAGGAGAGAGAAGCATTGAAGATTGTCGGTCATGTGATTTGTAGCACCAGAGTCAATCATCCATTTACCTTGGGGAATGATGTGAGCACTACCTGAGGTCGTGGATACATAGGCAGATGGCCGAGAGGAGGCAGAGGTTGAGGAAGAGGTGTAACCAGAAGGGCGAAGATGAGGAGGCGGAGCCGGATTGGCGACATGAGTGGTGGCAGTTGAAGTCTCATAAGGAGCCATAGGATAAAGGAACGGGAAGCCGCACAATTAGGAAACAAGCCGTGCGGTTAGGAAACAGGAGCTCGGCAGCGGTCACGATGTCAGACACCAGTGGCCAGAATAGCCACGACCAAGCCGCAGAACCAAGCAGAGGGAAATAAGTCGAGCGGATAGAAGGTAGCCCGCGCAAATAGAAGGACGATCCGCTTGGATACAAACAGATCACGGCGAGAAGACGAGAAAACAAAGAGGTCGCGCACACACAGGAAAATGACAAGGAGAGAAGGAAGCCACGCGAATAGGGCACAAGCCGGCAGAATAAATAAGCCGCGAGGACAGGTCGCAAGAAGAAGCAAGCCGCGTGGTTAGGGCACGCAATTAGAGAGGCCGGACAGAATTAGGAGGAGATCAAGTCCTCTGATACCATGTGAAAGTAGCGAACAAACGACTAAAAAACAAGACGGAAACTTGAATAATTGAAATTTTTTATTATTCAAAAAGAGATCATTTACAAAGGTATGACCTCCCTTTTAGAAAATGAAGGAGAGAGGAGAGAGTACAAACTAACAATGTGGGACTAAAGCTATACAAAATCTGAGCGGCTAGAACAACAGACCGAACAGGCCGCGCGGTTAGACAATGTGCTAACCGCTCGACAATACCAGATGCAAGAGAGAGAGATGCGGTAGGAGACCGCTAGACCGCTAGACTGCCCAGTTTCCAAGCCACCGGAGATAAACCGCCAGACCGCCGGACTACAAACAGCAACAGCCTGGATAACAAACCGCTGGAGAGTAACCTCTAGACCGTGCGGTCTACAACCCGCCAGGCTCAAACCGCCAGACCGCCCGGTCTCATACTTCAACACCAACCTAGAGTATACAACTTTGACCATCAGGAGGTTATGGAATATGCTGACATGGTGACATGTATGGTTTAATTTTTGGTATGTCAGCTTTAGATACTTGTTGCCTTACGCATGTTAGCCTATATTTGGTTGTGATAGGATTTGTATTGATTTTCTGAGTGTCCGGTGAAAGCACTGTTCGTCATGGGAACTTCTCATTCCTTTTTGTCCAAAGAATGTGTATCGCGCATCGGAGTTCCTTCTTCGATGGCAAGAGACAAATCGATAGTATTGTTGCCTATCGGGTGCTCTATAAACGCAAATCGTATCTGTTGTATGAAGTTACGGATAGGGAGTCAGGAGTTTGACTTGCAAGCGTCGCTACTGCTGTTTGTAGAATTCGACGTAATCTTTGGTATGATTGGCTCTCAGAGCAGCATGCGTACATCAATTTCAAACGCAAGGTGGTCAGTTTGGTACTAGCTATAGGTTTTGAGATGTCGGAACTGAAGTATTACTTCAAGAGCTAGTGGAACAGGGTTATGTGCATTCAAGTTTACTGCCTTGGAGCACACCGGTCCTCTGGTTAAAAAAGAGGATGGAAGCTTACAACTCTGTAATGGTTTCTAGAAGTTGATTAAGTTAACGGGAAAAGAATAAGTATCCAATCCCAAGTAGTGATTATCTGTTCGATCAAGTCAATGGGTCAAGTGTGTACTCAAGTTGAATCTGAAATTCGGATACTATTATTTGTCGCTAAGGGAAAGTGATATTCCCAAAACGGCATTCAGCATACGATATGGGCATTATGAGTTCATCGTTATGCCTCTTGTGCTGACAAATGTGTTGTCTGTGTTTATGGATTTGAGGTATAGGGCGTTCAGTGAGTACCTGAACCAGTTCGCGATAACCTTTATCGATGACATACTAGTATATTTTCAGTATGAGGGTGATCATTCCAAGCATCTGGATTCGGTATTGGAGACGTTAAGGAGAAATCAGCTGTATGCCAAATTCTCCAAGTGCGAGCTTTGGTTACCCTCAGTAACGTTTCTTGGTCACGTCTTGAGTGGAGAAAGTATCGTGGTGGACCCGTTAAAGATATTTGCGATACGTGAGTTGCTTGTGTTATCTGTGTTTGCGAAAAGTCCGAAGTTTATAGGACTGGCCGGCTAGTACAGACGCTTCATAGAGAACCTCTAGCAGATAACATTACCCCTCACGACTTTGGCGAAGAAATATCAATAGTTTGTGTGGTCGCTGGAGTGTGCGCAAGCTTTAGAAGAGCTAAAAAGCCAGTTGACCTTGGCAACTATTCCTTGTTCACCGAGTAGGACTGAAGGATTTGAGATTTACAGCGATGCTTAGGGCAGTGACTTGTATTGTGTTCTGCTTCAGCGTGGGAGTGTAATAACATATAGCTCGTGTTAGTTGGAGGTACGTGAGAGGATTTATCTGGTCCATGAATTGGAGTTAGCGGCCGTGATATTCACCCTGAAATTATAAAGGAGCTACCTAAACAGTGTGAAGGTCGGTATCTAAATCGATCACAGGAGCCTGAAGTACTTATTGGATCAAAAGGACTTAAACTTGTTGCAGCGGAGGTGGATGGAGTTACTGGGGGACAACACCTTTGACATACATTTTGGCGCAAGTTTTGGAGATATTGGAGATCACTTGCGTGGACAAGCAGATCATGGATGATGCTTTTAATAGGTCAAATTCCCAATATGTTTTTGAAGACGGACTGTTGTGGAAGGACAGTCGTCTGTGCGCCCCAAGTGTGGAGAGGCAGCGGTAGGAGTTGATGTATGAGGCTCATTATACCAAGTACTCAATTCACCTGAAGTGCACAAAATGTTTAGAGGTTTGAATAAGTGGTTCTGGTGGCCAGGACTGAAAAAGGATGATCCGGTGGAAAAGTTAGCCAAACTCTACATAGATAACATTGTTTGGTTGTATGTTGCGCCCCGCAGTATTGTAAGTGACTGAGATGAACTCTTCACGTCCAACGATACCAGGCTGGTGCATAAATTATTGGGAACAAAGCTAAGCTTCAGTACAGTCTTCCATCTGCAGACGGATGGTCAGACTGAATGGGTCAACAAAATGATGGAGGACATGCTTCATATGTGCGTCTTGGATTACTGAAAGCAGTGGGAAGATCACATGTACATGGTGGAGTTTGCGTATAACAATCGCTACCAGGTGAGTATACAAATGGCGCCCTTCGAGGCACTTTATGGTAGAAAATGTCGCACGCCATTGTCATGGTTAGAAACGGGTGAGACAAAGCCTTTCAAGAGGCAAGAGTTGGAAGATGCATTGTCATTGGTACGAACTATTCAAGGAACGTTTGCAGACCGCTCAAGACAGGCAGGAAAAATACTATAACGCCAAAGCTTAGGAACGGGGAGTTCGCTGTTGGCAATTGGACGTATTTGAAAATCAAGCCGTTCAATGGTGTCTCGCGAGTCCGTCGCTTGAAGAGGCTGAGTAAGAGGTACCTTGAACCGTTTGAGACCCTGGAGCGAATTTGTGAAGCAGCGTATCGACTGAAGTTGTTAGTGGAGTTGAGTGGGCTACACGATACATTCAACATATCGGTGTTGCGGAAGATGGTACAAAAGCCTTCGCAGGTGGTTGCAGTCGATCAAGTGCCGATTGATTGTGGGATGACGATGAAGGTCAAGCCCGTATGCATTGAAGAATTTGAAGTCAAACGACCTCGTAATAAGGAGTTCTGAATGGTTAAAAAGTCCGTTGGGATAATTGCGGTCGTAAAGAGCTTTCATGGAAGCGAGAGCAGATTATGATGGAGGAATACCCCATGTTATTCCGCTCAGGTAAAATTTAGGTTGTGTACTTTTACCTAATTTCGGGACGAAATTCTTTTAAGGGGGGGGGGGAGATTTGTAATGCCCCGAAAATTATAAACGAACCAGTCGCGTCCTAAGGAATTTTTGGTGCCTATATAGGGCTACATGGCTTGGGACACGGGCGTGTCTAAGGCCGTGTCCTTCTGTTTTGGCTGGGCTGTGTCCAGGAAAGGACACGGAAAAAACACGAGTTTGAACAGTAGTGACACGGGAGTGTACTCACACGTGTCACCACCCGTGTTCTTTTCGGGTTGAAAACCTAGGGTGTGTTGACAGGAGCGCACGACCGGGTTTCACGGGTGTGTTCCTTTTTGCACGGGCATGTCCTTACCCGTGTCCACCAAGGGACGTGATGGTTTGCGTGGCGGTTATCTATGACACACACCTAGGTCATGGCATGTCTGGACCCGACACGGGCGTGTCAGGTTGAGACACGGGCGTGTCTCGACCCGTGTCCTTTTTTGTGCTCGACGATCGTGCCTGGATCAGGGCACACGTCCTGGGACACGACCATGTGCAAAGTCGTGTTCGGCCCAGGATAAGAAATTTTAGGCCAATCTGAGCCGTTCGTTTTCTTTAAATACGATCTGACGGCCTAGATGAGGTCTTGCTGTGTTAAGTTCGGGAATAGATGATTAATCCCTCATTTTCCGCTTAAACTCTCTCTTTCTAAGGAGTTAGAGAGAGAAGAGTGCAAGGAAGAAGGAAGGGAGGAATCTGGCTGCCGGTGGAGCATTGGAGCACTAGATTGAGAGCTGAGACCAGATCCGTGGAGATAATTCCCTTGCAAAGCCTTCTATCTTGCTAGTTTTCATGGCGCCAAAGCGGACTTCAAGGGTAATGATTCTCAACTTGGACATGTGAAGTCCTCTTCCTTTCTGCATGGGAAACCCGCTCCCGCGAGTGTGCATTTAGTGCGCGGTGTCCCTTGGGGTAGATGTGAATAGTCCCCCTTGTGTTGCATGTAGAGTCCGGAATTGAAGTACGGGCATATGCATTGTGCGTGAAGCCTACCCGGACGTGTTTGTCTGAATCGGTGATGTTGCATTGTGCATGGATTGTTGGAGAAGACTCTGTATTGTGTTGTTTTTGGGTTTTCCACACGGTAGATTGCAATAGGGAGCCTTAGGGATTAACTCTAAGGTGCACCCAGAAAACTGGGCGGAAATGCATTTCTGCCAACGTGGTGACTTGGGGCCAACCTTGTATATAATTGGGATTGTATGTGTGAGGCCTGTCTCCAGGAGACATGTAGGGCCTTTCTTTGGAAAGCGGGTAGTCCATGGGGTTCAGTATTATTAGGCCAAAGAGCCGAACATGAAAGACAAAACTGACCCGCGCCCTACAGGTTTGTCCATGAGTACAACAAGATTCGGAGACGGTAGGGCAACTTGAGCAACTAGAAATGGTGGAGCTGTACCTGCATTATGTAGACTATGACATGAGAGTAGCGGAAATTTGCTCTCGTCGGTGGCATAATGAGAGTCTCAGGACAGGGGCCGTAGACTGAAATTCTCAAAGTAACCGTCAAGTCAAGGACCTCTGAATGGAGGTGGTATTTGGGAAGTCTGGTACACCGTCAATGTACCCTGAGTGCACGGGGTAGGCGGCCGTGTGAGCCTCCACATCTGGTAAATTGTGCTAGGTTGTACTTTCACTATGATTTTTGGATGTACTAATGAAATACAAGGAAGGAGCACCGCCATCCCGAATAAGGGGCGGGGTCATTTTAATTTGGTTAGCTTTAGCTTACCGTTGCTTTGTTTTCCATCGTATGGTGGAATGTTGCTTGCAGGTGCTGCGGAACCAAGTACCAAATAGCGGGCTGAACCCCAATCTGCTGTGCTGGCCCTCAAAGGCTAAAGCGAACTGTTATTTAATTTCTATCATGTGTGGTCGGCCTGCGAGCCGATGTCTGTAAAACACTATGTTGTTAAGTAAACATTTGTAAGGCCATAAAGCCAAGTACTTTTGTGTTTTTTTTGTATTTCATTCCTATTGTGGTTAGTGTACATTCATGATTCATACTATTTGTTATTTGGGTTCTTTCAACTACTTAAAATCTTCCACTAGTTGCTCTGTGTAGGACGTTTGTGATTGGAAGAATGGTTTCATTTTGTAACCCTTCAGTCTGTCTGTAGTATATGGCGTCGGGCCCCGACCAGACCTACTGCTATATACCATGGGATGGATAGGGGTGTTACACATACCTTCATTGGGTTCGTGTCAGGTTGTTGATGCTCACTAGTAGTTTGCTTTTGGAATGTTGAATACTTTGCTATTTGTTAGTTTACCTTTTTGGTTGGTTGTACTGGCTCTCTGGGAAGGTTTTATGCTAGGTTGTTTGTTAGATATTTTAGATATAAAAATTATTATTACTATTACTTCATACATGCCATGTTTGAAATCTAAATCACTATATTAAACTATCGTAAGAGCTACTTTCATAATTATTATAAATCTAGAGTCTTGCATACCATGAGTTGTCCTCTGGGATGTTTATACTCATGTAAGACATCTAATTTTGTAAATAAAGTATTTCTGCAACGTATAATTTTTTTTCATAGACTAGATGAGCCACTGAGCAGAGGAATATGACTAACTGCTTAAACATTAACTGGATTTTCCTCTTCGTAACTTACAGATCTTTCATTAAAGTGTTAAGTTAGAGTTTTGCCTGAGCGTCTGCAGATCATGACACACATTTTCAATTACTCTGATATATCGTTAAATGCAGAGAAAATGCGGGTTATGACATTAGTAGCCGCATATTTGTTGAATGCCTCCTCGAGAGTGGGAGGTTTTTGAGTTTGTGGTGGTAAGTAACCGGGTGGAATTATGTTTGGTGGACGAGCCACGTTCCCTGGATTACTCCAAGAGAAGTTGGGGTGATTCCTTACTCCCGGGTGATAATTAATACCATAATTATTACCCAAATTAAAAGGTGGTCGATTCGTATTACCCATGTAATCCACATGTTCGGCAATAGTGGAAGGTTCCAAATATTGGGGTTCACAGGTAGGTGTAGACGAGACAACAACCATCTCGTACATTCGTTTGTGTAGCTTCTCAACCTGGAGAGATAAATTAGAAACCGTATCTATTTCACACATCACGGTCGGTTTAGGTGGACGAGACCAGGGTGTACTCCACTGATACATATTTATGGCCATACATTCTATAAGTTCTTGGGCGGCCACCAATGTCTTATTGTTTAACATTCTACCGGCGACAACTTCAATATGTTGACTCATTTGAGAATTAAGGCCATTATAGAAGGTTTGTATTTATAACCAATCGGGGATTGCATGATGCGGACAATGACAAAGCAATTCCTTAAATCGTTCCCAAGTATCATGTAACGTTTCCGTATCAAATTGGGAGAAGTATTTGATATCATTGCGCAACTTGGCCATTTTAGCGGGTGGAAAATATTTCGTGAGAAATTTTTCCGTCATCTCGGCCCATGTAGTGATGGAGTCTCTTAGTAGAGAACCCAACCACTGCTTAGCTTTGGTGTGCAAAGAGAAAGGAAACAACCTTAGCCGGATGTCATCATCAGAAACCCCGTTGATTTTGAAGGTATCACATATTTCTAACAAGTTAGAAATATGCACGTTTGGGTCCTCATCTTGAAGCCCATCAAATTGTATAGATTATTGTACAATTTAAATTATGTTTAGCTTCAATTTAAAGTTATTGTTCGCAATAGCTGGTCGAACAATACTTGATTGTGCATCATCCAAATTTGGCCGAGCATAATAGGACATAGTCCGTTGATCAGCCATATTCAAATTTGGGTCACCCAAGATAGAAGAAAATTGAGAAGAAGGAGAGGTGGAAGAAGAAGAAGAAATGTCAGCTACGGATTCCTCAACCAAATCTAGAGAATTGAGATCACAGAGTCTTAGGCGTCACAGTAAGCTTTGCTTGATCTCCGGATCCAAGTCAAATAGATTTGACGGATTCCCCCGGGTCATACACCAAAATAAAATAAGTAAAAGTAAAAGTTTTAAGATTAAAAATTTATAAAATAAAATTTCTCGGACTTCCCAAGGACTACCCAATGATGGGTTCGCAAGGTACTAGACGGCATTACGGGATGAAAACCCGACACGACCCTTTTACAAAAAATTTTAATTAAAAAATTAAAGATAAACTTTTAAAGAAACCAAACAAAATATTTTTTTTAAAAACAAAAAGAAAATGATAAAATTAATAGAACCTTGCTTTCAAAATATCAACAAAGAAAGAGTCCCCGGAAGTTGCACCTAAAACTTGATGATTATAATTCACGCAAGAGCACGATTCTAAATCGATAAGGCAAGTATACCTGTCGTTCTAGAGTATATGGTCAAGTGTCATATTAGACTCGGGGCTTGTTGAGTACTGGTACTCACAAGGAAGAACTATTAGTTTACCGAACGAAAGTTTGTTTTGTGAATTCGGAAAATCTAAGAGAAATAGTGATTTACCTAAGAAAATTTTGATGATTTAAAAAACTAGCACTTGATCTAGAATCTCCTTTGATTAAAATAAATTTTCATGAAACTATAAAATACAAGTATCTAAGTTACTAATTTCGATCGCGGAGGTTCCCAAAATACGGAAGTTCCTCTCTCAAGAATATGCTATCGACTAAACTTAGGTTGATCGATTAAGACCTCTCGGCCAGTTGAAACCCCTAAGCATACTTTAGATGGTGAACCTCACTATTGGATTTGACTCCAATCCGGAAGACTCATGCCATCCACTCACGAGAAGTGTATGTAACTCCTTTTATCTTTGAGTGATCTACTCGTATCTTCAACCTCTCAGTAAATTTAGAATACAAATCTAAGATCAAAAAATCATATTCGCGGCATATGAAATCGATGGAGTTGAATTCAAAGATAAATCGAATTAAGTAAAATAGAGAACTTGATAATTTGAGACAAATAAAACAAATTTATTTTATTCCAAGGTTCATCATGATCAAGTGCTAAATGAAATTTAGCTACTCATCATGATAGGAAAATTACATAAAAGGTTTAAGAGAGACATGATTATAAAAAGGAGTACTTGAATTGAAAATAACAACAAGCTAAAAGTTAAACTATAAATTGGAAAAATATATGAAAGACAATGTAAGAAAAGCTGAAAACAAACTCCAAAACTGACTCCAAAACTCTCTCCTAATGCCTCCTGAGCTCCTGTCAATGTCTGGAATTTATAGTATTTTTTTGGAGTCACGCCCCTCGGTCACGCCTGTGACTAGGGTGCGTGTAAAGTGCAGAACCGTCCTCTTGAAAGCACATGAAAGTTGGGAGACAACAACCAAATTTCGCCATTCTACGGGTCACGCCCGTGACCTAGGGCACGTCTTTACTATAACTGGAGATGGTGGGAACTGAAAACGGAGGGAATTAAAATCTGGCAGTTGTGGGAAGTCACGCTCCTAGGTCATACCCGTGACCTAGGGCGTGTAAGCTGGAAACTATCTCGATCTGAAACTAGCTCTATAATGCGCGACACACCTACTCATCACGCCTGACAGTCATGCTCGTGACATTGACGTCACGCCCGTGACATGGGTGTGTAATTTTAATTCGACATGGACATGACTTTTAGAGCTCCTGGAGGGTAACGCCTGCTTGTTACGCCCGTTACTTGAGGGTCACGCCCGTGACTGGGCATGTAATTTGTGATTTTTCTAGATTTGTTCATTTTCTTCTCCTGATCAGTCCTACAAGCTCAAATTGATATTTGCTGCCCGGATTTACCTGAAATAAGAAAATAAAGGAATTAATAAAAAATTCATAAAATATAATTATAAACTAATTAATTATTAAATAAAAACTATATAAAAATAAGGATAAAATTAGAGTTATCATCCTGCTTCCGTCATATGCGCATTTCTTATTGAGGCGTACGAATAATTATGCAATTGTTGTAATTAATGCTGTTCATCGGGCACAGAGAGACCTTGAGCAGGAACATGAGATCGAACATTATTTTGTAGTTCCACTATACTGTCATTACGCTCCATATCTACAAATTGATACACATCAAATATATTAATGTAAGGAATGTGTTCAACTATTAAGTACCTACCCGACAGGAAAAATAATAATAACGGGAGATAAGATCATACAAATGAAGTGAGCATGCAAACATGAATAAGGTTTTGTAATGATAATTGATTATTCAAGATAGAAAGTTGGAGTGACGGTTGATAATGATACAAGAGGATCACATAATTACAAAGAACGGAAATTGAAAGCACACAACATAGGACATAGGATCTAAGAGCAACATAACACAGTGAGGAGATAAGCAACATTTGAGGAATGTGTAAGTTTTGTAAGTAGTTCAAAGTTAAAAGGATTCCAATGTGGTAGTGTTTTTTCTCGGCTATCGATAGATAACAGGTTTCGTGTTCTTCCTGCTCAAAATTTTCTACAGGGGAATCAAAGAGAGCGGTATAATACAGAGATTCTCATAAGAATTCTTACAAAAAAAACTTTCGGCACATGGATCTTATATAAAAATTATTAATTATTAAATGATTTCCTTTCAGTAATAAAACAAGTTCTAATTCATTAATGCCCCCGTTTGGCATGGTTGATGCGTTCGTAAACGCATGGATAAAATCGTCATTCGTTACACATCACCTTACAAACTTCTTCCGTTTAAACATAAAAGTGGATGAAGTTTCTTAGGTGAGCGTTAACGAATGATAGTTTAATCCTCATGTTCTTGACCGCCACCACCGTGCCAAATAGAGGCTAAATAATCAAAATGAATAAAAGAAATTTTCACTCAGCTGTATGCAAAACTTTCTGGCACCGCCATGCAAATCGCCTGACTACCTGAGTGTTTCTTAGCGCACTGCAGAGTTTGTTTTTTCGTGCTCACACTCTCTCGACAGGAATTAAGGCTCTGTTTGTGATGGAAAAATCTAGTGAAATGATTAGCATAAACGCGATTTTGCTATTAGAAATCTAAAACACCTATTATTAAAAAATATTGTTACGTACAAACAAAAAAATCTAAAATGTTTTTTTGAAATGAACATAGATGAAATTTTTTCAAACAATGTACTTCTGTTTTAAAAAAAATATTGTTCCGTACAAACAAAAAAATCTAAAATGTTTTTTTGAAATGAACGTAGATGAAATTTTTTTCAAACAATGTACTTCTATTTTAACACCTCTAATTTCATCACTGGTATCCCACCACTTATTTTATCACATACATCACATAAAGCATAATGCACTGTTTGGCACAGTTGTGGCGGTCATGAACATAAGTGCAAAATTTCATTAGTTATGCCTCTGCTTGTTCTTACTCTATCACGAGGATCTCCAATGATCTGATTAGCAGGATGATCTCTTGAGTGTCTGATAACTTGATTTCTCGTATCCTCTATACCACCAGGTGGTTCTGCTACTTCTGGTGCATCTTCTTAAATTTGATGGATCTCTTCATCTTTAAGTTCTTCTTCCACTAGGCTTGGAGTGTTGACTTTGATTGTGCTTGAAGCATTTTCCTTTTCATTTTCTTCCAAGCTTAGTTCTTTTAACTTTGTACATGCATCTTCAACAAATACACTAGAGGAGGTGCTATGTAGCATGCTCGTCTCATCAAATACAACATTGAAAGTTTCTTCTACTGCTAGGGTTGTCTTATTAAAAATTCTATAGGCTTTACTATAGTTCTTATAGTCTACGAAAATACCTTCAAATTTTTTTTCACTAAACTTAGTTTTATAATATTTCCTATTATTAAGTATAAAGCATTTGATACCAAAGATTCTAAAATAAGGCACAGTTGATTTCTTTCCCTTTAATAGTTCATAAGGTGTCTTATGGTGGTACTTGTTTATGAGCACTATATTTTTCACGTGGCAAGCAGTGTTGACGACCTCAACCAAGAAATACTCTGGAAATGAAGTATCAATCAACATGTTTCTGCATGCATCTATGAGAGATCTATTCTTTCACTCAAAGACTCTATTTTATTGTGGAGTGCGAGGAGAGGAAAACTCATGAAAGATACCTAGACTTTCAAAGAATTTTGTCATGGAAACAGATTCAAATTCTATTCTATGGTCACTTCTAATTTTGACCACAGAGCAGTTCAATTCATTCTGAATTTGCCTAACAAAATTAGTGAAAGATTCATATGTATCTGACTTGTGTTTCAGAAAGAACACTCATGAAAATTGCGAGTAATCATCAACAATAACCAACGTGTAAGCTTTAACTCTTAAACTACAAATCTGCAAGGGACAAAATAAGTCCATATGGAGAAAATATAAGTTTCTAGTAGAATCTTTGCCTACCATGCTCTTAAAGATAGCCCTTGTCTGTTTGCCCATTTGGCATTAGTTATAAGGTCTCTCTTTAACACAGTTAATAGTGGGATCATCACTCACTAAGTTGTGAGAAAATAACATATTAATAGTTTTGAAATTAATATGTGCTAATGTAACACCCCTATCCATCGCATAACATATAGCAGTAGGTCTGGCCGGGGCCCGACGCCATATACCACAGACAGACCGGTGGGTTACTCATTGAAATCAATCACAACGTCCTATACAGAGCATCTAGCAGAAGCAATTTATTAAGTTGCAAAGAATAAAGAACCCAACCAAACATGAATGTCCACTACTCAAATCAACAGGAATGTTCAATAAACAAGAACTGGCCTTATGGCCTTACAATAGTTTGCTCAAATACCTTCCAAACCTCGGCACGCAGGCCGGTTATACATGAGAATATAAGAAAAACACTCAAAATTAGGCCTTCGAGGGCCGGCTAAGAAACTTGGGCTTTAGCCCACTATTTACCGCTCGGCTCCGCAGCACCTGCAAGCAACAAACCACCGCACGGTGGTAAACAAAAGAAACAGTCAGCCATGCTGACCAAATTATAACAACCCCACCCCCAACTCGGGGCGGCGATGCTCTTTCCCTGCATTTTGTTAGCATAATCAAGCATTATAGTGTAAATACACTTCATCATAGGTGCAGTCACACATGACCACACACCTCATGCACTGAGGGCACATTCACGTCGAACCGGCCAACGTCACGTCAATTTAAGCCATAGACGTTTCCGTCTCACCACCATACCTTGGACGGCCAACCTTATGAGCATTTTGTCTTCATGGATCGGGTCACGTCAATTTAAGCCATAGACCGCCGGAGACACACATCTATACCAACGGTCCCACCGAATGACATAGAACAGGTACGGTTCTGCCTGACTCGTTTCTCACACCGCAACGTCAATTTAAGCCATATGCGTAGGTCAAGACTCCCCGAGTCCCGTTTCAAACACACAGTTCACATAACCCGGTTATGTTCAAGTTGGCTTCCCGGCCACCATGTTGGTAGAATCACGCATCTGCCCAGTTTTCTGGGTGCACCTTGGAGTTAGTCCCCAAGGCTCCATGTTGCAATCTACCCTGTAGAAAACCTAAAAAACAAACATTCGCACGAAGTCATCTCCGGCCATTTATGCAATGCAACATCACCGATCTAGACAAACTTGTCTGGGTAGGCTTCACACATCATGCCTATGTACGTTCTCCTATGCGGACTCTACACAAGGGGGACTTCACATATCTACCCTAAGGAACGCCACAAACTCACCGCATACTCGCGAGAGAGGGATTCCTATGCAAAGGAAAAGAGGACTTCACATGTCCTAGGATGAGAATCATTACCCTAGCATTTTTCCTTGGCACCATGGAAATCTATGAGGATAAAAAGCACCCCAATCTCCTTGTCTCCGCAGATCCGAAGTCAGCTCGCAATTTAGAGCTCCGAAACTCTGCCAGTGACCGGATCTAGCCTTCCTTCTTCCTCCTTGCTCTCTCCTCTCTCTAGCTCTTAGAAAAAGAGTGAACCAAAGTAAATGAGGATTTCTAAACCCTAAACCCGGGAATATCTCTGAGGAAACACCCGTAGCCGTAGGATCTTAAAATAAGGAAACGAACGGGCACAATTCATCCCAAAAATAAACTTCCTGGGCCGAACACAAGTTGCTACAAGACCGTGTGCATGGCCATGTTACTCATTCACCGTCACCAGGAACTCCCGACCAGAACATGGCCTGTGACACGACATCTGACACGCCCATGTTGCATGTGACACGCCCGTGTCAGTGCCCGTGTAACGGCCCGTGTGTCCAAACAACCCAAGTCCATAAATGTCCCGAGAAGTACATGGCCATATGATACGCCTGTGTCACATGCTTAATGCTTGAAATGCCCTGGGACACGCCCGTGTCCCAGGCCGTGTAATCTCCTAAGTACAAAATCGCAGACTGCCCGAGCAGGACACAGCCTTGGGACACGCCCTTGTCCCAGTCCGTGTTCCCTATCTCGACACTCAACGCCCGCAAATCGTCGACCTCTCACCACGTCGTCGATCCCAAACACGACACGGCCCTAGGACACGCCCGTATCCTAGGCCGTGTACCAACTACCAAGTCCCAGACTTAGCTCAAAACGCTGCCTGTTGTTCTTTTGGGTTTTGGGGCGTTAGAACTAATCTCTTGTGCCATTGGTCACAGAGAGACACACTATATTTTGCTAAAAAGCACACTAGTGTAGAAGAGTCCAAATAAAGAAAATTTTGAACATAAAATATTTCTACTCCGAGTGTCTGTTAAAATTGTTTCTGAGCTATCAGACGACTTTATTAGACACTTATCCTTGTAGAAC
This sequence comes from Platanthera zijinensis, assembly GCA_039513925.1. Classification (NCBI taxonomy): domain Eukaryota; kingdom Viridiplantae; phylum Streptophyta; class Magnoliopsida; order Asparagales; family Orchidaceae; genus Platanthera; species Platanthera zijinensis. The sequence continues at coordinate 189,085,912 of CM077087.1, forward strand.
TCTACTATATAGCCTTGGTCACATAATTGACTTATGCTAATAAAATTATATTGTAATACCTTAACTAATGCCCTGTCTGTGTAAGAGACTATACCGTTAGTAATCATACCATAGCCTTTAGTGATTCCCCTGTCTGAATCTCAAAAAAAACTTTTGGGCTATCCTCAACTGGGGTATACTCTTGAAGAAGGCTTCTTGTCTCGGTTAAGTGTTGAGAGAATCCACTGTCCAAATACCAAATAGGCGTTTTGTTGGCCTTTGGGCATACCTGCATTTACAAACTAATTTCCCTTAGGAACTCAAATAGATTTTGGTCTTTGGTTCTATTTTAGCTTGACACCACTGGGAGTTTTAATATTGTGAGTGGTCATCCTTGCAATGTTTACTCGTGGAGTCTTATAACTCATGGGATTAAACCAACAATCAATGACAAAGTGATCAAACTTGCCAAAACACCAACAGTTAAACCTATTGTATCTTCTCTTGTTCTCCGCCTTTATCTTTTGAACGGGTTGTCTAGCGGGAGCAACTGACTTGGAGGTAGAAGCATCATGGTTACAACACATACAAGACTTCTTCATTTAAAATGGCTTGACAACAACAGGCTTTACCTTTGGTGTCTTCTTTGCACTCGGTCAACGATTGAATGGACCATAATCCTTAAGCATGATTTTTCGTGAGGTGCCTTTAGAGCACTCGTTCCAAAATTCCTATGGCGCCTTAATCCTTTGTAGTTTTTGTTAGGATCAATATACGTGGGTCAAGAAAAATGACTATAGGATGCCTCAAAGTCATACTTGTTTGTAGGGAAGATAACTTTCTTGAACGTAGTGTGACTTTGATTAGCCTTCCCTAAAACCCTTAGTGGATTTGTGTCCTACTCCTCTACCCTTCTTTGGAGCAAAAAATACATCTATGAGAGGAAGGATAGTGTTTGTATTCGAGAAGCTTGCTACGAGCTTCTTCTTGGCCAACAACTTTTCTTCTAGTTCATTGATGAATTTCTCTTTCAGATGAACTTGTTCAGTAGAGGTAAAGAGTTCCTCTTTCAAGGATTGGACTTCATATCAAAGAGGAGTTAATTTTTCAATTTCTTCTCTAAGATCAGATTCCACTACCTTGAGAGACTTAATCTCCTTGGCCTGGGATTTGACTACCTTATAACATTTGTCAAATCCTGCTAGTAGTACCTTATACTAAGCCAATAAATCTTACTCCTCCTCAAAAGAATATTGTTCATGACCATCCAAGTAAGTCTCTGACTTAAAGAGAGGTGTGTGAGAATTTACCTTCCCATTATACTAGGAGTTTCCTTCATCCTCATCTAAGTGAGCCATTAGCCCAAAATAGGCTTCTTCATCTGAGCATGACTTATTTGAGTCGTTGTCGCTAAGATTCTTTAGCTTCTTTGCGATGAAGTGCTTCTCCTCCTTCTGCTTACCTTTGAAGGGTCTCCTCTCTTACTTCTTAGATCCATACTTCTTCATGTAAGGACAGTCAGTGATCATATGCCCAAACTTATTATAACAGTAGAACGCGACGTCAATTAAAATATGTTTGTTTGGTTTCAAGTTATACCTGTCGTTACTGTTGTAGCTTTTCTTATAGTGATCACCATCACCGCATGATATCCTATAATTAAACGAGGAGGACTGATTTCTTATTTGCCTCCTCTTGCTAAGCATCCTATTGAATTGTTTGGAGAGTAAAGAGAACTCTCCATCTAATATTTTAGAGCATGAGGTGCTTGGCTCTGAGTCTTCCTAATCACATGATGTTTGTATTATGGTAGGAGACACAACTCTAGACTTACTTGTCCCTTTAGCCTTCTGTGCCACTAAACTTTCTCTAGTTGAGGATCTGTTTCCGTCTTCTTCAGCTTTCCTCGTGTTGATTTGAAGTTCATATGAGAGCAGCTTCTCGAATAGATTCTGAGGGTCAGTTTTTGCAGGTTTACCAAACACCCTTATTGAATACACCTTGTTATCCAATTCTTTCGTTAGGTATCTCAAGAATTTATCATTAAGTTCACCGTTGGTGAACACCCGACTATAGTTCCTTAGGCCATTACCAATCTTAAAGAATCTATCGTAGTAGTCAACTATTTAGTCTCTTTTTTCCTTGTTTGAATGCCTCATATTCCTAGTTGTGGAGGGTTTTTCGATCAACCCTAACCTCCTCCATTCCTCCTATGAGGACAATCAGAGAATTTCACATTTCTTTGGTAGACTTGCAGTGGATTAAGTTCTACAATATGGAGTTGTCCACATCACATGCAATGATGTTCTTCAATATCTTTTCTAGAGATACAAGATCAATCTCATCTTTATTTAGATTAAGTATCTTCTTAAGAACCATCAGAGTTGGGTTGAAGATTGAAGTAGCCATTGGTACATGCAAACCTTCTTCAATAATCTGGAAGATTCTTGGATCGACAGCTTCTATGAAGAACCTTACTCTTTCCTTCAACATGCTGAAATTTTATTAGAACACACAGACAACTTCACGGGGGACATATCCTTGCTTTTGTCTATAACAGAAAATATTGTGCTTTGACAACTAGATTGAGATCTTGTTTAAGGTGTTAACCTTTTTACGAACAACCTCCCTCTAATACCAATTAAAAGTATTTAGTTGTCTACCATAATCACCTAAAGGTGGTGAATAGGTGAGCTCTGTGTCTTTTTGCAGAATAAAAAATTGATAAGAACAAACACACAGAAGCACAACACAGACACAAAGATTTATAGTGGTTCCCCAAGATAGGTACATCCATTGTCCCGCCTAGCCTATCTAGCACTTCGGGCTAGACTCGGCTACTTCACCAAAAATCAGATTATCACAGTCTTATACCTCAGAGCCTCAACTCCTACAACTCCGAGACAACTCTCCTATAACTTGGAGAACAACCTCTCCTACAACTCGATCCAATAAACAAGGATCTACAAACTCGGAAGTAGAAGCTTCCTACAATAAGAAAAATAGTTTTGTACATCTTTCTAGATGACAAACAATCTTCTTCTTTAGATCTGAATCGATTCAATCTTCTTCCTTCTTGGAGCATAAATCTTGAAATGAAGGTTGTAGAAGAAGGCTTGAAAACTTGAAAACCTTGATCTGAAAAACTTTTGGAATCTGACTAGATTAAGAACACCTTTGTAGAACAGAAAGTAAAGATCTATCAAATTTCTTCTTGTAAGGAATCGCTGATCGTGAACTATGATGTCGTTGGGTCGAACGTTTCCGAGCACAGTAGATCTGGAAAGAAAATTCTCGGCCGTTTCACGAATTTGAAAATTAGGTCTTAAGAGATTATCAATTCTTGTGGTATATAATGTTTGAAATTGAATCCTTGATATTTATAAGATTCATTCTCAACAAATAGAAATATCCTTCCAAAACGAGCTTCCACGTGCACTGTACATGACTGTCATTTTGAAACAGAACCCGTCAAAAAAATGAACCAGAAAAAATCGTTAAGTCCATTCGTCAAAATAACTCATGTCATACTTAGAACACTCGATGAATTGGTTAACCACATGACGAATTCGATGAGAGCATTCGACGAATTACACGAGATAATTCGACAAATTACACGAGGTCATTTGACGAATTTTACTTGGTCAAAAATGGGACCAGAAGAAACTTTTTGTTTAACTCACAGGACCACTCGAGAACATTCGATGAATTCCATTAGTATTCACGTGATGTCTCAACGATGACACAAGACTTCACGTGTATACTCGACGAATTAAACTTAGGCATTTCTGGAGAAGATTTAAGAAACTGTCAAAACTTTCCTAAGTAAACTCGAAGATTTCCACGAGTGTTCACGTGATATCTCAACGAATGACACGAGACTTCACGTGTATACTCAATGAAATTTACTTAGAAAAATTTCTGATTCTTCCTGACTTCAGCAATCATCTTTTTCCTTGATTCCTATGCACTTGAAAATAATGTAAACCCCAATATAGAGATTACACTTGAGTCAACACCATATCCTATACAATGATGGATTACATTGCAAAGTCATGTGTTACATGACTAATTGTAATCTAACATTGGTGTGTACTTGGAAATAAAATCCGGCAAGCACATAACATGAAAGAATCATCAAACACAACTCAATTCATCTTAGTTCAAGGGGGACTTCTTCAAATCTTGGTTATTATGGAAACGATACCCAACACTATCATTGCAGTTGTAGCTTTTTTATAGTGATCACCATCACCGCATGATCTCCTGTAATTAGACGATGAGGGCTAATTTCTTATTTGCCTCCTCGTGCTAAGCATCCTCTTTAATTGTTTGGAGAGTAAAGAGAAATCTCTATCTGACATTTTAGAGCCTGAGGTGCTTGGATTTGAGTCGTCCTGATCACATGAGGTTTGTGTTCTGGCAGGAGACACAACTATGGCCTTCCCTGGACCTTTAGCCTTCAGTGCCACTATATTTTCTCTGGTTGAGAATGCTCTTTCCTCTTCTTCAGATTTCCTCATGTTGACTTGAAGTTCATATGAAAGAAGCTTCCCAAATAGATTCTAAGGGTCAGTGTCGGTGAGTTTACTAAACTTCCTTATCGCACATACCTTGTTATCCCATTCTTTCATCAGAGATCTAAAGAATTTGTCATTAAGTTCACCATTTGTGAATATCCAACGGTAGTTCCTCAGGACATAAACGATCTTGAAGAATCTCTCGTAGTTGTCAGTTATCAAGTCTCTTTTGCCTTGTTTAAACGCCTCGTATTCCTGGTTTAGGAGGGATTTTCGATCATCACTAAACTCCTCAATTCCTTCCATGAGGACAATCAAAGAAGTCCACATTTCTTTGGAAGACTTGCAATGGATTAAATTTTTCAACATGGAGTCATCCACTGCACTTGAAATAATGTTCTTTGCTTTTTTGTCTAGAGAAACAAGGGCAATTTCATCTTTATTGAGATCCAGCATCTTCTTAGGAACCATCAGACTTGGGTTGATGGTTGAAGAAATTGTAGGCACATGCAGACATCCTTAACCAATCTAAAAAATTCTTGGATCGGCAGCTTCCACGAAGAACCTAACTCTTTCTTTCCACATGGGGAGGTTTTCTTTAGAACACATAGACAACTTCATGGGGGACATGTCCTTGCTTCTATCCATAACATAAAATCTTGTGCTTTGAAAACTAGATGGAGATCATGTTCAAGGTGTTAAACTCTTAACGAACAACCTCGCTCTGATACCAATTGAAAGTATCTAGTTGTCTACCTAAATCACCTAGAGAGGGGTTAATAAAAGAGTTCCATGTCTTTTAGCGGAATAATAATTAGTAACAAACAAACACACAGAAGTATAACATAGACATAAGGATTTATAGTAGTTCCCCGGAATGGGCCTGCCCACTATCCCGCCTCGCCTATCTAGCACTTTGGGCTAGACTCGACTACTTCACCAAAACTAAGATTAAAATAATCTTACACCTCAGAGCCTCAACTCCTACAACTCGGAGATAACTCTCCTACAACTCAAAGAACAACCTCACTTACAACTCGAACTGAAAAACACGGATCTACAAACTCAAAAGTTGAAACTTCCTACAAAAATGAAAATATTTTTTTACAAGTTTCTAGATTGAAAACAATCTTCTTCTTCAGATCTAAATTGATTCAATCTTCTTCTTTCTTAAAGAGTAGATCTTTAAATGAAGGTTGAACGAGAAGACTTGAAAGCTTGAAAACCATGATCTGAAAGCTTTGGAGTCAAACTAGATCAAGAACACCTTTGAAGAATCTGAAAGCAATGATCTTGTCAAATTTTAATTTTTGAGAAGAATCGCCGATTGTGAACTCTAGGTCCTCGGGAAGAGCGTTTCCGAAAACAGTAGATCAGGAAATAAATTTACTCGGCCGTTCATGATTTTGAAATTATGTTTTGCGATTCATTATTATTGAGATGAAATCCTTGATATTTATATAGGATTCCATCAACACCGGCTAAAAATCTCCTTCCATAACAAGCTTCCATGCACACTGTACATGGCTGTCATTTTGAAATAGAACCCGGCGGTAAAACAAACCATAAAAAATGGTTAAGTTCATTAATAAAGATGACTCATGTAATAGTCAGAACACTCGAAGAATTAATTAGATTACACGAGAGCATTCGACGAATTACCAGAGTTCATTTGACGAATTTTACTTGGCCAAAATTTGGACAAGAAGAAACTTTTTTGTTAATCGTTATTAGACCACTCGAGAACATTCGATGAATTCCACGAGTATTCACGCGATGTCTCGACGAATGATAAGAGAATTCACGTATATACTCGATGAATTTAACTTAGCCATTTCTGAAGAAGTTTTAAGAAACTGTCAGATATTTCCCGAGTAAACTCAATGAATTCCATGAGTGTTCACGTGATGTCTCGATGAATGACACAAGACATCATGTGTATACTCGACGAATTTAACTTAAGAAAATTTTCGATTCCTCCTGACTTTAGTAACCATCTTTTTCCTTGATTCCTATGCACTTGAAAATAAAGTACACCCCAATAGAGAGATTATACATGAGTCAACACCATTTCCTACATAATGAGGGATTACATTGCATAGTCTTGTGTTACATGACTCATTGTAATCTGGCATTGTTGTGTACTTGGAAATTAAATCCTACAAGCACAAAACTTGAAAGCATTGTCAAATACAACTAAATTCATCTTAGTTCAAGGGCGAATGCTTCAAATTAGGGTTATTGTGGAAGAAATACCTAACACCCCATCGAAAAGGTCTTTGAGCTGGCTCTTCGCCAACTCGGAAGGGTCTTAGAGCCCCACTAGATCCCCTGATCTAGACGCCCTCACTGGGATGATTTCTCATAAAACCCTTCCCATATTCCGATGACCCTCTAGTCGATTCCCCCCCACACAAACAATAACACAATAAATATAATACAAGGTTAAAGTACAAAAAGATTAGAAATTATTTCTCCCTTTAATGTAGAACTCCTCCGAGGAATGGTGCTCGATGGATGCTCTTGAATATCGTTTGCTTTGATATCGAATAGCCATGAGAAGTCATTATAGATTTCATTCGCTGTTGTTCTTCGATCACTAGTGGGAGGAAGAAACAGTGCTTTTCCTTCAATGGAGATGAGAGTTCGTCCTTCTCTAGATGGCGGCCGAACCCTACAGTTAATTGTTCTCCTTGGTTGTGTCTCAAGGAAAATAAATGCGTGCTTTTATACATCTTGAAAAAATAAGCTACCACTAGCGGTAGAGATGACGCTCGGTGGTAGGTCGATGCGCGTTGATGTGACAACTATCCAACAGATTTGGAAAATATCCAAATAAATATTTTTTCTCATTTTTGTGCAACCATGACACAGTACGAAGCTATCGCCTAGCGATAACATGATGGCTTGATGCCCGTCGAGATAGCTAGTACTCGACGATATGGATAAATGTATGCGGTAGGCCACAGAGCACTCGTCCAGAATTAAATTGAAGCTAGCGCGGGCGATACCGCTAGTGCTTGACAATAGGTTCCAAAACTTGATTTTCTTGTTATTTTGTACCCATAACCCTGCACACTATTCCCAATACACGTATGATCAAATACAACCTGGGATTTGATATTGTCAAACTAAAGATATGTGAACTATAGGTTCCAATAAACTCCCCCTTTTGATAATTTCAAATTCCATTCATGAGTTATAAAATATTAATAACATGGTATAGTGAAATTCAATCAGTAAGCGTGAAATTCTGTAGGTTGAAATAATCAATACTGCGTGAAATATAGCAGGCTAATAATCACTACAGCTCCCCTATAGATGTTCTCACTCAACAAGTATAGTCACCCTATGTGTATGCTCCCCCTACATGAGATCTTCCCCTAGGTGACTAAGCATAGGACACACTCATGAATACTCAACTCTTTATATGATACACGAAGCATAGGATACACACATGAATACTCAACTCTCCATAGGATACACTCATGAACACTCAACTTTCCCCTTTTGATATTATTAAAAGGGGTGGGGATTAACTAACATGTCGCGTGAACACTGAAATCACCCCTTTGGTCAAGATACACTAAACCAATCACATACATAAATAATCATAAAATGAATAAACAATATTAGAAGCATAAATACATGCATAAACAATCATAAGCAGTAGGGGCAAAAATTGGAGTGGAACACCATGAATATACACCTTCCCAACACAAGAAATATCAATTAATTTGAAGAACTTTTCAGAATATAAGAAATTTGGAAGGCACAAGTGAAAATAAATACACATGATTTGGAGAACAATGTTAGGAGATTTATGGAGTCAATATAGTATAACATTGTAAGAGTCTGGAATAGAAATCGTGTACTAATACATATGTGCTATAGACATATAATGCAGTGTAAGTCCAATTCTTATGCATCGAAGCGTTAGAAAGAACAACGACATGTGTATGTGTAGAATCAAAAGAAAAACATCAAGTATAAATAATCTTTAGTATATGTTTTATCTCAATAATTTAATATGCTAGCACAAGAGAAATAATGTGAAAAATCATGTCACATTGCTATCTACTTCATACAAAGAATCAAACAAGGGGCACTAACTTAAATTTTAGTCTTTGCACAAGATCAAAATGATTCTTTTGACCAAGGTGCTCATCCTCACAATGCTCATGAAGACTTATTAGGAGGGGTGAGTAGTACTTTGGGGGTATCCTTAACATATGATTTGATTGCATATGATTTACCCATTTTTCTCATTCATTTTTTCACGATCATTTTTATATCATTTTTTGAGTTCAAGGACCACAAATCAATTGAAATCTACCCACATAGATAGATACACTTTAACTTGTATATAAAAGAATCATTCTCTAGAATTTTGGCCCAAATTTGTAAGCTTTATATAAAAACAGGAACACCGTGACATCTATTGTTCAAGTTATTTATAGCATGTTTGACACAATATCACGACTTATAACAAGTAAGCATGAATTTATACATGAGTGCATTTTCTAGGGATGTGTGAACATTGTAATGTCATTATGCTACCTGAATCCTCACACATACTTATAGGCATATTTAGCAAACATTATACAGTCCAGTCGCACTAAGTAGCCAAGTACCTATAGATTAGACACATCATTACATAATCTGACAATGTTAACAGGGATTAACAATCCTAAATCAAACATTACACATAATTATTATGCTTTAGGTTCTAGTCATGCATGTCCTAAGAATGATCGATTCATACTTTTTTTATGTAAATAAAATACGCAAGACGTGAAAATAATGCAAACAAAAAAACATTTTTTTTGTTTTTGGGGTTTTAGAAAAAAAATTGTTTTAAAAAATGAAGATTAAACAAATCAAACAAACCAAACTGAAAAGAAAAATGTGTTTTTGGAGTTTAGGGAATTTTTCAATATTTTTTTGTTTTTGATTTTAAGACAATCAAAAAAAAATAGAGAAAGAAAAAAGCAGAACAAAAAAACATGCAGCTAACTTACTGCCAGCCCTAGGGCTACCGCGTAACAGTAACTCGCAAAAATCAAAAAGAAAAAGAAAAATTCCCCAATGTCAGTAGATATGGAAGCATGATTAAGAGGTAAGATCCAAAATGCCCAATTCTAGTCGAAGTAAGGAAAAATGAGTGTCAGGGAGGGTTTTTGTAAAGATATCATCAAGTTGATCATCGGTCGTAATGAAGCTCACTTTCACATTCTCTTTCTAAATGTGGTCCCAGATAAAGTGATAATGAACGTCAATATGTTTGGAGCGAGAGTGGTGCACCATATTATTCGTCAAGTCTATGGAACTCTTGTTGTCGTACCTAAGGTCAACATTATTAAATTTAAGGCTTAAGTCCTCCAATGTTTGTGACATCCAAAGTGCTTGTACACAACAACTTCCTAGGGCTATATACTCGCCTTCAACAGTGGAGAGGGCAACTGAGTTCTGTTTCCTACTTGACAATGAGACTAGCGCCAGACCTAGGAAGTGACAGGTACCACTTGTGTTCTTGTGATCGAGTGAATATACAACATAGTCCGAGTCATAATATCCATGGAGCATGAAATCAGTGGTGTGTGGATACCAAAGACCAAGATTTTTGGTGTCTATGAAATACCTAAATATGTGCTTAACATCTTTTAGATCAGATTTTTTAGGATTAGCTTGATATCTAGCACAAAGGCACACTACAAACTTAATATTGGGTCTAGAGGCACTTTTATATAGTAGTGATCCGATCATACCTCTAAATAATGTTTGATCAACCGAAATTCCACTTTCATACTTTCCTAATTTGAGTGATGCGCTCATTGGAGTTTTTGCTTGCTTCAGATTTTCAAAGCCGAATCACTTTAGCATATCTTTTATATATTTTGATTGCCCTATTAAAATCCCATCCTTTCGTTGAGAAATCTGAAAGCCTAAGAAATAGTTTAATTCTCCAACTAAACTCTATTCAAATTTGGATTGCATTTATGTAATAATTTCTTTACATAAACTCTCATTGGTGGCCCCAAAAATTATATCATATAGATAGATTTATAATAAAATCAAACCGTAACCACTGTTCTTTACAAACAGTGTACTATCAACACTACCCATCCTAAAGTCATGATCTAAAAGAAATGTCATAATTCTATCATACCAAGCATGGGGTGCTTGCTTTAATCCATACAAGGCTTTCACTAGTTTTTTACATGTTCTGGGTGATTATCGTTCTTGAAGCCGGGTGGTTGCTCAACATACACTTCTTCTTTAATGTATCCATTCAGGAATGCCCTCTTAACATCCATTTGATATAACTTAATTTGCTTAAAACTTGCAAATAAAAAAAATCATACAAATGGACTCATGACGTGCAACCGATGCAAAAGACTCCTCAAAGTCCACACCTTCTATTTGAGAGTATCCTTGTGCGACCAATCGTGCCTTATTTCTAGTTATCCTAGAGTCCCTATCAAGCTTATTTTTATACACCCATTTCAATCATATAGCTAGATGGTTATCAAGACGCTCCAACAATGTCCAAACTTTGCTTTGCTCGAATTGATTCAATTCCTCGATCATAGCTAAGAGATAAGACTCATCATTCAATGCTTCAGAGATATTCTTAGGTTCTATTTCAGATATGAAACATAAATTTGAGAAATATTCATGCAAGGCCGAGCGAGTTCTAATCCCATGTGAAGGCTCTCCTATTACTAGTTCTCGTGGATGTTGTTTTGAAATATTCAGTGTGCTTGGAGGCTTATATCCTTCAATACAAGTTGGATCATCTACGACTTCCTCTCTCTCCATACCCTCATCTTACAATGGCACATCATCATCGACATCCTATTTATTTGATCTAGGTTCTGTATTTGGTGTATTCTCATCAAAGTGAACATGAATGGATTCTTCTACAACCAAAGACTGTTTATTATAAAAACTATATGCACGACTTGTGGAGGATTATCCTAAAAGTTTCATAGGTCAGATTTATCATCGAATTTTCCTAAGTTATCCTTGGTGTTAAGAATATAACACGGGTAGTCAAATACTCAAAAGTAGGACACATACGACTTTTTATCATAATAGAGCTCATAAGAGGGGAGCTTAAGAATATGGCAAAGCATAACCCTGTCAATCACATAACATGCTGTATTGACCGTATGAGCCTAAAAATATCGAGTCAATCCAAACTCACCAAGCATCATGCATGCTAAATCTTGAAGCGTTCGGTTCTTTCTACTACACCGTTTTGTTGTGGAGTTCATAGGGCAGAAATTTTTTGTCGAATTCCTGGTTATTAAAGAAATTAATAAAATTTTCATTCTTAAATTCGCCCTCGTGATAAGACCTAATGCAATTTATTTTTAGTTTCATTTTATTTTGTAGTCTAGTGCTCAGATTAGAAAATTCAAGAAATGCATCAGATTTATTAGAAATAAAATTTGTCCAACAAAAAGCGTGAGTAGTCATCGATTAGCACAAAGGTATATCGTTTTCCTCCTAGACTACAAGTGATCAAAGGACCAAATGGATCCATGTGAATTAGTTCTAGAAGAGGAAATATCATTTTTTTTTCTTTTAAACAAAGATTTTACAAATTTTCCCTTTTGCCAAGGAGCATATAATGAAGTCAAACTACCACTCAACTTTGGAAGTCCACATATTAGTTTTGGTTTCAATAGTTTGACTATAAGTTTAGTCCATGAATGACTGAGTCTCTTACGCAAAAGCTCTAATTTTTTATTTTTAGAAACTAAGCATTTCAAGTCAGAAGATGATATGTCCTCAAACCTAACAGTATAGACATTATGATTTCTATGCATAGTAAGCATTATAGTGTTTGTCTTAGCCTCTAAAATAGTACAAGTATTCTTAGATTGTTTCAAACAATACATTCAAGCCCTTATCGCAAAGTTGACTAATAGATAATAGATTGTGCTTTAGTCTATCAACAAACAATACATTTGAAATAGAAAATGCTTTGTTACCTATGGTGTCGATACCAAGAATGCATCCTTTGCTGTTATCACCAAATGTCACTGTGCCCCCTTTCTTCATCTCTAGGATAAGGAACTTGTCTTTATCTCCTATCATGTGCTTGGAACACCCAGAATCCAAGTACCACACATTCTCCCTGTCCTTAGCCTCCCAACATACCTAGAAAGAGGATGAGGGTAAAGATCTGGCTACCCATGTTATTCCACCCATAATATCGATGTCGACTTCGACATCCAAACATGAGTAATCTTATTTACTCCTCTCTTCAAGGACGAGCCAGATGTATGACCAAACTTATTACATTTGGCATACTTCACATAAGCGTTAGATATCGCCATTTGCGTTGTACTGGGGCTCCTGCTAGAAGATGGATGTAGGCTTCCAGTTTTATTATGATATCTTTATAATTTATATGCTTCTTAACTGGCTTCACTGAAGACGAGCTATCGTCGGTGGTAGGGATACCGTTGGGCGATAGCTCATATTATTTATATCTCAGGCCGAATTTACCAGATCCTTGACACTGAAAACCCAGCAACATATTAAAAGATTTTTCGCCTATTCAAATTATTTGGATGACAAGGTTCAGGTCACAGACCCTAGCTTTTATGGCGGTGTTTTCCATGACGAGTATCATGCACCATTTAGCGAATTATTTTTTACCCTCTTCTACTTTTGCATGAGACATTTGAAGCTTTTTATCCAAGTCCTTTTTCTCGTTAGTGATATTTTTTTATTTTTGAGGAAGTCTTCGAGAGGCTTTCTTTTAGCTCATTGATCGTCAACACCAGTGAGGGAAATCTTGTCACTCAATCTTCTATTTGGCATATTTGATCACTCCATTAGTTAATTTTTACAAGTCCTTTTTCATTTTTCATGTTTTCATATTTAAAAAACTTTTTCTGAAGAAGCACCTCATCAAACTTATTACATATTTGTTCATAGATTTCATATAGTTAATATCATAGGAAGGATGGATTACCTCAGTATCGCTCTGGACATTGGATTCGCTATCAGATTCACTGTGATGTTTCCCCATAAGGCAAAAATTTTCCTCTGCTTCACTACTTGAGCCGAATTTACTTAACTCATCAGAACCAACATCGTCCCACGTTGACACCTTCAACACTTTTTTATTTCCCTTGTCTCGACTTTGTCTCTCTTTTTCTTCCTTTTGGAGATTTGTACACTCTCTCTTTATATGAACAGATTTGTGACAGTGATAGCACTCAGGTATGAAATTTTCTTCATCACTCTTCATCCCCTTCAATAGTTTGGTCCTTCTCCTCTTCTCTTCTTCAGATTTCTTCAGAATTTTTATGAATTTCCCTTTCCTCTTGAGATTCTTCATGAATCTTCTAAATTCTCCAACATAGAGTCTCTCTTTGTCTTCATCATCAGACTCTTTCACAACCTTCTTTTCCATTGCTGCTTTCAGTGCCAATGCCTTCTTCTTCAGTTCCCTGGGATACTTCTTGGCTTGTATTTTTAGTTCAAGCTCATGGGTCTTCGGGTTCCCAATGAGGCTCTCTATCTCTAGGGTGCTGACGTCATGTGATTCGGCAATAATAGTCACTTTTGTGTTGAATCATGAAAGCAAAGATTGCAGGATCTTCCTCTCCAAGTCTCCATTAAAAAAAGCCTTTCTGAGAGATCTGTAGGCATTGAGGATCTTCTCGAAGCGAGTGTACATGATATCCACCTCCTTGTCAATCTCCATTCAGATCTGTTCATACTCAGATTCCAGTCAAAATAGCTTCTATTCCTTCACCTATGAGGTACCTTCATGCGTTAGCTCAAGTAATCGTCATATATCGTAAGCAATTTCACATTTGCAAATACTATTAAATTTAGTTTGTCTAATGCACAAGAAAGAGAGTTCATAGCTCTCACATTGTTAATGCATTTCAGTTTATCATTGTCATCCCACTTATCATGCGATTTCACCAAGACTTGTTCTCCTATAATTGTAGTGGGTGCAATGTATTTTGTTTTAATCATGGCCCATATGTCCATGCTTTGAGTCAATAGAAATATCATTATGCACGTTCTCTAATGGCTGTAGTCATTTCCCATAAACAGGGGAGGTCGACTCACCCCTTGCCCCACAAGGAATGCATAATTCACATTTGCCATCTTACTTCAGGATTTTACTCCCTTTTTGAAGTAACCTCACACTGATACCATTTTTTGGATCGGGTGGCCAACCATGGGGGGGGGGGGTGAATAAGGTTTACTAAGATAGTCAAAAATAAAAATAGAATTGTCCAAGAAAACACTTTCTAGAAGCTACCATGGGGCGGTAGACCACAACCGCGTGGCGGTAGGTCATAGAGAATGAATCTCTTGTGAAATTTCATTTTTTAATCTCCCATACAGTGCTCAAACCACAAACAACAAACAACCATAGTTTTGAGATGCAATAAACCATATATAATTTTTATTCAATAAGAACAGATGTTTACAATACCAAAACTGGACCTCTGTGACGCCAGAGATTGAAGGAGATGAAATACAAATTACTTTTTTTATATACCGACCCTCTACCCAGACCGGTTGTCTCTCTCTCTCTGCCCCCCAGAAAAGTCTTTGAGTCAGCTCTTCACCTTCCTACACGAAAGGATCTTAGAGACCCACTAGATCCCCCGATCTAGACATCCCTCACCGGGAAGATTTCTCATGAAACCCTTCCCAGATTTTGACAACCCTCAAGTCGATTTACCCACACACAATCAATAAGACAAAAAAGAGAATACAAAGTAAAAGTACAAAGAGATTAGAAATTATTTCTTCCTCTAATATAGAACTCCTCCGAGAAACAGTGCTCGATCGATGCCCTTGAATATCTTTTTATTTGCAATCGATCAGCCGTGAGAGTTCGTTGTAGATTTCATTCGCCGGAGTTCTTCGATCGCGAGCGGGAGGAAGAAACAGTGCTTTTCTGTTAATAAAGATGAGAGTTAGTACTTCTCCTAATGACGGCCGAACTCTAGAGTCAATTGTTCTCCTTGGTTGCGTCTCAAGAAAAGAAACGTGCTCTTTTATATGTCTTGAAAAAATAAGCTGCCGCCGGGGGTAGAGATAGCGCTCGACATAAGGTCGATGCGCGTGGATTTGACAGTTGTATAACAAATTTTGAAAAATATCCAAATAAAATATTTTTCCGCTTTTTATGCTACCGCGGTATGGTACAAAGCTATCGCATAGCGGTAACAAAATGACATGATTCTCATTGAGATAGCTAGCGCTGGCGGTATGGATAACTCCACGTAGTAGGCTACATAGTGCTCGTCCATAATTAAATCGAAGCTAGCGCTCGGTGGTAGGTGACAGAACCTTATTTTCTTATTATTTTATACCTACAACCCTGCACATTATACCCAACACACGTATGATTAAATAGAATCGAGGATTTGATATTGTAAAAAAAAAGAGAAGTAGACCATAGAGTCTGACAAAGTTGATCGTGCGCGTTGCAATTTACTAAAATTAGATTTATGGGGTCTACTGTCCACCAAAATTAATGATCCACCCCATTCTAGAAAGGAATTACTATGGGATACAACTTTCTTATTGAGTCCTAGGTCTAGACCTAAGTATATCATGCCTAAAATAAGGTTTGAACTCAGCTGTGCAACCCTGGACAGAATCTATCCTGTACCTAAAACATAATTATTTATAGGACAGTCAATTTCAATTTAACTTTTAGGAAGCTGCAGAGCTCCCCCAAAAATGTTCAACCACTCATTGGAAAGGTCATTTTGAATGATACAACTTTCATGTTGAGCCCGACACTTGAATTCTAGTGGATCATGCCTAAAAATAGACATGAAGTCTGTCACACGTACAAAATAGATTTCTTTCTATTAATAATATAAAATTTCTACACAAATCTTAAAGACACATGGACATCATCTGTTCATCTTTTTCCTTCATCTAATGTACAAGATACATTCAACTTCTCTCATTCATTTCTCCCTCAATAGACAACAATTCTTTATGGAATCATGTCCGTCATCTTAGTACTGAAGAGAGGAAATGATTGAAGATATTTTTACGGCGATTAACGCCCTAGAATGAAAGTTCTAGCGTGGTCTCTTCCTATAAAAATCTATTAAACTCACCAACGTCAAGCTCTCTTGAACTTGGCATCTCTCCTAATTATTGATCTAAAGATCAAGCACCAAGGGAGAGGGTAGGAAGCACACCTAGTTTGTGGTCAAGCACCGGGCTTGTCTGCTTGGTGGCATGGTGTCAATCTTCTAAGCTTCAAACCTTATTTCAAGTTTGTTCTTCCAAGAAGATTTTTGGTCTTAGCTCTACAGTGGTGAACAAGAAGTGAGGAATGTCTGGTGGAGAAGGAAAACTTCTTATAGTTTTTATAATAGGTGATGGGAAAGTCCTTCCCATATCTTTGAATGACATGTACCACATGCCACTTCCCTATTGGACCAAAACAACCTCCCAACCTTGGGAAGAGCAAAGGTTGGTCAAAGGAACTTAAATAAGTATGGGCAAAGACATGCCATATGACTCATCAGAAAAAGACAAAAGGAGTAGGAGAAGAATATACTACACCGCTCACTGGACCACACTCGATGGTTCGTCGAGTGACACTCGACGGTTCGTTGAGTTCACTCCACAGTTCATTGAGTTCACTTAACCATTCGTCAAGTGAGACTCGATGGTTCGTTGAGTTTACTCAACCGGTTGGTCCATCAAGTTCACTCGATGGTTCGTTGAGTTCACATGACGGTTCGTCGAGTTCACTCGACGGTTTGTCGAGTTCACATGACGGTTCGTCGAGTTCACTCAACGGTTCATCGAGTTTTCTTGACGGTTCGTCGAGTTCACTCGACGGTTCGTCGAGTTCACACGATGATCTGACCTACCAGCCACCACCGTGACCTTGGGCTTTCTCTCCCAAAATTTTCTCTTCCAGGACTAAGACACACCTGTTGACACAAAAAACTCTTGAAGGGTCTAGATCAAAATGGGACGTTATAAATCCAATAAACAAATAAATAATTTTGTCCTCGAAATTGAGGTTAGGTCTACGGGTATCAAAGTACGAGGTTTGTATAGTAGGTTTCAGATTTACCTTGGGGAAACATTCCCGAGTAGCATTGCTACCTTAGGTCCATAGGGTCTTAAGTGTATTCCTCTTTCCCATGGTTGGACAACAAAGCCTTTATAAATAGAACACTCTTTCGCCTTAGCCTTCGTATCTCAGTATCTTGTATCTGCACAGGCCCTACCAGACAGATCTATTAGATGCCATTGGGCCAGAAGTAGCGGTGACATACTGATTAGGCCGAAGTAGTGCCTTCCAAAGGGAAGACAAAAGAAGGACGTTTTGTAAGTTTTCTAGTTCCATCGGTAGCTCCAGCTTATAATCGAGGGTCCGATCCGCTCCAAAATAGTATATTGGGTGCCTTTCTGATGCTTGCCCGATGACTGTTATTATATGAAAACTCTACCAACGGTAGAAGTCTCTCCAGTGGCTCTCCCCTATCCAAAACGGATAGACACAGCAAGTCCTCCATAGTCCTGATAGTCCTTTCAGACTGGCCATCAGTCTGAGGATGAAAAGTTGTGCGGCAGGTAATTCGAGAGCGCAAATATGCTTGAACTGCCCTTCATTCCTTAAAGGAAGTGATCATCACAGTCTGAAACTATTATCTTGGGTACCCCATGGTACCGAACAAACTACTCCACAAAGAGAGGCATTAAAACATCGATGTGTGCCTCATTCCTCATCGGGATGAACCCAACAATCTTTGTCAAGCGATCTACTATCGCCCAAACTGAATCATTCCTGGGGTGAGATCAGTGAGGGCTGTGAACAAAGTACATGGAAATATCCTCGAACTTCCACTC
This sequence comes from Platanthera zijinensis, assembly GCA_039513925.1. NCBI lineage: Eukaryota > Viridiplantae > Streptophyta > Magnoliopsida > Asparagales > Orchidaceae > Platanthera > Platanthera zijinensis. The sequence goes on from CM077087.1 coordinate 189,104,304, forward strand.
GGGAATATACAACGACTGCAATAATCCTCTAGGGCTCTTGAACTCCACCTTTACCCTCTAACAAGCCTCGTAATGTGTAAGACCCCATTTGTTTTTCTTTTAAACCACCAGGGGTCTTATGCCCAGAACCGCCACTTTTCGGTGACACCAACACACCCGGGGAGGTCGTTACTACAAAACGCCGATCCTGCCGGCCATATCGATCGCAGAAGGGTATAATAAATATAAGAGTACATGAGTAAAATGAAACTCAATACTAGTCCACCATAATCACATATATATAAATAATTCTCCACGAAGGAAGAGTCCACAGAAATAATAAAGCAAAGTACTAAAGAGGGCTCCTGCCCGATACATCAAAATCCTCACTACAAATCACTCAATTGTGGAAGCAAATCTATAATATCTACTAATGATTGGGACTCACTGTCCCTGCTGGCTGAATTCCCGTGCTAGACTGTCCCGTCTCCAAGCGCACTGACCTCTGGGGCTACATCTCCTAGTTCAGCTCCACGCTCCCCTAAAATGATTTGGTCAACGATCGTTAGTCTTAAAGACAAAGTCCTATCATCCCCGACCCCTCCCTCATGGCTCCTAGGCATTGAGCGGGGAGAAGGAAAGGGAAGGTAATGAAGGTGGAGAGTAACAAAGAAAAGCAGGTGGTGGAGGAACTAGTCTATCATGAGTTCATAAATAGAGCAAGTATATGTAAGCAGTATTAGGTAAGCAGTATAAGTATACACAAGAACTAGTGAGCTAGTATAGTATGAGAAGGTAAACTAAGTAAGTAACCATTAACTATAGGAATGCCCATATGAAAGAAAAGGGATAGATACTGCTCTAGAGGGGGGTGAATAGAGTAATCAAAAATTGCACTAGCAAAGTTGACTGTCTACTCAACTCCCTTGGAGTTAATTGCGGAATGAAGGTTATAAATATTTGAGAAGTAACCCTAAAGCCTAACACAAGTGTTGTGCACAGGAGGCAACCAACTGTAATTACAGTTAAGACTTGGAATCCTAAACAGCAACTAGCAAACCTAGTTAAAACAAATCATAGCCAACAGCACAAGTAATGAATCAAACAACCAGACGACACAAAGGAATTTATAGTGGTTCCCCAAACAACTTGGGTACATCCACTCTTCTACCAATAAGGTAGGAATCCACTCAGGTTTTTGATCAGGTGCCCTGCCACCAACAAGATCTGCTTCAGGTAGATCTAGAAACCCTTTAGACTTTTGATCAGGTGTCTAAAAACCAACACAGGTTTTTGATCAGGTGCCCTGCCACCAAGGTATACTTTTGAAGGGAGTAATAACCCTTTACAGGAGGGGGAAAGGAGGTTAAAATGTCTTATCTATTTTAAATAGAATTTGAGAAGCTTAAGAACTTGCACTGAGCTAGAAAGCTCTAAAGAGTCAAGGCTCCCCCTGGCTAAAAGAATGTCCAGGTGAAGTCTTGCTTCAGTGTAGAAAACACTTCAGAAAATCTGAAGGAAAAAGCTACAAGAAGATAATAAATATGAAATGAAAGTTCTTCTTCAGGCAGCTATCTTCTTCTTCTTCTTCTTCTTCTTCAAAAAGCTCTGAGTGAAGATCTTCCTGGAGGCAGGAGAACTCAGGTTGAAGAAGAGTGAAGAGCTAAAACTTCTTCTTAGTTGAATATGAACGAGCTGAGAGCAGTTTTAAACTGTAAGCTGTAAGCTTGAATGCTGCTGTTAGCTTTTGCTATATGAACTAGTTAATTTCTTTCTCCAAAGAATTCTTTATATAGCAGCAGCAGCAACGACTCTAATTTGAGTTTGAATCTTGTCTTCTACTGAAATCTGCAAGCTGGGCTACAAATAGCATAAAGCAAGAACAAAAACTGCAGACAGATATCCTATAAGAGGATAAAGCTTTCTAAGAAGCTGCAAGTAACTCTGATAAAATAATACTAGAGAAAGTCACATCAGAAGAGACTCTTTACGGCCAAAGAAGACTTTTTGAGTCTAACGGCTATAAAGGACAGCCTGGCAGATAAAGTAGAAAACATATTTCAACTAATAAGACAAACAACCATGTCAGAAAAAGATTAGCTCATGCATAAGGAATGAAGCAGATATTGCATGGAAATAATATCATAAATTTATTAAAATAATCTTTTAAAAAATATGCCAAAATAAATATGAAATAAATCACATCATAGAAGATGACAAAATTACTCAAGACATACAGCTAAACGTCGAACGACCCTCAGAGATCGTCGACCGAAGCACAGAGATTGTCGACCTATCAGACAGATAGTCGAACAATACCGATAGTCGAACTATCAAAGAAGATAGTCGAACTACCACAGCAGATAGTCGAACTATCAGGACAGATAGTCGAGCTATCAGATAGTCGATCTATTAGGACAGATAGTCGAACTATCAAACAAAACAGATAGTCGACCTATCAAACAGATAGTCGAACAATCAAAGAAAATAGATAGTCGACCTATCAAACAGATAGTCGAACTATCAAAGAAAAAAGATAGTCGACCTATCAAAGTGATAGTCGAACTATCAAAGAAAGTAGATAGTCGACCTATCAAACAGATAGTCGAGCTATCAAAGAAAACAGATAGTCGACCTATCAAACAGATAGTCGAACTATCAGATAGTTGAACTATCCAAGCAGATAGTCGAACTATCAAACATAACAGATAGTCGACCTATTAAACAGATAGTCGAACTATCAACGCAGACAGAACGTCGACCAACTGATAGACGATCGTCGAACAGTCGATAGACGATAGTCGAGCGGCATTCGACCATAGTCGAACGAAAAACAACTTAACCAAATTTTCATCTGGAAAGGTGACAAGTCTAAACTAGAGCAAACTAACTAAACAACTAACCTTTGACCATAGATAAATCTTGGGTCAAGTGACTAAAAGAGAAGACTGAACTCAAATCAAAACTAGGGTACCAACAATCTCCCCCTATTTGAGTTAAGTCTCTCAACAACTAAACACCAAACTAATTACTGAAAATAAATAAAATGCATGAAGGGAAATAACTAAGCAGATAACATCAATCAATCAGATAAGCAAATAACTGTCAATTAATGAAATTTTAAGATGCTTCAGAATTAGGTTTAGGTTCAGAAGAACTAGGAATAAAAGTAATCTTTCTAGAAGGATCTAGAGCTTCTTTCCTTGACAACTTCAGGTCTTGTTCTCCAATGATTTTCGATTCTGACGCCCTTGGGACAACTGCTTCAGGATGCTTTTCCATGTATTTTGAAGGATCAAATACCTCAGGTCTAACCTGGAATTTATCAAGCTCCTTCATTCTAAATTTTGACATAATGGTTAATCCTGCAGTGTCTTTGCCTTCAGCTTTAGCTTTCTTAATTTGGGCTGAACCAACAAGTTCAAGAAATCGAGCCATCCTAAAATCAGGATCAAGCTCTTGGCTTTCATACACATTTTCAGAGGTTGTATCAACAGGTTTCACAGCTTTAAACTTAATAGACATATCTAGCAGACTTTCAGCTGGCTCTTTATCCTGAATAACTAGATAAGAAGGAGGAGCAAACACATCAAGTTTCTTGCTAGATTTTTCAGAGAAAATAATTCAGTTACCTTTTAAAACAGCCTTCACAGTATGATCTGGCTTTGGAGAGGTTGAGCTCTTGAGTTCTTTGGAAGGAGGAGGAGAAAAAGTTGGTCTTTGATAAATCACCTCCTTCACTTGTTCCTTAACATCAACATCAAGTCTTTCATAGCCAGATTGTGTTTTACCTTGATATCCTTGAGAACTTTTCCTTTGTGATGACTGGGATTGGTTAAACCTGTCAGACTGAGCAGAAGGATTTGCCGATAGGTTTCCAGAGGCTCCTGCACTGGGAGGTGGAGGAGGAGGACCTCTAGGAGTCCATCTTGGGACAGGACTGTCATACCTCTTTGACTTCTTTCTTTGCTTCTGCTGATTTTTAGAAAAAGCCATCCAGTGCTGGAATTCTTTAGATTTAGGATCAATACCTTTCAAAATATAGTAGGGGACATCATGGTCAGGATTTTGAGGAGGAGGAGCCACAGCTTTCCTTTTCTTCTTAGCAGATCTCTTTCTCTTGGACTCATCAGATTCATCAGAATCAATCTCATCCTCAGAATTTGAAGAAATAGGAAGATCATACGGATCAATTGCCTCTTGCACAGCTCTTTCCTTCTCTTTTAAGGCAGCTCTTTCTAATTCTTCTTCCATGGCATCCTGTGCCAGAAGGGTATCTAAATCCAATCCAGGAGAGTCATCCCAGATGGTAGACTTTTCAATTTGAACATCTGAAGCCTTTTCTTGTTGATCAGAAACTGTCTTGGGGACCAGTTCTACTTGCACTGCTAGCTGAGCTGGCTGAGCAACCTCAGAAACTTGAACAACTGGTTCTGGTTCAGATTGAACTTCTGGAGCTGGTTGGTGATCAAGCTCTTGAACATCTAATACTTCTTCCATTATATCAGTAGTATTATGAACAAAAATTTGCTAAATGACATCGAATCATTCCTTCCAGGTATTCCCATACTAGCATATCAGTTATCAAGTCTAAAAAGTGAGTAAAAGGGATACCTTCAGAATTGTCCTTTGAGTGTCCTAACTCCCATAATTCATCTAGGAAGGAAGTGATAACTCCTTCTAGGTATAGGGCGACCAGGGGAGTGGAGCATTCTTCTAGGCAAACTTTGATAATGATTTCAGACTTCATTACAGCATCAGAAATTTCTTTTTCAGACAAAGGAGGAGGAGCTGATTCTTCTATCTCTTTCTCTGCAATTGCAGGAGGATCTGCTGGAGGGGAGGCCAATGGCAGCTCAGAGGCATCTTCATAAAGCATCTCCCCCTGCCTGATTTCAGTTGATACTGAAACCAGGCCCCTAGATGAAGAGGGCTCAGCAGATTTTGATAGGGCTTGGATGGCAGCAGTCAAAGAAGAGATGGAGGATGCAAGGGGAGCAATTGCCTCTTCAATCATAATTTTGATTGAAGGAGTAATTAACTCCGAGATGCTAGAAATGAATGCTGGAGTGATTTCAAATGATGATGGGGGAATCTCAGTGGATGGATGATCAGCAAGAATGGTGTATTCTTGATGAACTGGAGAGTGTACTGGAGATGGAGAGTGAACTGGAGAATGATGGGTGGATGCAAGATGATCAATGTGATCTGAAGAAGGAATTGGTGACTGAGGAGGAGTGGATATCTCAGAAACCAACAAATCAAAACTAGGACGAGATATCCTAGCAAGATGAGGAGGGAGAGGAGATGCATGAGGTGATGCATGGAGAATTGTAGATGAATCAGGAAGATGAGAGGCAGAAGGTCGTACTTCAATTGAAGTTGATGGAACTTCAACTGAAGTAGACGGTAATGCAGATGAAGAAGATGGAAGGGAGAGATTTGCTGAGCCAGCTTCTTGTAGGAGAGGAGTGACTGAAGCAGTCCTGGTGCTCTCAGATGCAGCTGGAGCAACCCCTGCTGGAGCGGGCTTCAGAAAGATCCTTTTCCACTTGGCGAAAAGGTTGGGTCCATCTTCTTGCTGGCATTGATGGAAGTAGCAGCTGAAACTAACAAATGGGGATATTTTTCCTTCAGAAAAATCCCAAGCACCCTACCTAAGGTGACTTCCTTCTTGCTGTTCTTTTTCCTTATCAAATCAAACAATACTCCTGCCACATTAATCTTCTTTTTGTTCACAATTGCACACATTAGGGCAAACTATTGCCTTGTAATATTGTCATGGGCAGAGTGCTTTCCCAGTAGCACTTTTCCGACGAGTTCAGCAAGGAACTTAATCTTCAACGGAAAATTCACCTTAAGCAGCTTAGTAGGAATGCTGTCGGCATGTCCTAACTCTGTCAGCATTCTCCCAAACTCTGGGGTATCTTGCTCGTAATCTTCTTCCCCATTTATCAATCCAAAAATTTCAGTTAAAATGGCGGGAGTCAAAGTTACCTCTTCTCCGCCAATTGTTCCGGTCATTGATTCGTCATTGGAAGACGAAGTAAAAGCCCATTCTTTGATCTCTTGAATGTTTATCTTTATCCTGGAGGACATGAGCTTTTCCAAACCTTGATCTTTGCATAGGTTGAGAATTTCCACAATTGCAGATTCACAGCAGCTGAAGGAATCGAAATCCACACTGAAGCCAGCATCAAACTTCACCACTGTCAGGAGAGCTGGAGCTATCGCCATCGAAGGGGGTGGAGAAGACGAGGGAGACGGCAAAGGCGAAACGACAGAAATCACGAGACAAAGAGCAAGTAGGAAGATGGAATGCAAGAAGACACTCTCCGTCGACGATAAAAAGAAAGATCTCTTAACCTAGGTCGACCATCGGCTTTATATTAAAACAACGATCGTCGATCTATTTAAAAGATACTGGAGACGATGGTCGAACGGTCGTTCGACGATCGTTCCTGAAGCAGAGTAGTCGATCCATCGTTCGACTATTTCTGTCTTCACAAACAACAAGCTGTCGTCAACCATAGATCGATGATAGGCTCGACCTGTTTGACGATCTTCGAACGTCGGTCGACGATCTTCAAGCAGATAAGCTATCATCAACCATAGGTCGACGATAGGCTTGATCTGATCGACTATCTTCGAATGTCATTCGACGATCTTCAAACAAGTTACAACAAGGCAGACGTCACACTTAGTCTATTCCATTAATCATGCCTAGTTGAACCAAAAAGAACAGATACTTCTGTTCATCTAAGGGCTTGGTGAATATATCACCTCTCTAAAGGTCAGTGGATATGAACTCAAGGCTAATCTTGTTCTTTTCCACACAATCTCTCAGGAAATGGTGCCGGATCTCAATGTGTTTCATTCTAGAGTGGTGCACAGGATTTTGTGCAATAGAGATAGCACTGGTACTATCACACATGATTTTTGTGTTCTTGTGTGTGTACCCATAATCCAAAAGCTGGTTATGTATCCACATGATCTGTGAATAAGAATTAACATCTGCTATATATTCAGCCTCTGTAGTTGAAGTTGAGACAGAAGCCTGCTTCTTACAGAACCAAGAGACCAATCTCTCTCCCAAGAACTGACAAGTTCCTGAGGTACTTTTCCTGTCAACTCGACAACCAACATAATCAAAATCAGAGTATCCAATTAACTCAAATTCTGATTCTGCTGGGTACCAAAGTCCTAGATTTGGACATCCCTTCAGGTATCTCAAGATTCTCTTGAGATGAATCATATGAGATTCCTTGGGGTTGACCTGGAACCTAGCACACAGGCATGTAGCAAACATTATATCTGGCCTACTTGCAGTTAAATATAATAGGGAACCAACAATGGCCCTATAATTCTTTTGATCAACAGGCTTTCCCTGATCATCAGAATCTATAACTACATTAGTAGCCATAGGTGTATGCATTGCTGAAGCATCAGCCATCCCAAACTTCTTTACCAATTCCTTGGCATATTTGGATTGGGAGATGAAGATGCCATCAACATCTTGCTTTACTTGGAGACCAAGAAAGTAAGACAGCTCACCCATACTACTCATCTCAAACTTAGAATGCATCAAGTCAGAGAACTTTTTGCACAGTTTGGGATCAGTGGAACCAAAAATAATGTCATCCACATACAGTTGAACTAACAGGATTGTGTCCTTGTGGTGCTTGACGAAGAGGGTTCTATCAACTACTCCCCTAACAAAGTTGTGCTCTAACAGGAAACTAGCTAGAGTCTCATACCAGACTCTGGGTGCTTGTTTGAGTCCATAAAGAGCTTTTTGCAACTTGAAAACATGTGAGGTCTGAGTTGAAGAAACAAACCCAGGTGGTTGTTCAACAAATACCTCTTCCTTTAGCTCACCATTTAGAAAGGCACTTTTGACATCCATCTGAAAGACCTTAAACTTCATATAGGCTGCATAGGCTAGAAAGATCCTTATTGCCTCTAGCCTTGCAACAGGAGCAAAGGTTTGGTCATAATCTATACCTTCCTCCTGTCTGTAGCCGTGATCTACAAGCCTAGCTTTGTTCCTTACAATGATTCCATTTGCATCCAACTTGTTTCTATACACCCACTTGGTGCCTATGATTAGTTGGCCTTTAGGTCTTGGAACCAAAGTCCATACTTTACATCTTTCAAACTTATTGAGTTCCTCTTGCATAGTAATGATCCAGTGGGGATCTAACTCAGCATCTTTAATGGTGAGGGGCTCAATCTGTGAAAGGAAACAAGCATGCATCATATCCTGTCTTAACTGATGTCTTGTTTGAACACCAGCTGATATGTCTCCATTCACTTGAGATGTAGGATGATCTCTAAGTGTGACAATATCAGCAGGTGGGATGTGATCTTCAGCAATAGTTGGGATTAATTCCTCAGGAGGAATTTGATCTACTATTGATGGTACAACAACAACTTCTGCACAATCTTCATCACTGTCTAACTCAGTGATATGAAGAGTTGATAGATGGAGAATCTCTTGAGTGACATCTTTGCTAAATTCTGGTACCTACAATGAACATGAGGAAGGGGAAGTTTCCTTCTCCTTGTAAAACATTTGAGATTCATTAAAGGACACATGAACAGGCTCTTCAATTTTAGATGAAGATTTATTACATACCCTATAAGCTTTGCTTACTTGGGAATATCCAAGAAAAATTCCCATTGAAGCTTTTGCTTCAAACTTTCTAAGGTATTCTTTATTATTATTATGAATATAAACTACACAACCAAATACTCTAAAATAATTTATTTTAGGTTTCTTTCCTTTAAGCAACTCATAAGGAGTTTTACACTTAAGCTTGTGTATCAGACTTCTATTCAAGACATAGTTGGCTGTACTAACAGCTTCTGCCCAATAGGAAAGAGGCATGTTAGCATCTGCCAGTAATGTTCCTGCAGCTTCAATCAGGGTTCTATTTTTCTTTTCCACTACCCCATTTTGTTGGGGAGTTCTAGGAGCTGAGAAGCTATGTTTGATACCTTCTCTCTCATAGAATTCTTGCATGAGAAGAGAGTCAAACTCAGTACCATGATCACTTCTGATCAAGGCCACATGAGTAGAGTACTCAGTCTGCACACATAATAGAAAATCTGTAAGGGCTTTGAAGTTACCAGCCTTAGTTCTCAAAAAGAACACCCAACTGAACCTAGAGAAGTCATCTACAATGACTAGGGTGTAATACTTCCCTCCTAAACTCTGTACATTTATTGGTCCAAAAAGGTCCAAATGTAATAAATACAAGATTCTAGAAGAATCACTTTTATTTACTGATTTAAATGAATTCTTGGTTTGCTTGCCTAATTGACAAGCCTTGCATAGGCTCTCCTTCTTGTAGGGGCAAGAAGGTAAACCTCTAACAAGGTTGTGTTTAGATAACCTAGATATGTTCTTGAGGTTAACATGGCTAAGCCTTTTATGCCATAAGGTATTGTTATTTGTTACTTCATTAAATAAGCAGATTTCAGAGTGAGTTGAGTTAAAATCTACTAAATAAATGTTACCTTGTCTAATACCTACTAACACAACATTATTATTTAAAGTAATATTACAAAGAGAGTTAGAAAATGATACCTGGTATCCAGCATCACATAAATGACTTACTGAAATGAGATTATGCTTCAGTCCAGTTACATAAGTAACTCTCTTGAATGTTACAGCTCCAATGGTAATTCTGTCATAGCCTTCAGTTTGACCACAGCTTGAATCTCCAAAGATTACCTTTGGGACAAGCTTGGCCTTGAACCTTGACAGATGTTCTTTATTTCCTGTCATATGCTTGGAGCAACCACTACCCAAATACCACTTATTCTGAGTGATAGGATAGGTCTTTACCTGTAGAAAAATAAGTTAAACATTGTGGACCCAGGTAACCTTGGGTCCCTTGTTTTTCGCATAAGAAAAACTGGAAATAAATGAATAAGCAGGTTGAGGGTGATAACCTAACGGGTAAGATCTCCTAGGTGGGATTCTCCATGCTGATGATGGGTCAATGAACCTATGGTTTCTATTTACATTCGGGTTTCTAAAGTTCTGGCTGAAGTTTTGAAATTCATGTTGAAAACGTCGATCAGCGTTCGACGATGGGTGCTCAGATCGTCGATCTCCGTTCGACCACTGAGCCTGCGATCGTCGAGCAGCGTTCGACGCTCTTTGTATTTCCTTAAACTTTTGTTTTCTTTTCTCTCTCTTAGCTTTATTTAAAGCTTTATTAACCTGATTAACTTGCTCAATGTTTTTTATTCCACTAGCTGAAATAAAATTCACTGGAGTTGAAAGATGGTTTTTAAGAATGATTGTGGGTTCACTAGATGAAGCTCCTAAGCCTAATTTGTTATTGCCTGACCTAGTGTTAGACATGCTGGTTATTTCAAGCAGTTTAAGGCTTCTACCATTCAGAGATTCTTCTAACCTTTTGGACTTAGCTAATTCATTCTTAAGGAATTTTATTTCTTCACTAGAATTAGTGAGTTCTGCTGTTAACCTAATGTTTTCAATAGAGATAAATTCAGATTCAGCAAGTTTATTTCTAAGGTCCTTAATTTCCTTTTCAGAACTAATTAAATCTAAACACAGAGATTTAAAATCTGATTTAAATTCAGCAGATGTAAAATCATAAGAAGACAATACCTCATCTTCTGTTGGCATTTCTTCATCAGAATCTGAACTCTCTGCAGCTGAGTGATTGCTGCAGGCATCAATTGCCATCAGGCAAACTTCCTTTGCCTTCTTTTCTTCCTCATCCTCACTAGAGCTTGAGGAGGAAGATTCCTCATCAGAATCGCTCCAGGTTTCAGTAACAAAACCTCTCTCCTTCTTTTTGTTCTTGTAGGAGGATTGCTTGGAATGCTTCCTGTGCTGATCCTTGTCTTTCCTTTTCTCTTTATTCTTTTTCTCTGGACAGTCTGGAAGAATATGTCCAGGCTTCATGCAATCATAGCAAATTATTTCTTTAGTAGGAGTACGATCATACCTTGGTTTTTCTTCATATTTTGAAGATTTCTTTCTGAATTCTTTCCTTCCCATCTTGAGAAACCTTTTGGCAAATATGCCATCAGTTCCTCATTGGACTGGCTTCCTTCAGAAGCATCAGCAGCTTTGAGAGCAAGGGTTTGCTCTTTTCTTGTGGGAGTTGGAGTCTTTGCTTCAGCCTCAGCTTCCCTGGTCTTCAGCACTTGCTCAAAAGACTTGAGCTTGCCGAGAAGGGCTTCTGTTGAGATTTTTGTTGTGCTTCTGGCCTCCTTGATAGGCCAGATCCTCAGATCCCATGTGCTAGGGAAGCACATAAGAATCTTATCATTGACCTCTGTCAATGATATATCCTTGTCAAGAGTACTCAGCTCATTGATGATTGAGCTGAGCCTTGTGTACATTGCTTCAACTGATTCAGCATCAGTTTTCTTGAAATTTTCATACTGGGAGATAAGGTTGGACCTTCTGTCCTTCCTCTCATCAGCTAAACCAGCTATAATTTGGTTCAGTGTATCCCACATTGCTTTTGCTGAGGAGCAGTCAGTAACCTTCTGGAATACTTCATCAGACATTGTCTGAGCCAGAATATTCATTTCTTTGGCATCTGCTATCTTTGCCTTTTTGTATTCATCGTTGTAATCTGGAGGAGGCATTGCACTCATATCAGTTGATGATAAAGCAGTAGCTGCAACAGGTGCTCTTGGTGGTCCTGTCAAAATAGAAGCAAAAATACTCTCATCAATAGAGTTCATATATAGTTTAATCCTTGCCTTCCAGATGCTGAACTTGGCTAAGTTGCATGCTGGAGGTCTGGTGCTAGAGTAATCCTTGAACTGGGCCATGATAGTGAAAGTGAATATCTATAATCCTTGGTATCTATCAGGATCTTGTGACTTAGGTGTTAGCCTATACAGTCAGTCAACCTCCCTCTGATACCAATTGAAAGAAAAGGGATAGATACTACTCTAGAGGGGGGGGGTGAATAGAGTAATCAAAAATTGCACTAGCAAAGTTGACTGTCTACTCAACTCCCTTGGAGTTAATTGCGGAATGAAGGTTATAGATATTTGAGAAGTAACCCTAAAGCCTAACACAAGTGTTGTGCACAGGAGGTAGCCAACTGTAATTACAGTTAAGACTTGGAATCCTAAACAGCAACTAGCAAACCTAGTTAAAACTAATCACAGCCAACAACACAAGTAATGAATCAAACAGCCAGACGTCACAAAGGAATTTATAGTGGTTCCCCAAACAACTTGGGTACGTCCACTCTTCTACCAACAAGGTAGGAATCCACTCAGGTTTTTGATCAGGTGCCCTGCCACCAACAAGATCTGCTTCAGATAGATCTAGAAACCCTTTAGACTTTTGATCAGGTGTCTAAAAACTAACACAGGTTTTTGATCAGGTGCCCTGCCACCAAGGTATACTTTTGAAGGGAGTAATAACCCTTTACAGGAGGGGGAAAGGAGGTTAAAATATCTTCTCTATTTTAAATAGAATTAGAGAAGCTCAAGAACTTGCACTGAGCTAGAAAGCTCTAAAGAGTCAAGGTTCCCCCTGGCTAAAAGAATGTCCTGGTGAAGTCTTGCTTCAGTGCAGAAAACACTTCAGAAAATCTGAAGGAAAAAGCTACAAGAAGATAATAATATATGAAATGAAAGTTCTTCTTTAGGCAGCTATCTTCTTCTTCTTCTTTTTCAAAAAGCTCTGAGTGAAGATCTTCCTGGAGGCAGGAGAACTCAGGTTGAAGAAGAGTGAAGAGCTAAAACTTCTTCTCAGTTGAATGTGAACGAGCTGAGAGTAGTTGTAAACTGTAAGTTGTAAGCTTGAATGCTGCTGTTAGCTTTTGCTATATGAACTAGTTAATTTCTTTCTCCAAAGAATTCTTTATATAGCAGCAGCAGCAACGACTCTAATTTGAGTTTGAATCTTGTCTTCTACTGAAATCTGCAAGCTGGGCTGCAAATAGCATAAAGCAAGAACAAAAACTGTAGACAGATATCCTATAAGAGGATAAAGATTTCTAAGAAGCTGCAAGTAACTCTGATAAAATAATACTAGAGAAAGTCACATCAGAAGAGACTCTTTACGGCCAAAGAAGACTTTTTGAGTCTAACGGCTATAAAGGACAGCCTGACAGATAAAGCAGAAAACATATTTCAACTTATAAGACAAACAACCATGTCAGAAAAAGATTGGCTCATGCATAAGGAATGGAGCAGATATTGCATGGAAATAATATCATAAATTTATTCAAATAATCTTTTATAAAATATGCCAAAATAAATATGAAATAAATCACATCATAGAAGATGACAAAATTACTCAAGACATACAGCAAAACATCGAACGACCCTCGGAGATCGTCGACCGAAGCACAGAGATCGTCAACCTATCAGACAGATAGTCGAACGATACCGATAGTCAAACTATCAAAGAAGATAATAGAACTACCACAGCAGATAGTCAAACTATCAGGACAGATAGTCGAGCTATCAGATAGTCGATCTATCAGGACAGATAGTCGAACTTTTAAACAAAACAGATAGTCGACCTATCAAACAGATAGTCGAACTATAAAAGAAAATAGATAGTCGACCTATCAAACAGATAGTCGAACTATCAAAGAAAACAGATAGTCGACCTATCAAACAGATAGTCGAACTATCAAAGAAAGCAGATAGTCGACCTATCAAACAGATAGTCGAGCTATCAAAGAAAACAGATAGTCGACCAATCAATCAGATAGTCGAACTATCAGATAGTTGAACTATCCAAGCAGATAGTCGAACTATCAAACACAACAGATAGTCGACCTATCAAACAGATAGTCGAACTATCAACGCAGACAGAACGTCGACCAACTGATAGACGATCGTCGAACAGTCGATAGACGATAGTCGAGCGGCGTTCGACCATAGTCGAACGAAAAACAACTTAACCAAATTTTCATCTGGAAAGGTGACAAGTCTAAACTAGAGCAAACTAACTAAACAACTAACCTTTGACCATAAATAAATCTTGGGTCAAGAGACTAAAAGAGAAGACTGAACTCAAATCAAAACTAGGGTACCAACACCATACAAACATATAAACCAAGGGGTCATTTTGCAAGGCCTATTGTATAAAGTGTCCCATACTATTCTATACAATAGGTGTCAAGGGTTATATGTAATGATGATGCTATGACATGCAAGTATGCTATGATGTGAACATGCAAGTGCAACACACACACTCGACTCTGTGCACACAGACATTTAGTTCCCCCTTTCTGTAGCCTAACCTCCCAGGATACCTTCGTAGTGGCAAACAGAAGCGGTGGGTTGGGCCTTGCCCATCTCTAAACCGGTATCAACACTACTAGTCAGACCTATCGTACGCCTCAATGCTGGTGCACTAAGTGGAGCTCCTGCGTACTCTTGCAGGCTGCTCACCAGACTTTATTTGGCCAAGTGCTAAACCACACTTGCCGAGTCAATGTATTGGTGTCAGTGTGACGACTCTCCAATACCGAAGATCCACCACCTTTTATCTTATGCACATGAAATATTATTATATTTTCCCACCGAGCCAAAGTTCCCTGGAATATCCCCTCAGTCACAATTATCTACCGAGCCAAAGCTCCCCAGACTATTCAGTCTGTCACAAATATCTACCGATCCATTGGCTCACCGGGCTAACCTGCCCATCACCAAAACCACAGATCCTACCGCTCGTGAGACCTAACCAAACACCCACAACACCGGGGAGTGTGAGTGTAAGTGAAATCCTTGTTATAGTAGTTACTCTTAAACATTGATTATTCTTACAGTTTAGGTTAGCCCAGAACTGCCCAAGGTATTCCCGATGAAGGGCTCTCATAGGGCACTAGGAACTATGATGGTAGCTGAAGCCCATCGTTCCCTTTCATAAGGCACTTACTATTATTGGTTATTACCCAATTCCCGATCCCTTTAATATTATACTGGATCTAACCCTAGTGTATTTTGACTCTCTTTCTCTCCACAAGAAAGACGACCTTTCGTCGATCTCGAGCACTACCCAACACTCTCCTCATCATGACTCCAAATGAAGCTCCCCTTTTCTTTTTAACTTTACCAAGACCAGTAAATCAATAATCCCCATCTCCCTATGTCCATTTCACATGTTATCACAGTTTCCATAGTTTTACTAAATGCAGACCAACCTAAAGCTACATGATGTACATGATAGGAGGTACTCAAAATTTTCATCCAAATACTCTAAGATAATTATTGTGGGTCTATCATGACACATATAGCGTAAATCCAGAGACTTGTAATTTTACTAATTAATTTAGCATTTATTAGATTTTCCTAAATGTTAGGCCATGGGTAATTTGGAACATGAAGTACTAGATTTCCTTAAGTTAAGGCCACCCAAAAATTATGAACAGTATATGATATCAAAAATTAGTAACTTCCAAATTCCACAGACTTTTATAAATGTAATAACCTCTAAATAAGTAATTAAAGGTAATTCAAGTAATTAGAGTTAATGAAGGGAGTACCATAAATTATAGTCCAAAAATTATATAAAAATTATCAGAGCCTTATAATGATCATAAAACAGTACTTAATAAGTTTCATGAAATTCCAATATTAGTGTACCATGTATAAAAATACTTCAAATAATTCTATTAAAGTGCACTTTGTGAAGCAACATTCTTATAAACTCATCCAAATGACATGTGATAAATTTTTTAGACTTCATTATGCCTTAAAAAGTTCTCTAGCCAAGTAACACAATTTTCCAGCAAGATATAATATCTATTATCTATTTATCAAAGTATGGTGTACTAGTTCACTTAACACATGAAATTCTAAGAGGAAATGCCCAAATAATCCAAATAATTTACTAGAGCTTTTAATTGATATTTTGATTAACCTTGCTAGAGTTTCATATCATTCTAAGTTAATGTAACCATGGTTACTTGAAAATCATCAAAAAGGGAAAGGTGGAGATTATACATATAAGTATGAGCTACTCTTTCTTAAACATCCTATAATAAATCTCAGAGGTCAATAACATTATAAAGTTACTTCTACCAAAATCCCATGAAGATCCAAGATCATATGACCCTCCTATATTTTCATAAAAGATGTAGGACTAAACTATTCCTAATTGGTTTAAGTTGTGTGCCTAAGTCTAAGTGTCACCAAATTCCTTCCTAAGGCATTTCACCACCCTAAGATCACATGGACTAAACACCAAGCCCATGCAAGGACATATCACTCCATGTCCTTCACAAACCCCCAAAGTTCAACCTTAGGGTTTGAACTAGGGTTCTAGGGCAAATCGACCCTAATCCACCCCAAACTCCATGTGGGGGTGTTTACATTAACCATGGAGCTCTGGCCCAAGTCCCAACCCCTTTGGGTGAGAATTTGCCCCTCTATGCCCCAAACACTCTTTGCCCTAAATTACCCTTAAGGGGCCAAATTTTGGTCTCACAAAAACTTATTCATATCTAACCCAATTGGGTTGAGATTTTTATCATTGTCATGCCAAGACCCTAAGAGTCAGAAACCAAAAGTTTGGTGGGTTTAGTGGTCATTAGACCCCTTAAATAGTTCATACATGGATTATTAAATTTCTACAAAACTTTAGGAAAATGTTTTCCAAAAATTCCCATTTTTGGATATGTTTTAGGTATAGAAAGAGTGACCCCCATCCAAAATTTCAAGTCATTTGGATGGCTGGATAGATGGGGGCACTCAAAACAATCTCTGACCTTGTCTAGGTATAGACCTCAACAAAATGAGTGTTGTGGTCTGACCTGAACACCAAATTGGTTCAAACTAATTTTAATGTAAATAAGACTCATAGGGCTGCAATGTTTATGTAGAACACTTTTACTGTAGTGGACCCTAAGTATTTTTAATAATTAATTCAAAACAGCCCAATAACTGTGATAGAAAATACATAAATCAACATTTAATAAATTAGATCTAGCACAGATCTTAAAGCAAAATGAGCGGCTCCTAGTTTTCTTCTTCCTCTAGCCAACGGTTGAGATCATCCCGACCTGGAGCATGTTCCAAGCCCATTTGCCAGCATCCTGGCCACCTCCCTTGCCTGCCACCACCGCCACCACCTCCGTTGAGCTGGGGGCTATCGTCGGGCGGCGACACGGCCGCCGGAGGGTCGGTTTCTAGCAAACCTGAGAGGAAGCCCAGATCCGAAAATTCATGGAATTTGAAGCTTGGAATCGGCTCAACTAAGCCCGATTCTTATCTCTAAAGATTCCTAAGATCTAACCCATGAAGGAGAAGAGGAGGACCTTATTTGCGGCCTGAAGACGTGCGCTTTGCCTCCTGACCATTTCAGGCCACCAAACTTTGGCTCCTCTGCAAACTCTACAACAAGCTCAACAGAAATGATAAGGAATCAGGGGAAACGATTGATCTTGCCTTGGTGAAGGTCCTTAAAGAGGGAATTTGGGAGAGGAGGCTTGTAACTCCCAAATGTCATTAAACTCCATTAATGGCCATTAAATCCACCACTTCGGTTTCAATCAAATTAAGGGGCTGAACCAAATTAATGGCTGGCCACCTCCAGAAAATCCTCCTCTCCCTCAGAGGAATAAAATCCCCATAAAAGTGGTAGTTATGGAGCCTCCATGGCCATGATGGCCATTAATCTCAAGCTTTTATCTCTCCTCCAAATAACCAATTCCAAAAGCTTAGTCCGACCAATTCTAGAAGCTTATTCCATTCATCGAACTCTGCTTGACGAATCTGCTTTATTCATCGATCTCTGATCAGATTTGCTTGAGGCTTTCATCGAGCTCGGCTCGACGATTCATATCATCGAGCTTGGCTCGACGATTCATATCGTCGAGCTCGGCTCGACGTTTCGTCGAGCTCGGCTCGACGTTTCGTCGAGCTCGGCTCGACGTTTCGTCGAGCTCGGCTCGACGTTTCGTCGAGCTCGGCTCGACGTTTCGTCGAGCTCGGCTCGACGTTTCGTCGAGCTCGGCTCGACATTTCGTCGAGCTCGGCTCGACGTTTCGTCGACCTCGGCTCGACGTTTCGTCGACCTCTACTTGACGTTTCCTCGAGCTCTGCTCGACGATTTCCATCCAGCTCAAGTCAACTCTTAGTCTGTACTTTTTGGAGTGTTACATTGGGTGTCATTAGACCCTTTAGTGCTTCCCAGGGTTTTGTCATGACTCAATCATGACAAAACAATAATAGGGGTCTAGAAGTCAGAGGGATGTTACATAATGAGTAATATAGTATATGTCATCTCTCTTCATTCCCAGCCAAACATGTTGCTCTGCAAGTCAGTGTATATCATGGCAATCCCTGTAATATCCCTCAGACTTGTAGACCCCTAGGATGGTTTTGTCATGACTAGGTCATGAAAAAACCATGGGAAGCACTATAGGGTTTGGGTAAACATAGGAATTAGGGTGGAAACAAACTTGGTATGCCTATAGCACATCCTCATTGCCCGACCTAGGGTTGTACCTTAGGACTTTAACTTGACCCCAGAACCCCGCCATAACACCCCTAACTCCTTAGGAGGTCAATGGGTAACCAAGGACCCATTGGGGTAAACCCAAAAGGTCAATTTGACCAAGGTCAACTCCACCCTAGAATTAGGTCAAACTAGCTCAAAAAGGCTAACTCAAGCTCAAACACAAAACCACATTGGGCTGCAAATAGTGAGTTATAATTACCATGACATTTTGAAAACATTCAGCCTCCGGTAGATATAAAACCTGTCAAATTCGTCGAACGGAATTTGTCGAATAGAGTTCGACGAACAGAATAAATTCGTCGAACGAAGTTTGACTAACGGAGGAAAATTCGTCGAACGGGGCAAATTCGTCGAATAGAATTCGACGAACGGGTTTTATTCATCGAACATAATTCGTCGAATAGAGTTTGATGAACGGAATAAATTCGTCGAACAAAGTTTGACAAATCGAGAAAATTCGTCGAACAGAGCAAGTTCGTCAAACGGAGTTCGACGAATGGAGCAAATTCATCAAATAGAGTTCGATGAATGGGTTATATTCATCGAACGGGGTTCGACGAATGGAGCTAGTTCGTCGAACAGAGTCCGACGAATGGAGAAAATTTGTCGAGCTGGGTTCAGAGTTCGTCGAACTGGGCTCAGGGCATTGAGTGCGTTGAGTGCACTTAACGCCATGTGCTGATTGGCGTTGAGTGCATTGAGTGCACTCAATGCCATTTTACTTAGGAAGATTTTGGCTCGGGGCGTTGAGTGCGTTAAGCTCGCTCAATGCCATAGACTGTTTGGTATTGAGTGAGTTGAGCTCACTTAATGCCATTATACTTAGAAGGTTTTCTGGCTTGGGGCATTGAGTGCGTTAAGCGCACTCAATGCCATAGACTGATTGGCATTGAGTGAGTTGAGCTCACTTAATGCCGTTTTATTTAGAAAGATTTCTGGCCGATTTAGGCGTTGAGTGTGGTGTCATGACTCAACGCCATAGACAGATTGGCGTTGAGTGAGTTGAGCTCACTCAACGCCATTTTTCTTGGAAATAGTTCATACAAATTTAGGCATTGAGTGTGGTGGCTTGACTCAACGCGGCATTGAGTGGTCTCAACGTACTCAACGCTTTTGGACTTGGAATTTTTGGCTAATATAGGCGTTGAGTGTGTTGATTGCACTCAATGTTTTTGCCTTAGAGGAATTCTCGGCCCAGTTTGTTGGTTCTTATTAACAGACTGAACTGAGTTTTCAGGAATTGCGCCAAAATGACTTAATTGTCCCCAGTCCTTTCAATAGGACTTATTTAATGCAATAATAAGCGGTCTAGCAGTAGGGTGCCATGTGGCAGATGGTTTAACCCTAATTCCAATTAAATGGAGAAAGAGGAAGTGGCCATTCATGGTGTTTGAATGCCCTTGACCCCTCGTCCCTCTCCCAATCGAAGGAGATTCATCTCCCCTCATCAATTAGAGGAAATCAAGGGACTTTCCATGCCCTTTTAGTGACAGGGTGTAGTGAACCCACATAACCAAAAAAGCCCCTTTATGGCCATTAATGGCCATTGAAGATTGACCCTCCCTCTTCCCCAATTGGTTATTTTAAAAGCTTCACAGTGCAGAGAGGAGCCATTTCCACTCTTTCCCTGAAGAAATCGAAGCCCTTCGTTGTACAGTTGCAGAGCACCGAAAAGCTCGATGGCCGGAAATTGTGCGGAGGCAAAACACTCACATTCAAGCCGCAAACAAGGTCCTCCTTTACTCCTTATTCATGGGTTAAATCTTAGGAATGTTTAGATATAAGAATCGGGTTTAGTTGATCCGATTCCAAGCTTCAAATTCCATCAATTTTCGGATTTGGGCTTCCTCTCGGGTTAACTAGAAACCGCCCCTCCGGAGGTCGTACAACTGCCTGACGATAACCCCCACCTCAATAGAGGTGGTGGCGATGGTTGCCGGCCAGGGAGGTGGCCGTGTGGCTGGAAAATGGACTTGGAAGTGCTCTAGGTTAGGCTTATCGCAGCCGTTTGCTGGAGGAAGAAGAAAGCCAGGGCCCGTCAATCTTGCTTTAAGATCAGTGCATGATTTAATATATTTAATTTGATTTATGTATATTCTGTCACATAATTTCACCTGTATAGGAATTTAAATAAAAAAAATACTTAGAGGTCTTTTCTAAAAAGGTGGTCAACGTGAAACTTATAGCCATGTGGGTCTAATTTATTTTAAAATTGATTTGAACCAATTTGAAGTTCAGATCAGACCACAAAACTCATTTTGGCGAGGTCTATACTTATGGTTGATCAGAGATTTTTTGGGGTGCCCCTATCAATCCTGACCTCCAAATGAATTGAAATTTGGAGCACGAATCGTTCATTTCTAGATCTATAACATATCAAAAAATAGGAATTTTTGGAAAACCTTTTCCCAAAGTTTTGGAAATCATTTCATTTTTCATGAATGGTTTAATTAAAGGGTCTAATGACCTCCAAATCCTCCTAAATTTTGGTGAATGGTCCTTGGGGTCAATACAGGACTCTGTATAAAATTTCCTCCCATTTGGAGATGATTTGGGTTGGAACTTTGTAAACCCTATCCTAGGCCAAAAAGGGTTATTTACGTCAAGTGTTCCCTATGGGTATTGAGTGAACAAATCACCTCAACAGAGGTTGAAACTTGGTCCACTGATTTATTATGTCAATAAACACCTTCACATGGAGTTTGGGGTGGATAGGATGGATTTTCCATAGGACCCTAGTTCAAACCTAAGGTTGAACTTTCGGGGTTGGTGAAGGACATGGTGTGATATATCCATTTATTGAATTTGTGTTTAGTCCATGTAACCCTATGATAGTAAATAGCCCTAGGAAGGAATTTTGTGACATTTAGACTTAGACACACAACTTAAATCAATTAGGGATTGTTTAGGCCTATACCTTTTATGGAAATATTGAAGGGACATATGACCATGGATCCTTATGAAATTTTGGTAGAAGAGTTTTTATAAAAATATGAGTCTCGGGAATTTATTGTAGGATGTTTGAAATACATTAGCTCATCATTGTAGTTATAACCTTTATGTTGCTCCTATGGAAGATTTTGATAAAATCTTAGTTAAACTAACTTAGAATGTTATGAAACTTAGTCAGTGATGATTTATGATCATATTGAATCCTTGGTAATTTTTGTGTAATTTTTGGATAATATTTTGAGGTACTTCTCTCTTTAGTTCTATTTATTGTATTTATCTTGAATTAATTATTTAGGGGCTAATACTTTTATGAAAGTTTATAAAACTTGGTATTCTCTATTATTTTGGCATCATATAGTGATCATAATTTTTGGAAGGCCATAACTTAAGTAAACCTAGAACTTCATTTTCAAAACCATCCATGACCTAATTTTGGGGAACATTTAATAAATGCTAAATAAATTAGGAAAATTACAAGTTTATGGATTTAGTCTACATATGTCATCATAGACCCCCAATAATAATTATAGGGCATTTGGAAGAATATTTGAAGGAGTCAACCCTCATGCTCATCATATAGCTTAGGTTGGTCTACATATAGTAAAACTGTAGAATCGTGATAACATGTGGGATGGTCATAATAAGTTTGGAGTAATGGTATACTGATTTGGTAAGGTGAAAAAGAGAGCTTCATTAGGAGTCATGATGAGGAGAGTGTTGGGTTTACTAGTGTTAAGAGGTGCTCAGGATCGACAAAAGATTGTCTTTCCTGTGGAGAGAGAGAGAGTCAAAATGCACTAGGGTTAGATTTAGTGTAACATTAAATGGTTTTGGGATCGGGGTAGATATCAATAATAGTAAGTGCCTTGTGAAAGGGAATGATGAGCTTCAACTACCATCATAGTTCCTAGTGCCCCGTAAGAGCCCTTCACAAGGAATACCCTGGGCAGTCCAAGGTTAACCTAAACCGTAAGAATAATTACCAAGGAGAAACTAGTATAAACTATGGATTGATCTTCACACACCTCGATGTCTCGGGAGCTTAGTTTGGTTGGGTGTATCCAAGAGGTAGGCTCGGTGGTTTTGGTGATGGACAGGTTAGCCCGGCGAGCCGATGGCTCGGTATATATTTATGATGGATGAGATAGTCCGAGGAGCTTTGGCTTGGTGGGGAAAAACATTAATATTGCATGTACATAAAATATAAGGTGGTGGTTCTTCGGTATTGGAGTGTCGTCGCACCAACACCAATACATTGACTCGGCAAGTGTAGTTTAACACTTCACCAACTAAAGTCCGGTGCACCAGCCGACAAGAGTATGCAGGAGATCCGCTTAGTGCACCAGAATTTAGGGGTACGATAGGTATGACTGGTCGTGCTGATATCGGTTTAGAGATGGGAGAGGCCTAACCCATCACTTCTGTTTGCCACTACGGAGGTATCCTGGGAGTTAGGCTCCAGAAAGGGGGAACTAAAGCTCTGTGTGCACAAAGTCGGGTGTGTGAGTTACACTTGCATGTTAACATCATAACATTTTTGCATGACATAGCATAATAATTGCATAAAACCCTTGACACCTATTGTATAAATTGGTATGAGACACTTTATACAATAGACATTGCAAAACGACCCCTTGGTCTATAGGTTTGTATGGGCATTTCTATTGGTCATTGTTACTTACTTAGTTTATCTTATTGTACTTTTACTTGCTCACCTTGTTCATGTGTATACTTATATTGCCTACTTATTATCTGCTTACTTATACATGCTGTGGTTTTATACTCATGATAGACTAGTTCCTCCATCACCTGCTTACTTTCGTTACTCTCCACCATACATACCTTCCCTTTCCTCATCCTCGCTCGGTACCTAGGAGCCAATTGGGGAGGGGTGGGGGATGATAAGACTTAGTATTTTAGACTAACGGTCGTTGACCAAATCAATTTAGGGGATCATGGAGCCGAAATAGGAGATACAGCCCGAGAGGTCGGTGCGATTGGAGATGGGATTTTCTAACACAGGAGTTCACGCAGTAGGGATAGTGAGTCCCGATCATTAGTAGTTATTATAGATTTGCTTCCGCATAAAGTGACTTGTAGTGAGTGTCATGATGTATCGGGCAGGAGCCCTCTTATTAGTACTTTGATTTATCATTACTGTGGACTCTCCCTTCATGGAGATTTTTTTTATATTCATGTGATTTCTGGTGGACTAGTATTTGAGTTTTACTTTACTTTTATACCTACTCATCTCTTCTGCGATCGATATTGCCGACAGTTTCAGTATTTTGTACTGACGACCTTCCCGGGTGTGTTGGTGTCACTACAAAGCAATAGTTCTGGGTATAAGACACCGGTGGTTTTAAAAAAAGTGATCTTACAATCCTAGGATACACTGAATACTTAGTGCAATGTTACTCTCTCAAGATGTCTTCCTGAATCCCACCATGTGCGGGAATGTAAAGTCTGCCATGGAAATGAAAGAGATTTTCCATTATCTTGTACCCCTCAACTGATCCTACCATAGTTGCTTGGAAAACATGGGCTAGAGAAGCATCCTTCCCTTAATCTGCCCGAATTCGATCACGGATGTCACAAACTATACTCATGGTGGCTAAGTACTCCATATAGGCCTCAGGATAATCCTTAGATATTGATATAATCTCCATCTCTTCGAGCAATCGAGCGAACTCCATAGCCATCAATCAAGAATCAGGGCTCGATGCGAGGGCCATCCTGCTTAGAGCATCTGCCACTGAGTTCGGCTTCTCTCGGTAGTAGTTCAATATAAACTCATAATCGCACATAAAATCTAGCCACAACCGATATCTCATGTTCAGATCTTTTTTGGTGTGGATGTACTTCAAGTTCTTATGATCTAAAAAGGTCTAGCAGTGGACACCGTATAGATAGTGCCTCCAAATCTTCATGGCAAAGACCACTGCTCCAAGATCCAAATCATGCACCAAGTAATTCACCTCATGATTCTTAAGTTTACTCAAGGCATACGCAATCACGTGCCCATGTTGCATCAATACCACCCCTATGCCCATATAAGAAGCATCAGTGTAAATCTGAAATCCTTCCTTCCCAGATTGATGGGCAAGGATTGGCAAAGAAGAAAGATGGTTTGTCAGCACTGGGAATACAGCCTCACACTTGGTTTCCCACACAAAAGGTACACCCTTCTTCGTTAGAGTGGTGAGTGGAAGGGTAATCTTTGAAAATCCTTCAACAAACTTGTGATAGTACCCAACAAGTCTGAGAAAATTTTCACATCGGCCGCTGACCTCAAAGGCGACCAATCTTTTACGACACACACCTTGGCTGGATCTATTACTAGCCCAGCTCCTCTAATAATATGTCCTAAGAAAGCAACTTCTCGGAGCCAAAAATTGCACAACTAAACTTGAAAACAAATAATGCTCCCTCAGCTTCTCCAAAACTAAGGCCAAGTTTTATGCATGTTCCTTCTCTGCCCTTGAGTAGACCAAAATGTCAACAATGAACACTATTGGGTATTGTATCCACAATGACCTTGATTTTAAGAAGTGTTCCTTGAATAAAGAATTGAGTTTGTATTTGATGTTGTATCTTTAGTAAGGTGCTTGCAGGGTTCATTGCTAAGCACAATCAAATATCAGGTTATAGTGGGTCATGAAACACACGACTATACAATGTAATCCATCATTGTGTAGGCCAAAGTGTTGACTTACATGTAATCTCTTTATTGGATTGTACTTCTTTTTCAAGTGAATCAATAGGCTTAAGGAAGGACAAGTTGCTGTATTCAGAAGAATCAAAATAATTCCAAAAAACATTCGTCGAGTATAGTAGTGGATACTCGTCGAATTCGTCGAGTATATCTATGAATACACGTCAAATTCATCGTGTATACATATTGATACTCGTCGAATTCGTCATGTTTACTTAGAGAATTTATTCTATGAACTTGGAAATCGGTTAAGTAAGATTCGTCGAGTATCCAAAAGTATACTCGCCAAATTAGTTGAGTGTATCTATTGACACTCACCGAATTCGTCGATTATGCAAGTCGATACACGTTGAATTCGTCGAGAGTCACTAGAAAAGTGTTGAGTTCTCGAATCTACTTTTCTGCATTTGTCTAAGTTAAATTCATCAGAAATCGAAGCTGACTTGTCGAGTATACTCATGGATATACAATTATATTCGATGAATGAACTTAGATAATTTCTTTTAATTTTCTATCTGATGGGTTTCTGTTTCGAGCTGATGGTCATGCACAGTACACGTTGACATTTTGCTTTAGAAAGATTTTTCTAGCGGTTAGAAGAAGGAATTCTAAAAATAACTAGGCTTTATTCGTTCAACCCTAATAGCTAATTCCTACTTTGAAATCGATAATACGACTGGTAATTTTGGATGGACGCACTACTATTGGAAATCAAAGTAAGTCGACCTAGTCCTTCTCGATCAAAGATTCCTTTAAGAAGTGATTTTACTGATCTCGTTCCTAGTTCTATTGGAGTTTTCAGATCTTGTCAGATCAATGTTTCAGATTAAGCTTTCAAGATTAAATTCAAGTCTTCCCCTGCTACAAGACCCTCAAGTTTTCATTCCATGGAAGAGGAAGATTGAATATTTTCTGATATGAAGAAATAGATTGGTTTTCAATCTAAAGTGTTGTATAAATTTATTTTGTACTATTGATGGAAGTTTATCTTCCGAGTTGTAGATCCTTGTGCGAGGATCGAGTTGTAGTAGAGTTTGTTCTCTGAGTTGTAGGAGAGGGTGTTTTTCGAGAAGTAGGAGTGGTGACTCCGAGTTGTAAGATTTGTTTAAATCTGAAAAAGATGAAGTAACTGAATCTAGCCTTTTGTGGTAGATAGGAGAGGCGGGACAGTGGACTTACCCAAAGCGGGGAACCATTATAAATTCCTGTGTTGTTCTATTTTTGTTCTGTGTGCTCGCTCATAATAACTTTTAATCCACTATTAGACACAAAACTCACCTATTCACCCCCTCTAAGTTATTTAGGTAGCCAACTAGATACTTTCAATTGGTATCAGAGGTTGGTAGTTTGTTATAAGGTTAACACCTTTAACAAGATCCCAGTCTAGTTATCTAATCACAAGTTTTACTTCAATGGACCAGAGCAAGGACATGTCCTCAATGAAGCTTCTAGTATGAACTAAGGAGAAATTTCCTATATGGAAAGAAAGAGTCAGATTCTTTATGGAAGCGGCTGATCACAGAATCTTTTAGATTATATAAGAAGGACCTCACATTCTTACTCAACCATCTGATTTGAATCCAACCATAATGATTCCTAAAAAGATGATGGACTTAACTAAATATGAGATTACTCTCATCTCCTTGGAAAAGAAGGCCAAAAATATCATTGCAAGTGCAGTGGATTATTTAATGTTGCAAAACCTTTTCCACTACAAATTTGCCAAGGAGATGTGGAACTCTTGGTTGTTCTGATGGAAGGTACTTAAGAAGTTAGAGATGATCGAAGATCATTACTCAATCAGGAGTACGAGGCCTTCAAGACCCGAAGGATACTATTGTTGATAGTTATGAAACATTTTTCGAGATCGTCAATGGTCTGAGAAACTATGTCCGGGCATTCACTAATGGTGAACTGAACGATAAATTCTTAAAATCCCTAATGATGAGTGCAATTATATAGGTCCTTTTTGCTATCATATTTGTAATCGTGTCCACTATTATCTACCTCCATTAGTTAAAATTGCACGAAAATAGTTAAGAACTTGAACTATCATGAATAGAAGAGCGCAATATAAATTTTCCTTCATTTTCCTTATTATGTTATTTATTTATTCATTAATATTCTTAATGCAGGTATTGCAAGTCCTTGGAACTAAAAGTATTTGAGCAACCAGAGGTGTTCACAGATCCAAGACGACTGATTGAAAAGGACTTGGATTGGGAACCACATGGGCAGTGACACGCCCGTGTCACTACCTGTGTACTTATCGGGAAAGATCAGACTTGGCGCCATGATGAACACATGGCCGTGCTACCAGCCGTGAAGGACACACGACCGTGTTCCATGCCGTGTCAAATTACACGGCTCATGACCAGGTGTGCCTTTTCATTTCAAAATCCACCTAGACGCATTATTTACACTCTACACGACCTGTGACACGGCCGTATTGGAACCCGTGTCTGACATCTGTTTGAATAAAGACTATAAAAACCTACAAAAGGAATTAGAAGAGGACTTTTGAGATTGAAGGATTTGGAGAACTTCTGGAGGACGAAAGTGGAGCACTCAAGTGAAGGAGAAATTGAAGGAGATAATCCGTATGATTTTAATCTTCATGTATCTCTTTTAATCTTCCCCTTCTCTTAGTGGATCTTACTTTATTTTTACATTTCGCATGAGACATGTCCTTTAAAACGATTCAGTAATCATGTATGTTAGTTTTTATATCAGATTTGTGGTATGTTATCCGTATGCGTGGTTTCAAACAAAGAGATTAATCCTAGATTTGATGTTATTATTTGTTTTATATGAATCCCAAACTTCTAGATTGAGAAATTGGAAGGTTGTAATGATGGCTTGTGATTTCATTCTCTGGTGTTCTTTCTCTTTGTATTTCAAATTTCATGATCGAGAGATATGTTGTTTGGATAATGGCAATACGGATAATGAGATTTGTGGTATCTTAGAGAAAGGATTTCATGAATTTTTGTATTAGACAGGGGTAATTTATATTAGTGCAAACTTGAGTGTTGTGAATTATTTGAGAGAAAATTTACTAGACTTAGGTTTAGGTATTGGATTGCTCGAGAGAGAATTTGATAGGGATTGAGCCCTAACAATACAATGAATTTTATAATATTGTTAATACGTGGTTACATTGAATTGAATTAATAAGTGAATACTCTCATGTGATTACTCTCAGACTATCTGCTTTTTACCATCCTTAATCCTCCAATGTCACTTTATCCAATTAGTCCTAGAAATGTAAGTTTAGAGTAAAAACCAATTTTAATCCGAG
Source organism: Platanthera zijinensis (assembly GCA_039513925.1). NCBI lineage: Eukaryota > Viridiplantae > Streptophyta > Magnoliopsida > Asparagales > Orchidaceae > Platanthera > Platanthera zijinensis. The sequence continues at coordinate 189,132,750 of CM077087.1, forward strand.
GTACGATAATAGAGCGAGAGTGAGTACGAGTACTTAAAAGACCCTGAGGAATACGACACGGGATGTAGAATTCTCCTATACTATGTGTAAGACCCCCTTTTTTTTCAAACCCCGGGGTCTTAGGCCCAGAACCACCACTTTGCAGTGACACCTTTACACCTGCGAAGGTCGCCACTACAAAACGTCGATCCTGCCGGCAAATTCGATCACAAAACAGTAGCAAAACAAAGAAGAAAGCAAGTCCATAACAACCACATATAAAGTAATTAGTCTCCACAAAGGGAGTGTCCACGGATATAATAAAAGTAGAGAAAATAGGGCTCATGCCCGATACATTAATATCCTCACTACATATCACTCCGAGCGGAAGCAAAACTAATCATCTAATAACGATCGCGACTCACAGTCCCAGCTATCTGAACTCCGGTACTAGACAGCCCCGTCTCCAAGCGCGTCGACCTCCTGGGCTGCTCCTCCACGTTGGGCTCCACAGTCCCCTAAAATGATGTGGTTCGAAAACCGTTAGTATAAAATACTAAGACCATCATCCCCCGCCCCTACCCCCATGGCTCCTAAGCACCGAGAGGGGAGGAAGAAAGGAGAGGACATGATAGTGGAGAATAATAAAAGAAGGTGACGGCGGAACTAGACCAGCAATTCTATATAAACAGTTAAATTAAGGAAGGAAATATATAAAGGAAAACTAAGAAATATGTAACCTTAACTTATATGAAAGAACATAAGTCAAGGGATCTTTTGCAAGGCTCCTAGTATATAAAAAGTCCCATACCAATTTATATGTTAGGGTCTCGGTTTTCTAGCAGGCGTAATATATAAATCTACTGAATAAAAACCTTAACTTATAAGCATGCTTCCGCAAAATTATAAACCAAGGTGTCATCTTGCAGAGCCTATTGTATAAAGCATCTCATACCACTTTATACAATAGGTGTCATGGTTATATTCAATGATTATGCTATGCAATTATGCCATGATGTGAACATGCAAGTGCAACTCACCCACTCAACTCTGTGTACACAGACCTTTAGTTCCCCCTTTATGGAGCCGAACCTCCCAGGATACCTCCGTAGTGGCAAACGAAAGCGGTGGGTTGGGCCTCGTCCACCTTTAAACCGGTAATTGCACTACCAGTCATGTAAGACCCCCTTTTTTTTTTCTTTTTCAACCACCGGGGTCTTAGGCCCAGAACCGCCGCTTTGCGGTGACACCTCCACGTCCTGAAGGGTCATCACCACAAGGCGCCGATTCTGCCGGCCAAATCGATCACAGAAGTAGCACAATTATTGAAGTAATAGTAAACAGTCCACAATAAATAAAATCACATATATATAATAAAACTCCACGAAGGGAGTGTCCACAAAATCATCAGAGTACTATAAATACGGGCTTATGCCCGGTACAAAATATCCTCACTACAATATCACTCATGCGGAAGCAAACACTAGAAACTACTCAAGGATCGAGACTCACGGTCCCGGCGGTGTGAACTCCGGAGCTAGACTGCCCCATCTCTAGGCGCACCGATCTCTGGGGCTGCTCCTCCATGCTGGGCTCCACGATCCCCTAAATGATGCGGTTCGAAAACCGTTAGTCATAAAGACTAAGCCCTATCATCCCCTACCCCTTCCCCTCATGGCTCCTAGGTACCGAGCGGAGAGGAAGAAAGGGAAGGACATGAAGGTGGAGATTAACATGAAACAGATGGCAGCGGAAACTAATCTAGCAAGTTGTATTAGGTGAGCAATTAATAAGTTGTTATAATAGGTCTAGCAGTAAGAAAAGCAATTAAATGAATTTAAACCTTCACTTATGCGAGAACACATAAGCAAAGGGATCTTTTACAAGGCTCCCATCGTATAAGTGTCCCATACCACTTATACCTTGGGGTGTCGGTTATCAAACAGCAGGGGTTATTATATATTGAAAATAACCTTTGATTTATAAACTTGCCCACACAAGCTTATAGACCAAGGGGTCGTTTTGCAGGTCCTAATGTATAAGCGTCCCATTCCACTTATACTTTAGGTGTCAAGGTTGTTATGAATGATTATGATATGCAACTATATGGTGGGTATGTTATGTCATGCGGTGCAACTCACACACCCGACTCTGTGCACACAGACCTTTAGTTCCCCCTTTCGGAGCCGTTACCTCCCAGGATACCTCCGTAGTGGCAAACGGAAGCGGTGGGTTGGGCCTCGCCCACCTCCAAAACCAGTAAAGCACACTGGTCTGACCTATCGTACGCCTCAACGCATGGTGCACAAAGCGGACGCCTGCGTACTCTTGCCGGCTGGCGCACCGGACTTCTGTTGGCGGAGTGCTAATCACCCCGCCGAGTCAACGATATCGGTGTCGGTGCAATCGAACTCCCCGCTATCGAAAGACCCACCACCTTAACTTTTCCTATTTTATGCACATGCAAGTTAAATCGTAAGCACACAAAACCGAGCCGAAGCTCCCCGGACCAAAACGTCCGTCTCCAAACCAACCGAGCCGAAGCTCCCCGGACCATCCGTCCGTTTCCAAATCAACCGAGCCGAAGCTCCCCGAACCATCCGTCCGTTTCCAAATCAACCTTCCTGTGCCAACAGTGTTGTGAAGAGTGCAGCCCTAGTTACTAAGTTACTCTTGTCGATTTGTTATTACAGTTTACGTTAGCCCAGGACTGCCCCCGGTATACCCCGTGAAGGGCTCTCAAGGGGCACTAGGAACCAAGACGGTGCATTACGGCCCGAAGTTCCCTTTCGCAAGGCACTTATTGTTATTGGTTGTTTTCCCTTAGCCCGATTCCCTTCTCATATTACGATAGACTATCCTAGGGTGATTTTTAAACCTTCCACTCTTCGGGAAAGGCGATCTTTTGCCAAACCCGAGCACCTCTTAACTCTAACTAACACCACTACTCACTACTCTTTATATCTTCATCAGATCATGTCCTATTGCATATCACAAACTGCTATATGCAGACCGACCTAATCTACATGTCGAACCGGTTATGAAATGATCCATTACCCATCCAAATGCCCTAAATTATTTACTGGAGACTTACCATGACCTAAATGACCTAAATCCAGAAAGTGGAAATTTTCCTAATTTATTTGGCATTTAATTAAATTCCTCGAAAATTCCAAGGGCCACCGGTTTGAACATGAACTACCCTAACTATTCATGCAAGATGTCCAGCAAATTTATGATAATTAATAGGTTATCTCAGAAGGCTAAATCCTAAGTATCACAATTTTTCCATCATCAAAATGTCATGAAAACTATTTTGGAAATAATCTCTAATTTCTATAGTTTATGAATCAAGTACTGAAAATATTCTTCCAAAAATTCTAAATAATTTATGACATGCAAATAAAGGCCTAAAATTAGCGCTGGCCAAGTTTCATAATTTTCCAGCAAGTATTTTATCCATAATTAATTTTTAAACATAAAAGCCCTTCCAATCATTTGTGAATAATGTACTAGATTTACTCATCATAAAATTCTATAAAAATTCAGGGATCAATGTTCTACTAGTCAAGGTCTAAATCCAGAATTTTAACTGATTATAATTAATGTAAAGCCTCCAAATAATTGAAACAACAAATTGGGCTATTAGTTCTTTAACACATGAAGTATAATATAAATTAATCATAAAATTCCAGAAAAGTTACCATAAGTCTAATACATCCTAAAACTCCCTCCTCCCGAGTTTCATAATTTTTGGATTAGATTTAGTGCTTAAAATAACTAAATTACATTTCTATCCTAATCCGACATCTCGACTTTTGAGGTACCTAACTACCTCTAAATCCATCACTATTTCAACCAGAGGGTTTTCATAATATCCTCCCCCTCTCCTCCAAATTTCAAGGGCATACAAGAGCTTTTGCTCCTATGTCCTTCACAAACCTCAAACTCCCATCCGTTGGAGTTGAGCCAATCTCTTAGGGTAAAATCCACCCTAAGCCACACCATGTTACCCAAGAGGGTAGACATAGACTCAACAAATCAGTGTCCAACAACTTCAGCCTCTTTTGAGGAGATTTGTCCACACCATCTCCAATCGTACTTTTCCCCAAAGTACCCCTCACCAAGACCTATCTAGGACTTGATACTTCCCTATTCAAAACTCGACCAATCGAGTAGAAATTTTCTACAGATCTTAATACTGATGCCAGGGACCACCACCCAAAATTTGGGGGAGTTTGGGCTTAATTTCATCTCCTAATTAATTTTATATTGTTTATTAAATTTTTACAAAAACTTTAGGCAAAAGTTCTCGAAAAATTCTCATTTTTGGACAGCCTCTCGATATACATATTATAGACCTCCAGTCCAAATTTCAAGTCATTTGGACATGTTATGAACCGTGGGCAACCATTTTAATTTCTGGTTAACCTAGGTCTTGATCCCACCAAAATGAGTGCTGTGTTCAAACCACTCACCCAAATTGAATAAAATCAATTTTAAATTAAAGTAGACCCCGAGGGCTACAACTTTTGTGTCTGGTCATTTTTCCTAATTCGGCCTCTAAGTGCCTCATTTTGCAGCCTTAAAATATACTAAACCGAGTATATTTTTTCCTTATAAAATTATTTACATAATTTATAAATATAAAACGATTTACTGTTCATCTTCTTCATGAACCCGAACAGACACAGGAAAAATCATTTTTCCTGTAAGCATTCCGTGATCCGTTGCCGGCCGTCCGGTCACTTCCCTGGCCAGCCACCACCACCACCACCTCCGTTGAGGCGATGGCTAGCGGTCGGCGGTGGTTTGGCCGCCGGAGGTGGCGGTTTCCGGCGAACTCAAAATATCTTTTTCATGGTTTTTCCATGAAAACGAGAGATGGATCCGGCTCCGTTGAGCGCGAACCTCCTTTCTAAGAATCCTAAGATCTACCCATGAAAGAGAAGGAGTAGAGGAGGACCTTGTTCGCGGTTTGGAGGCGAGAAGAGCGACGAGGTGCCATGGCGCGGTGGTGGCGTTGCTGAACTCCTCTTTACAGCAAGAACAAGGATCTGCTTGGTTTGCTTGAGCGTGTAAACCCTCTCCTCTTGTCCAAGTGGGCTTTTATAAACAGGAAGGTGGGAAGGTGAATGGTTTAAGCCATTATGGCCATGAAGTTCCCTCCCCTTAATGCTTCGGTTATGATGCAGGGATAAGAAATGGCGGAAACTGAACAGGTATGTCCAGCTGGCGATTTCCTATTGGACCACCTTTTCCTTATTTATTATATAATTACAGAAGGAAAACGGCCGGAAGTTACTCCTGGTGTAACTTCCCAAGCCAGCATTAATTTCCACGCGCGTTAGAATTATTTCGGGCCTGAACCGTCGTTTCGGCCAATGTCACGGGCGTGACACATAGGTCACGGGCGTGACAGGCCCGGGTAGCCCATTCTGGGTTCGACGATCGTCGAACTGAGATCGACGATCGTCGATCGGAGGTCACGGGCGTGACACCTGTGTCACGGGCGTGACAGGGTCGGGCGGTTAAATATGGTCGACGATCGTCGATTTGAGATCGACGGTCGTCGAATGCTGGTCACGCCCTAGGTCACGGGCGTGACCTCTAGGTCACGGGCGTGACATGCCCGAACGGCAAATTTCTGGCTCGACGATCGTCGAACTGAGGTCGACGATCGTCGAAGGCTGGTCACGCCCTAGGTCACGGGCGTGACCTCCAGGTCACGGGCGTGACATGCCCGAACGGCAAGTTTCGAGCCCGACGATCGTCGAATTGAGGTCGACGATCGTCGAAGGCTGGTCACGCCCTAGGTCACGGGCGTGACACTCATGGTCACGGGCGTGACATGCCCAGACAGCGCGTTCGACGATCGTCTCGTGGAGACCGACGATCGTCTCGTGGAGACCGACGATCGTCGAAGTAGTCACGCCCAAGTCACGGGCGTGACGGGTCGGTCACGGGCGTGACCAACCCTTCACCCGAAAACTCAATCGATTTATTTTCACTTTTTGTGCTCCCTGGGGTTCTGACTCGACCAACCGACTCCTAGGGGTCTAGCCGGAAATGGGATGTTACAAATCCCAATAAACAAAACAAAAATTTCGTCCCCGAAATTGAGGTTGAGCCTACGGGGATTTCTATCGGAATAAATTAATCTTGTAACATCCCATTCGATCTTTCTATTGGGTTCAGGCGACCGTTCGTTTGATAACGAAGACAATCTCCCCAATAAACAAAAGATTAGCCCCTACCATTCTGATTAAGTGTGCATGCCTAGGTCCTAGATTTCCCTTGTCTAGTCTTATCATTCCAAAACAAGAAGGCAGTTTATAGTATACCGAGAGGTGGTGAGATGTACCTGACTGAACAACTCCGGGTATCTTTGCCTCATCAGATCCCGCGGTTCCCAGGTGTGCTCCTCCTGCCCGTGATTTCTCCACAGAACCTTGACTAAGGGAATCTTCTTGCGGCACAAGATCCGCACTCCTTTGTCATCGATCCGAACCGGCTCCAAGTGAACAGATCGGTCTGAAGCTACCGGCCCTTCTGTGGTCAAAATTCGCTGCTCCGGGCGTAGTAGAGCCCTTCTCAGCGAAGAGATGTGGAAGACGTCGTGTAGAGCTGCCAGCTCTGGTGGCAACTCTAGCCTGTAGGCTAAGGGTCCGATCCGCTCCAGGATCCGGTAAGGGCCCATATACCTAGGGCTGAGTTTCTTCCTCCGACCGCGCACCCGTGAGACTCCGTGCATGGGCCGGATCTTCAAGAACACTCGATCTCCTACCCGGAACTCCACCTGACGATGCCGAGCGTCATAGTATTTTGCTTGTCTGCTCTGCGCCTCCAGCATCCTATCTCTGATCAGCCTCACCTGAGCCTCGGTGTCTTCAACGAAATCCGATCCCAGCAGCTTCGGATCCTCGTCCTGAACCCAAGAAAGCGGGGTCCTACATTTCCTTCCATACAAGGCCTCATAAGGCGCCATCCTAATGCTGGACTGGTAGCTATTATTGTAGGAGAACTCGACCAAGGGTAACATCTTCTCCCACGGCTCCCCTCGGTCTAGTATACACAGCCGTAGTAAGTCCTCCAAGGTCCTGTTGGTGCGCTCGGTCTGCCCGTCCGTCTGAGGGTGGAAGGCCGTGCTAAAAGTCAACCGGGTGCCCAAATATGCCTGCACTGACCGCCACTCCCTGGATGTAAACCGTCCATCGCGGTCCGACACTATCGTTCGGGGCACGCCATGATATCGGACATACTGCTCCACAAACTTCCGTACCAGCACTCCCACCGAGTCATCCTTCCTGATCGGTATAAAGCGGGGCACCTTCGTCAGCCGATCGACAATCACCCAAATCGAGTCGTTCCCTGTTCGAGACCGGGGAAGACCATGTATAAAATCCATCGCTATGTCGTCGAACTTCCACTCCGGCACCGGGAGTGGCTGCAACAGTCCTGCGGGGTTCCTGCACTCCGCCTTCACCAACTGACACGCCTCGCAATCGGTCACGAAGTACGTAATGTCTTTCTTCATGCCCGGCCAAAACATCGTCCTCTTCAGATCAGCGGTCATCTTTGTGATTCCCGGGTGCACGGAGTACCGGCTGCAATGCGCCTCCGTCAAAATATCCTCTCGGATCTGGCCTCCTGCTGGTATATATACTCTGCCTCTGAAGTGGAGCAACCCTTCCCTCAGGGAATAATCCCCTGTCGAACCCTCCTCCAAAGCTCGGAACATCGGCTCTGCCCCCGCATCTGTCCTCTGTCCGTCCCGAATGCGATCCCGAATATCGTCAATGGCCACTATCGATGCCAGATACTCCCTATACAGATCTGGGTCATCCTCGGACACTAGGGATATCTGCATGTCTCTGAATGACTGGACCAGCTCCATAGACATAACCTGGGGCCCAGCTTCGGAAGTGGCCGCTCTCCGGCTCAACGCGTCGGCCACCACGTTTGCCTTCCCTGGGTGGTAGTGCATCTCATACTGATAATCTGCTAAGAACTCCACCCAGCGCCTCTGCCTAATATTCAGCTCCTTCTGAGTGTCCACGTATTTCAAGTTCTTGTGATCGGAGAAGATATCGCAGTGGACTCCATAAAGGTAATGACGCCAGACCTTCAGAGCAAAAACGACCGCTCCCATCTCGAGGTCGTGCACCGGGTAGTTCCTCTCATGGGTCTTCAGCTGGCGGGAGGCATATGCTATGACATGTCCGTTCTGCATCAGCACCGCTCCCATCCCTTGGTATGATGCGTCGGTATACACCTGGAATCCCTCCCTTCCGGATGGAAGGGCCAGGATAGGGGCCGAGATGAGTCGGTCCTTCAGCTCCTGGAAAGCCGCCTGGCACTGCGGGGTCCAAACAAAAGGTGCCTCCTTCTTTGTCAAGGATGTGAGGGGGAGGGCAATCCGAGAGAACCCCTCCACGAACTTCCGGTAGTAACCGGCAAGTCCCAAGAAACTGCGTACATCGGTGGCTGTCCTCAGCTGCGGCCAATCGCGAACTGCCCGAACCTTTGCTGGATCTACTGATAACCCGGCTCCGCTGATGATGTGGCCTAGGAAGGCCACCTCCTTCAACCAGAACTGACACTTGCTGAATTTGGCATAAAGGTGATGCTCCCGCAACCTCTCCAAGGTCAGTGCCAGATGCCGAGTGTGCTCCTCCTCCGTCCTAGAGTAGATCAGGATGTCGTCTATGAATACTATGACGAACACATCCAAGTAGGCCTCGAAAACCCTGTTCATGAGACTCATGAACGCTGACGGAGCATTCGTGAGCCCAAAGGGCATCACGGTGAACTCATACAGGCCATATCTGCTACTAAAGGCCGTCTTCGGGATATCCTCCTCCTGGATCCGCAGCTGGTAGTATCCTGATCTCAAGTCCAGCTTCGAGAAATAATGGGCCCCCTCCAGCTGGTCGAATAATTCGTCTATCCGTGGGAGCGGATAGGTATTCCGGACGGTCAGCCTGTTTAGTGCTCGATAATCGATGCACAGGCGGAGTGTCCCATCCTTCTTCTTTACGAACAGGACCGGTGCTCCCCATGGCGAGGAACTCGGTCTGACAAAACCTGCCTCCACCAATTCCTGCAACTGGGTCCGAAACTCTGCCAACTCCTTAGGGGCCATCCGATAAGGGGCCCTAGACGCCGGCTTGGCCCCCGGCACAAGCTGTATCTGAAAATCCTGCTCTCGGTGTGGAGGTAATCCTGGTAGTTTCTCTGGAAAGATGTCAGCGAAATCTCGCACCACCGGAATGTCTGTCACCGACTCCTTAACTTCCGCCATCTCAAAAAGAATCTGATAGACCTCCTCTCCCTGCAGATGGGCCTTAACGGCCTGTACCGAAGATAAGAGTATACGAGAGACAGGTCTTATACCTTCAATGGTAATGAAAGAGTCCCCGTGTCTCACGGTGATCCTCTTTGCCTGGCAGTCAATCTGGGCATAGTTCCAGTGCAGCCATACCATGCCCAGGATCAGGTCGTAGTCCGTCAGCTTCAAAATCGTCGCTGGAGCCTCGAACGCTTTTCCACCAATCTCCGCCTCCATATTGCAGTGATCCGTGGTAAGGAGCTCAGATCCATCCGGTAGTCGCACCCTCATCCTCGAGCCTGTGAACCGCTCCACACCTTCCAGTCCTTCCACGAACGACTCCGACACAAAGGAGTGAGTAGCTCCAGTATCGAACAGCGTGCGGGCAGGCTTGCCTCTGATGAAGACTATACCTGGGGTGATTAGATATCTTAGGGTTCTATAATGAGTTTTTTTTACCTTCCTTGCTATCAATCTAGTGCGATTCAAAGTTTTAACAACTTAAAGGGAAAATTCTATGAAAACAAAGAAGCATTGCGGCATACCTGCGATGACCTGCTCCGGATTCCGCGGCTGCGCAAGGTCCAAGGCATATACCTGCTCCCTTCCCTGTCTACGATCTTCCCCTTGGTATCCTCGACCGCGGCCGCGTCCTCGGCCTCCGTAATGCTGAGCTGGTGGGCCGCCCTGATGTGCTGGAGGTGGTGCCCCCCTCATGGGGCAGTTCCTCCGAATGTGCCCAATCTGATGACAAAAGTAGCACTCTGGGGGATACGCCATTCCCCCGGGTCTCGGCATCTCCTGCATCCGAAGGGGTAGAGGGGCCAATACCACCTGTTCCCTCGGCTCCGGCCTCACGTCCTGACGAGGCTGGTCCTCTGTCCTCCTCCCCTCAGGTACAACACCTCGTCGCTGGTCGTTCCTTCCTCTTCGTCCCTGATCCTCTGCTGGCCGTTTCCGGCCCCGGGTGGTGTGCCAATCTGCCTCAATCCTTTTGGCCATCTCCAAAATCCGGGAGATGGGCCCGTCAGATACAAACAAGAGGGCCTCCCTCAAGTCCTCATGTAGGCCCTTGTAGAACCTCCTGATATACCCTGCCTCGTCCAGCTGGTAGGAATCTGCGTATCGAGCCAGGTGGTCAAACTCTCGATGGTACTCCACCACGGTCCGAGTACCCTGCTTCAGCTGTAAGAACCGCTCCTCCAAATCATCCCTAGCCGACTGCGGAACGAAATGCTCCAGCAGTGCGGCCCTGAACTCCTCCCAAGTGATCTCTGCAACCTCCCTATCAGCAAATGTCGTGTCCAACAGCGTCTTCCACCACCTCTTTGCATGGGACTCCAGGCAGGAGACAACCAGAGCCACCTTCTCCTCCCATGGACACCGAATCCCGGTCAGCATCTCGTACATGATATCTAGCCATTCCTCCGTCCGAACAGCCGACTCTGTCCCCAGATAGGACGGGGGAGAAAGACCCCGGAAGATGCTGAGCCAGTTGGCCCCCAGATTGGGCTGCGGGACCGGAACCTGCTGGGCCCTGAAGGCCTCCAGAATGGCAGTCAGGGTCTGTCCCATGTCTGACTGAAGGAAAGGGGTGGGGACCGGTGGAGGTGGTGCAACTCCCTGAGTCTGCTGAACTCCGCCCTGTGGCGTAGGCTGTGCTGGAGGCTGCGCAACGAAAACACATGCTGAGAAAAACGTTCAAATATTACCTAAAGGTGGACAAATTATATGTGATCCCCATATGGGCACACCACTGCTTCCGCTGCTTAGTTTGTCCCCAAACTAAACTCGAGCGGGGGTGACCTAGGGTTTGTGGACTGCGACTTCCTTCTGATCGATGTTTGCTCTGATACCACTTGTAAGACCCCCTTTTTTTTTTCTTTTTCAACCACCGAGGTCTTAGGCCCAGAACCGCCGCTTTGCGGTGACACCTCCACGTCCTGAAGGGTCATCACCACAAGGCGCCGATTCTGCCGGCCAAATCGATCACAGAAGTAGCACAATTATTGAAGTAATAGTAAACAGTCCACAATAAATAAAATCACATATATATAATAAAACTCCACGAAGGGAGTGTCCACAAAATCATCAGAGTACTATAAATACGGGCTTATGCCCGGTACAAAATATCCTCACTACAATATCACTCATGCGGAAGCAAACACTAGAAACTACTCAAGGATCGAGACTCACGGTCCCGGCGGTGTGAACTCCGGAGCTAGACTGCCCCATCTCTAGGCGCACCGATCTCTGGGGCTGCTCCTCCATGCTGGGCTCCACGATCCCCTAAATGATGCGGTTCGAAAACCGTTAGTCATAAAGACTAAGCCCTATCATCCCCTACCCCTTCCCCTCATGGCTCCTAGGTACCGAGCGGAGAGGAAGAAAGGGAAGGACATGAAGGTGGAGATTAACATGAAACAGATGGCAGCGGAAACTAATCTAGCAAGTTGTATTAGGTGAGCAATTAATAAGTTGTTATAATAGGTCTAGCAGTAAGAAAAGCAATTAAATGAATTTAAACCTTCACTTATGCGAGAACACATAAGCAAAGAGATCTTTTACAAGGCTCCCATCGTATAAGTGTCTCATACCACTTATACCTTGGGGTGTCGGTTATCAAACAGCAGGGGTTATTATATATTGAAAATAACCTTTGATTTATAAACTTGCCCACACAAGCTTATAGACCAAGGGGTCGTTTTGCAGGTCCTAATGTATAAGCGTCCCATTCCACTTATACTTTAGGTGTCAAGGTTGTTATGAATGATTATGATATGCAACTATATGGTGGGTATGTTATGTCATGCGGTGCAACTCACACACCCGACTCTGTGCACACAGACCTTTAGTTCCCCCTTTCGGAGCCGTTACCTCCCAGGATACCTCCGTAGTGGCAAACGGAAGCGGTGGGTTGGGCCTCGCCCACCTCCAAAACCAGTAAAGCACACTGGTCTGACCTATCGTACGCCTCAACGCTTGGTGCACAAAGCGGACGCCTGCGTACTCTTGCCGGCTGGCGCACCGGACTTCTGTTGGCGGAGTGCTAATCACCCCGCCGAGTCAACGATATCGGTGTCGGTGCAATCGAACTCCCCGCTATCGAAAGACCCACCACCTTAACTTTTCCTATTTTATGCACATGCAAGTTAAATCGTAAGCACACAAAACCGAGCCGAAGCTCCCCGGACCAAAACGTCCGTCTCCAAACCAACCGAGCCGAAGCTCCCCGGACCATCCGTCCGTTTCCAAATCAACCGAGCCGAAGCTCCCCGGACCATCCGTCCGTTTCCAAATCAACCTTCCTGTGCCAACAGTGTTGTGAAGAGTGCAGCCCTAGTTACTAAGTTACTCTTGTCGATTTGTTATTACAGTTTACGTTAGCCCAGGACTGCCCCCGGTATACCCCGTGAAGGGCTCTCAAGGGGCACTAGGAACCAAGACGGTGCATTACGGCCCGAAGTTCCCTTTCGCAAGGCACTTATTGTTATTGGTTGTTTTCCCTTAGCCCGATTCCCTTCTCATATTACGATAGACTATCCTAGGGTGATTTTTAAACCTTCCACTCTTCGGGAAAGGCGATCTTTCGCCAAACCCGAGCACCTCTTAACTCTAACTAACACCACTACTCACTACTCTTTATATCTTCATCAGATCATGTCCTATTGCATATCACAAACTGCTATATGCAGACCGACCTAATCTACATGTCGAACCGGTTATGAAATGATCCATTACCCATCCAAATGCCCTAAATTATTTACTGGAGACTTACCATGACCTAAATGACCTAAATCCAGAAAGTGGAAATTTTCCTAATTTATTTGACATTTAATTAAATTCCTCGAAAATTCCAAGGGCCACCGGTTTGAACATGAACTACCCTAACTATTCATGAAAGATGTCCAGCAAATTTATGATAATTAATAGGTTATCTCAGAAGGCTAAATCCTAAGTATCACAATTTTTCCCTTATTAAAATGTCATGAAAACTATTTTGGAAATAATCTCTAATTTCTATAGTTTATGAATCAAGTACTGAAAATATTCTTCCAAAAATTCTAAATAATTTATGACATGCAAATAAAGGCCTAAAATTAGCGCTGGCCAAGTTTCATAATTTTCCAGCAAGTATTTTATCCATAATTAATTTTTAAACATAAAAGCCCTTCCAATCATTTGTGAATAATGTACTAGATTTACTCATCATAAAATTCTATAAAAATTCAGGGATCAATGTTCTACTAGTCAAGGTCTAAATCCAGAATTTTAACTGATTATAATTAATGTAAAGCCTCCAAATAATTGAAACAACAAATTGGGCTATTAGTTCTTTAACACATGAAGTATAATATAAATTAATCATAAAATTCCAGAAAAGTTACCATAAGTCTAATACATCCTAAAACTCCCTCCTCCCGAGTTTCATAATTTTTGGATTAGATTTAGTGCTTAAAATAACTAAATTACATTTCTATCCTAATCCAACATCTCGACTTTTGAGGTACCTAACTACCTCTAAATCCATCACTATTTCAACCAGAGGGTTTTCATAATATCCTCCCCCTCTCCTCCAAATTTCAAGGGCATACAAGAGCTTTTGCTCCTATGTCCTTCACTAACCTCAAACTCCCATCCGTTGGAGTTGAGCCAATCTCTTAGGGTAAAATCCACCCTAAGCCACACCATGTTACCCAAGAGGGTAGACATAGACTCAACAAATCAGTGGCCAACAACTTCAGCCTCTTTTGAGGAGATTTGTCCACACCATCTCCAATCGTACTTTTCCCCAAAGTACCCCTCACCAAGACCTATCTAGGACTTGATACTTCCCTATTCAAAACTCGACCAATCGAGTAGAAATTTTCTACAGATCTTAATACTGATGCCAGGGACCACCACCCAAAATTTGGGGGAGTTTGGGCTTAATTTCATCTCCTAATTAATTTTATATTGTTTATTAAATTTTTACAAAAACTTTAGGCAAAAGTTCTCCAAAAATTCTCATTTTTGGACAGCCTCTCGATATACATATTATAGACCTCCAGTCCAAATTTCAAGTCATTTGGACATGTTATGAACCGTGGGCAACCATTTTAATTTCTGGTTAACCTAGGTCTTGATCCCACCAAAATGAGTGCTGTGTTCAAACCACTCACCCAAATTGAATAAAATCAATTTTAAATTAAAGTAGACCCCGAGGGCTACAACTTTTGTGTCTGGTCATTTTTCCTAATTCGGCCTCTAAGTGCCTCATTTTGCAGCCTTAAAATATACTAAACCGAGTATATTTTTTCCTTATAAAATTATTTACATAATTTATAAATATAAAACGATTTACTGTTCATCTTCTTCATGAACCCGAACAGACACAGGAAAAATCATTTTTCCTGTAAGCATTCCGTGATCCGTTGCCGGCCGTCCGGTCACTTCCCTGGCCAGCCACCACCACCACCACCTCCGTTGAGGCGATGGCTAGCGGTCGGCGGTGGTTTGGCCGCCGGAGGTGGCGGTTTCCGGCGAACTCAAAATATCTTTTTCATGGTTTTTCCATGAAAACGAGAGATGGATCCGGCTCCGTTGAGCGCGAACCTCCTTTCTAAGAATCCTAAGATCTACCCATGAAAGAGAAGGAGTAGAGGAGGACCTTGTTCGCGGTTTGGAGGCGAGAAGAGCGACGAGGTGCCATGGCGCGGTGGTGGCGTTGCTGAACTCCTCTTTACAGCAAGAACAAGGATCTACTTGGTTTGCTTGAGCGTGTAAACCCTCTCCTCTTGTCCAAGTGGGCTTTTATAAACAGGAAGGTGGGAAGGTGAATGGTTTAAGCCATTATGGCCATGAAGTTCCCTCCCCTTAATGCTTCGGTTATGATGCAGGGATAAGAAACGGCGGAAACTGAACAGGTATGTCCAGCTGGCGATTTCCTATTGGACCACCTTTTCCTTATTTATTATATAATTACAGAAGGAAAATGGCCGGAAGTTACTCCTGGTGTAACTTCCCAAGCCAGCATTAATTTCCACGCGCGTTAGAATTATTTCGGGCCTGAACCGTCGTTTCGGCCAATGTCACGGGCGTGACACATAGGTCACGGGCGTGACAGGCCCGGGTAGCCCATTCTGGGTTCGACGATCGTCGAACTGAGATCGACGATCGTCGATCGGAGGACACGGGCGTGACACCTGTGTCACGGGCGTGACAGGGTCGGGCGGTTAAATATGGTCGACGATCGTCGATTTAAGATCGACGGTCGTCGAACGCTGGTCACGCCCTAGGTCACGGGCGTGACCTCTAGGTCACGGGCGTGACATGCCCGAACGGCAAATTTCTGGCTCGACGATCGTCGAACTGAGGTCGACGATCGTCGAAGGCTGGTCACGCCCTAGGTCACGGGCGTGACCTCCAGGTCACGGGCGTGACATGCCCGAACGGCAAGTTTCGAGCCCGACGATCGTCGAATTGAGGTCGACGATCGTCGAAGGCTGGTCACGCCCTAGGTCACGGGCGTGACACTCATGGTCACGGGCGTGACATGCCCAGACAGCGCGTTCGACGATCGTCTCGTGGAGACCGACGATCGTCGAAGTAGTCACGCCCAAGTCACGGGCGTGACGGGTCGGTCACGGGCGTGACCAACCCTTCACCCGAAAACTCAATCGATTTATTTTCACTTTTTATGCTCCCTGGGGTTCTGACTCGACCAACCGACTCCTAGGGGTCTAGCCGGAAATGGGATGTTACAAGTCAGACCTATCGTACGCCTCAATGCTGGTGCACAAAGCGGAGCGCATGTGTACTCTTGCTGGCTGGCGCACCGGACTTACATAGCGAAGTGCTAAACCACACTTGTCGAGTCATCGTATTGGCATCGGTGCATCGACCCTCCAATACCGAAGACCCACCACCTTATACCTTATGCACATGCAACCTTATGTATCACCAAATGAGCCAAAGCTCCCCGGACCATCCCGTCCGTTACAATCAACAACCGAGCCAATGCTCGCCGGGCTAACCTGCCCATCACCAAAACCCCCGGGCCTACAGATAGTGTGAACCAACCTAACATCCCGAGACATCAAGGTGAGTGAAAGTGAATCCCTAATTATGCAAGTTACTCTTTCAAGTTAGTTTACCTACAGTTAAGGTTAGCCCAGGACTGCCCCCGGTATACCCCTTGAAGGGTTCTCAAAGGGCACTAGGAACTATGATGGTAGCTGAAGCCCACCATTCTCTTTCGCAAGGCACTTATTGTTATTGGTTATTACCCGATTCCCGATCCCTTTAGAATTACTCTGGATCTAATCCTAATGTGTTTTGACCTTTCTCTCTTTCCACGAGAAAGATGATATTTCGTCGATCCCAAACACCGCCTAGGCTTAATGACTCATCTACCTACTCTTCCCAACTTCCTTTTTCAAATCCCATGAACTATCAATCTCATCCACAATGTACAATGCAAATGCTATCACGACTGCTATTTTACGCTATGCAGACCAAACTATACTTTATGATGTTCATGATAGAAGGTCCTTCAAGTTCTCACCCAAAAGCCTTAAATTATTTACTGGAGTTCTATCATGACATAATTAGCCCAAATCCAGAAAATTATAATTTTCCTAATTAATTTGATATTTAATTAATTTTCCCAAAAGATTGGTCATGGGTAATTTTGAACATGAACTACATGATTTACTCAAGTAATGGCCACCCAAAAATTATGATTACTAAATAATAGAGAAATATCAGAAAATAATAAATTCCATGATTTTATAGAAAACATTTAGCCTCTAATTAATTTATCCAATATAATTCCATTAATCATATTTAAAGAAGGAAGTACTAAAATTATTCATCAGAAAATTATAGAAAAATTATTGAATCTTAATAATGTACAAAAAGAATGATTTTATAAAAATGATAATTTTCCTGCCTTATTGGATACCAAAATAAATTCAATCTATTATTCATGAGAAACAATACTTAGTGAAGCAACCCCTAAAAATACACTTCCAATAATTCCATAAAAATTCACAGAGCTTTATAACATTATAAAAGGTCCTCTGATTAAATATCATCAACTTCCAATAAATGTTTAGTTCATGATAAATTCCTAAGTAAATAATATAACTTGCTAAATTGTGAATGAAGTGTCAAAAATAATAATCCTAAATTCATAATAAAATTTCCAGAGATTTATTATAACCTTAAAACATGACTGACACAATTTCATTCTAATCCAAGGTTAAAATGTTAATTAATTAATTCTTCAAGGGAATCTATGATTGTTCACTTTTATAAAGGAACCTATTTGAAAGCTAATCCAAATACTATGTAAAATGATTCAAAGTTTTTTATGACTGTAAACATAGCTCTTACTATCCTCTCATGGAAATTCAAGATCATTTGATCCTTCAATTATTTATTAAGGTGTAAAGGCCTAATTTAACACACTGTGGATTAAGTGATTTGCCTAAGCACAAATGCTACCAAACTCCTTCCTAGGGCATATTTTCACCCTAAAACCACATGGACTAAACCCTAAGTCCCTATAAGAACATATCATCCTATGTCCTTCACAAACCCCCATAGTTCAACCCTTACTGTTTGAACAAAGGTCCTAGGGCAACCCCACCCCAATTCACTCAAATTCCATGAGGGGGTGTTTTCACTAACCTTGGGGCTCTGGCCAAAATCCCAACCCATTTGGGCGAGAATTGACCCCACCATGCCCCAAAAATCCCTTGCCCTAATATGTCCCTTAAAGGACCAAACATAGGTCACACCAAAACCTGTTAAAATCAAACCCAATTGGGCTGAAATTTTAATCAGGCTTAGATAATAACCCCAAAAATCAGCCACCAAAATTTTGGAGACTTTTGAGGTCATTTGACCCTCTAATTAAATCATATATGGATTATTAAATTTTTATAAAAACTATAGAACAATTATATCCCAAAATTCCAATTTTTGAATATGTTGTAGGTATAGCTACGAATGGCACCCATCCCAAATTTCAAGTCATTTAGATGGCTGGATTAATTGGGGCACTGAAATCATTCTCTGTTTAACCCTATGTATAGATCTCACCAAAATAAGTGCTGTGGTCTAAACAGGACTCCAAATTTGTTCAAATCAATTTTAAAATAAAGTAGACTCATAGATCTACAATTTTTATGTTAAGAGTTTTTCGTTACCAAGCCTCCAAGTACTTTTAATATTTAATTTAAGAAGGCCCAATTTCCGGTGATAGAAAAATCAAATTCCAGGAATTAACATATTAATCCCACACGAATCTTAATGCGCTTAACCGACGACATCCGGTTGTCTTCAACCTTCAGCCGAGGGCTCAGATCAACCCGTCCTGGGCTGACTTGCCGGTCGATTTACCGGCCACCCGGACCCTTCCCCGGCCGACCGCCACCACCACCACCTTCGTGGAGGTGGTGGCTACCCCCAACCGGCGGCACGACCCCCGGAGACTACTATTCCGGCGAACCAGAGAGGTGACTTTTCTCCTGAATTTCATGAATTTGGAATATTGTATCGGGCTCAATTGAGCCCGATTCTTTCCCTAATCGATTTCTATGATCTAACCATGAAGAGAGGAGAGGAGGAGGACCTGTGTGGAGCTTAAGAGCGAGTGGAAATCCTCCTTGCCATTTTTCGACCGCCAAGCTTGAGCTCCTCTACAACTTCCACACCAACTTCTCTGGAACTGGTATTGGATCGGGGGAAAAGCTTGCCCTTACTTTGGTGAAGGTTCTTAATGAATGGATTGGGGAAAGGAGACTTGTAACTTCCTAATTTTTGAAAATCCCCATTAATGGCCATAATTCCCAATTTCAGTTTTTCTCCAAATTGAAGGGGGCTGAGTCACTACAATTGTAATGCCCCGAAACTCAAAAGAGGGACGGGTGATGTTTTAAGTCAAGGCTGGGACCTGGAGCAGGCGTCTCGGGCGTGTCACGGGCGTGATACGGGCGTGACACGGGCGTGTGATGACTAGTTTTAGTCATCATTTTTGGGGTAATTTAGTAGCCTAAATGCCTAAGTTTATTTATAATTTATGCTTGTCATTTCATGTTTTAATGTCTTTTTATAAAATCCTATTTTTATTATAGTTATTTTATGTTATGATATAAAAAAATCAATATAATCTTATAATATGTATTATGCTACTATATGTATTAGATTATAATATAATTACAATTAGTGTTATGTTTAATTTTATGTTCTATGTTTAATTTTATGTTTTATGTTTTAACTTGTGTTTTACTTTAATATCAATATTATCTAATGTTTTATGTTTCTTATGTTTGCTATTTAATAATTAATATAATCCAATTAATGTTTTATGTTTGTTGTTTAATTTTATGCTACTATATGCATGTTATTTTATTTAGCTAATGTTTTATTCCTTTTGTTTTATTTGTAGGTCCTTAAATATAAGTGCAGCCCACAAGATTTGGAGCAGCCCACAACCTCCAAACCATGCACCATGCAGCCCACAACCTCCAAACCGAGCCCATGCAGTCCAAGCAAGCAGCCCTTCAACATGGAGCAGCCCGGCCTACTTCCATGCATCCCTAGCCTATGTTGGAGCAGCCCAAATAGCCCACAAGCCCTCTACCCGAGCCCTACTAAAGCCTACAAGCAGCCCACTTCATTCCCAAGCCCACCTAGCTCCACCTTTTGCATGGCCGGCCACCTTTCAACCCATGCATGCACTTTGCTCTCTCTCTCTCCATTTAATATATTACATGCATGAACCATTCCCCTTGATGAGGCCGACCACCTATTACATTTTTTTAATCTACATTCACCCCTTCTTCCCCTCTCTCTCATGCTCATGTATTTCTCATTCATCTCCCCCTCTCTATTTTATATTTTCCATGTCATTCCCTTTATTATCATACATGAATCATCCCACTCTCTCTCCCTTCATTTAAAATAAAATGCATGAACCTTTCTCACCCCATGAGGCCGGCCACCCCTTTGTCTCCCCCATCTAGAACCTTCCCCTTCATCTATAAAAGGAGCCCCTCCCCTCTTGTTGAAGTTAAGTAGTTTTTGGTAGAGAGTGTTATGGTAGAGAGTGTTAGTAGTTCTCTTCTCTTCTTTCCTTATTGCTAAGTAGATTTCTTTCTTCATTGTTGTAATAGTCCTCTTACTAGTGCAATATTATCTTGTCTTTATTTTGTGTACTTCTCTTTATTTAAGCAATGAAAACACTTTCTTCTTCTTTTATTTTGGTTTTCTTTCTTATCATGCGTAGCTAAATAATTTTTGTGCCCGATCGCGATGATCTTTGCGATGAAATAACGTATCTTTATTTTTATGATTGCATTTTGTATTTTTCTATTTTGATCCTTCCTTGAATTATTTTGTATCGACTCCGTATTTCTAGTATACAGTAGTAGATTCCGATCTCATATTCGAGTGGCCGAGAGGCTCGTGAATATGAAAGATCACTCAAGGAAGGAAGGAGTTGAATGCACCCCTAGAGATAGGATGACGTAAATCCTTCGGATTGGAGTCAAATCCAATAGTGCGGGTCACTTCGATAATGCGACTTTAGGCCATTTTGACTTGTAAAGAGATTTCGGTCAAAACGTCTATAAGTTAGGGGATTTAATGCTCTAGCGAGATTATTTCCTAATATCGGATCCGTCACGGTCTTAAAAGATTTACAAATGCTAACTTAATTTATTCCGTTATTTTATTTCAAAGTGAATCGTCGATCGAGCATTCTTTTTCAATATTTATTTCTCTTATTAAGCTTAGTTTATTTTAATTTTCAAACTCATCGATCGTTCGATAGGATAATAGATTCGTTGTGAGTAATAGTACTTGCCTGCCCCGAGTTTTTATACGACCTTGATATTTTTCATATCCTATGCTATATTTCGATAGGTACACTTGCCTTAATCGAGTATAGATTGGAGAATACGATTTTGTCTATCAAGTTTTTGGCGCCGTTGCCGGGATTATTTTTGGGCAATATTACGAAAGCATCGAATTTATTACTTCTACTAAAAAACAAAAAAATTATTATTATTATTATTATTATTATTATTATTCTTATTATTATCCACCCACCTCATCTTATTTCTATCCAACCTAAAATCTCTCGAAAAGGGTAAGGGGCTTTAAGCGCCACCATTTTACCTAGTACCGGGCGAACCCTTCACCGGGTAGTCCTCGGGAAGTTCGAGAGCCAATCCATTAAAAAACCCTATTTTAAAAAAATATATATATATATATCTAAAAAAAAACAAATCAAAAATTAGTTTTTCTTTTTCTTTTTGGTAGCAGTTTATTTTTTTTTATGGAATCGTCGTATTTTTGCGCTTCTTGCGGGTGCCCGACCACTTCTATTCTGAATGCCTTTCGGGAACCCCTCCCTCTTTTGATTTTAATTTTTCTGGGGAAGGTCAAAATGGCCAATTTGACCCTTACCCCAATTTTTATCCTACTTGGGAGGCGGGAAACCCGTATTTTTCTTATGATTTTGCTCCGCAAAGCGCCGTGCCTCCTACTTTTAATTTTAATTCTCTCGATAATGGGTATTTTGAGTTGCAAACTTCTCTTAATAATATTAATTCGCATCTCAAAACCATTATGGATTCTTTTTCTCGTGAGGCCGCTTCGTTTTCTTCGTCTTCTTCTTCGTCTCCTCCAATTTCTTTTTGTAATGAGTCACCGGATATCCCGGCTTGTCTTGTTCCTCTCGAGGAGGATAACTATTTGGATATCCCGGATTGTTTCCTTCCTCCTTTGGAAGATGCCTCTATGGATATTCTGGTGTGCTTCTTACCCATTGAGGATGACGAGACGTCTCTTATTTCTCCATCTAAAGACGTTGGTGATTCCATTACGCTTTCAAATTCAACTGTTCCTAATTTTTCTCTTTTTAGCGAATCTTCTTTTTCTTCTTCTTTTATTTTAGATAACGCTCCTTTAGTTCTTTCTTCCCTTTCTTCTCCCAAAATTTCACAAGACTCTCCTTCTCCTTGTGAAATTTCACTTGATAAAAATTCTTTTTCTACTTCTTTTATTCATCTTTCTATTTCTTCTTCTTTTCTTTCTTCTTCTTTTGACGACCCGTTCTTTCCAATGTTACATACGGCAGAGTTCTTCTATAACTCCATCAGTTCATTTTTGGGCGTCATTCTCTTGAAGTTTCCACCGCATGTCGGTGCAATTCTTCAATTTTTCTTTTTTTTTTAATTTACTCCCCTAAGCGCTTACTTAGGGAGTTACCTCTTCATCTTAGTTTTTATTTTCCATTCAGCTAACAAATAACATCGGGCTCGGCCGACGTTAAACAGAGAGCACTCTTGGGAGGCATCCTTTGCTTATCCTTTTTCTTTCTTTTTCTTTTTCTGTTTTGTTTTGTAGGAATAAAACCACCGGTGGTTCGTTTGGCTCCATCATTTCATCTCTTCCTTAGGCCCGAGCCGGTGTCCAGCTCAAGCATGGGGGAGCGACATCTGCATTCGGCCTTACGACTCCGGGGAAGTCATTTTCTTTTTTTTTTCTTTACTTTATTGTATCCCCCCTCCCCTTTCTTCCTCCTTTTTCTTTCTTATTTTTATTTTTCATTGAGGGCAATGAAAGGTTTAAGCATGGGGGAGGGTTTAGTTGTTTTATTTCTTTTTCTTGCTTTAAAAAAAAATGTTTTAAAAAATGTTTAGTACAGTTTTATTAAGTTTCTTTGTTTAGTATAGTTTTATTAAGTTTCTTTAGTAATGCTTTTATTTAGCTTTATCAAAAAAATAAAAAAAAATTAGAAATATCAAAAATTCCAAAAAAGATAATATTTCAAAATCCAAAAAAAAATTGAAAAATGTCTAAAAAAATCAAGAATATAATAAACCTCATGCTTAGCTTTTTGTTATTTTCAGAAATTTAGTTTGAGTTTGTTTATAAGCATTTTTATTTGCTAATCTTTATTTCATCATGTTTAGTTAAATTTAACTTTTAGTGATTTTGTTTTTAGAATCATCTTATGGTTTAATTTGCTTAAGAGTATATTTATTTAGCACTTTTTCTCTTTTATTTTAAATAGTTTCAATCTTGTAGTAATTTTGCTAAACAATTTTGGAGTCTAATTATTCTTACTTCATGCTTTTAGATTCTTAGGAAATCTCAATCTACTAGTAGTTGCTCTCTAGTGTTTTAGTTTATTTTCTAAAATTTTGTTTGAACCCATCATTTTTTCTTTTATTGTTAGATCATATGTCATGGGAATAAGAGGATAAAATTCATTATTCCTTAGTAAACATATGCAACCCAAAAATAAAACGAAGAGAGGAATTAAAAATTCATATATGTCGGGGGAAGTGATAGGATGTTAGTCTATCATTTTCTAGTATTACATATATTATTAAAAAAACAAAAAATGAGTGGGGTGAGAGGATAAAATTCATCACCTCCAATCAAAGACCTCTTCATGTTAATTTCCTCCCTAAACCCCCTTAGCCAATATCATTGTCTTAGTTTTTAAATTAAAATATGTGGAGAGCATAAGCAGTAGGTTGTCTTTTTCCTTAAGTTTCTTTCAAGTTATGGTTTTTATAATTTCAATCTAACCTTGTTTGCACTTTACTCCATTTTGAATGCTAGTTAATTTATTAGAGAATTTTTGGCTAAATTCTTCTCTCTTGTCACTTTAATTTCATTATTTAGGACTTGATTCTTAAATCTCTAAACTTTTATTTTTGGCTAGATGTTGATGTTAAATAAATTTTTAGTTTGTTTGAAAATTATATAATGCCTTATAAATATTTCTCTTCCTTTTGCTCTGGAATAGCAAAAGCTTAAGCATGGGGGAGTTTGATGACTAGTTTTAGTCATCATTTTTGGGGTAATTTAGTAGCCTAAATGCCTAAGTTTATTTATAATTTATGCTTGTCATTTCATGTTTTAATGTCTTTTTATAAAATCCTATTTTTATTATAGTTATTTTATGTTATGATATAAAAAAATCAATATAATCTTATAATATGTATTATGCTACTATATGTATTAGATTATAATATAATTACAATTAGTGTTATGTTTAATTTTATGTTCTATGTTTAATTTTATGTTTTATGTTTTAACTTGTGTTTTAATTTAATATCAATATTATCTAATGTTTTATGTTTGTTATGTTTGCTATTTAATAATTAATATAATCCAATTAATGTTTTATGTTTGTTGTTTAATTTTATGCTACTATATGCATGTTATTTTATTTAGCTAATGTTTTATTCCTTTTGTTTTATTTGTAGGTCCTTAAATATAAGTGCAGCCCACAAGATTTGGAGCAGCCCACAACCTCCAAACCATGCACCATGCAGCCCACAACCTCCAAACCGAGCCCATGCAGTCCAAGCAAGCAGCCCTTCAACATGGAGCAGCCCGGCCTACTTCCATGCATCCCTAGCCTATGTTGGAGCAGCCCAAACAGCCCACATGCCCTCTACCCGAGCCCTACTAAAGCCTACAAGCAGCCCACTTCATTCCCAAGCCCATCTAGCTCCACCTTTTGCATGGCCGGCCACCTTTCAACCCATGCATGCACTTTGCTCTCTCTCTCTCTCCATTTAATATATTACATGCATGAACCATTCCCCTTGATGAGGCCGGCCACCTATTTTATTTTTTTACTCTACATTCACCCCTTCTTCCCCTCTCTCTCATGCTCATTTATTTCTCATTCATCTCCCCCTCTCTATTTTATATTTTCCATGGCATTCCATTTATTATCATACATGAATCATCCCACTCTCTCTCCCTTCATTTAAAATAAAATGCATGAACCTTTCTCCCCCATGAGGCCGGCCACCCCTTGGTCTCCCCCATCTAGAACGTTCCCCTTCATCTATAAAAGGAGCCCCTCCCCTCTTGTTGAAGTTAAGTAGTTTTTGGTAGAGAGTGTTATGGTAGAGAGTGTTAGTAGTTCTCTTCTCTTCTTTCCTTGTTGCTAAGTAGATTTCTTTCTTCATTGTTGTAATAGTCCTCTTACTAGTGCAATATTATCTTGTCTTTATTTTGTGTACTTCTCTTTATTTTAGCAATGAAAACACTTTCTTCTTCTTTTATTTTGGTTTTCTTTCTTATCATGCGTAGCTAAATAATTTTTGTGCCCGATCGCGATGATCTTTGTGATGAAATAACGTATCTTTATTTTTATGTTTGCATTTTGTATTTTTCTATTTTGATCCTTCCTTGAATTATTTTGTATCGACTCCGTATTTCTAGTATATAGTAGTAGATTCCGATCTCATATTCGAGTGGCCGAGAGGCTCGTGAATATGAAAGATTACTCAAGGAAGGAAGGAGTTGAACGCACCCCTAGAGATAGGATGACGTAAATCCTCCAGATTGGAGTCAAATCCAATAGTGCGGGTCATTTCGATAATGCGACTTTAGGCCATTTTGACTTGTAAAGAGATTTCGGTCAAAACGTCTATAAGTTAGGGGATTTAATGCTCTAGCGAGATTATTTCCTAATATCGGATCCGTCACGGTCTTAATAGATTTACAAATGCTAACTTAATTTATTCCGTTATTTTATTTCAAAGTGAATCGTCGATCGAGCACTCTTTTTCAATATTTATTTCTCTTATTAAGCTTAGTTTATTTTAATTTTCAAACTCATTGATCGTTCGGTAGGATAATAGATTCGTTGTGAGTAATAGTACTTGCCTGCCCCGAGTTTTTATACGACCTTGATATTTTTCATATCCTATGCTATATTTCGATAGGTACACTTGCCTTAATCGAGTATAGATTGGAGAATACGATTTTGTCTATCAGCGTGTCACGCTAGGGAGTTTTCTGAGTCATGTACACGGGCCATGGCACGGGTACGGACACGGGCGTGTCACATGTGACACGGGGGTGTCGGGTGCCGTGTCGCAGGCCGTGTCCTCTTCGGGAAGCAAGTGTTGGTAGTTGTACATGGGCCATTACACGGGCACAAACACGGGCGTGTCACATGTGACACAGGCATGTCTGGTGCCGTGTCGCAGGCCGTGTCCTTCTCGGGAAAAGTGTGTGGGTCGTTGCACACGGGGGTGATACGGGTCGTGACACGGCCGTGTCGCATGCGACACGGGCGTGTAGGAGGCCGTGTCGAATGCCGTGTGCTGGTTATCGCGTCAGTCGAGACGGCGAATGGGTGACACGGCCATGCACACGACCGTGTTGAAACCCGTGTTCGGCCCAGATTTTGTAATTTCAGGCCCCGATCGTGGCCGTTCGTTTCCTTGACTTGGGATACAATGAATGGGGTTCTTTCCTGAATTATTTTATCCGAGAGTTGGGGTTGTAAGGGCTCATTTCTCTTTGGTTCATCTCTCTCTAAGTTCTAGAGAGAGGGGAGAGCAAGGTGGAGGAGGAGACCAAGATCCGGCCACCGGTGGAGCGTCGGAGCTCCGAATCGCGATCCAAGTCCAGATCCGCGAAGGCGACGCCGTTGCGGTGCTTTCCAACCGCGTAGATTTTCATGGCTCTGCGAAAAAACGCAAGGGTAACGAATATCATCCTAGGGCATGTGAAGCCCTCTTTTCATTTGCATAGGAAGCCCTCTCTCGCGAGTGAGCGAAGAGTTGGACCGTTCCTTGGGGTAGATATGTAAAGTCCCCCTTGTATAGAGTCCGTATGAGAAAACGAGCATAGGCATTGTGTGTGAAGCCTATCCAGACAAGTTGATCCGGATCGGTGATGTTGCATTGCATATGAATCGGGGAAGACTCTGGATGTTTGGGCATTTTTCGGGTTTTCTACGTGGTAGATTGCAGCAGGGAGCCTTGGAGATTAATGTTGAAGCCAAAATTGACCTCAACAAATGTTCACGAACCAAAGTGCAGTCAATGCCTACTTCTCTCAAACCTCGACCCCTGACAGGTTGCTAAGGCCCTAACACAGACCCAAAGCCTCAGCTGGGAGGTCCCACCACACACCCGGAAGATCTCTGAGAGCTTCCCCTCCAAAGCCAAATGCTGGGCTGGGAGCTCTTCAGAAGGCACTAGGGCTAGAGGAAAAAATGATCAGCTTGCCTTCCAAAGAGCCCTTATGGGTCTTTTTATAGTCTTCCTTTGACCTGAAAATACTGAAATACCCCCGAGGGGTCTGCCGATAGCCAAATCCCGCTGTCATTTAAAGGGCATTTGGGTAATTTCACCTCGGGATAATATATTATATAAAATAATCCTCTTTATGAGCGCCGGGCCCCCACCACGTGGGCCCACTTGGCGAGAACCCTGGTTGAGGAGGCTCCCGCTGGACCCCCACCCGGGCCAACCTTGGCGAGACCCCCTTGCCAGGGAGGTTCGCGCCCTCCACGGTCTTGAAACTACCGCGGGCGGAAGGCCTACTTGGGGCCTTCTCGCCTCCCCTGGGCGGGAGCTTGCCCTAAGGCGGAAGCTTCCGTGGTCGACGATCTCTCCCACCGAGAGCTCGACTATCTGCCTTGGTCGGTCGACGATCTCTCCTGCCGAGAGCTCGACTATCTGCCTTGGGCGAGAGCCCCTTCAGGGCGAGAACTCTATAAGTATGTCTTAGGGCTGACCCAGGGCTAACCTAAGCCTAGCCCAATCCCTCAGTGGTGTCTCCGGGTCCCACCCAGCGAATATGGGGTTGTACACAATCCCCGCTCTTTTCGAGCTAGCCCTGCGCTCGACAAGACAAGTCCAACCCCCAAAATATTCGCTGGACACGTGCCCGCCTATCGAGGGAATCTTTTGGTGGGTCCCACTGCGGCTATAAATATGCACTGATGGACGTCCCTACGCCCTGCCCTTAAAATACGGCTTTCCGACTGAGCTCTCGCCTCCGGGATTTTCGCGCGAGCACACCATGCATTCCAAACGTGCTGCCAAACCACTTCCGCAAGGCCTCCAAGACCGGTTAGCCGCTGCCCAAGCGCGGGCCCTGGCTAACTGTGCGGCGGTGGCTCCATGGTTAGCGAAAAAGACTTCAACCGCCGGGCCTTCGGAGCCGAAGAAGAAGGGAAAGAAAAGGGCGAAGGCGGTCCGGCGGGACCTTTCTCGCGAGAACAGGGATCCTCCTTCCCCCACTCCCAATCCTGCCGGAGATTCTTCCCTACAGAAGGTAAGCCTTTCGCACGTGCCTGCCGAGCTAACTGTACATTAGATTCGATGATTAAAGTATGCTTTCGCAGGAGTCCGCTCCCGATAATGACGCCGCAATTCCGCCCAGCTCTTCGAACCTACCCGCTCATCCCCCCGAAGGCCAAGCACGGGTCTCGGAAAGGGTTCCTCCCGCCGAGACCGGAACAATAGGTACATTTTCCCTTGTCAATATTTCAACCAGACCCTTTCTTTTCTGAACCGTCTTCTCACAGTGCCAGCTCCCGCCGACCCGGGTCTATCCACCCGGGAAGATGAAACGAGAACCGCCGAAGTGCCTCCCGCGGTGGCCAATCCTCTCCTGCAGGTGGGGGGGGTGGCTTCCAAACCTTCCGCTACTCTCAAGGATGCTGATCGCCCCTTGAGAGAAGACCACTCCCCTCATGCTTCCGGCCAGGCCGGGATCATCGTGCGCGAGCCCTTCCGCCCGGGGCTGGGCAAGCCTCTTCACCTCCTTTATGGAACCAACGGAGGGGTCGGGCCTTCCCGTCCAACTTTGGCTGAAGGTTCTCGCCCAACCGCAGGTATGCGAAGCCCTTTTCTGGACTGTTGATTGTCATGCTTTGACCAAAACTCTCGTGTGTTTCTCCCGCAGGTGATCCTGGCTTGCGGTCGGGCGTCAACGAGGAAGGAGAAGAAGAAGAAGAAGTGGAGGAGGATGAAGAAGATGAGGAGTCCCCTCTCCCTTCGTCTGGCGAGATAGAAGAAACTTTGAACAGCGCTGGGAGCGCGAAGGGGAGACGGAGGAAGATCTCGGTCATCCTGGCCAAGCTTATCCGGCGAGACCGTGCCCACACTGCCGCGGCGAAAGCATTCCGCGAATCCGTGGAGCAAAGGCTGGAGGCTCTGGAGCGGGATTTCTTCTTGGGCGAGACTAATTGCCTGGGTGGGCCTTCCGCCGAGTCTTCGCCAGGGAGGTGCATCTCGCAGATCCGGGATTATGCCAGGCGGATCAATCTTGGGTGTACCACGCTATCGTCTTACTTCAACCCGTTGGCGCCCCCAAGAACTAGGCGGCGAGAACGAGGACGATGGAGCTGGAAGCCCTATTAGCCCTCCCGCTTTGAATCTCCATGTATCTCTTTTTTTTTTCAACGTATCTGTAATAAACATTATTATTAACTAAGTTTTACCCAGCTTGCGCTAGCGAGGATCTCGCTTCTATCCATGTCTCTCTTTTTCCTTTTCTTTTTATTGCTCTGCGCGGCTTTTTCAATTATGACGCTTACACCCATCTGGGACGCTTGCGCCAATCTAGGAGGTTTGTGTTAACCTAGGAGGCTTGCGCTAATCTAGGAGGTCGCGTCGAAACCCGAAACGACCGTTGACCGCTGTCCTCCCGAGGGGGAGAATCGAGGCGCCGTTAGCTCGGATTCTGACAGCTGTACTCCGCCGTCACTTTCTCTCTCCGTCGGATGAATTCATGATGATTACGTTTTCTTATAAATAGAGAAGTCTACCAACCGCATTTACTTCTTCGATCCGGAACCTCAGCCTTCCCTCCTTGCTTTCGCGTTCCTGCTCCCGCTTCGACTCCCCTACAGCTCTCGCTCTTACTCACGAACTAGCCATGCCTGGCGAGAGCAAGGGTCGCGCCCATTGCGCGGAAGCCTTCCAGAAACATCTCTTCCCTTCCTGCAAGCTCACCCTCGACGAGTACAACGCGATCGTCGACCGCTACGTTCCCGCCGGCTTCTCGGCGCGGAACCCGGGGAATCATGATAGGGTGAATACCCCCGGGGCGGGAGAGTTTGCCATCCCCCTCGAACATTTCGAGGTGGGCTTCCGCCTCCCCCTGTGGCCGGAGGTTCGGTTAGCTCTCCGTTATTATGGGGTGGTGCCCGCCCAGCTAAACCCGAACTCCGTCGCGATCCTTATAGCATTCATATGCTATATGCGATCCGAGAGGATCGAGTTTAGCCTGCCCATCTTCCGGAAGCTATTCAACTTCCGTGCCAAGGGGGGGGGTAGTTTTTTTCTCCGGTCAACAGCTCGAGGTTACCGGTCTCGCCAATAAGCACCACCATTGGGGCAAGAAGTTCGTATACGTCAGCGGGGACTTCGGCAACATCCCGCTTCAGCCCGTCCAGTATGAAGACGCTGCCTACAAGCCGCCCGCTCTGGGATCGCGCGAGAGCGCAATCCTGGAATTCTTCGGGACCAAGGAGTTCGACGTCCCCTATCTTCTGCGGGACGTCGACTCCCTCCCACTTGTTCAATCGGGCGAAGGTACGGTCTCGCCTCAGATTCCCTTTTTCTATCAAAGATTTTCTTGCGCTGAAGTGCTAAAGCATTTTTACTTTGCAGGAGAGCGGGAGGTTCCTCTGCGCCAACCCTTCGCCGCAGGACGGGGTGTCGGGGGTCTGGCAGCGAGAGGCCCCCTTGCGCTCGCGGAAGCCAGCGCCAGCGCCTGCCGAGAAGATCCAACCCCTTCCATGCCGCCACCGGCCAAGAAGCGGAAGGCCACCCTTCCTTCTCTCCGCACACTGAAGAGGCCGAAACCCTCTGCCCTTGAGAAGGGAAAAGCCCCGGCCGTCCCGCCTGTCCAACCTCCTCCCGAGGGCAGGTCCTTTGAAGCGATCCTTCAGATGGCCAGCGAGATGGATGCCGCCGCCAAGAGCCGTGCCGAGGCTTCCGCCAGGAATATATCGGCCGCAAGCGAGGCTGGTGGAGAAGTGGTCGCCGCCGAAACCTCCGCCAGCGTCCCGCCCCCGGAGGTGCCGAGAGGGCACCGAAACTTTGGCTTCGGCGTTAGATACGCCGACTCGGAGGGGAAGCCTCAGATGGAATGGGACCCTGAGTCAAACACGATCAGGGTTTCAACCCTCCTTCCCAGATGGGCGGAGGGGGAGAATGTGACCGGCGAGGCCTTCTCGCTTGGGTATGGTCTCTACAGCCGGGAGGATGCCGGCGTTTTTGACCAGATGTCCACCCGCCTCCTAGCCTTCGACGCCACCCGGGCCCTAATGCGCGCGTTCGAGCTCACGCATATGTGTGCGCGCCGAAGCATCACCCTTGACAAGAATTTCACCGACATGCGCAAGGCGAGGGAGGACGCGATAGCTCGCGCGCATGTCGCGGAAGAAGAACTCACGAGAGCTCAACAGGAGCTCGCGGATGCCAAATTGGCGCTATCTCTGCGCCCCGCGACCGAGGTAGGCGAGACCTTCCTGAGCCCTTGCCCCCGTTTCCTCGAAGTTTCTACTGTGTAATGCGTGACTAAGATCTTTTGTCCCTTTTGCAGGATTCCGCCCAAGTCAGGGAGCTTCGCGCAGAGCTGGCCAACGCGCGCTGCGAGAGCGTCCTTCTGAGGGAACAGCTCCGCGCAGAGCTAACGAAGGGCCCGCCCCCGGAGCTAGATGCGCGGTTGCGGAGCCGCTACCTCTCGGAGTATGACGTCGATAAGCTGCTTCAAGCCAACGCTCAAGCGACCGTCAGGCTGACGCTCGAGACGCTGCGAGACGTCGAGCTGCTCCGGGAGGATGGCGCAACCATCGACGCTCGCCAGCTTCTCCCTTGGCTTTACGACCCGGTTCCCAAGCCCCCGGGCGCGCCGGACTCGCCGCTCTCAGACGTCCCGAGGTCCTCTCCCGCTGTTGACGAGACGTCCGTGGAAGGTTCTGGCGATGCTTCAAGCGAGAGCACCAGTGGGGACTACAGCGCGTCTCCTTAAGTTGTCTTTTACTTTGAATATCCTTTTGTAATGAGCGAGAAGCTCCTCACTTTTGTAATTAACCTTATATAAAGTAATGTTTCATTTCTTCACTGTCATTGTGTTTTTTAAGCGTATATTACTATGCCGAATGACCTCCGCGCGAGCTTCCGCCGAGACCCTTAGTCTCTTTAGGGTGACCCTACTTAGAGATCAGCTAGGCGGAAACCTCGCATCGTCGATTGAATCGTCCTGCCTGGGCCCGCCGGGAGCTTTCTTTTTGCGAGAGCCTCCTTTAACCGAGACCTTTGCTGGCCGAGACCTCTGGGTCGGGATCCTCACTGGCCGAAACCTCCGGGCCGCGATCTGCTGAGACCCCCAAGCCAAGACTTTTACTGGCCGAGACCCCTGAGCCGAGACCTTTACTGGCCGAGACCCCTGAACCGAGACCCTTCAGGGATTTGCCCCCGGTCTAGGTCAGGGTCCTGCCCACATATTTTTCCGACCAATCAAACCCCTACCCCGTCGGCGAGCCGTTGGACCTGCTAGCTCACATGGGTGCCCGCGCAGCGGGTCTACCGGGGTTTGAGCCGAGCTCGTTGTAACGTAGTAGCCACCAATCAAGAACCAAGGATCAAAAGGTCAAGGACTTCACCTATCCCCCGTAGGCGAGCCTTCGGACCTGCCAGCTTGATGAGAGCCTGCGCAGCGGGTCTACCTGGGGCCGAGCCGAGCTCGGGGTGTCGGAGTGGCTAAGAGCAAAGTATCGCAAGAGCTAACCTATCCCCCACAGGCGAGCCTTCGGATCTGCCAGCTAGATGAGAGCCTGCGCAGCGGGTCTACCTGGGGCCGAGCCGAGCTCGGGGTGTCGTTGAAGCGGCTAAGAACAAAGTATCACAAGAGCCAACCTATCCCCCACAGGCGAGCCTTCGGACCTGCCAGCTAGATGAGAGCCTGCGCAGCGGGTCTACCTGGGGCCGAGCCGAGCTCGGGGTGTCGTTGAAGCGGCTAAGAACAAAGTATCACAAGAGCCAACCTATCCCCCACAGGCGAGCCTTCGGACCTGCCAGCTAGATGAGAGCCTGCGCAGCGGGTCTACCTGGGGCCGAGCCGAGCTCGGGGTGTCGTTGAAGCGGCTAAGAACAAAGTATCACAAGAGCCAACCTATCCCCCACAGGCGAGCCTTCGGACCTGCCAGCTAGATGAGAGCCTGCGCAGCGGGTCTACCTGGGGCCGAGCCGAGCTCGGGGTGTCATTGAAGCGGCTAAGAACAAAGTATCACAAGAGCCAACCTATCCACCACAGGCGAGCCTTCGGACCTGCCAGCTAGATGAGAGCCTGCGCAGCGGGTCTACCTGGGGCCGAGCCGAGCTCGGGGTGTCGTTGAAGCGGCTAAGAACAAAGTATCACAAGAGCCAACCTATCCCCCACAGGCGAGCCTTCGGACCTGCCAGCTAGATGAGAGCCTGCGCAGCGGGTCTACCTGGGGCCGAGCCGAGCTCGGGGTGTCGTTGAAGCGGCTAAGAACAAAGTATCACAAGAGCCAACCTATCCCCCACAGGCGAGCCTTCGGACCTGCCAGCTAGATGAGAGCCTGCGCAGCGGGTCTACCTGGGGCCGAGCCGAGCTCGGGGTGTCATTGAAGCGGCTAAGAACAAAGTATCACAAGAGCCAACCTATCCCCCACAGGCGAGCCTTCGGACCTGCCAGCTAGATGAGAGCCTGCGCAGCGGGTCTACCTGGGGCCGAGCCGAGCTCGGGGTGTTGATGAAGATAACCAAACCTCTCCCCCACAGGCGAGCCTTCGGACCTGCCAGCTAGATGAGAGCCTGCGCAGCGGGTCTACCTGGGGCCGAGCCGAGCTCGGGGTGTTGATGAAGATAACCAAACCTCTCCCCCACAGGCGAGCCTTCGGACCTGCCAGCTAGATGAGAGCCTGCGCAGCGGGTCTACCTGGGGCCGAGCCGAGCTCGGGGTGTCGATGAAGATAACCAAACCTCTCCCCCACAGGCGAGCCTTCGGACCTGCCAGCTAGATGAGAGCCTGCGCAGCGGGTCTACCTGGGGCCGAGCCGAGCTCGGGGTGTTGATGAAGATAACCAAACCTCTCCCCCACAGGCGAGCCTTCGGACCTGCCAGCTAGATGAGAGCCTGCGCAGCGGGTCTACCTGGGGCCGAGCCGAGCTCGGGGTGTCGATGAAGATAACCAAACCTCTCCCCCACAGGCGAGCCTTCGGACCTGCCAGCTAGATGAGAGCCTGCGCAGCGGGTCTACCTGGGGCCGAGCCGAGCTCGGGGTGTTGATGAAGATAACCAAACCTCTCCCCCACAGGCGAGCCTTCGGACCTGCCAGCTAGATGAGAGCCTGCGCAGCGGGTCTACCTGGGGCCGAGCCGAGCTCGGGGTGTCGATGAAGATAACCAAACCTCTCCCCCACAGGCGAGCCTTCGGACCTGCCAGCTAGATGAGAGCCTGCGCAGCGGGTCTACCTGGGGCCGAGCCGAGCTCGGGGTGTTGATGAAGATAACCAAACCTCTCCCCCACAGGCGAGCCTTCGGACCTGCCAGCTAGATGAGAGCCTGCGCAGCGGGTCTACCTGGGGCCGAGCCGAGCTCGGGGTGTTGATGAAGATAACCAAACCTCTCCCCCACAGGCGAGCCTTCGGACCTGCCAGCTAG
Organism: Platanthera zijinensis; assembly: GCA_039513925.1. Classification (NCBI taxonomy): domain Eukaryota; kingdom Viridiplantae; phylum Streptophyta; class Magnoliopsida; order Asparagales; family Orchidaceae; genus Platanthera; species Platanthera zijinensis. The sequence goes on from CM077087.1 coordinate 189,167,537, forward strand.
ATGAGAGCCTGCGCAGCGGGTCTACCTGGGGCCGAGCCGAGCTCGGGGTGTTGATGAAGATCCCTTCAACCAGGCCTATTCTATCACTGAGATGAGGGATCCTAGCCAGTTAAAACTAAAACATAAAGATTGCCTATTCAGCGACAGTCAACATTTTGAAATAAACTTATTGAAAATGCAACAGTTGTTTACAACACTACAATCCTTCTTTCCCTCCTACGGGTAGAAGCGCTTCAGGTCATCACCATTCCAGGTGTGACTCAAGGTCCTTCCCTCCACGTCCTGGAGATAGTAGCCTCCGTTAACCAGAGCCTTCTCTACTATGTAAGGCCCTTCCCAGCTAGGGTTGAGCTTACCAACCGCGGCCGACCTTCCCGCTGCGTCGACCTTTTTCAGTACTAGATCCCCCTCGGCGAATTGCTTGACTCTGATGTGCTTATCGAAGTACCGAGCCATTCGTCGTTTTATTTCTTCTTGCCTGATGGCGGCAACATCCCGCAGCTCTTCCACCATATCTAATGAGAGGCGCAACCCTTCCTCGTTCTCCAACCTCCAAGCTTCGTTTCCCTCCGCTGCGGCCGTAACCCTTGGGGACCGAACCTCGAACTCCACAGGGAGGACAGCCTCACACCCATGAGAGAGCTTGAAGGGGGTCTCTCCTGTGGCCGTGTTCGGAGTTGTTCGCAAGGCCCACAGGACGGAAGGGAGCTGTTCCACCCAGCTACCCTTCAGGTTTTCCACCTTCTTTTTGAGCAAGTTGACAATGACTTTGTTTGCCGCCTCCACCTGACCATTGCTCCGAGGATGATGGACAGAGGCGAACCTGAGGTCAATCCCCAATTGGGTGCAGAAACCGATGAATTCTTCACTGGCAAACTGAGGTCCATTGTCTGTCACTATCGCTTGGGGCAATCCGTGCCTGCAAATGATTTCCCCCCAAACGAAGTTTCTGATGACCTGGGAGGTTACCTTGGCTAACGGCTTGATCTCCAGCCATTTGGAGAAGTAGTCAATCATCACTAGGAGGAACCTCCTTTGCCCGCTAGCTGGAGGGAAGGGTCCAACCAGGTCCATCCCCCAAATGGCGAAGGGCCATGGCGCCGTGATGCTTCGAAGTCTTTGGGCGGGCAAGAGCTGGAGAGGAGCATGTACTTGGCACTTCCGACACCTCCTTGCGAATTCAGCGGTATCCCTCCTTATGGTCCGCCAGAAATATCCCTGCCTTATCACCCTTGCTTCCAATGTCCTCCCCCCTGAATGGCTGCCGCACTCTCCAGAATGCACCTCTTCCAGGATCCTCGGGACTTCCTCTTCGGTTACGCATCTCGCGAGGAGCCCCGACAACATCTTCCGATGCAAGCTCCCTTCCAGCATCAGGTAATGAGCCGCCTTGTGCCTGAAGCTTTTTGCATCCTTGACTTCTTCCGACAGTTCTCCTGTGGTTAAGAAAGTCACCAATGGATCCATCCATGAGGACCGCCGATTCACCTCCATCAGCTCCCCCTCTTCAATGGCTGGTCGGAATAGTTCGGTTAGGGTACCTCCTCCCTGAGGCCCGAACTTCGCCAGTCGATCAGCTGCCATGCTTTCCTCCCTGGGAACATGTTGAATAGAAAAAGAACGGAAACCTCCAATAATAGTTCTTACCTTTGATAGATATCTTGCGAGGGTAGGCTCCCGGGCCTCGAACTCGCCTCGGATCTGCGATGCTACCACCATTGAGTCGGTGAAGGCCTCCACATTCTGGATTTCCAGCTCCTTTGCCAAGCGAAGGCCAGCTATCACAGCCTCATACTCCGCTTGGTTATTGGTTACAGGGAAGTGGAAGGTCACTGCTTGCTCTATGGTAACTCCCTGAGGACTTACCAACACCACACCTCCTCCCAGGGAGTGCCTTCCTGAGGCCCCGTCGACCACCATCTTCCACGCTTCTTGCGGCTTTGGTTCTTCGGCCTCCGCCTCGGTAACATAGTCCGCCAGAAAATCCGCTACGGCCTGGGCTTTGATAGAGAGCCTCGGGACGAAAGAGATGTCAAACTCGCTTAGCTCGATGGACCACTTTGCCAACCTTCCTGAATGTTCCACCCCTTCCAAGACCTTGCGAAGGGGATGGTCTGTTACCACCCTAATCGAGTGTGCTTGAAAGTAAGGGCGAAGCTTCCTAGCTGAGATGACCAAAGCATATGCTAGCTTCTCCAGGATGGGGTATCGGAGCTCTGCCTTTTTTAAGATTCGGCTGACATAATAGACGGGTAATTGCTTCTTCCCCTCTTCCCTAACCAAGACGGAGCTCACCGCCTCTCCTCCCACTCCTAAATACAAAGCTAGGTCCTCCCCCTCCTTTGGGCTTTGAAGTAACGGAGCTTGGGAGAGTTGCCTCTTCAGCCCCTGAAAAGCCTCTTCGCACTCGGCCGTCCATTCGAATGCTTGGTTGCCACGAAGTACTTTGAAGAAGGAGGAACATCTATCCCCTGACCGCGAGAGGAACCTGCTTAACCCGGCCAACTTCCCGGTCAAGCGCTGGATCTCCTTGGCGTTGCGAGGCGATTCTAGGTCTAGAATAGCCTTAACCTTATCAGGGTTGGGTTCTACCCCCGCGGGAGTCAAGAGGTGCCCGAGGAATTTGCCGCGACTAGCCCCGAAGACGCACTTCAAGGGGTTCAACCTCATCTTGAACTTCCGCAGGGTGGCGAACGTCTCCTCCAAGTCTCGCAAGTGGGAATCAACACACTTGCTCTTGACCATGAGGTCATCCACATAGACCTCCAGGTTCCTTCCCCTTTGATCTCGAAAGACTCGATCCATCATGCGTTGGTATGTTGCCCCTGCATTCTTTAATCCGAAGGGCATCATCTTATAGCTGAAGCATCCCTCTCTTGTGATGAAGGAAACATCCTTGACATCAGGAGGGTGCATCCGGATCTGGTGGTAACCTGAAAATGCATCTAAAAAACTCATAAGAGAAAAACCGACGGCTGAGTCAACCAGCGCGTCGATTCGAGGCAAGGGGTAACAATCCTTGGGGCATGATTTATTTAATAAGGAAAAATCGATACACATGCGCCATTTTCCTCCTCCCTTCTTTACCATTACCACGTTGGAGATCCAGCCTGGATACTGGATCTCTGAGATGAAGCCTGCGTCCAGGAGCTTTTGGACCTCCTCTCGGATGGGGGCTTCTAGCTTGGTGGCGATGGCCCTCATCTTTTGGCGTATGGGGCGGGCTCTGGAATCCAGGTTCAAGCGGTGACAGGCCACGTCCGCGTCGATGCCCGGCATGTCTGCCGCGCTCCAGGCGAAGATGTCAACGTTGCCCTGGATGCAGGCTCGCATCCGCTCCTGATCCTCAAGGCTCAAGCCTCCGTTGATCCGAATCCTTTGCACCTCCCCCGCTCTTGTAAGCACCTCCATCTCCACCACCTCTTCGGCCGGCTCCAGCCCCGACCGCTCCCAACTTACCCTTGCCTCTTCCCGCTCAAACTCGAGCTCTTCTCCCCCAACCTCATCAACTTCCATCGCCTCCTCCAGGCTCTCCTCCTGCCTCTGCTCTTCTTCATCCACTACTCCTCTCGCCTCTTCTGGGCTGATCTTCCCCGACTCCTCCGCCTCCGCTATCTCCTCAGCAACCTCCATCGCCTCTCCCAGGCTCATCCCCCCTTCCCCAACTCCTTCCTGCTCGGCCATCTCCCTCTCCAACTCCTCTGCCTCCTCCATCCATGACACGGTGTTAACCGCCGTCACATAGCACTGTCTTGCCATCTTCGGATCCCCCCTGATCCTAACCTGTACCCCTCCATTGTTGAACTTGAGGCATTGGTGGTACGAGGAGGGTACACAGCGAAAGGCGCTGATGAGGGGACGTCCGAAGATGGCATTGTAACTACTCGGGGCGTCCACGATCACGAACCGACAGTTCCGTGAGACGCCCCCAAGCCTCACATGCAGGCCCACTCCCCCTTCCACTTCTTTCCTTTCTCCGGAGAAGCCAAAAAGCGGTCCATCAGAAGCCAGGACCCTTTTTCCTTCCACTCTCATCTCATCGAAGGCCTTCTTGAAGATTACATTCACCGAGCTCCCATTATCCACCAGTATCCGGGAGACGGTGTAGTTTTCTACCGCTGTCTGGATCACAAGCGCGTCGCAGAACGGGTCCTCGTAGTCTGGCATATCCGCGGATGAGAAAGTGATCTTCTCCTCTGGGGGTGGAGCCTGGGAGGTCGAGGCGACCCCTCGGCGGAACATGGTTTGAAGGCTCCCCTTGCGGGTTGCCTCGATCCCCACTCCCCCGTGGATCACTCCAATCCCTCCTCGGGTCCCCACGTCAATCCTGTCTTCACATCTGTCCTCCACCTCTTCCCGCTGTACTTCGACGATCCTTGCAGGCGGATCTTGCCTTCCGGCCACTCTGGCCCCTCTAATCTCCAGAAACTCTGGGCAGGTGGCCGTTGCGTGACCTTCCTCCTGATGGAAGTCACAATAAGGCAACGCCACCCTGCCCCCTCTTCCTTCTCCTCCTCCCCTTCTTCCGGCTCCCCGAAATCTTCTTCCTCTTCCCCTTCCCACCTCCATAGCCTCCTGCGGCGGTGGGAAATGACCCCTTGGTCCTTGTCGCCATCCTCCCTGCTCCAGCCTTCTGGGCTCCCGGAAGTTATCTCTTCCCTGAGGTCCTCCCTGGCCCTGGGGGCGACCCTCCTGAGGCCTCCAACCCAGTCGGTTGTTTGGCTCCCTGGCCCCCCCATGCTGTTGCCCCTGCCCTCGGGGCTCTTCTCTTCTCCTATCTTCCCTCGGCTCCCTCTGCTCCCTCTGCTCTCTCTGCTCTCTCTGCCTTCCCGCCACCGGCTCCTTCACGTCGTCCTCGGCCAGCCTGGCCAGCTTTCTTGCAAACGCAGGGTTTGCCCTCTCAAAGTCTATCTCCTTCGCCGCCCTCTCCATGAGCTCCTCAAAAGAGAGAGGGGGCACTCTCTTCAACTCCATGCTAAAGAACCCTGGCCTCAGCCCCAGGGTGAAGGCTAGCATCAGCGCATACCCCGGGACCTCCTGGACCAGGAGAACCTCCTCTTGGAACCGGTCGACATAGCGACCCAATGTCTCCTCCGGCCCCTGCCTCACTGCAAACAGGCACTCAGCCTCCTTCTTCCTTTTCTTCGAAGTCGAGAATCTCAACAGAAAACCCCTCCGCAGATCCTCAAAGCTGTAGATGGAACTTGCCGGCAACTGGTGGAACCAGTCCCTGGCCTTTTCTTTCAGAGTGATGGCAAAAAGCCGACACTTGAAGGCATCCGACATTTGCCTGATGGACACCACGTCCTCGAACCATTGCACGTGCTGGACCGGGTCATCCTTCCCGGTGTAGTAGGTCATGTCTGGCTCCCGGAACCCCTCCGGCACTGGAGCCGAGACAATGAGCTCACTAAAGGGGGTCTCGCCCCCTGCCTGGCGAGAAGGCACGTCCCGCGATCTCGGTTGGCTGGACCGATCCGCGAGACCTTGCCCAGGGAAGAGTTCCCGCACCGTCGCCTCCTTCTCGCCCAGATCCGCCGGAAGCCCCTTCTCGAGACGCTGGCCTGGGAAAAGCTCCCGCGCGGCCACGTCCCTCTCGCCTGCCTCCACCGGGACCTCCTTCCCGGGGCGCTGCCCTGGAGCGTTCTCGCCTAGCAGCGGAACCACCTCCACCGGAACCTGCGGCGTCTCCCACTCGTTCCTTGCCGAGAAGGCCAAGTTGATCGTCTGCATGACTTCTCGCCTGAAGTCCTCAAACATTTTTCTCGTCGCCTCGTCCACCCGGGTGGGGGATCCTCCCGCGCCTGATCCTTCACCCTCGCCTCCTGCCATGGGACTTAACTCAAGATTTTCTTGCACCGACTGCTTCCACGCTCACCGCACCAGAACTGTTGAAGCCAAAATTGACCTCAACAAATGTTCACGAACCAAAGTGCAGTCAATGCCTACTTCTCTCAAACCTCGACCCCTGACAGGTTGCTAAGGCCCTAACACAGACCCAAAGCCTCAGCTGGGAGGTCCCACCACACACCCGGAAGATCTCTGAGAGCTTCCCCTCCAAAGCCAAATGCTGGGCTGGGAGCTCTTCAGAAGGCACTAGGGCTAGAGGAAAAAATGATCAGCTTGCCTTCCAAAGAGCCCTTATGGGTCTTTTTATAGTCTTCCTTTGACCTGAAAATACTGAAATACCCCCGAGGGGTCTGCCGATAGCCAAATCCCGCTGTCATTTAAAGGGCATTTGGGTAATTTCACCTCGGGATAATATATTATATAAAATAATCCTCTTTATGAGCGCCGGGCCCCCACCACGTGGGCCCACTTGGCGAGAACCCTGGTTGAGGAGGCTCCCGCTGGACCCCCACCCGGGCCAACCTTGGCGAGACCCCCTTGCCAGGGAGGTTCGCGCCCTCCACGGTCTTGAAACTACCGCGGGCGGAAGGCCTACTTGGGGCCTTCTCGCCTCCCCTGGGCGGGAGCTTGCCCTAAGGCGGAAGCTTCCGTGGTCGACGATCTCTCCCACCGAGAGCTCGACTATCTGCCTTGGTCGGTCGACGATCTCTCCTGCCGAGAGCTCGACTATCTGCCTTGGGCGAGAGCCCCTTCAGGGCGAGAACTCTATAAGTATGTCTTAGGGCTGACCCAGGGCTAACCTAAGCCTAGCCCAATCCCTCAGTGGTGTCTCCGGGTCCCACCCAGCGAATATGGGGTTGTACAATTAACTCCAAGGTGCACCCGGAAAACTGGGCAAAAGCGGGTTTTGCCAACATGGTGGCCGGGGAGCCAACGTGAACATAACCGGGTTATGTGATTATTGTAGTGGAAACGGGACTCGGCGAGTCTTGACCTGCGCATATGGCTTAAATTGTCGTTGCGGAATGAGCACGGGTCAGGCGGAACTGTACCTGATCTATGCCGTTCGGTGGGACCGTTGGCATGGATGAGAGTCTTCGACGGTCTATGGCTTAAATTGTCGTGACCAAGGCCAGGAAGACAAAATGCTCATTTGATTGGCCGTCCAAGGGGCGGTGGTGGAACGGGAACGTCTATGGCTTGAATTGACGTGACATTGGCCGGTTCGCCGTGAATGTGCCCTGTGTGCACAAGGTGTGTGGCCGTGCGAGCCTATGCCTGTGATGAAGTGTGTTTAAACTATTATGATGCTATACTGATAAAGTGCAGGGAAAGAGCATCGCCGCCCCGATTTTGGGGGCGGGATCGTTATAATTTGGTCAGCATTGCTGACCATTATTTTGTTTACCACCGGGGGGTGGATTGTGTCTTGTAGGTGCTGCGGAGCCGAGCGGGAAATAGCGGGCTAAAGCCCATATTGCGGTGCTGGCCCTCGAAGGCCTAACCTTTTTATGTTTTCAGTTTATCTCATGTATTGCCGGCCTGCGAGCCGAAGTATGAAAGACACTCTTGTTTGAGGAAACTATTGTATGGCCTTAAGGCCGGTACTTTTGTATTCATCATTCCTATTTTCTCTGAGTAGTGGACATTCGTGCTTGGCAGTGTTGTTATTTTTGTGCAACTTAATAAATTGCTTCCGCTAGGTGCTGTGTAGGACGTTGTGATTGGTTGAATGGTTTCAACGCGTAACCAACCTGTCTTTCTGTAGTATATGGCGTCGGGCCCCGACCGGACCTACTATTATATGCTATGTGACGGATAGGGGTGTTACACCAATAGCTGGCCACCTCCTTGAAACTATTCCCCTCCATCAGAGGAGTGAAAGTGTAACACCCCTATCCGTCGCATGGTAAATAACAGTAGGTCCGGCCGGGGCCCGACGCCATATACTACAGACAGACCGAATGGTTACATAATGAAACCATTCTTCCAATCACAAACGTCCTACACAGAGCAACTAGCAGAAGCTTTTAAGTAGTCGAAAGAACCCAAATAACAGATAGTATGAATCATGAATTTCCACTAACCACAATAGGAATGAAATAACAAAATACACAAAAGTACTTGGACTTATGGCCTTACAAATGTTCACTTAACAATATAGTGTTTTATAGACATCGGCTCGCAGGCCGGCCACACATGATAGAAATAAAATAACAGTTTGCTTTTGCCTTCGAGGGCCAGCACAACCGATTGGGCTTCAGCTCGCTTTTTTGTACTTGGTTCCGCATCACCTGCAAACAACATTCCACCGTACGGTGGCAAACAAAGCAACGGTCAGCTAAAGCTGACCAAATTATAACGAACCCGCCCCTTATTCGGGACGGCGGTGCTCCTTCCCTGCATTTCATTAATACACCCAAAAATCCTAGTGAAAGTACAACCTAGCACAATTAACCTCAGGTGGAGGCGCGCACGGCTGCCCACCCCGTGCACTCAGGGCAAATTAACAGTGTACCAGACTTCCCGGATAAAACCTCCGTTTAGATGTCCTTGACTTGACGTCTACTTTGAGCATTTAAGTCTTTACGACCCCTAGCCTGAGACTTTCATTATGCCACCGACGAGAGCCAATTTCCGCTACTCTCATGTCATAGTCTACATAACGTAGGTACAACTACACCATTTCCCGTTGCTCAAGTCGCCCTACCGTCTCTAAATACCATAGTACTTATGGCTAAACCTGCAAGGCACGGGTCGGTTTTGCCTTTCCTGTTTGGCTCTTTGGCCTAATAATACTGAACCCCATTGGCTCACCGCTTTCCAAAGAAAGGCCCTACATTTTTCCTAGAGACAAGCCTCACACATTGTAACACCTCCCCTGTAAAGACCATATAATATGGGTTCGGCCGGGGCCCCACAACATATGGACGCCACAGCTTTAGTATTAAAAGATGATATGAAAACTACCCAATCTCAAAACTCCAGACAAACACAGCAGAAACAGAACATTAACCTACAGAAGTTATCCACTAACGATAGAGTATCAAATGGCCTTAAGGCCTTACACAATAATAGTCCAAAAATATAAATGTGCCAAGCACTCCTAGGCTACCTCGGCATGCAAGCCAGACATAAACATAACAAGAGTAGCAAACACAAAAGGAGAAACCAAGCACAACAACACTTCATGAGGCTTAGGGCTTTTCGCCCGGCGCGCTAGCTCCTGCATGCGATCCTTGCCCTGTAAGGATTTGAAGTAACGTGGGTCAGCAAAGGCTGACCTCTACTGTGTAACAAACATATCTCCTCCCGGCCGTCCCTAACGGACCCCGGGGTACCACTCCACCTGCAAGTTAGCACTTCGTATACCAAAAGAGCATATATATTAAAGCGGTAAAACAGGCTTGGATGTCTCATACAACATATATGTTCTCTATGTTTTGTACAAAGTGAAAGGGGCCTACTATGCAACATGAATGCAACCCGGGTTTCACCCAAGGCACCCTAGCTCGTATGCATCTAGCACAACATCAAACACTGGGTACTTCTGTTTCCCCATTGGCTTAAAGCCGCAAACACAAGGGAACCACCATGTCCCTAACGACACACACGCCGTCACACGGAACCTTGCAAAGGCCCCACCCGCACAAGGGCCATATACCCCGGGGCTTGCCCGCACATTCTGACTTCGCACGTCAGAGTTCCGTCTCACACTAACCGATTCTAAGAAGCCTTGCTAGACCCTACCCGCTCATGGACACATTGCCCGGGCTTGTCCTCCGCTCGACATTCTCGTCAGTCCACACAAGGGGCTAGTCTCGCCGGGACACTTCCCCCACATGACTTGCGCGTCACGGGATAGCTAGCCGACCACGGAGACATAGCCGCGCCTTTGCATAGCACAAACAAAGGTTTCCCCACCCCAATCACCATTCACACTGTGTCTTTCCCGTGCTCCAAGGAAACCATCTACCGCACAACACGGAGCTAACCTTGTCCGGTTCCGACCACGAGTACTCACTCAAATATAAGGGGGAAAATGCATACAAACAACGACGTATTGCCGCAACGGATTTCTACCGAATCCCCGAAGCTCGCTATACAACATCACCGGGTCGGACTAACGGTCGCGACCACGGCTTCACCCACAATGCCTAATCCGCTAACGGAGCGGATCTCTAATGCAAAGAATGCCGGGATGAACATACTCAACCCGGAGGTTCCTCTTGAACCTAGGCTACACGAATCCCTCTCATTTGAGAGATTCGGTGCTCAAAATACGAAAGGAAGGGGATGCTATTCATGCATCCTAAATCCTAAAACTGAGAGGAGAAGTTTCGTTACCTTTCGTCCCCTCTTCCTAGCCATGGAGAAGATTTTCTCGGTTGAACACCACCGCAACGCTCCCACCTTCGCAGATCTGAACTCCGCTCGCGAAACAGACCTCCGAAGCTTCTCCGGCGGCCGGATCTTGGCCTCCTTCCTCCACCTTGCTCTCCCTTCTCTCTAGAATCAAGAGAGATAAATCCAAATGGAGAATGAGGGTTTGAAACCCTATTCCCGGCCTTAAACCACCCAGGGAGGCTCCCCACCGTTGGATCTTCCAAAAAAAAGAACGAACGGCCACGATCGGAACCCAAAAAAGAAAATCTGGGCCGAACACGGGTTGCAACACGGCCTTGTGCATGGCCGTGTTAGCCATTCGCCGTCTCGACCGATTCGAAAACCAGCACACGGCCTCCGACACGGCCTTTGACACGGCTTCCGACACGGCCGTGTTGCCGTTGACACGCCCGTGTCGAGGCCCGTGTCACTCCCCCTACCGACCAACAGTCCCAGTCAGAGAAGGACACGGCCCAAGACACGGCCCTCGACACGCCCGTGTCAGCCCCGACACGGCCGTGCCGTGACCCGTGTCACGCCTAGCAGAATAAATTCTGCGAACAGCCCGAGAAGGACACGGCCAGGGACACGCCCGTGTCCAAGGCCGTGTGCCTTCTCGCCAATCGTCGATCAAAACGGCTCGACGACCTAGGCGCAACACGGCTCGACGACCCAGGCGCAACACGGCTTGTGACATGGCCGTGTCACAGGCCGTGTGCCTACCCCCAACACCCAAACTTGGCCAAAAAGACGCCGTCGATTCCTCTTCCAAGTTTTGGGGTGTTACAATTCTCCCCCCCTTCAAAGAATTTCGTCCCGAAATTAAAAACATGGAAAGTACACAACTTCTAAATGGTATCTGAGGATAAAAGCTCGGGGTACTCCTCCAGCATGGCCTGCTCTCGCTCCCATGAGAGCTCCTCGCATCCACAGTTGTCCCAACGGACCTTTACGAGTCTGACTTCCTTGTTCCGCAATTGCCGAACCTCTGAATCTTCTATCCCGATTGGACGAACTCGCATCCTCAAGTCTTCCTCTACCGGCACCGCCGTCGGCTCAATCACCACGCTGGCTTGTAACAAAGCTTTCCTCAAAACGGAGACGTGAAAAACGTCATGCAATCCACTTAGCTCTGTGGACAACGCCAACCGGTACGCTGCCTCTCCCACTCGCTCGATGACCTTGAATGGACCCAAAAATCTCGGACTCAGCTTCTTGAGTTGGCGAATTCGTGAAACGCCTTTGAACGGCTTGATCTTAAGGTACACCCAGTCGCCCACAGCGAATTCCACATGCCTGTGGCGAGCATTGAAATACTTCGACTGCCGATCTTGAGCTACCTTCATGCGCTCTTGGATGGTCCGCACTAGCTCACTAGCGTCGGCTATCACTTCTTTCCCCAAAAGCTTTGTGTCTCCCGCCTCTGTCCAAGACATCGGTGTTCGACACCGCCTCCCATAAAGAGCTTCATATGGCGCCATCTTGATACTAGCTTGGTAGCTATTGTTATAAGCAAACTTCACCATGAAGAGGTGATCCTCCCACTTCTTGCCGAAGTCGAGAGTACACATCCTTAGCATATCCTCAAAAGTACGGTTCGTTCTCTCAGTTTGCCCATCGGTTTGAGGATGAAAGGCCGTACTAAACTTGAGTTTTGTGCCCAAGCTCTTCTGCACCAACCGCCAATCCTTAGACGTGAAACGTCCATCCCGGTCGCTGACTATACTCTTCGGAATCCCATGAAGTCATACAATATTGCGGACGTACAACTCTACCAACTTTTCCACACCGTCCTCCTTCCGGTTTGGGATGAAATGTGCCACTTTGGTCAAGCGGTCCACAATCACCCAAATGGCATCATTACCCTGCTGCGATCTAGGCAATCCATGCACAAAATCCATGGAGATGTCATCAAATTTCCATTCGGGGATTGGAAGAGGCTTCAAGAACCCGCCCGACTTCTGACACTCGGCCTTCACCAAGGCACAAGTTTGGCACCGACTCACACACAAAGCTACGTCCCGCTTCATCCCAGGCCACCAATATGACTTCTTCAAATCCAAGTACATCTTTGTACTGCCCGGGTGAATGGAGTACTTAGTGAAGTGGGCCTCAAACATCAACTCCTCACGGAGCTTGCCGAACTGCGGTACACAAATCCATCTGCCCTTCCTCAGAATCCCATCAACCATCTCCCAGGCGCTACCCTCGCCCTTTAAAGCTTCCTCCACGAAAGGTTGGAACTCCGCATCTACACGGGTCGCTTCCCGAATACGATCACATAAGTCACTCTGCATCTCAATCCAATTTAGTCGAGCCACGCTAGACTCGCCTCTTGCCACACATTCCAAACCAAGGGACTCCCAGTCCCGCCTTAACCGCTCATCGTGAGCTTCAACACAATTTCCTTGCCCCGAGTATTTCCTACTCAAAGCATCTGCCACCACATTGGCTTTCCCTGGCGTGCACTGAATCGCCACCTCGTAGTCCCCAAGGAACTTGACCCACCTGCACTGCCGCATATTTAGGTCCTTCTGAAAAAGGAGATACTTCAGACTCTTGTGGTCCGTGAAGATCTCCACCTTTGCACCATAAACGTAGTGCCTCCACAACTTCAAAGCAAAAATTACTGCCGCCAACTCCAAATCATGGACGGGGTAATTTCTCTCATGAGGCTTCAGCTTCCTCGACCCAAAAGCTATCACGCTACCATGCTGCACCAACACGCACCCTAAACCGCATCCGGATGCGTCGCTGAAAATCTGGAACCCTTCGGTCCCCTTTGGTAGACTTAGGATCGGCGCCGTCATTAGCCTTTCCTTCAGGGTTTCAAACGCCTGTTTGCACTCTTGAGTCCATACAAACTTCTGATCCTTGCGAGTTAGTGAAGTGAGGGGTAGAGCTATCCGCGAAAAGTTTTCCACAAACCTTCGGTAGTACCCGGCTAGTCCAAGAAAACTTCGGACTTCCGCCACGGTCCTCAAAACTGGCCACTCTCTGATGGCTTCTACTTTCGATGGATCCACCGCCACCCCATCCCCACTGATTACATGGCCCAAAAACGCCACCTTCTCCAACCAAAACTCACATTTCGAGAACTTTGCATAGAGCTGGTTCTCTCTCAACACTTGTAACACTATCCGCAAGTGCGACTCGTGCTCCGCTTCTGACTTGGAATACACCAATATGTCATCGATAAAGACAACTATGAACCAGTACAAATATTCGCGAAACACTCGGTTCATCAAGTCCATGAACACGGACGGCGCGTTCGTCAGCCCGAACGGCATCACCGAGAACTCAAAATGACCATACCTCGTACCAAACGCGGTCTTGGGTATGTCTTCGTCACGAATCCGCAACTGATAATATCCGGACTTCAAGTCCAACTTGGAGTACACCACCGATCCCACCAACTGGTCGAAGAGATCGTCTATCCGAGGGATCAGATACTTATTCTTAACAGTCAATTTGTTCAACTCTCGGTAGTCTATGCACATACGCATACTACCGTCCTTCTTCTTTACGAATAACACTGGCGCACTCCACGGTGAAGAGCTGGGCCTGATATACCCTTGCTCCAAAAGCTCCTGCAACTGAACCTTGAGCTCGGCCAACTCCTATGGTGCCATCCTGAAGGGTGGACGCGACACTGGTCTAGCCTCGGGCACCAACTCGATAGAGAAATCAATCTCCCGCCGAGGAGGTGCTCCCGGTAACTCCTCGGGAAATACATCTCCAAACTCCTCCACCACGGGCACTTCTCCAAGAGACAGCCTGGAAAGGCTAACCTCCAACAACGCTACTAGAGCTACACCTCCCTGGTTAACAACTCGCACTAACTGAAGTGCCGAAACTAGGGAACAGGCCACTCCATGCAGGCCTTCAAACTTGACTTCCGCTTGCCCCACGCCCCTTAGGGTTACCACCTTAGACAAACAGTCGATACTGGCACGCTGCTCCGCTAGCCAATCCATCCCCAAAATCACATTGAACTCAGACAACGGCAAGATCGCCGCTACCAATAAGAAGTCAACTCCCTCAAGACTCCAACAAATCCGGCCCCTAGCCCTGGTAGTCATAGATGACCCATTGGGCATGCGCACTTTCAACTCGGAGTCCGTCGAGAAAGACTCCACTCCGATCCTCCGGATAAAGCCTTCCGCAAGGAAGGAGTGCGACGCTCCCGTATCAAAGAGTACCCTAGCGGGGTACCCAGATACCATTACAAAGCCTATACACATGCAACAAACATAAAAAGGCTTGAAAGGAAGAAATCTACGATGCAGGTTGAACTCTCATACCTGTCACCACATCGATTTGGCGGATTGCTTCCTGCTGCCCAAGGTTATAGGCCCTTGGCTGCACTGGTTGAAACCGGGAGGCACTCGACTCCGCCATTTTCCCCTTCTCTACTGCACTGGGTCCGGAGCGTACGGTTTGCTCCTGCCTTGGCTCTTGCTCAGCGCCCCCTTGGGTACAAAATCTTACTATGTGGCCTGGCTTGCCACAACTGTAACACGTCTGCGGTCCCTTAGAGCGTGACCCTCCGGACGTCCAATTACTTTTCTTGCCCGACTTATATGGGGAAGGCTTCTTCTTCCACCGGCTCCCTTCCGCCTTTCTATGGGACTGAGCAGGCTTCTTCTCCTCCCCCTGTTTGGGTGTGAAACCCTTGCGACGCTGGGATTGCTCCATGTCACTCTCCAAAATTCGGGCTGCCTCCACCAATTCGTTGAAACCCGCACGTTTCATCGATATGAGGGGTTATCTTAGATTCTCCCTCAGTCCATGATAGAAGAGATTGTCCCTCTCTTCATCATCTTCCATGGTCGTCCCTGCATAACGACCCAAGCGAGTAAATTCCTAAACATACTCATCCACTGACTTGTCTCGCTGCACCAGATGTAGGAACTGCCTCTGGAGGGCTAACCTCGTTGAGGCGGGAATGTACTTCTTCAGGAAGGCATTCCCAAATTCCTCGATGGACGGTGTGCCTCCTAGAAATTGCCGGCCACTGTGGCTCACCCACCACAACTTGGCATCTCCCTCCAACATAAAGGCTGCGAACTCTGCCTTTTTCTCTTCGGGCGCCTCTGCCGCCCTCAGAAGCTCCTGAATTCTAGCCCACCAATCCTCTGCATCTGTGGGCGTGTCGATTCCCTTGAAGGTTGGAGGGTGGAAGCTCAGAAAGTACTTCATTTGCCGGTCCCCATGCCTGACAACCACTCTCTCGGCCTGCGGCTCTGCCCGCCTGACTTCCTCAACCGGCACGGTCGCTGCCATGTCCGGGGTAACAGGAGTTGCTACTTGAGCAACAGGAGCTGCTACCTGTGCTGTCGCTGCAGCTTGGGCCGCCACCATCGCTTCTGCAAGCATACGACAGAAGTCGGCCGGCGTGACCCCCATCCCTAGCGGACCTTACGCAGTCGCACTACTTGCCGAGAGCTCTTCTCTTGGCCTTGAGGTCCCAGCCTCGTTGCTTGCACTCTAAACACAAGCAAGAAAACGCAAATCAGTCTCTAATTGCAAGACTCGAACACAAGGACACTCATGGTCCTGCGATACTCCTATGTGGATAACTTCTAATACGCGACTCGACTTATACTTTCGATCGCGAAACTTCTCATTGGAACGCGAACCTCCCTCTGATACCAAATTGTAACACCTCCCCTGTAAAGACCATATAATATGGGTCCGGCCGGGGCCCCACAACATACGGACGCCACAACTTTAGTATTAAAAGATGATATGAAAACTACCCAATCTCAAAACTCCAGACAAACACAGCGGAAACAGAATATTAACCGACAGAAGTTATCCACTAACGATAGAGTATCAAATGGACTTAAGGCCTTACACAATAATAGTCCAAAAATATAAATGTGCCAAGCACTCCTAGGCTACCTCGGCATGCAAGCCGGACATAAACATAACAAGAGTAGCAAACACAAAAGGAGAAACCAAGCACAGCAACACTTCATGAGGCTTAGGGCTTTTCGCCCGGCGCGCTAGCTCCTGCATGCGATCCTTGCCCTGTAAGGATTTGAAGTAACGTGGGTCAGCAAAGGCTGACCTCTACTGTGTAACAAACACATCTCCTCCCGGCCGTCCCTAACGGACCCCGAGGTACCACTCCACCTGCAAGTTAGCACTTCGTATACCAAAAGAGCATATATATTAAAGCGGTAAAACAGGCTTGGATGTCTCATACAGCATACATGTTCTCTATGTTTTGTACAAAGTGAAAGGGGCCTACTATGCAACATGAATGCAACCCGGGTTTCACCCAAGGCACCCTAGCTCGTATGCATCTAGCACAACATCAAACACTGGGTACTTCCGTTTCCCCATTGGCTTAAAGCCGCAAACACAAGGGAACCACCATGTCCCTAACGGCACACACGCCGTCACACGAAACCTTGCAAAGGCCCCACCCGCACAAGGGCCATATACCCCGGGGCTTGCCCGCACATTCTGACTTCGCACGTCAGGGTTCCGTCTCACACTGACCGATTCTAAGAAGCCTTGCTGGACCCCACCCGCTCATGGCCACATTGCCCGGGCTTGTCCTCCGCTCGACATTCTCATCAGTCCACACAAGGGGCTAGTCTCGCTAGGACACTTCCCCCACATGACTTGCGCGTCACGGGATAGCCAGCCGACCACGGAGACATAGCCGCGCCTTTGCACAGCACAAACAAAGGTTTCCCCACCCCAATCACCATTCGCACTGTGTCTTTCCCGTGCTCCAAGGAAACCATCTACCGCACAACACGGAGCTAACCTTGTCCAGTTCCGACCACGAGTACTCACTCAAATATAAGGGGGGAAAATGCATACATACAACGGCGTATTGCCGCAATGGATTTCTACCGAATCCCCGAAGCTCGCTATGCAACATCACCGGGTCGGACTAACGGTCGCGACCACGGCTTCACCCACAATGCCTAATCCGCTAACGTAGCAGATCTCTAATGCAAAGCATGTCGGGATGAACATACTCAACCCGGAGGTTCCTCTTGAACCTAGGCTACACGAATCCCTCTCATTTGAGAGATTCGGTGCTCAAAATACGAAAGGAAGGGGATGCTATTCATGCATCCTAAATCCTAAAAACCGAGAGGAGAAGTTTCGTTACCTTTCGTCCCCTCTTCCTAGCCATGGAGAAAATTTGCTCGGTTGAACACCACCGCAACGCTCCCACCTTCGCAGATCTGAACTCCGCTCGCGAAACGGACCTCCGAAGCTTCTCCGGCGGCCGGATCTTGGCCTCCTTCCTCCACCTTGCTCTCCCTTCTCTCTAGAATCAAGAGAGATAAAGCCAAATGGAGAATGAGGGTTTGAAACCCTATTCCCGGCCTTAAACCACCCAGGGAGGCTCCCCACCGTTGGATCTTCCAAAGAAAAGAACGAACGGCCACGATCGGAACCCAAAAAAGAAAATCTGGGCCGAACACGGGTTGCAACACGGCCGTGTGCATGGTCGTGTTAGCCATTCGCCGTCTCGACCGATTCGAAAACCAACACACGACCTCCGACACGGCCTTTGACACGGCTTCCGACACGGCCGTGTCGCCGTTGACACGCCCGTGTCGAGGCCCGTGTCACTCCCCCTACCGACCAATAGTCCCAGTCAGAGAAGGACACGGCCCAAGACACGGCCCTCGACACGCCCGTGTCAGCCCCGACACGGCCGTGTCGTGACCCGTGTCACGCCTAGCAGAATAAATTCTGCGAACAGCCCGAGAAGGATACGGCCAGGGACACGCCCGTGTCCAAGGCCGTGTGCCTTCTCGCCGATCGTCGATCAACACGGCTCGATGACCCAGGCGCAAAACGGCTCGACGACCCAGGCGCAACACAGCTTGTGACATGGCCGTGTCACAGGCCGTGTGCCTACCCCCAACACCCAAACTTGGCCAAAACGATGCCGCCGATTCCACTTCCAAGTTTTGGGGTGTTACACACATACAATCCCAATTATATACAAGGTTGGCCCCAGGCCACCAGGTTGGCAGAAATGAGTTTCCGCCCAATTTTCCGGGTGCACCTTGTAGTTAATCCCTAAGGCTCCTTGTTGCAATCTATCGTGTAGTAAACCCGAAAAACAACATAATACAGAGTCTTCTACAACACTCCATGCACAATGCAACATCACCGATCTAGACAAACACGTTCGGGTAGGCTTCACACACAATGCCTATGCCCGTACTTCGATTCCGGACTCTACATGCAACACAAGGGGGACTATTCACATCTACCCCAAGGGACACCGCGCACTCACCGCACACTCGCGGGAGCGGGTTTCCCATGCAGAAAGGAAGAGGACTTCACATGTCCAAGTTGAGAATCGTTACCCTTGAAGTCCGCTTTGGCGCCATGAAAACTAGCCGGATAGAAGGCTTCGCAAGGGAATTCTCTCCACGGATCTGGTCTCAGCTCTCAATCTGGTGCTCCGATGCTCCGCCGAAAGCCGGATTCCTCCCTTCCTTCTTTCTTGCTCTCTTCTGTCTCTAACTCCTTAGAAAGAGAGAGTTTAAGAGGAAAATGAGGGATTAATCCTCTATTCCTGAACTTAACACAGCAAGAACTCATCTAGAACGTCAGATCGTTTTTAAAGAAAATGAACGACTCAGATTGGCCTAAAATTTCTTATCCTGGGCCGAACACGGCTTTGCAAACGGTCGTTTCCCAGGACGTGTGCCCCGATCCAGGCACGATCGTCGAGCACAAAAAAGGATACAGGTCGAGACACACCGTGTCTCAACCTGACACGCCTGTGTCAGGTCCCGACACACCCATGACCTAAGGGCATGTCATAGATAACCGCCATGCCAATCATCACGTCCATTGGTGGACACAGGTAAAGACACGCCCGTGCAAAAAGGAATACGCCCGTGTCAACTAGTACACGCCCGTGTAACCCGGCCGTGCGCTCCTATCAACACACCCCAGGTTTTCAACCCGAGAAGAACACGGGTGGTAACACGTGTGAGGACATGCCCGTGTCACCCCTGACACGCCCGTGTCACTACTATTCAAAACTGTGTTTCCTAGTGTGTCCTTTCATGGACACAGCCCAGCCAACACAGAAAGACAGGACCTTAGACACGCCCGTGTCCCAGACCGTATAGCCCTATATAGGCACCAAAAATTCCTTAGGACGCGACCGGTTCGTCTACAATTTTTGGGGCGTTAGAAATCTCCCCCCTTAAAAGAAATTCGTCCCGAAATTAGGTAAAAGTAAACAACCTAAATTTTACCTGAGCGGAATAACACGGGGTATTCCTCCATGATAATCTGCTCTCGCTTCCGTGAAATCTCTTCATGACCGCAATTATCCCAACGGACTTTTTAACCATTCAGAACTCCTTATTGCGGAGTCATTTGACTTCAAA
Organism: Platanthera zijinensis; assembly: GCA_039513925.1. Taxonomy (NCBI): domain Eukaryota; kingdom Viridiplantae; phylum Streptophyta; class Magnoliopsida; order Asparagales; family Orchidaceae; genus Platanthera; species Platanthera zijinensis. Next base: position 189,187,174 of record CM077087.1, read on the forward strand.
GTCTTCAATGCATACGGGCTTGACCTTCGTCGTCATCCCACAATCAACCGGCACCTGATCAACCGCAACCACCTGCGAAGGCTTTTGTACCGCCTTCCACAACACCGATTTGTGTAATGTATCATTTAGCCCACTCAACTCCACTAACAACTTCAGTCGATACGCTGCTTCACTAATTCGCTCCAGGGTCTCAAACGATTCAAGGTACCTCTGACTCAGCTTATTCAAGCGATGGACTCGCGAAACACCATTGAACGGCTTGATTTTTAAATACGTCCAATCTTCAATAGAGAACTCCCCGTTCCTAAGCTTTGGCGTTATAGTATTTTGCCTGCCTGTCCTGAGCGGTCTGCAAATGTTCCTCGAATAGTTCGTACCAATGAAGTTGCATCTTCCAACTCTTGCCTCTTGAAAGGCTTTGTCTCACCCATTTCTAACCATGACAACGACATGCGGCATTTTCTACCATAAAGGGACTCGAAGGGCGCCATTTATATACTCGCCTGGTAGCGGTTGTTATATGCAAACCCCACCATGTACATGTGATCTTCCCACTACTTTCAGTAATCCAAGACGCATATGTGAAGTATGTCCTCCATCGTTTTGTTGACCCATTCGGTCTGACCATCCATCTGTGGATGGAAGACTGTACTGAAGCTTAGCTTAGTTCCCAACAATTTATGCACTAGCCTGGTATCGTTGGACGTGAAGCGTTCATCTCAGTCACTTACAATACTGCGGGGTGCACAATATAACTGAACAATGTTATCCATGTAGAGTTTGGCTAACTTTTCCACCGGATCATCCTTTTTCAGTCCTGGCCACTAGAACCACTTCTTCAAAACTCTAAACATTTTGTGCACTTCGAGTGAATTGAGTACTTGGTATAATGAGCCTCGTACATCAACTCTTGCCGCTGACTCTCCACACTTGGGGCGCAAAGACGACTGTCCTTCCATAACAGTCCGTCTTCGAAATCATATTGGGAATTTGACCTATTAAAAGCATCATCCATGATTTGCTTGTCCACGCAAGTGATCTCCAATATCTCGAAAACTTGCGCCAAAATGTATGTCAAAGGTGTTGTCCCCCAGTAACTCCATCCACCTCCGCTGCCACAAGTTTAAGTCCTTTTGATCCAATAAGTACTTCAGGCTCCTGTGATCAATTTATATACCAACCTTAACATCGTCTAGGTAGCGCCTTTATAACTTCAGGGCGAATATCACGGCCACTAACTCCAAGTCATGGACCAAATAAATCCTCTCGCGTACCTCCAACTAACGTGAGCTATATGTTATTACACTCCAATGCTGGAGCAGAACACAATACAAGTCACTGCCCTACGTATCACTATAAATCTCAACTCCTTCGGTCCTACTCAGTGAACATTGAATAGTTGTCAAGGTCAACCGACTTTTCAGCTCTTCGAAAGCTTGCACGCACTCCAGCGACCACACAAACTTTTGATCTTTCTTCGCCAAAGTCGTGAGGGGTAATGTTATCTGCTAGAGGTTCTCTATGAAGCATCTGTACTAGCCAGCCAGTCCTATAAACTTCAAACTTTTAGCCAATACAGATAACACAAGCAACTCACGTATCGCAAATATCTTTGACAGATCCACCACGATACTTTCTCCACTCAAGACGTGACCAAGAAACACTATTTAGGGTAACCAAAGCTCGCACTTGGAGAATTTAGCATAAAGCGGATTTCTCCCTAACTTCTCCAATACCGAATCCAGATGGTTGGAATGATCACCCTCATACTTAAAGTATACCAGTATGTCGTCGATAAAGGTTATCGCGAACGGGTATAGGTACTTACTAAATGCCCTATACCTCAAATCCATAAACATGGACGACGCATTTGTCAGCACAAGCGGCATAACGATGAACTCATAATGCCCATATCATGTGTTGAACGCCGTTTTGGGAATATAAATTTCCCTTAGAGATAAATAATAGTATCTATATTTTAGATTTAACTTGAGTACACACTTGACCCATTGAGATGATCGAACAGATAATCACTACTTGGGATTGGATACTTATTCTTTTCCCGTTAACTTAATCAACTTCTAGTAACCATTACAAAGTTGTAAGCTTCCATCCTCTTTTTAACCAGAGGACAGGTGTACTCCAAGGCAGTAAACTTGGATGCACATAACCCTGTTCCACACGCTCTTGAAGTAATACTTCAGTTCTGACATCTCACAACCTATAGCTAGTACCAAACTGACCACCTTACGTTTGAAAGTGATGTACGCACATTGCTCCGAGAGCCAATCATACCAAAGATTATGTTGAATTCTACAAACAGCAGTAGCGACGCTTGCAAGTCAAACTCCTGACTCCCTATCCGTAACTTCATACAACAAACACTATTCACGTGTATAGAGCACCCGATAGGAAACAATACTATCGATTTATCTCTTGCCATTGAAGAAGGAACTACGATGCGCGATACACATCCTTCGGAAAAAAAGGAATGAGAAGTTCCCATGACTAACAGTGCTTTCACCGGACACTCAGAAAATCAATACAAATCCTATCACAACCAAACATAGGCTAACACGCAAAAGGCAATAAGTTTCTAAAGCTGACATACCAAAAATTAAACCTTACCTGTCACCATGTCAGCATATTCCATAACCTCCTAATGGACAAAGTTATATCCTTTAGGTTGGGATGGAGCATATTGAGGGGTAGCTGCCTCCAACCCCTTGCCCTTCTCTTCGAAGGTCGCTCTAGGCTTCTTCTCGGACTCTAGACGTCCGCTTCGACACTCTCGGGCAAAGTGTCCCAGCTTCCCACAGCAAAAGCATGCGTCCGGGTCTCGGCCAATAGTTGTTCCAGAGGCACCAAAAGAAGGAACTAGACCCGACCTCCTTGCCTTCTTACACCATCTACGGAAATCGGACTTCGAGGTGGGTAGCGCCTTGAACTCTGTCTTCTCAGCACTAGAGTCTTTCTTCTCTTAGACTCCCTTCATAGCTTTCTCTGCCCCCTGATCATCTTTACGGCAATCTTGGGCAAAGTGACCAAACCTTCCACATTTATAACAGTAATATGGAGTTTGACTAGCATATATGTCAGGCCTCACTTTACTCCTCTTTTGGTGTACAGACTTTGCAGGACCTGGGGAGTTTGGTAAGCTGTACTCTGACGTATTGTTGATTCTGGCCAGATCTGCTTCCAAAGATCTTGCGGACTCCACTAACGCTCGAAATCCAAGTAGCTTTGGTCCTACGAGTAGCAGTTGTAATTCATCACCCAGACCGTTGTAGAATCTATTTACTATAGTCTGCTCGTTCTCCAAATCAAACCCTGGGTAGCGCCTTTTGATAAGAAACGCCTACAAATACTCCTCAACTGAGTGCATACCCTGCACTAAAAGCATGTTCAACTGCTTATCCAAAGGTCTTATATATGCCAGTTGTTCCATCACACCACTTGGTGTTGAAGTCACCATAGGAACAGGGGATGCACTTGCCCTCCAAGTTGTGCTTTAGTCACCGCGAACACCACTTCAACTATCCTTCTTATGGTTTCAACAGAAAGCAGGGTCTCAGGCACGCTGTTTAGTACACTACTCTCCGTGGAGTGCTGACCTTGCGACTGCCCCGCACCACTTGTAGTCCCCTATATAGCATAACTATCGATTATGTGACATACAAATTGCTAAAAGCAATAATTGGAACACTCAGGTTCCTCAAAACCAAGTGTATTTTCATTCCTAAGTGGACATTCATGGGTTCTTTTTTTGTTATAACTATGACGCACATACATGTTCTCACCACCCCTTAAAAGAATTCGCCCACGAATTCCAATAAGCAAGACTAGAATCGGTAGTCTGATACCAAATTGTAACACCCCTATCGATCGCATGGTATATAGCAGTAGGTCCGGCCGGGGCCCGACGCCATATACTACAGACAGATCGAAGGGTTATAGAATGAAACCATTCTTCCAATCAAAAACGTCCTACACATAGCAACTTGAAAAAAAAGGGATAGATACTACTCTAGAGGGGGGGGGGTGAATAGAGTAATCAAAAATTGCACTAACAAAGTTGACTGTCTACTCAACTCTCTTGGAGTTAATTGCGGAATGAAGGTTATAGATATTTTAGATTAAATCCTAAAGCCTAACATAAGTGATGTGCATAAAAGGCAGCCAACTGTAATTACAGTTAAGGATTGGAATCCTAAACAGCAACTAGCAATCCTAGTTAAAATCTAATCACAGCCAATCAGTACAGAGAATTAATTAAACAATCCAGACGACAAAAGGAATTTATAGTGGTTCCCCAAACAACTTGGGTACGTCCACTCTTCTACCAACAAGGTAGGAATCCACTCAGGTTTTTGATCAGGTGCCCTGCCACCAACAAGATCTGCTTCAGGTAGATCCAGAAACCCTTTAGACTTTTGATCAGGTGTCTAAAAACCAACACAGGTTTTTGATCAGGTGCCCTGCAACCAAGGTATACTTTTGAAGGGAGTAATAACCCTTTACAAGAGGGGGAAAGGAGGTTAAGATGTCTTCTCTATTTGTATAATAGATTAGAGAAGCACAATAACTTGCACTGAGCTAGAAAGCTCTAAAGAGTCAAGGCTCCCCCTGGCTAAAAGAACGTCCAGGTGAAGTCTTGCTTCAGTGCAGAAACACTTCAGAAAGTCTGAAGGAAAAAGCTACAAGAAGATAAATAATATGAAATAAGATTTCTTCTTTAGGCAGCTATCTTCTTCTTCTTCTTCTTCAAAAAGCTCTGAGTGAAAATCTTCTTGTAAGCTGGAGAACTCAGGTTGAAGAAGAGTGAAGAACTAAAACTTCTTCTCAGTTGAATATGAACGAGCTGAGAGCAGTTGAAAACTGTAAGTTCTAAGCTTGAATGCTGCAGTTAGCTTTTTGTATATCAGAACTAGTTTATTTCTTTCTTCAAAGAAGTATTTATATAACAGCAGCAGCAACGGCTCTCATTTGAGTTTGAATCTTGTCTTCTACTGAAATCTGCAAGCTGGGCTGCAAAAAGCATAAAGCAAAACAAATACTGCAGACAGATATCCTATAAGAGGATAAAGCTTTCTAAGAAGCTGCAAATAACTCTGATGAAATAATACAAGAGAAAGTCACATCAGAAGAGACTCTTTACAGCCAAGAAAGACTTTCTGAATCTAACGGGTATAAAGGACAGCCTGGTAGATAAAGCAGAAATCATATCTCAGCTAATAAGACAAACAACTTTGTCAGAAAAAGATTAGCTCATGCATAAGGAATGGAACAGATATTGCATGGAAATAATATCACAATTTATTCAAATAATCTTTTATAAAATATGCCAAAATAAATATGAAATTAATCACATCATAGAAGACGACAAAACTACTCAAGACATACAGCAAAACGTCGAACGACCCTCGGAGATCGTCGACCGAAGCATAGAGATCGTCGACCTATCAGATAGATAGTCAAACGATCCAGATAGTCGAACTATCAAAGAAGATAGTCGAACTACCTCAACAGATAGTCGAACTATCAGGACAGATAGTCGAGCTATCAGATAGTCGATCTATCAGGACAGATAGTCGAACTACCAAACAAAACAGATAGTCGACCTATCGAACAGATAGTCGACCTATCAGATAGTTGAACTATCCAAGCAGATAGTCAAACTATCAAAGAGAACAGATAGTCGACCTATCAAACAGATAGTCGAACTATCAAAGAAAGCAGATAGTCGACCTATCAACAGATAGTCGAACTATCAGATAGTTGAACTATCCAAGCAGATAGTTGAACTATCAAGAAGAGCAGATAGTCGACCTATCAACAGATAGTCGAGCTATCACAGAAAGCAGATAGTCGACCTATCAACAGATAGTCGAACTATCAAGGAAAATAGATAGTCGACCTATCAACAGATAGTCGAGCTATCACAAACAACAGATAGTCGACCTATCAAGCAGATAGTCGAGCTATCAGGAAGAAGATCGTTGATCGGCTGATCGACGATAGTCGAGCGACGTTCGACTATAGTCGAACCAGAAATTACTTAGCCAAATTTTCATCTGGACAGGCAATTCTACACAACTAGAGAATCTATCCTATCAACTAACCTTTGACCATAGATAAATCTTGGGTCAAGAGACAGAAAGAGAAGACTGAACTCAAATCAAAACCTAGGGTACCAACAATCTCCCCCTATTTGAGTTAAGTCTCTCAACAATTAAAACACACAAAACTAATTACTGAAAGTAAATAACATGCATGAAGAGAAATAACTAAGCAGATAACTTCAATCAAACAGATAAGCAATTAACTATCAATCAATGAAATTTTAAGATGCTTCAGAGTTAGGTTTAAGATCAGAAGAGCTAGAAATAAAAGTAATCTTTCTAGAGGGATCTAGAGCTTCTTTTCTCGACAACTTCAGGTCTTGTTCTCCAATGATTTTCAATTCTGTCGCTCTTGGGACAACTACCTCAGGATGCTTTTCCATGTACTTTGAAGGATCAAATATCTCAGGTCTAACCTGGAATTTATCGAGCTCCTTCATTCTGAATTTTGACATCGTGGTCAATCCTGCAGTGTCTTTTCCTTCTACTTTTGCTTTCTTAATTTGAGCTGCTCCAACAAGTTCAAGAAGACGAGCCATCCTAAAATTAGGATCAAGCTCTGGGCTTTCATAAACATTCTCAGAAGATGTATCAACTGGCTCTTTATCCTGAATAACTAGATAAAAGGAGGAGCAGAGTTAGCACATGTCTTGCTAGATTTTTCAGAGAAAATAAATCGCTTACCTTTTGAAACATCCTTCACAGAATGATCTGGCTTTGGAGAGATTGAGCTTTTGAGTTCTTTAGAATGAGGAGGAGAGAAAGTTGGTCTTTGATACACCATCTCCTTTACTTGTTCCTTAACAGCATCAAATCTTTGATAGCCAGATTGAGTTTTACCTTGGTATCCTTGAGAACTTCTCCTTTGTGCTGACTGAGATGGATTGAACCTTTCAGACTGAGTAGCAGGGTTTGCAGATAAGTTTCCTGAGGCTCCTGTACTGGGAGGTGGAGGAGGACCTCTAGGAGTCCACCTTGGGACAGGACTGTCATACCTCTTTGACTTCTTCCTTTGCTTCTGCTGATTTTTAGAGAAAGCCATCCAGTGATGGAAATCTTTTGATTTAGGATCAATTCCTTTCAGGATATAGTAAGGAGTATCATTATCTGTATTAGGAGGAGGAGGAGCCACAACTTTCCTTTTCTTTTTAGCAGATCTTTTTTTTTGACTCATCAGATTCATCAGAATCGATTTCGTTCTCAGAATTAGAAGAAATGAGCAGATCATATGGATCAATTGCTTCTTGCATAGCTCTTTCCTTTTCCTTTAGAGCAGCTTTTTCTAATTCTTCTTCCATGGCATCCTGTGCCAGGAGAGCATCTAAATCCAATCCAGGGGAATCATCCCATACAGTAGACTTTTCAATTTGAGCATCTGCAGCCTTTTCTTGTTGATCAGAAACTGTCATGGTGACCAGTTCTGCTTGCACTGCTAGCTGAACAACCTCAGAAAATTGAACACCTGGTTCTGGTTCAAATTGAGCTTCTGTAGCTGGTAGGAGATCAGGCTCTTGAACATCTAAAACTTCTTCCATTTTATCTGTAGTATTATGAATAAAAGTTTGTTAAATGACATCTAATCATCCCATCCAGGTATTCCCATACAAGCATATCAGTTATCAAGTCTAAAAAGTAAGTAAAAGGGATACCTTCAGAATTGACCTTTGTGTGTCCTAACTCCCATAATTCATCTAGAAAGGAAGTGATAACTCCTTCTAGGTACAGGGCGACCAGGGGAGTAGAACATTCTTCTAAGCAAGCTTTGACAATAAATTCAGACTTCAATAAGGCATCAAAAATTTCTTTTTCAGACAAACTTTGAAGAGGAGCTGATTCTTCTATTTCTTTCTCTGCCACTGCAGGAGGATCTGCTGGAGGGGAGGCCAAAGGCAGCTCAGAGACATCTTCATTAAGCATCTCCCCCTGCCTGATTTCAGTAGATACTGAAACCAGGCCCCTAGAGGAAGAGGGCTCAGCAGACTTTGAGAGTGCCCGGATGGCAGCAGTCAAAGAGGAGATAGAGGAAGCAAGGGGAGCAATCGCCTCTTCAATCATGATTTTGATTGAGGGGGTAATTAACTCCAAAATGCTAGAGATAAATGCTGGAGTGATTTCAAAGGATGATGATGATGGGGGATCTCAGAGGATGGATGATCAGCAGGGATGGTGTATTCATGATGATCTTTAGAGTGAATTGGAGATAGAGAGTGAACTGGAGATGGATGAGAGGATGCAGGGTGATCAATGTGATCTGAAGAAGGAATTGGAGAATGAGGAGGAGTAGAAATCTCAGAGACCAAAAAATCAAAACTAGGATGAGATATCCTAGCAAGATGAGAGGGTAGAGGAGATGCAGGAGGTGATGCAAGGTGAGAAGCAGAAGGTCGTACTTCAATTGAGGTTGATGGAACTTCAACTTAAGTAGATAGCAAAGCAGATGAAGAAGATGGAAGGGAGAGGTTTGCTGAGCCAGCTTCTTGTAGGGGAGGAGTGACTGAGGCAGTCCTGGTGCTCTCAGATACGGCTGGAGCAACCCCTGCAGGAGCAGGCTTCAGAAAGGTCCTTTTCCACTTGGCGAACAGGGTTGGATCCATCTTCTTGCTGACAATGATGGAGGTAGCAGCTGAAACTAACAGATGGGGATACTTTTCCTTTAGAAAAATCCCAACTACCCTACCCAGGGTAACTTCTTTCTTGCTGTTCTTTTTCCTGATCAAATCAAACAATATTCCTGCCCAATTAATCTGTTTCTTATTCACAATTGCACACATCAGTGCAAACTGCTGCCTTGTAATATTTTCATGGGCAGAGTGCTTTCCCAGTAGCACTTTTCCGACGATTTCAGCAAGAAACTTAATCTTAAACGGAAAATTTACTTTAAGCAGCTTAGAGGGAATGCCTTCGGCATGTCCCAGCTCTGTCAGCATTCTCCCAAACTCTGGGGCATCTTGCTCGTACTCTTCTTCCCCATTTATCAATCCAAATATTTCAGTTAAAATAGTGGGAGTCAATGCTACCTCTTCTCCGCCAATAGTTCCGGTCATAGAATCATCATTTGAAGACGAAGTAAATGCTCATTCTTTGATCTCTTGAATATTTATCTTTATCCTGGAGGACATGAGCTTCTCTAACCATTGATCTTTGGACAGATTAAGAATTTCCACAATTCCGGATTCGCAGCAGCTGAAGGAATTGAAATCCACACTGAATCCTGCATCGAACTTTACTACTGTCAAGAGAGCTGGAGAAATCGCCATTGAAGGGGCTGGAGAAGACGAGGGAGAGACGACGAGGACGAAGCGGCAGAAATCGCAAGACAAAGAGCAAGTAGGAAGACGGAATGCTAAAAGACGCTCTCCGTCGACGATAAAAGCAACTATCTCTTAACCTAGGTCGACCATCGGCTTTTTATTAAAACAACGATCGTCGATCTATTTAAAAGATACTGGAGACGATGGTCGAACGGTCATTCGACGATCGGTCCTGAAGCAGAGTAGTCGATCAATCGTTCGACTATTTCTGTCTTCACAAACAGCAAGCTGTCGTCAACCATAGATCGACGATAAGCTCGACCTGTTCGACTATCTTCGAACGCCGGTCGACGATCTTCAAGCAGATAAGCTATCATCAACCATAGGTCGACAATAGGCTTGATCCGATCGACTATCTTCGAGCGTCGTTCGACGATCTTCAAACAAGTTTCAACAAGGTAGACGTCACACTTAGTCTCTTCCCTTAATCATGTCTAGTTGAACTAAAAGGAACAGATGCTTCTGTTCATCTAAGGGCTTGGTGAATATATCACCTCTCTGAAGGTCTGTGGATATGAACTCAAGGCTGATCTTGTTCTTTTCCACACAATCTCTCAGGAAATGGTGTCGGATCTCAATGTGTTTCGTTCTAGAGTGGTGCACTGGATTTTGTGCAATAGAGATAGCACTGGTACTATCACACATGATTTTTGTGTTCTCGTGTGAGTACCCATAATCCAAAAGTTGGTTTTGAATCCACAGGATCTGTGAACAACAACTAGCAGCTGCTATATATTCAGCCTCTGCAGTTGAAGTTGAGACAGAAGCCTGCTTCTTACAGAACCAAGAGTCCAATCTCTCTACCAGGAACTGACAAGTTCCTGAGGTACTTTTCCTGTCAACTCGACAGCCAGCATAATCAGAATCAGAATATCCAATTAATTCAAATTCTGACTCAGCTGGATACCAAAGTCCTAGATTTGGACATCCCTTCAGGTATCTCAAGATTCTCTTGAGAAGAATCAGATGAGATTCCTTGGGATTGACCTGGAATCTAGCACAATGGCATGTAGCAAACATTATGTCTAGCCTACTTGCAGTTAAATACAATAGGGAACCAACAATGGCCCTATAATTCTTTTGATCAACAGGCTTTCCCTGATCATCAGAATCTATAACTACATTAATAGCCATAGGTGTATGCATTGCTGAAGCATCAGCCATCCCAAACTTCTTTATCAATTCCTTGGCATATTTGGATTGGGAGATGAAGATGCCATCAGCATCTTGCTTTACTTGGAGACTAAGAAAGTAAGATTGCTCACCCATACTACTCATCTCAAACTTGGAATGCATCAAGTTAGAGAACTTTTTGCACAGTTTGGGATCAGTGGAACCAAAAATAATGTCATCCACATACACTTGAACTAACAGGATTGTGTCCTTGTGGTGCTTGACAAAAAGGGTTCTATCAACTACTCCCCTAACAAAGTTGTGCTCTAACAAGAAACTAGCTTGAGTCTCATACCAGGCTCTTGGTGCTTGTTTGAGTCCATAAAGAGCTTTTGGCAACTTGAATACATGTGAGGGCTGAGTTGAAGAAACAAACCCGGGTGGCTGTTCAACAAATACCTCTTCCTTTAGCTCACCATTTAGAAAGGCACTTTTGACATCCATCTGAAAAACTTTAAACTTCATATAGGCTGCATAGGCTAAGAAGATCCTTATTGCCTCTAGCCTTGCAACAGGAGCAAAGGTTTGGTCATAATCTATACCATCCTCCTATCTGTAGCCCTTAGTTACAAGCCTAGCTTTGTTCCTTACAATGATTCCATTTGCATCCAACTTGTTTCTATACACCCACTTGGTGCCTATGATCAGTTGGCCTTTAGGTCTTGGAAACAAAGTCCATACTTTACATCTTTCAAACTGATTGAGTTCCTCTTGCATAGCAATGATCCAGTGGGGATCTAGCTCAGCATCTTTAATGGTGAGGGGCTCAATCTGTGAAAGGAAACAAGCATGCATCACATCTTGTCTTAACTGATGTCTTGTTTGAACACCAGCTGATATGTCTCCTATCACTTGAGATGTAGGATGATCTCTAAGTGTGACAACATCAGCAGGTGGGATGTGATCTTCAGCAATAGTTGGGATTAATTCCTCAGGAGGAATTTGATCTACTATTGGTGGTACAGCAACAATTTCTGCAAGGTCTTCATCACTGTCTGATTCAGTGATATGAAGAGTTGAAAGATGGAGAATCTCTTGAGTGACATCTTTGGTAGATTCTTGTACGTGCAATGAACTTGAGGAAGGGGAAGTTTCCTTCTCCTTATAAAACATTTGAGATTCATCAAAGGACACATGAACAGACTCTTCAATTTTAGAAGAAGATTTATTAAATACCCTATAAGCTTTGCTTACTTGGGAATATCCAAGAAAAATTCCCATTGAAGCTTTTGCTTCAAATTTTTTAAGGTATTCTTTATTATTATTATGAATATAAACTACATAGCCAAAAACTCTAAAATAATTTATTTTAGGTTTCTTTCCTTTAAACAACTCATAAGGAGTTTTACACTTAAGCTTGTGTATCAGACTTCTATTCAAGACATAGTTGGCTGTACTAACAGCTTCTGCCCAATAGGAAAGAGGCATATTAGCATCTGCCAACAATGTGCTAGCAGCTTCAATTAGTGTTCTATTTTTCCTTTCAACTACCCCATTTTGTTGGGGAGTTCTAGGAGCTGAGAAGCTATGTTTGATACTTTCTCTCTCACAGAATTCTTGCATGAGAAGAGAGTCAAACTCAGTACCATGATCACTTCTGATCAAGGCCACATGATTAGAGTACTCAGTCTGCACACATAATAGAAAATTTGTAAGGGCTTTGAAGTTATCAGCCTTAGTTCTCAAAAAGAACACCCAAGTGAACCTAGAGAAGTCATCTACAATGACTAGGGTGTAATACTTCCCTCCTAAACTCTGTACATTTATTGGGCCAAATAGGTCCAAATGTAATAAATACAGGATTCTAGGAGAATCACTTTTATTTACTGATTTAAATGAATTCTTGGTTTGCTTGCCTAATTGACAAGCCTTGCATAGGCTCTCCTTATTGTAGGGGCAAGAAGGTAAACCTCTAACAAGGTTTTGTTTAGATAACCTAGATATATTCTTGAGGTTAACATGGCTAAGCCTTTTATGCCATAATGTATTGTTATTGGTTACTTCATTAAATAAGCAGATTTCAGAGTGAGTTGAGTTAAAATCTACTAAATAAATGTTACCTTGTCTAATACCTACTAACACAACATTATTATTATTTAAAGTAATATTACAAAGAGAGTTAGAAAATGATACCTGGTATCCAGCATCACATAGCTGACTTACTGAAATGAGATTATGCTTCAGTCTAGTTACATAAGCAACTCTCTTGAATGTTACAGCTCCAATTGTCATCCTGCCATAGCCTTCAGTTTGACCACAGCTTGAATCTCCAAAGATTACCTTTGGGCCAAGCTTGGCCTTGAACCTTGACAGATGTTCTTTATTTCCTGTCTTATGCTTGGAGCAAACACTATCCAAATACCACTTATTTTGAGTGATAGGATAGGTCTTCACCTGCAAATAAATCAATTAAACATTGTGGACCCAGGTAACCTTGGGTCCCTTGTTTTTCACATAAGAAAAACTGGAAATAAATGAATAAGCAGGTTGAGGGTGATAACCAAACGGGTAAGAACTCCTAGGTGGGATTCTCCATGCAGATGATGGGTCAATGAACCTAGGGTTTCTATTTTCACTCTGGTTTCTAAAGTTCTGATTGAAGTTTTGAAATTCATGTTGAAAACGTCGATCAGCGTTCGACGATGGGTGCCCAGATCGTCGATCTCTGTTCGACCATTGGGTCTGCGATCGTCGAGCAGCGTTCGACGCTCTTTGTATTTCCTTAAATTTTTGTTTTCTTTTCTCTCTCTTAGCTTTATTTAAAGCTTTATTAACTTGATTAACTTGCTCAGTGTTCTTTATTCCACTAGATGAAATAAAATTCGCTGGAGTTGAAAGTTGGTTTTTAAGAATGATTGGGGGTTCACTAGAAGATGCTCCTAAGCCTAATTTGTTATTGCCTGACCTAGTGTTAGACATGCTGGTTATTTCAAGCAACTTAAGGCTTCTACCATTCAGAGATTCTTCTAACCTTTTTGACTTAGCTAATTCATTCTTAAGGAATTTTATTTCTTCACTAGAATTAGTGAGTTCTACTGTTAACCTAATGTTTTCATTAGAAATTAATTTAGATTCAGCTAGTTTAATTTTAAGCTCTTTTATTTCCTTTTCAGAGCTAATTAAATCTAAACATAAAGATTTAAAATCTGATTTAAATTCATCAGATGTAAAGTTGTAAGAAGACAATACCTCATCTTCAGTTGGCATTTCTTCATCAGAATCTGAACTCTCTGCAGCTGAGTGATTGCTGCAGGCATCAATTGCCATCAGGCAAACTTCCTTTGCCTTCTTTTCTTCCTCATCCTCACTGGAGCTTGAGGAGGAAGATTCCTCATCAGAATCGCTCCAGGTTTCAGCAACAAAGCCTCTTTCCTTCTTTTTGTTCTTGTAGGAGGATGGCTTGGAATGCTTCCTGTGCTGATCCTTGTCTTTCCTTTTCTCTTTATTCTTTTTCTCTGGACATTCTGTAAGAATATGTCCAGGCTTCCTGCAACCATAGCAAATTATTTCTTTAGTAGGAGTGCGATCATACCTTGGTTTTTCTTCATATTTTGAAGACTTCTTTCTGAATTCTTTCCTTCCCATCTTGAGAAACCTTTTGGCTAATAATGCCATCAGTTCCTCATTGGACTGGCTTCCTTCAGAAGTATCAACAGCTTTGAGAGCAAGGGTTTTCTCTTTTCTTGTAGGAGTTGGGGTCTTTGCTTCAGCCTCAGCTTCCCTGGACTTCAGCACTTGCTCAAAAGACTTGAGCTTGCCGAGAAGGGCTTCTGTTGAAATTTCTGTTGTGCTTCTGGCCTCCTTGATAGGCCAGATCCTCAGATCCCATGTGCTAGGGAAGCACATAAGAATCTTATCATTGACCTCTGTCAATGAAATATCCTTATCAAGAGTCCTCAGCTCATTAATGATTGAGCTGAGCCTTGTGTACATAGCTTCAACTGATTCAGCATCAGTTTTCTTGAAATTTTCATACTGGGAGATAAGGTTGGACCTTCTGTCCTTCCTTTCATCAGCTGAACCAGCTAAAATCTGGTTCAGTGTATCCCACATTGCTTTTGCTGAGGAGCAGTCAGCAACCTTCTCGAATACTTCATCAGACATTGTCTGAGCCAGAATGTTCATTTCCTTAGCATCTGCTATCTTTGCCTTTTTGTATTCATCATTGTAGTCTGGAGGAGGCACTATACTCATATCAGTTGATGATGAAGCAGTAGCTGCAGCAGGTGCTCTTGGTGGTCCTGTCAAAATAGAAGCAAAAATACTCTCATCAATAGAGTTCATATATAATTTAATCCTTGCCTTCCAGATGCTAAACTTGGCTAAGTTGCATGCTGGAGGTCTGGTGCTAGAGTAATCCTTGAACTGGTCCATAATAATGAAAGTGAATATCTATAAACTTTGGTATCTATCAGGATCTTGTGACTTAGGTGTTAGCCTATTCAGTCAGACAACCTCGCTCTGATACCAATTGAAAGAAAAGGGATAGATACTACTCTAGAGGGGGGGTGAATAGAGTAATCAAAAATTGCACTAGCAAAGTTGACTGTCTACTCAACTCCCTTGGAGTTAATTGTGGAATGAAGGTTATCGATATTTGAGATTAAACCCTAAAGCCTAACACAAGTGATGTGCACAAAAGGCAGCCAACTATAATTATAGTTAAGGCTTGGAATCGTAAACAGCAACTAGCAATCCTAGTTAAAATCTAATCATAGCCAATCAGTACAGAGAATTAATTAAACAATCCAGATGACACAAGGAATTTATAGTGGTTCCCCAAACAACTTGGGTACGTCCACTCTTCTACCAACAAGGTAGGAATCCACTCAGGTTTTTGATCAGGTGCCCTGCCACCAACAAGATCTGCTTCAGGTAGATCCAGAAACCCTTTAGACTTTTGATCAGGTGTCTAAAAACCAACACAAGTTTTTGATCAGGTGCCCTGCCACCAAGGTATACTTTTGAAGGGAGTAATAACCCTTTACAAGAGGGGGAAAGGAGGTTAAGATGTCTTCTCTATTTTACAATAGATTAGAGAAGCACAATAACTTGCACTGAGCTAGAAAGCTCTAAAGAGTCAAGGCTCCCCCTAGCTAAAAGAACGTCCAGGTGAAGTCTTGCTTCAGTGCAGAAACACTTCAGAAAGTCTGAAGGAAAAAGCTACAAGAAGATAAATAATATGAAATAAGATTTCTTCTTTAGGCAGTTATCTTCTTCTTCTTCTTCTTCAAAAAGCTCTGAATGAAAATCTTCCTGTAAGCAAGAGAACTCAGGTTGACGAAGAGTGAAGAACTAAAACTTCTTCTCAGTTGAATATGAACGAGCTGAGAGCAGTTGAAAACTGTAAGTTCTAAGCTTGAATGCTGCAGTTAGCTTTTTGTATATCAGAACTAGTTTATTTCTTTCTTTAAAGAAGTCTTTATATAACAACAGCAGTAACGACTCTCATTTGAGTTTGAATCTTATCTTCTACTGAAATCTGCAAGCTGGGCTGCAAAAAGCATAAAGCAAAACAAATACTGCAGACAGATATCCTATAAGAGGATAAAGCTTTCTAAGAAGCTGCAAATAACTCTGATGAAATAATACAAGAGAAAGTTACATCAGAAGAGACTCTTTACAGCCAAGAAAGACTTTCTGAGTCTAACGGCTATAAAGGACAGCCTGGCAGATAAAGCAGAAATCATATCTCAGCTAATAAGACAAACAACTTTGTCAGAAAAAGATTAGCTCATGCATAAGGAATGGAACAGATATTGCATGGAAATAATATCACAATTTATTCAAATAATCTTTTATAAACTATGCCAAAATAAATATGAAATTAATCACATCATAGAAGACGACAAAACTACTCAAGACATACAGCAAAACATCGAACGACCCTCGGAGATCGTCGACCGAAGCACAGAGATCGTCGACCTATCAGACAGATAGTCGAACGATCCAGATAGTCGAACTATCAAAGAAGATAGTCGAACTACCTCAACAGATTGTCGAACTATCAGGACAGATAGTCGAGCTATCAGATAGTCGATCTATCAGGACAGATAGTCGAACTACCAAACAAAACAGATAGTCGACCTATCAAACAGATAGTCAACCTATCAGATAGTTGAACTATCCAAGCAGATAGTCGAACTATCAAAGAGAACAGATAGTCGACCTATCAAACAGATAGTCGAACTATCAAAGAAAGCAGATAGTCAACCTATCAACAGATAGTCGAACTATCAGATAGTTGAACTATCAAGAAGAGCAGATAGTCGACCTATCAACAAATAGTCGAGCTATCACAAAAAGCAGATAGTCGACCTATCAACAGATAGTTGAACTATCAAGGAAAACAGATAGTCGACCTATCAACAGATAGTCGAGCTATCATAGACAACAGTTAGTCGACCTATCAAGCAGATAGTCGAGCTATCAGGAAGACGATCGTCGATCGGCTGATCGACGATAGTCGAGCGACGTTCGACTATAGTCGAACCAGAAATTACTTTGCCAGATTTTCATCTGGACAGGCAATTCTACACAACTAGAGAATCTATCCTATCAACTAACCTTTGACCATAGATAAATCTTGGGTCAAGAGATAGAAAGAGAAGATTGAACTCAAATCAAAACCTAGGGTACCAACACAACTAGCGGAAGCTTTAAAGTAGTTTAAAGAACCCAAATAACAGATAATATGAATCATGAATGTCCACTAACCACAATAGAAATGATATACAAAAATACACAAAAGTACATGGCCTTATGGCCTTACAAATGTTCACTTAATAACATAGTGTTTTACAAATATCGGCTCGCAGGCCGACCAGATATGATAAAAATAAAATAACAGTTCGCTTTGTCCTTCGAGGGCCAGCACAGCAGATTGGGCTTCAGCCCACTATTTGGTACTTGGTTCTGCAGCACCTGCAAGCAACATTCAACCGTACGGTTGCAAACAAAGCAACGGTCAGCTAAAGCTGACCAAATTATAATGACCCCGCCCTTTATTCGAGACGGCGGTGCTCCTTCCCTGCATTTCATTAGTACATCCAAAAATCCTAGTGAAAGTACAACCTTGCACAATTCACCACAGGTAGAGGCTTGCACGGCCGCCCACCCCATGCACTCAGGGCATATTGACGGTGTACCGGACTTCCCGGATACCACCTCCGTTCAGAGGTCCTTGACTTGATGGTTACTTTGAGCATTTTGAGCTTTACGGACCCTAGCCTCAGACTTTCATTTTTCCACCGACGAGAGCAAATTTCCTCTACTCTTATGTCATAGTCTACATAACGCAGGTACAGCTCCACCATTTCTCGTTGCTCAAGTCACCCTATCGTCTCCGAATATTGCAGTACTCATGGACAAACCTGCAGGGTGCTGGTCGGTTTTGCCTTTCCTGTTCGGCTCTTTGGCCTAATAATAATGAATCCCATGGGCTCACCCCTTTCCAAAGAAAGGCCCTACATGTCTCCTTGAGACATGCCTCACACATACAATCCTAATTATATACAAGGTTGGCCCCAGACCACCAGGTTGGCAGAAAGGCGTTTCCGCCCAATTTTCCGGGTGCACCTTTGAGTTAATCCCTAAGGCTCCCTATTGTAATCTACCATGTAGAAAACTCGAAAAACAACACAATGCGGAGTCTTCTCCAACAATCCATGCACAATGCAACATCACCGATCCAGACAAACACGTCCGGGTAGGCTTCACACACAAAGCCTATGCCCGTACTTCGATTCCGGAATCTACATGCAACACAAGGGGGACTATTCACATCTACCCCAAGGGACACCGCGCACTCACCGCACACTCGCAGGAGCGGGTTTCCCATGCAGAAAGGAAGAGGATTTCACATGTCCAAGTTTAGAATCGTTACCCTTAATGTCCGCTTTGGCGCCATGAAAACTAGCCGGATAGAAGGCTTCACAAGAGAATTCTCTCCACAGATCTAGTCTCATCTCTCAATCTGGTGCTCCGATGCTCCGCCCCGGTCGGATTCCTCCCTTCCTTCTTCTTGCTCTCTTCTCTCTCTAACTCCTTAGAAAGAGTGAGTTTTAGAGGAAAATGAGGGATTAATCCTCTATTCCCGAACTTAACACAGCAAGACCTCATCTGGGCCGTCAGATCGTATTTAAAGAAAACGAAAAGCTCAGATTGGCCTAAAATTTCTTATCCTGGGACGAACATGTCTTTGCACATGGTCGTGTCCCAGGCCGTGTGCCCCGATCCAGGCACGATCGTCGAGCACAAAAAAGGACACGGGTGGAGACACGCCTGTGTCTCAACCTGACATGCCCGTGTTGGGTCCTGACATATCCATGACCTAGGGGTGTTTCACAGATAACTGCCACGCCAACCGTCACGTCCCTTGGTGGACACGGGTAAGGACACTCCCGTGTAAAAAGGAACACACCCGTGTTGACTAGTACACGCCCGTGTAACCCGGCCGTGCGCTCCTGTCAACACACCCCAGGTTTTCAACCCGAGAAGAACACGGGTGGTGACACGGGCGAGGACACGCCCGTGTCACCCCTAACATGCCTGTGTCACTACTGTTCAAAACTGTGTTTCCTGCCGTGTCCTTTCCTGGACACAACCCAACCAACACAGAAGGACACGACCTTAGACAAGCCCGTCTCCCAAGCCGTATAGCCCTATATAGGCACCAAAAATTCCTTAGGACGCGACTGGTTCATTTACAATTTTCGGGGCGTTACAGAAAGCCCAATAAAGGTGGGGGTTATGGAGCCTCCATGGCCGTGATGACCATTAAGCTCATTTTCTCTCTCCTCCAAATTGTGGGAAAATTGGGATTTCTCTCTCCTAGTCATCCTCTCTGAATTTGGTTTGCCAAAAAATATCTCCCCATTTCCTAAACCTTATGGGCCACACCACATGGGCTTAGCCTACCTGAATTGGCTAGGTTAACCCAAATTGAGCTCTTTTTTCTCTCTCTTAAAAAATGGGGGATAATCTCATTTTTCTCCTTCCTAACCATCATGGCTGATTTTGATGATTATTCCAGCCTAAATGCACCCCCTAACCCATATGAATATTAAAAATGAGGTTAGCCCAAGCGGGGGAAATGGGTTTGAGCTTGGGTTAGCCCATTTGAGCTAATTTGACCTATTTCAAGGATTGAGCTGACCTTAGTAAAATTGATCATTTGGGTTGACCCCAAGGGTCCTTGGTGACCCCTTGGCTTCCCCTAAGGTCTAGGAAGAGTTGTTTAGGGTTAACTTTGCACTCTAAAGGTCACTTGCCCCTTAGTTAGGACACTTTGACCACTTTAGGGCTACGGTTGACTTGGGTCAACTTAGCCTCTTTGGTTGACTCTAATGGGTCCTAGATGACCCATGGACCTCACTCTTGGGTTAGGAGGTCATGTGTGGGATCTTAGAGTCATGGAGAGACCTCATGGTCATCCTAAACTAGAGTTTAGGAATCTACTATTTGCAGACCATTCACCCCAATCACCTACATTCCTAGGCTCACTTGGTCTTCTTGGGCTTCCTAGGGTTTTGTCATGACCTAGTCATGGCAAAACCACTTTTAGAGGTCTAGTTGGAAATGGGATGTTACAAATCCCAATAAACAAAATAAAAATTTCGTCCCCGAAATTCAGGTTAGGCCTGCGGGGTTTCTACTGAGAGTAACTTAGTGTAACATCCCATAGGAAGTTAAATGTATACCTTACCCGAAGAGATCCAGGTACTTTTGCTGCATCAGATCCGATGGCTCCCAGGTATTCTCCTCCGGCCAATGGTTCCTCTATAGGACTTTGACCAGTGGGACCTTCTTGGGCCACAAGACCCGCACCGCTGTGTCATCTATCCTGACCGGCTCATCTTGTTACCGATTGATCAAAATCTGCCGAGCCATCTATACCAAGAATCTGCTATTCCGGCCATAGTAGAGCCTTCCTGAGAAAGGAGACGTGGAAGATGTCATGCAAACCCGCTAACTCCGGCGGTAGCTCCAGCCTGTAAGCCAATGGACCGATCCGCTCACAGATCCTGTAATACCCCCTATTCCATAGACTGAGCTTCTCCCACCTGCTTACCCGCAAAACTCCATGCACAAGATGTATTTTTGGGAATCATGGTCTCCATCTTGAGACTCTACTTAGAAATGTCGTGCATCACAATGTTTTCTAAATGAGGTCTAAGGGAAAACTCAAGTCAATAACTAATCTACCCAATAAACAAAAGATAAGTCCCCAATAAACAAAAGGTAAGCCCCCAATAAACAGAAGATAAGCCCCTTCCTACCTTGGGCTAAGTATCTTTGATATTACCCTGTTATATCCGTCCTAGCTTGGTACACAATCCCTTGGGCATCAATCTTCGACTTGGGGTTCCACCCTGAAACTCGTCGATATTTTCCACACTATAAACCCTCTGAGTCACATTTACGACAACCTTATCAGGGTCAAAATGTTCCCAATCCCAAATGGGTCTCTTCTGAACTTAAATTCCTATCTGACCCTCGATGTTTGTCTTGGTGGTTGTCTCTAGGTAATTCTTATTACTGGTATGAGGGTTGAGACTATGTGTCTTCTACCATTCTACTAATGGATTATTGGTCTCAATTCTCCTTAAAGCAGTCCTACCAGTTTTAGTAATGGACTGTATGATCACCTGAGTTTATTTCTTAGGTTGTCATTCTCGTGTTAAACTCCTCCTTTATTCTCTTTGGGTAGATTCTTCGAGAATTATAGGTAAATCCTATCCACAAGATTGAAGGCGTCGCCTAATTGTGCGCTCAATTTCTGGATCAAAATGGGATTCAGGATTATTCGAAGAACCTGCTCGGGTCATGTACTAGAGGAAAAAGAAAAAGAGAGAGACAATTGATTAAAAATGAGTTTAAAAATTATTAATGGATTTTTTTTGTTTTTGTTCTTTTTAGGCGGTTTTAGGTATCTTATTAAGATATATATATATATATATATATTTTATAAAAAAAGAAAAATGATAAAATTAATAGTTATTCTTTTTTTTTTGAAATATCGACGCAAGTCCCCGACAACGGTGCCAAAAACATGATGGAGAAAATCCCGGAGGTGTTTTATGAAAGAGAGAAGATGAAGATGAAGATCATGTTCTCCGAATCTATATTCGATAAAGGCAAGTGTACCTTATCGCTTATAGTATAGGATATAATATCAAGGTCATATTAGAACCAAGACTCATCAATTACTTCTACTTCAAAGAGATTTCTGTTATTTTATCAATTAGATACTTTGAGTTGGATTGCAAATAAGAGAACGGTTATTCGATAAAGGAGGGTGATTAAGCAATAATAAAAAGGTTACTACTTGATCATGAATCACCTTGGAATGAAAATGACCAAAAAAAGATAAATCCCTAATTCTCTCTATGAAGATGCTTGGACCGTGGAGGTTCCCAAAATATGAACGCACCTCTTTCAAGGCAACGCCCAACTGAGTTTAGGTTGATCAACCGAACTTTCATTCTTTAATTTAAACCCCTAAAACTTGCTTTATGTGGTGAACCCCTCTATTGTATTTGACTCCAATCTGAGAAATTTACATCATCCACTTTTAAGGATTGCATTCAACTCCGTTTACCCATGAGTGATCAATAAATATGCATGATCCTTTCGGCTACTAGAGTACGAAAATAGATTAGAATATCATATATCGATGATATGACCTCTCTAGAGATTAATCAAGGGTAAATCCTAAACATTTGTTAAAAGAGAAAGAGAAGATATGGATTAAGAAAATGAGATCATTTCATTCCTCGGATCATCTCAGTCAAACACTAAACAAAGTTTAGTTACTCATAATAGTGTATAAAATGTAAATCATGTTAAGAATATGCATAATAAGAAAGAGAGAGTGAGAAAGGGAATAACAAACTATTTTATTTCTTATTGAAAATAAGTTACAAAAAAGGGCATATAGACATTATAAAGAGAGTTTATAAAAAGATTACAAGTGAGATAAAAGAGATTGCAAGAACATTAAAACATGAAAACATTAAGCTAAAATACTCTAAAAATAAACTCTCAACAGTTCTCTAGAAGTCTCAAATAATGGAGAAAGGGTGATGTCTTCCCCCCTCTTCCTTCATGCCTATTTATAGGGCCAAAACCAAGGAGGTAGAGGTGGTAGAAGGAATGAGGATAAAGCTTCCCTTGGTCAAAAAGCACTTGTTCCTTTAAAAGTCAATGATGGCTACTCCTTTTCACACTTGTCATGAGACATATGCTTGAAAAGCATGATCAAAGTTTGCTAGCTTTCTCTCTTTCCAAGAAACTTCCTTTAAGAACACATACTGAATTCATAGTGGAAGGTTGCTTGCCTCTTTCATACTTAGGAGAAAATATCTCATCGGACCATTGGGGCTTCATTCTCTTTTTGAATTTTGTTCAGTAACACGGTAACATGACTGCACTCGACATTTAGTTTGGCAAGCCCTAACTAAAGGAGTGTTCTTTATAATTGATAATGCTACATGTCTCAGAATTCTACAAAATAGTAAAATAGGCATGGTTAGGATAGAATTATAAAAAAGATACAGTTTAATGGATAAAATTAATAATATCTATATTTTTATATTATATTATTTAGATTTTTGTATTAATAACTTAGGTCAAATTATGCATCATCAGTGACCTTGATGGTAATTGCTCACTGTTAAACCATCATGTCTTGGACTGAAGATAGTGGAGGGACTGGGAAAGTCCAGTATACTGATAATATGCCCTGAGTGTACGAGACGTGCGCCATACTAGACAACATATGCGGTGGTTGAGATATTGTTATATTGCCATGTTGCTTACTTGCAGGGAAGGAGCACCGCCGCCCAAATGAGGGTTGGGATTGCTATAAATTGGTCAGCAAAAGCTGACAGTTATTTTGTTTGCCATATTTTGGTAGATTGTTCCTATGCAAGTGCTCGAGAGCCGAGTAGAAAGTAGCGGGCTGAAGCCCTGTTGCTTTGTAGGTTGGCCCTCGAAGACCAAAGTGCTTTTTACTATTTTGTATGTGTGGCTTTCCTGTATGCCGATGTATATAAAATATAACACATTTTTAAAAGAAACAGCTTGTAAGGCCTTAAGGCCAAACACTTTATGTATTTTGTTGTCATTCCTGTGATTAGTTAGTAGACATTCCTGGTGTTGGGTTCTTATTACTTAAAATATTTCGCTAGAATGTATCTCTGAGTTAGGATACGTGAATGTTTTGGTTTTAATGGATAACTCCATTGACAGTCCTTGGAATAGGCGTGGGGCCCCGGCCAGACAATCTATTATATTCTACATGATGGATGGGGGTGTTATAGTCCCTCCTAACAGACACTTTGCAATGAATACCACAACATTTATACGATCTATGGTCTAGAGCGGCGGTTTACCACTCAAAAAGGAAGTAATACACCAAGATTTAGGCAGAGGAGGAGTTCACACTATTTCTTAAGAAGTTGCTAATGTTTTTAGAATAAAAAAGAAGGTTGTAGGGCCCTCTATTTATAACGACCGCAAAAAGCAAAAATGGCACCATGACGCACCCTATCGCGAGTAAATGTGAGTTCAACCCCCGCATTGCGCAACCAAGAACCATCTAGCAATCAATAGCGATGAAAAGGAAAACAACATTGGAACCCAACAGAATTTGAAAAAGTTATTATTTTTAAATGATTGTAGTTCAGTTATAAGAAATAAGTAAGGGACGCGCTGCTTCAGTTATTCGCTAGGGCGAGCAAGCTCCACTTATAGCTTGATGAACTTGATCTTCAGCTTGGTAACCTATGTCTCAATCTATGCCAGGATACCCCGCATATGCGTAGGGTTGACGCCAATTCCTCCTTTCAAGAAAGCTCTGCTGGTAAGAGGAAAATTAGTCACTTTTCTCAAATAATGTCAACATGCCATATATGGACATACCTTTTTCTAGGAGTGACAATCCTACCGTCCCAACGTCCTCTTCGTTAAAGATGTCGGTCAAAATGACAGCAATTGTAACATCCCATTTCCAACTAGACCCCTGAGAGTGGTTTTGTCATAACAGAACCTTCGGAAATCCAGGAATTTAAGTTTATCGACCAAGATTTCGAGTCAAGGGGTGGTCACGCCCGTGACCGACCCGTCACGCCCGTGACCTAGGGCGTGACCCATTCGACGATCGTCGACCTCAGAAAGACGATCGGCGAGCTCAGAAATTTCAACATGGGCCTGACATGCCCGTGACCGTTCCATCATGCCCGTGACCTAGGGCGTGACCCCTTCGACGATCGTCGACCTCAGAAAGACGATCGGCGAGCTCAAAAATTTCAACATGGGCCTGACATGCCCATGATTGATCCGTCACGCCTGTGACCTTGGAATGGCATTGAGTGAGCTAAGATCACTCAACGCTGTAGTCTGGATGGCGTTGAGTGAGCTTAGCTCACTCAAAGCCATAAGCTAGACAGCGTTGAGTGCACAGACTGCACTCAACGCCATCTGGTGTCGTCTAGTTGGCATTGAGTGAGCTGAGCTCACTCAACGTCGTAAACTGGATGGCACTGAGTGAGCTTAGCTTACTCAATGCCGTAATCTGTCTGGCGGGATGGCATTGAGTGCGTTGAGTGCACTCAACGCCATAAGTTGAACGGCGTTGAGTGCACTGACTGCACTCAACACCATTTGGTGTTGTCTGGATGGCATTGAGTGAGCAGAGATCACTCAACGCCATAATCTAGACGTCGTTGAGTGAGCTAAGCTTACTCAACGCCATCGTTTAAAAAAGGGCATATTCTGGATGGCGTTCAGTGAGCAGAGCTCACTCAACACCATAATCTGGATGGCGTTGAGTGAGCTAAGCTCACTCAACGACATAGTCTGGATGGCATTGAGTGAGCAGAGCTCACTCAACGCTGTATCTGGGATGGCGTTGAGTGAGAAGAGCTCACTCAACGCCGTATCAAGGATGGCGTTGAGTGAGTAGAGCTCACTCAATGCCATTTTTACTTAGTCTTTTTCTGGCAAATTTGTTTTGGCTGGGTGCTGGTTCAGCTGAACTGGGCTGGTCTAGGAGTGGGTCGTTTTCTCCTAATAAGACCTAATAAGTCTTATTTAAATTAAGTTTACCGGTCAAGCTTGACACGTGGACTGTCGGTTTCGCAAAAAGGGCGGTTACGGCCATGGCCGAGAGCTTTCTGTCATGGCCATCAATGACATTTGATGTCGTGGCCCTTTCCCTCCCCCTTTCCGGCTAGATTCAACTCCTCTTGGGAAGAGGAGGATTTTCCAGCCGTTAGCTTGCTGTCACAGAGCCGTTTCATCCCCCCTCCACCATGGCCGACCCAAGCTTTAATGGACCAATAATGGCCATTGATGCTTGTGTTGTTCCCCCTCCTTAACCGAGCTTTTAAACACCCTCAGAGGCCCAAGAGGAAGTTTTACCAGCCTTTACCTGAAGTTTTCCAGACTCCCACTGTGCTATTGAGAATTCCAGCGATGACACCACCGCACCAATGGCATCCCGACGGTCTGCACGCCTCCAGCCCGCAAATAAGGTCCTCCCCTCCTCTCTCTCTATAGGTAGATCTTAGCTTTCCTTAGGATTAAGATTCGGGCTCAATTGAGCCCGATCGGAAGAGCTTCTCTTTCCGATTTTTCTGCAAAAACGAAGTCTCGGGCTCGCCGGAAAAAGCCCCTCCGGCGGCTGCGTCGCCGCCCGGCGATGGCCACCACCTCAACAGAGGTCGTGGTGGCGGTGGCCGGCCAGGGAGGCAGCTGGACAGCCAGTAGCTACGCTTGGAACTGGTTCCAGGTCGGGCAAATCGTGGCCTTTGGCTGAAGGAAGAAGACAAGCCAGGGCCCTTAGATCTTCTTCAAGATCTGTGCTATTTAAATTAGCTTTTATTTTATAAGCATTTTTCTGTATTAAAATAACAGCCACCTTAGACAAATTAGGAAAAAATCTTAGGGGATTTTCATGAAGAAATGACAAACATAAAATTTGTAGCCCTATGGGTCTACTATATTTTAAAATTAATTTGGGTCAATTTGGTCAACTAGTTTGACCAGGGCACCTCTTTTTGTGGAATCTAGACCTAGAGCTAGACAAAGACTAAAAGGTGTGCCTACCCTTCATCCTTTGACCAAATGATCTGAAATTTTGGAGGGGAGCCTACCCTAGCTATACCTAGGGCCTGTCCAAAAATGGGAATTTTTGGGGAATGTTTTGCTAAAGTTTTTATAAAAATTTAATAATCTTAGGGAAATATAATTAGTTAGATTAATGACTTCCAAACCCTCCCAAATCTTGGTGAGTGGTCCCTGGGTTTATCAAAAGGTTCTGTATAATTTTTCATCTCATTTTGAGGTGTTTTAGATTGGAAATTGACAAACCTAAGCTATGCCCTATTAAGGGGTTTTTAGGTTAAAAGTGCACTTTGAGACTTAAATGGTCAGGTCACCTCAACAGAGGATGAGATTTTGACCACAGACTTAGAATGCTCTCTAGAACACCCTCATGGAGTTTGAGGTGGATTAGGCTAGATTTGCCCTAGGATCCAAGGCCAAACCCTAAGGATGGCTCTTGGTGGGTTGTGAAGGTCATGGGGTCAAATGACCTTGGACTGACTTGAAATTTGGTGGAGAGGACCATAGGGCAATTATAGTTCTCTGGACAAAATCTTAGAGGATTTGGAGACAGTTAGGCAACCTAAAATCTTAACCCTAATTTAGGGCACCAATCTTTATTTGAACTATTATGCTGACAAATGAACAACAAATCAAATAAAATTTGAGCAGGGTGATTTTCTGGTCTAAATGGCCATAATATAATTTTGTTGAGATTTTTGAGTTAATTTATATAGTACTTTATTCACAACTCTAGTTGTGCCCTAGATATTCATTTTGATGATTCTTGAATTTCTGTTCACTGGAAAGTTATGAAATCTTGGATTAGGGCATATTATAGCAAGTTATACCTTCTGTATTTTCTTGGGAGTTTTATCTGATTATTTTGGGTACTTGCTTCTTTAACTTACTATTTGGGATATGTAGTCAAAAATGCAAATAATTCCCAATTGTTATTTGGAAAATTATTAAATTTGGTCAGTGGGTGTTCCAAACCATGATAGTCACCCTGTAATTTTCTCTGGATTTTTAGATAATTAAAAAATAGTGCCTCCTTCACTAAGCTAGGAAAAATTATTATTTTACTTTAAAATAAATTCAGAGCCCAAATATTAGAGACAAATCATGGGACTTGGTTTCTGATAGTTTTAGGTCCCCATCAAGCTTCTGAAATTTTCTTGTGATTTTTGGGTACATATTTATAGTACTTGCTTCATAATATAGTAGAAGTGGCCTAAAATGGTAAATTAGGAAATATAGGCCTAAACACCTTTGAAATTTCTCAAAATTTTGAATTACTGCTTAAATGCCTCATAGGATTTCTACTGATTTTATGATGATTTATTGTTGGCTCATTAGTGCACTTCATGTTCATACTAGGGAATTGGGAGGCCTAGAATAAATAAATTAAATGCCCGATAAGAAGGAAAAATTTGGAAATCTTTGATTTAGGTTAATTATGTCATGATAGACCTCCAGTAAATTTTAAAGGAGATTTGGAAGACAATTTGGAGTACCTCCCCTTATATATCTCATATAGCTTAGGATGGTCTACATATAGTAAAACCGCAGAAACGTAACTAGAGTGAGTAATAAACTAGGGGAGATGGAATTTTGGTAGTTTGCTGGTTAAATAGGGTGAGTTAAATTAAGTTCATTATTAGGAAGTCAGGATGAGTAGAGTGTGAGATTGGCTAGAGTTAAGTGGTGTTCGGGAACGAAGAAAGATCGTCCACCCCGGGTAGGAGAGGAAGAGGCTTAATTCTCTAGAGCTAGGTCTAAAGTAATCAAAAAGGGATCGGGTAACGGGTATCAACCAATTACAATAAGTGCCTTGCGAAAGGGAACGGTTGGCTTCAGCTACCATCATAGTTCCTAGTGCCCTTTGAGAGCCTTTCACGGGGAATACCGGGGGCAGTCCTGGGCTAACGTAAACCGTAGGAATAATAAATTAAAAGAGCAACTAGAATAAATAGGGTTGCACTTTCACACACCCCGGTAGATAGGGAGGTAGAATAAGTTGGTTTGGTTGCCATTCAGACGATAGCTCTGAAGGTAGATGCACGGACAGGATAGTCCGGGGAGCCGAGGGCTCGAGGGTTTGAGTATAGAATAAGGTTGTGGTTCTTCGGTATTTGATTGTCATTCACACCTACATCGGTACGTTGACTCGGCGGTGTGGGACACTTAGTAAAAGAAAGCCTGGTGGATATAGCCAGCACTAGTACGCGGATACTCTAGGTTGTGTTCTTCTAGGGGCGTATGGAAGGGCTAGGCCCGGTAGTGTGGATACCCGCCTAGGAGTTGGGGGCCCGACCCACTGTCTCCGTTTGCCACTACGGAGGTTCCTGGGAGTGAAGCTAGCTGCCCGAACAGGGGGAACTAAAGGTCTGTGCGCATAGAGTCATGTGCGTGAGTTGCACTTGCATGAATCATGGTATAGCATATCACTACACTCATATTTGTATACAACCGACACCCCAATGTATAAATCGGTATGGGACTTTTTATACGATGGGGCCTTGTAGAAGACCCCCTTAACTTATAAGTTTGTATGGGCATTCATATAAATTAAGGTTACTCATTTATTTACTTACTTGCCTACTTACTTACTTGTTCTATTTGTCTTCTTATATATTTGCTACTTACTATATGTCTACTTTATTACTTACTACCGTAGAATTGCTAGATGTACTTTATTCTAGATAGTTGTTTATACACAATCACAGTTGTTAGATTAGCTCCTTTGTCATCTGCTTGATTACTCTCCACCTTTGTAGCTTCCCTTTCCTCTTCTCCGCTCGGTGCTTAGGAGACGTAGGGGAGGGGTAGGGGTTGATAGGGCTTAGTCTTTATTACTAATGGTTTTTGAACCACAACATTACAGGAGCTCTGGATGGGATCCAGGGACCAGCACCAGCTGAGTACGGTGCACATGGAGGTTGGTCAGTCTAGCACCGGTGCACCTGCGACCAACTGCGTGAGTGATTAATATTTTTATAGCTTCCGCGATGAGTGATTTATAGTGAGGACTCTGATGTACCGGGCTCGGGCTCGTTTATCTATATTTTCATCCGAGTTGATCTTATGTAGTACTTTCTATTTGATATATACTGATGGACTGGATGTGATTTCATTTTATTCATGTGTTTCTGTTGACATATTTACATTTTGTGTAATATTTACTTCTCTTCCTTTGTTATCAAAAAGGGCCGAAAGAATTGGCGTTTTGTAGTGGCGGCCTTCCCGTGAGTCGGTGCCATCGCAAAGCGGCAATTTTGGGCTAAGACCCCGGAGGTTGAAAAATAAAAAAGGGGGGTCTTACAAGTGGTATCATAGCAGACCTCGATCGGAAGAGAAGTAGTCCACAAAACCTTGGGCCACCCCCGTGCGAGCTTAGTTTGCAGACAAACTATAATCGGAAGTAGTGGTGTGCCCATAAGGGAAATCACATGTGAAGCCCATCCTATCCCTTCTTAAATTCCATTCATTCACTCTCTAACAAATGGAATTCTTCCTTGTAGCCTGCGACGAACCCTACATCACAGAAGGGGACACCTCAAGCTCCAAATGTGGTCCCGCCTCCGCCGGCTCTAGCTCCGTTCCAGCAGAAGGAGATGGGGCAAACACTGACGGCCATTCTGGAGGCCTTCAGAGCTCAACAAGCCCCGGCCCCACAGTCAAACCCCGGGGAAAATTGGATGACTGTCTTCCGGGGACTTTCCCCTCCATCCTACCTGGGGACAGAGTCTGCAGTACGTACGGAGGAATGGTTGGATACCATTTACGAGATGCTTGTGGGGATTCGATGCCCCACTGAGGAGGCAGTTGCTTTGGCAGTCTCCTACCTGGAGTAACATGGAAAGAGGTGGTGGAAATCCCAGCTAGACACCACCTTTGCGGGGATGGATTGCGCAGATATTACTTGGGAGGAGTTCAGAGAAGCGCTCTTGGGACATTTTATACCTCAGTCGGCGAGGGACGACCTGGAGGATAGGTTCCTGTGGTTGAGGCAGGGGAACAGGACTATGGTGGAATATTATCAGGAGTTCACTCACCTGGCCCGTTATGCGGATGCTTATCAGTTTGACGACGCTGGCTATGCCCGGAGGTTTTGCAAGGGGCTGCAAGACGACATGAGGCAGGCCCTCCTCTTTGTATCAGAGGGGAGTTTGGCCAGGTTTCTTGAGATGACAAAGAAGAGAGAAGCGGATCAGCTTACAGTTAAGAGCCGGAAGGGACCGACTGATGATACAGTTATTGGAGGTCGTAGAGACCGTCCTCGGGGCCAGGTTATTAGGGAGAGAATGAACGAGGAGCAGCCTCGTTAGGAGATTGGGCAGGAGCGGAGGAGTCAGGGGGTATTGGCTCCCCATCCTTTACATATGCTGGAGATTCCAAGGACAGCAGAGCATGCACCGGTATGCTTTCAGTGCAATCAGCCGGGGCATATCAAGAGGAACTGCCCTATGAGGCGAGCAACCCAACCAGCACATCAGTGCGCTCCACCTCCCTAAAAGTTTGGCGGACGAGGACATTATCGAGGACGAGGATTTCAGGATCGAGGCAACAGGCTAGAGAGGGAGCAAGTGTATGCTCTAGACTTGACACCGCCCCGGAACCCGGAGCAGGTTATCGCAGGTATGGCAGTACTTTTAAGTTTTTCTTCATATGAACTAGTTTTTTTGACATAACCTAGTTAGAAATTAAGAGAAGACAACTGCAATAAGAATATTAAGACACTTAATTACCCCAGGCATAGTCTTCGTTAGTGGCAAGCCCGCTCACACTCTCTTCGACACTAGTGCTTCACACTCGTTTGTGTCGGAGGATTTCGTGAAAGGATTGGCAGGCGTGGAGCCGTTCATCTTAAAGATGATGAGGGTGCGCCTACCCGATGGATCAGAGATAATGACCTCTGCTCATTGCAATATGGAAGCAAAGATCGGCGGGAAGGCATTTGAGGCACCAACGACGATTCTGAAGATGCCAGATTACGATCTGATCCTGGGCATGACTTGGCTGTGCTGGAACCATGCCCAGATTGACTGCGTGGCGAAGAGGATCACCATGAGGCACGACGACTCCTTCATTGTCATCGAAGGTATTATACCAGCACCCCACACCTTATTATCATCTGTGCAGGTCATTAAGGCCCACCTGCAGGGGGAAGAAGTTTATCAGGTCCTTTTTGAGGCGGTCGTGGACAAGGACTCCATTTCAGACATTACAGTAGTGCGGGACTTCGCCGACGTATTTCCGGAGAAGCTACCAGGGCTACCCCGCACCGAGAGAAGGATTTCCAGATTTAGCTCGTACCAGGGGCTAAGCCGGTATCCAGAGCTCCCTATCGAATGGCCCCAAAGGAGTTGGTGGAATTTCGAAGCCAGCTTCAGGAGTTAGTGGAGGCTGGGTTCGTTCGGCCTAGCTCTTCACCATGGGGAGATCCGGTGTTATTCGTTAAGAAGAAGGACGGGACTCTTCGACTTTATATAGATTACCGGGCCCTGAACAGCTTGACGGTCCGGAATACTTATCCCTTACCAAGGATAGACGAGTTATTTGACCAGCTGGAGGGATCCCATTGGTTCTCAAAGCTGGATCTGAGGTAAGGGTACTACCAGCTTCGCATTCAGGAGGAGGATATCCCGAAGACGGCCTTCAGTAGTAGATTTGGTTTGTACGAGTTTACCGTGATGCCTTTTGGGCTCACAAATGTACCCTCTGCATTTATGAACTTGATGAACCGGGTGTTCAAATAGTATCTGGATGTCTTTGTTATCGTATTCATCAACGACATCCTTATCTATTCAAGGATGGAGAAGGAGCATGCGAGACATCTGGCCTTGACCTTGGAGAAGCTGCGGGAGCATAAGATGTATGCCAAGTACAGCAAGTTCCAGTTCTGGCTAAAGGAGGTGGCCTTTCTGGGCCATGTCATCAGTGGAGCAGGTCTGGCAGTGGATCCGACGAAAGTCCAGGAAGTACGGGATTGGCCACGACTAAAGTCAGCCTCGGATGTTCGAAGTTTCTTAGGACTTGCCGGTTATTACCGGAAGTTCGTAAAGGGGTTCTCTCAGATTGCTCTCCCTCTTACGTCTCTGACGAAGAAGGAGTCCCCTTTTAATTAGACACCATGATGCGAATCTGCTTTCCAGGAGCTGAAGGATCGTCTTACCTCGGCTCCTATCCTTGCTCTTCCGTCAAGGAAGGAAGGATTCCAGGTGTACACAGATGATTCCTATCAGGGGATGGGTGCCGTTCTGATGCAGAATAGGCACGTAATAGCATATGCCTCCTGTCAGTTGAAGCAGCATGAACAGAACTACCTTGTTCACGATTTGGAGATGGGGGCAGTCGTTTTTGCTCTTAAGATCTGGCGACACTATCTCTACGGAGTACATTGCGATATCTTCTCTGACCACAAGAATCTGAAGTACGTCGACACCCAGAAGGAGTTAAATATCAGGCAGAGACACTAGGTAGAGTTTCTGTCGGACTACCAGTATACCATGCACTACCATCCGGGGAAGGCAAACGTGGTCACAGATGCTCTGAGCCGGTGAGCGAGTACGTCAGGAGTAGGCCCGCAGCTGATGGCCTTGGAGTTGGTTAAAGAATTCGAGGAGATACAGATATCACTAGTGTCTGAGGATGACCAAGAGTTATACATGGAGTACCTGGGGTCGATGGTTACTACTGATGATATTCGGGACCGCATCAGAGATGGGCAGAAGCTGGATGAGAGAGCTGAGCTGATATTCCGAGCCTTGGAGGAAGGCACGACAAGAGATTACTCTTTGAGGGATGGTCTCCTGTGTTTTCGAGGCAGAGTCTACATACCGGCATGAGGCCAGATCCAGGAGGACATCATGACGGAAGCTCACTGCAGCCGATATTCGGTACACCCGGGGATCACCAAGATGGTAAAGGATTTGAAGAGGACGATGTACTCGTCGGGTATGAATAAATATATTACGTACTTTGTGACGTATTGTGAGGCATGCCAACTCATGAAGGCAGAGTGTAGGAACCCGGCAGGCTTGCTGCAGCCACTTTCGGTGCCGGAGTGGAAATTTGAGGACATAACCATGGACTTCATACATGGGCTACCTCGATCCCGTGTGAGGAATGACTCGATCTGGATGATAGTGGACAGGTTAACAAAGGTGGCCAGATTCATTCCAGTGGCAAAGGACGCTTCGGTTAGTGTATTAGTCCGGAGGTTCATTGAGCAGTTTGTGCGTTATCATGGGGTGCCCAAGACTATCGTTTCAGATCGGGATGGTCGATTTACATCCAGGGAATGGAGGTCAGTCCAGGCCCATCGGGTTTCTCGGTTGACATTTAGCATAGCTTTTCACCCTCAGACCGACGGGCAGACGGAGCGCACCAACCGTACACTGGAAGATCTTCTGCGCCTGTGTATTTTGGACCGCGGCGAGCCTTGGGAGAGATTGCTGCCACTGGTCGAGTTTTCGTACAATAACGCCCATCAGTCCAGCATAGGCATGGCTCCATACGAGGCGTTGTATGGAAGGAGGTGCAGGACCCCACTATCATGGGTTCAGGATGAGGATCCGCAGACACTAGGCTCAGAGTTTATGGGGGATACAGATGCTTAGATTAGATTGATCCGGGACAGGATGTTGGAAGCCCAGAGCAGGCAGGCCAAATATTACGATGCGAGGCATCGTTAAGTGGAGTTCCAAGTAGGAGACCGGCTTTTCTTGAAGATACCGCCGATGCACGGAGTCTCGCGGGTTCGCGGGCGGAAGAAGCTCAGTCCGAGATATATGGGACCTTACAGGATCCTGGAGCGGATCGGCCCCTTGGCTGATAGACTGGAGCTACCGTCGGAGTTTGCGGGATTGCATGACGTCTTCCACATCTCCTAACTTCGGACGGCTCTGCTACGCCCTGAGAAGCTGATTTCCTCAGCAGATGGCCCGGTGGCCTCGGATCGGTCAGTCAACTTGGAGCCTATCAGGATCGATGACACGGTAGTGCGGGTCTTGCGATGGAAGAAGGTTCCGTTAGTCAAGGTCCTGTGGAACAATCATGGGCAGGAGGAGCATACATGGGAGCCATAAGACTTGATGCGACAAAAATACCCAGAACTTTTCAGTCAGGTATACCTCACAACCCCTCTGGATAATCAATTTGCTTTCCCGTTTTAAATCAATAGGACTGAAATTTCAAGAATATGGGCTAATCTTTTGTTTATTGGGGTATATACCTTGTCAATCAGACGAATTGGTCTTAGATTTGAAACCACACATAGCAAACGTAACGTAGAGATGTAAATCTTTGAACTCTCATGGGATGTTACAAGCTTCTTTCTCCCGATTAGAGCCCCGTGGGCTTAACCTTGATTTCGGGGAAGAAATCTTTGTTTTGTTTATTGGGATTTGTAACATCCCACTTCCAACTAGACCCCTGGGAGTGGTTTTATCATAACAGAACCTTAGGAAATCCAGGAATTTAAGTTTATCGACCAAGATTTCGAGTCAAGGGGTGGTCACGCCCGTGACCGACCTGTCAGGCCCGTGACCTAGGGCTTGACCCCTTCGACGATCGTCAACCTCAGAAAGACGGTCGGCGAGCTCAGAAATTTCAACATGGGACTGACACGCCCGTGACCGATCCGTCACGCCCGTGACCTAGGTCGTGACCCCTTTGACGATCGTCGACCTCAGAAAGACGATCAGCGAGCTCAGAAATTTCAACATGGGTCTGACACGCCCGTGACCGATCCGTCATGCCCGTGACCTTGGAATGGCGTTGAGTGAGCTAAGCTCACTCAACGTCGTAGTCTGGATGGCGTTGAGTGAGCTTATCTCACTCAAAGCCATAAGCTAGACGGCGTTGAGTGCACAGACTGCACTCAAAGCCATCTGGTGTCGTCTTGTTGGTATTGAGTGAGCTGAGCTCACTTAACGCCGTAGACTGGATGGCGTTGTGTGAGCTTAGCTCACTCAACACCGTAATCTATCAGGCGGGATGGCATTGAGTGCGTTGAGTGCACTCAACGCCATAAGTTGAATGGCGTTGAGTGCACTGACTTCACTCAACGCCATTTGGTGTTGTCTGGATGGCGTTGAGTGAGCATAGCTCACTCAACCCCATAATCTTGACGGCATTGAGTGAGCTAAGCCCACTCAACGCCATCATTTAAAAAGGGCATATTCTAGATGGCGTTGAGTGAGCAAAGCTCACTCAACGCCATAATCCGAATGGCATTGAGTGAGCTAAACTCACTCAACGCCATAGTCTGGATGGCGTTTAGTGAGCAAAGCTCACTCAATGCCGTATCTGGGATGGCGTTGAGTGAGCAGAGCTCACTCAACTCCGTATCAAGGATGGAATTGAGTGAGCAAAGCTCACTCAACGCCATTTTTACTTAGTCTTTTTCTGGCAAATTTGTTTTGGCTCGGTGCTGGTTCAGCTGAACCGGGCCGGTCTAGGAGTGGGCCGTTTTCTCCTAATAAGACCTAATAAATCTTATTTAAATTAAGTTGACCGGTCAAGCTTCACACGTGGACCGTCGGTTTCGCAAAAAGGGCGGTTACGGCCCTGGCCGAGAGCTTGCTGTCATGGCCATCAATGGCATTTGATGTCATGGCCCTTTCCCTCCCCCTTTCCAGCTGGATTCAACTCCTCTAGGGAAGAGGAGGAGTTTCCAGCCATTAGCTTGCTGTCACAGAGCTATTTCAGCCCCCCTCCACCATGGCCTACCCAAGCTTTAATAGACCAATAATGGCCATTGAAGCTTTGGCCGTTCCCCCTCCTTAATCGAGCTTTTAAACACCCTCAGAGGCCCAAGAGGAAGTTTTCCTAGCCTTTACCTGAATTTTTCGAGCCTCCCACTGTACTATTGAGAATTCTGGCGACACCACCACTACACCAATGGCATAGCGACGGTCTGCACGCCTCCAGCCCGCAAACACGGTCCTCCCATCCTCTCTCTCTACGAGTAGATCTTAGCTTTCCTTAGGATTAAGATTCGGGCTCAATTGAGACCGATCAGAAGAGCTTCTCTTTCTGATTTTTCCGCAAAAATGAAGTCTCGGGCTCGCCGGAAAAAGCCCCTCTGGCGGCTGCGCCGCCACCCGGCGATTGCCACCACCTCAACGGAGGTGGTGGCGGCGGTGGCCGACCAGGGAGGCGGCTGGAAGGCCGACAGCTGCGCTTGGAAGTGGTTCCAGGTCGGGCAAATCGTGGCCTTTGGCTGAAGGAAGAAGACAAGCCAGGTCCCTTAGATCTTCTTCAAGATCTGTGCTATTTAAATTAGCTTTTATTTTATAAGCATTTTTCTGTATTAAAATAATAGCCACCTTAGATAAATTAGGAAAAATACTTAGGGGCTTTTTATGAAGAAATGACCAACATGAAATTTGTATCCCTATGGGTCTACTATATTTTAAACTTAATTTGGGTCAATTTGGTCAATTGGTTTGACCAGGGCACCTATTTTGGTGGGATCTTGACCTAGAGCTAGGCAGAGACTAAAAGGTGTGCCCACCCTTCATCCTTTGACCAAATGATCTAAAATTTTGGCAGGGAGCCTACCCAAGCTATACCTAGAGCCTGTCCAAAAATGAGAATTTTTGGGGAATGTGTTTCTAAAGTTTTTAGAAAAGTTTAATAATCTTAGGGAAAATTAATTAGTTCGCTTAATGACTTCCAAACCCTCCCAAATCTTGGTGAGTGGTCCCTGGGTTTATCATAAGGTTCTGTAAAATTTTTCATCTCATTTTAAGGTGTTTTAGATTGGAAATGGACAAACCTAAGCTATGCCCTATTAAGGGGTTTTTAGGTTAAAAGTGCACTTTGAGACTTGAATTGTCAGGTCACCTCAACAGAGGATGAGATTTTGACCACTGACTTAGAATTCTCTCTATCACCCCCTCATGGAGTTTGAGGTGGATTGGGGTAGATTTGCCCTAGGATCCAAGGCCAAACCCTAAGGATGTCTCTTGGTGGGTTGTGAAGGTCATGGGGTCAAATGACCTTGGACTGACTTGAAATTTGGTGGAGAGGACCATAGGGCCATTATAGTTCTCTGGACAAAATCTTAGGTGATTTGGAGACAGTTAGGCCACTTAAAATCCAAACCATAATTTAGGGCACCAATCTTTATTTGAACTATTATGCTGACAAATGAACTACAAATCAAATAAAATTTGAGCAGTGTGATTTTTCGGTCTAAATGGCCCTAATATAATTTTGTTGAGATTTTTGAGTTAATTTATACAGTACTTCATTCACAACTCTAGTTGTGCCCTAGATATTTATTTTGATGATTCTGGAATTTCTGTTCATTGGAAAGTTATGAAATCTTGGATTATGGCCTTTTATAGCATGTTATACCTTTTGTATTTTCTTGGGAGTTTTATCTGATTATTTTGGGTACTTGCTTCTTTAACTTACCATTTGGGATATGTAGTCAAAAATACAAATAATGCCCAATGGTTATTTGGAAAATTATTAAATTTTGTCAGTGGGTGTTCCAAACCATGATAGTAACCCTGTAATTTTCTCTGGATTTTTAGATAATTAAAAATAGTGCCTCCTTCACTAAGCTAGGAAAAATTAGTATTTTACTTTAAAATAAATTCAATGCCCAAATATTAGAGAAAAATCATGGGACTTGGTTTCGGATAGTTTTATGTCACCATCAAGCTTCTGAAATTTTCTTGTGATTTTTGGGTACATATTTATAGTACTTGCTTCATAATATAGTAGAAGTGGCCTAAAATGGTAAATTAGGAAATATAGGCCTAAACACCTTTGAAATTTCTCAAAATTTTGAATTACTGCTTAAATGCCTCATATGATTTTTACTGATTTTATGAAGATTTATTGTTGGCTCATTAGTGCACTTCATGTTCATACTAGGGCATTGGGAGGCCTGGAATAAATAAATTAAATGCCCGATAAAAAGGAAAAATTTGGAAATCTTGGATTTAGGTTAATTATGTCATGATAGACCTCCAGTAAATTTTATAAGAGATTCGGAAGACAATTTGGAGTACCACCCCTTATATACCTCATATAGCTTAGGATGGTCTACATATAGTAAAACCGCAGAAACGGAACTAGAGTGAGTAATAAACTTGGAGAGATGGAATTTTGGTAGTTTGCTGGTTGAATTGGGTGAGTTAAATTAAGTTTATTATTGGGAAGTCAGGATGAGTAGAGTGTGAGATTGGCTAGAGTTAAGTGGTGTTCGGGAACAAAGAAAGATCGTCTACCTCGGGTAGGAGAGGAAGAGGCTTAATTCTCTAGAGCTAGGTCTAAAGTAATCAAAAAGGGATCGGGTAACGGGTATCAACCAATAACAATCAGTGCCTTGAGAAAGGGAACGGTGGGCTTCAGCTACCATCATAGTTCCTAGTGCCCTTTGAGAGCCCTTCATGGGGAATACCGGGGGCAGTCCTGGGCTAACGTAAACTGTAGGAATAATAAATTAAAAGAGCAAATAGAATAATTAGGGTTGCACTTTCACACACCTCGGTAGATAGGGAGGTAGAATAAGTTGGTTTGGTTGCCATTCAGATGATAGTTCCGAAGGTAGATCCACGGACGGGACAGTCCGGGGAGCCGAGGGCTCGAGGATTTGAGTACAGAATAAAGTGGTGGGTCTTCGGTATTTGATTGTCGTTCACACTGACATTGGTACGTTGACTCAGCGGTGTGGGACACTTAGCCAAAGAAAGCCTGGTGGAAATATCCAGCACTAGTATGCGGATACTCTAGGTTGTGTTCTTCTAGGGGCGTATGGAAGGGCTAGGCCCGGTAGTGTGGATACCCGCCTAGGAGTGGGGGGCCTGACCCACTGTCTCCGTTTGCCACTACGGAGGTTCGTGGGAGTGAAGCTAACTGCCCGAACAGGGGGAACTAAAGGTCTGTGCGCATAGAGTCGTGTGCGTTAGTTGCACTTGCATGAATCATGACATAACATATCACTACACTCATATTTGCATACAACCGACACCCCAACGTATAAATCGGTATGGGACTTTTTATACGATGGGAGCCTTTCAGAAGACCCCTTAACTTATAAGTTTGTATGAGCATTCATATAAGTTAAGGTTACTCATTTATTTACTTACTTACTTACTTACTTGTTCTATTTGTCTTCTTATATATTTGCTACTTACTACATGTCTACTTTATTACTTACTACCGTAGAATTGTTAGATGTACTTTATTCTAGATAGTTGTTTATACACCATGATAGTTGTAAGATTAGCACCTTTGTCATCTGCTTGATTACTCTCCACCTTTGTAGCTTCCCTTTCCTCCTCTCCGCTCGGTGCTTAGGAGCCGTGGGGGAGGGGTAGGGGATGATAAGGCTTAGTCTTTATGACTATTGGTTTTCGAACCACAACATTACAGGAGCTCCAGATGGGATCCAGGGACCAGCACCAGCGGAGTACGGTGCGCATGGAGGTGGGTCAGTCTAGCACCAGTGCACCTGCGACCAGCTCTGTGAATGATTAGTATTTTTATAGCTTTTGCAATGAGTGATTTGTAGTGAGGACTCTGATGTACTGGGCTCCAGCCCGTTTATCGATATTTTCATTTGAGCTGATCTTATGTAGTACTTTCTATTTGATATATACTGATGGACTGGATGTGATTTCATTTTATTCATGTGTTTCTGTGGACATATTTACATTATGTGTAATATTGACTTCTCTTCCTTTGTGATCAAAAAGGGCCAGCAGAATTTGCGTTTTGTAGTGGCGGCCTTCCCGTGAGTCGGTGCCACCGCAAAGCGGCAATTCTGGGCTAAGATCCCGGAGGTTGAAAAAGAAACAAAACGGGGTCTTACAACAATTGTGGGCGGTCTCATCATGCGACCGCGACCCCTAGGAGATGAAGGCTTGAAAGTTAATCCGAGCTGGGATTGAAAACTGCACGAGATTGAAGGGGGAGCACTTGGACATTTTAGGATCTATATGCTTCAAGTAGGTCTATTGTGCTAATTCCCCCCACCTGCGAGTAGATCGTAGTTGTACATGGGTTTGTGTCATCTCGTTGGGGTTTGCGCCCATTATAGGAGATGATGATTTACCCTTGGATGCTCTGGGGAGGCCTAAGGGCATTAGCGAAAAACTCGCTTGGATGACGACTTACCTCTGGGTGAACAATTGTTTGCTCTCGACCTAGATAGGTACCCACGTGACTTCTTCTTCCAACTGTACCATCCATAACATGGATTTTTTTGCAATTGTGCCCAGATTCTTCCCAATCTCCTCTAATGAATCTGCAAGTTCCAACGAAGCACTTAGAAGCATCGAACTCCAATGAATCTGCAAGATAATCGGCAGGTAGTACGACCTGAGAAGAAGTCACTATAGCGGACATCCATTGGGAATATGGAACCTTAATCAACACCTCTTCCCCCTCTATATTGAGGATGATGGTCCCTTTCACTGGGTCAATGGTCACGTTGAGGTTTTCTTTCAGGAACAGTGGTCTTCGAGTTGGAACTTATGGCGGTCATTTGTCTCCTAGACGGACGGGCTTGCTTGACCACCACCTTCCTTAACTACTCCCATGAACCCATTACGACTAGCAAACTCTCGGTTATAGGTTGCGACACATGAGCTTGGCCTAGCTCATTGGCTCTCTGCATCATCTTCTCCATAACACCATGGTCCATGCCAGTCATTCTTGACAAGTTCCAAGTTCTTCGGAGAAAAGCGTGAATAAGAGGTGGTCTAGCCTTTCCTATTTATAGATCTGCTCCACATGACTTTGGTTGCACTATTTGTAGCTACCAGTGTACTTTTCTGGAAGCTCACACGGTCTACCAAAAAGTGTAGGGATTATGTTAACCCCAAATCCTACAATGCCAAAGGAGAACATCCAAAGGAGACGGGCATTCCTTAAAAGCAGTGGTTCTCAGAGTTCACTGACTTCTTGGGCGGACACTCTGGAGTGCTTGCGTACACCCTTCAGAAGTGCAAAAATATTTGGCAAGGACATCCAACAGGCAACCTATGAGCGGCTTCCCAGAGTGCAGATCAAAAGCACTAGTCAGGAGTATGTACGAACGTTATGATCATGCCCGTATAGACTCCTCCTTTCGGATGCAGCTCGAGAAATGCCATGCGGTTTCATGCAGCCTCTTCTTTTAGTGTTCACTGCCTGAATCCTTGTGTACCTTAGATGAGTGCGTATTTAATGTCATTATTTATAAGGCATTAAATGCCTATCAGTTCGTAAACCATCTATGCAGCCTACCCCTGGTATAAAAGGGGGATTAGGGGTTCTTGGAGGGGACATGCAAATTTCACCCCGAACCTACCCCATTGTAAGTGCAGACACTAAGTTTCGGTCTTTTTGTCTCAGTCATTTTATGCGTGCATACCCCCGGGTGGCTGTACCGCACATTGTAATATTTCTCAAAGACAATAAAGAGAGGTCATCACAAGAGAGGTATTTGTTGTGGCGGGTCCAATCGGGTGCACTACCAGTGGCCTCCTCCTCCACACTCTTCACGCCTCTTGCAATCGTCGTAGGGCCAATAATTAGTTTCTTACAAACAACATTCTTTCCTCTGCCGAACATCCATCTCAGGGATACTACATGGAGAGTTGGAGACATATTTTGACTCAAACATAGATTATGAAGATTCTAGTAAATGTGTTAGTAAACAAGATCAACACTCTTTTTATATTCAAGTACAGTTTGTTAAAACTGAGATTTCTATTGAAGAAGAAGCAATTGAAGAGATCACTCTTACACTTGATGTAACTAGAACAAATCCTGAGAGAACAAATCTCATGGATCACCCTCCTTATGTTGGAGCCAAAATATATCACCAACTCTCCGCGCGCTATCCCTGAGAAGGGTGTTTTGCAGAGAAAAGAATAGGGTTCATAAGAAATTGGTTACTGTACCTACGGATGATGACAAGTGGGTGTGAAGAGTGAGGAGGAGGAGGCTACTAGCAGTGACGAACACCCAATTGGACCCGCTATGGCGAATGCCTTTCTTGTGCCGGGCCTTTCTTTATTGTCTTTCAAAAAGATTAAATTGTGCAGTGCAGCCACCTATGGTGTATGTACACGTACAACGACTGAGTCAAAAAGACAGGAACTTAGTATCCGCACCTAGAATGGAGAAGGTTTTGGGCTAAGTCTATGTGTCCCCTCTAAACACCCCTGGTCCCCGTTTATACTAGGGGTAGGCTGCATGGATAGTTCACGAACCAACATGCATTTAATGCCTTATAAATTATAATATTAAATACATAGCTGCCCAAGGTACACAAAGAGTCGGGCGGCGAAGAATAAAATAAGAGGATTCACGAAATCGTACGACGCTGCTCGAGTTGGATAAAAAATATAGAGTCTGTGTGGGCTTGATCATAACGTCTATGTGTACTCCTGACTGGAGCTTTCAGACTATAGTCTAAGAAGCCTCTTATAGATTGCATGTTGGTTGTCCTTGCCAAAGATTATCGTGCTCTTGATGGGTGTCTGCAAGCACTCTGGATTGTTTGCCTGAGAAGCCGACAAACTCCAAGAACCACTATTTGTATGGAATGTCTGCATCCTTTGGATGCTCTCTTTCGGCGTCGCAAGATTTTGGGTTAACAATCTGAATTAATGTCAACACTATCTAGCTGATCATTGTGCTCTTTGGATGAGACTTCTCTATTTTTCTTAACACATAAATGCTCCAACTCTACAACCATAAGGCTTCTTCCTGCACAATATCAATTGTAGAAGTTTTCTTCCCCTTCGAAATTATGTTAGTCTCATGAAATGTTATATGCATATACTCTTCTATTTTAAGAGTCCTTTTATTATAGTACATATAGGCCTTACTTGATGATGAATATCCCAAGAAGATACCATCATTAGCCTTCATATTAAATTTTGCAAGATAACACTTTCTATTATTTAATATAAAGCAAGTGCAATCACAAATCCTAAAGTATGATACTATAGGTATTTTTCCCTTCAGGAACTAATAAGGTGTCTTTAACTTTGTCCTGTGGAAAATACTTATATTCAAAATATAGTTGGTAGTTTGAACTTCTTCAGTCCAAAAGGACTTAAGAGAGTTTTACTCAGCTAGTAATGTACTTTTGGATTCAATTAAGATTCTTTTTTTTTCTTTTTAACTACCTTAAGGAGTTCTTGGAGCTGAAAATCATTTTATTATCCCTTCATCCCCACATAATCTACAAATTTACATACTTTTAAACTCTATGCCATTGTCACTTATGATCATATCAACTTTAGTGCTGAATTCAGATTGAACATGTCTAATGAATATTGAGAGGAACTTGAAGGATTCATATTTAACTCTCAGAAAGAACACCTAAGTGAATCTAGAAAAATCATCCACTATAACTTGAGTAAAAGACATTTCACATAATATCTAAGTGGAGATCGGACCAAATAGGTCCATGTCCAATAGGTAAATTCTTCTATATGAATTATTCTTACCAATTTGTTTGAATGATGACTTAGTTGTTTTTCCTATTTAACAAGCTTTATATGGGTTTAATTCTATACTTACCTTTTGGCAAGCCTCTAACTAGATTATTTTAAATTAGTTTGACTATGGTCTTGTAGTTTAAATGTCCAAGCCTCCTATGTCAAAGCTCATTTCATTCTATATCAAAATTG
Source organism: Platanthera zijinensis (assembly GCA_039513925.1). Taxonomy (NCBI): domain Eukaryota; kingdom Viridiplantae; phylum Streptophyta; class Magnoliopsida; order Asparagales; family Orchidaceae; genus Platanthera; species Platanthera zijinensis. Next base: position 189,231,553 of record CM077087.1, read on the forward strand.
AATAGACATATTGCTTTGAATTAGAACTGAAGTCAACTACATACACAATTCATTTTCTATAGCTAGATAACACTATTGCATCTAACCTAGAGTTGACTATTTAGCATTAATTATGAGTGAATACTACTTTGTATTCACTATCATATTGCTGACGGATACTAATGAGATTATGTTGAAGTCCTTAAACATAAGCTACTCTAGAAATAGCGATGTCTTAAATTCTGATCATACTATAACCTGTGGTTTGACTGGAGTTGGAGCCACCAAATATTACCTTAGGTCCATCCTTAGATTTATAGCTTTCCATCAAGTCTTTTTCCTAATCATATTTCTGGAGCAACCAATGTCAAAGTACTATAGTTGGTTTATGGATGACAACCCCAGATCTGCATAAGTAATCAAATATTAGTTGGGACAAAGGTTACCTTAGAGCCCATTGCTTCTACCATTATGTTAGGTTATGAAAGAGTAAGATGGATGTTCATGATACCTCTTAGGATATTAGAGTGTTGGTCTATTAAACCAACAAACTTTAGCATCTTGTCCAATTTTACTATTATAATTACATTTAAGTTTGTGAGCATACAATTCTGAAAAAAGCTTAGTGTTTAATATATTAAAATTGTTTTCTGGAAAGGTACATTGAATAGAAGTCGATGTAACTGCCTGGTTGCATCGATATGAAGTATACATTGGCATGAAGTTACATCGTGAAAAATTAGATGCAGCTTCATACATGCATTGATTAAAAATCAACGCACCTACTATATTACGTCATGTTGAAGTCGACACATGTTTCCAATCTTTAGTAATGTTATATTTTGAGGCGTTTTTTTTATAGGATTATTTCCTAGAATACTCTAATATTTAGATTATCTAACCCTATTGAACATAATGTTTTTATCTGGGTCTTCATCTGTGATGATAATGGGTTGCTTTTCTTTAGCTTTGACAAAAGCTATAGGATTCTTCCAAGCTAGTATGCTGGAAGATTTTTGCTGAGCTTGTTAGCTCATCTCCTAAACCTAGATTTTTGAATCTAAAAGAGAGTTTCTCAGATATATAATTTAATTTTTTACTTCTACTATTAAGTGAGTCTTCAAAGGCTTTTGCCTTTGCATGCTTTTTTTTGTGAATTATTTTCTATAGTTTACTCATCAATTTCATTTTTTAATTTTCAAAGATCTATTGTAAGTTGATAGTTCACATTAAATTGTTCTCATCAAGCCTTTTAATTTTTAATTTTCCAAACTCTTTTCTATGCAATTATATTTATTTTTCTACCTCTAAGTGGTCCTGGAAGAATTATTTAAAATAATCTTTAAATTATTCAGATGAAAAATCAAAATCATTAAAACTAGATACCTGATCTTCTTCAAAAAATGCACCCAAAGCAACCAAACATGCTTCTTCAGAAGTTTCTTCTTCTTTACTCTTTGTTGAAGAACTTGAATTTAAGTCTGAGTCACTATAGGTTTCTACAATAAAACCTCTTCCTTTATTTTATTCCTTATTCTTGAAGGATAGCATTTTATTCTATCTCCTGTGAGCTTTATCCTTTTAGACTTTAGGACATTCTGTAGTGATATGTCTTAGTGAAAGTCTTTAGTTTCAAGAGTAGCTAAACTCCTAGAAGGGGGTGAATAGGTTTTTTGTGTCTTCTTAGACTATCTTCTTACTTTGGTGTGTAGTGACTTATTATTTTGTTATCTTTCAAGAATACACAATCAACACACATGAATTTATAGTGGTTCCCCAAGGTATAGGTACATCCACTGTCCCTCCCACTTTTCTAATAGTGCATTAGACAAGGCCAACTTCTACAAACTCGATTCCAAGAGCTTACAACACAGATCCCTCAGGATCTCTCAGACTCCTCCTAGTCCTATCTCAGGACCAAGGCCCTACAACTCAGAGAAAATGATGCTCCTACAACTCAGTGATCCATAGATCATCTACCTCAGACATTATCCAAAGTCCTACACTCAGGCTAGGAGGTTTGCCCTACACTCAGATCTACTTCAGGATCCTACCTCAGATAATAACTATCCTACATCTCAGTCACACATACCCTACCTTAGATCCACAGAAGGGTCCTATAATCAGATCCATAGAAGGAACCTTCCACTTGGACTTTATAGTTTAGGCTTACAACTCAGGATATTTAAGATCCTACAGAGAGAATAAGTATGTTGGTGATGAATGACTCTAGAGAAGTTATCTCTGAGTCAACCTCTTCCTGAACTGAGAAGACTCAGTCCTTTCCACTTCATAACACCAAGAAAGATCTTTAATATTGGTTCTACCATTATTGAGAAGTAATTTGCAGAGAAGTAATCTAGAGAGATTGCTTCTTCTTTCTCAAAAAGTAATCTTCTTGATCTTCCTGTTGAGAGATGATTTGATCTTCAGAGAAAAGTTCCTTCAACAACAAACTCTGTTTGTGATTCACAGAAACTTTTTAGCAAGCTCTTTGAATGCTTTAACTCAGTCAAGAGAAAGAAGACGACTGCTTTTCTCTCGTTCATATTTTTTTCTAATTTCATGGAATTATGCTTTTGTATCCTGCCACTCAACAGCTCTATGCACAGTATGGGATGGCCGAAAAATGCACCATCACTTTTGCATTTATTGTTGTACTAAAGGCATGCAGTGCCTTTTGTATTATTACACGAGAGTCCTGCGAAATTTGAATTTCTGATGACATCAGCATAAGTCAGCGCTTCTAGACTTAGTATATTTCAGATAGACAGCACATGCATTGAATGAAGCCTTGTCACTCAACGCAAAAGAACTTAGTAGAATTTTTCAATTTGAGGCAATTAGAGCGTTGAGTGAGCCTTCCTCACTCAATGCATATAGAAATTAATAGTCTAATAGTTTAGGAGTCGAGTGAGCCTTCATAACTCGACACTTCTAGACTTAGATTGATTTCTCTAAATATAGGCATTCAGTGCATCTTCTTCACTCAACACTTTCTGACTTTGCCTGACTTCTTGATGAGGCATTGTGTGAATTGACTTCACTTAATGCTTCTATCCTTTGACATAATCCTTGTCAAGTTGGCATTGAGTGAACTTCCCTCACTCAACACTTCAGTCCTTAGACAGAATTCTTGACAGTAACACTACAACTTTGACTGTTGGATGTATTGTCGATGCTTTTGCTTCTTGGCGTTGAGTGAACTGCCTTCACTCAACGCTTTTGAACTTAGCCAGATTTCTTTTTGGCAATACAGAGGCTTCGACTTCCTGAACTTCAGTCGATGCTTTTAGCTTCTTGGCATTAATTGAACTGTCTTCACTCAATGCTTCTGGACTTGACAAGATTTCTTCTTTGCTAGTAACCTATCATGAGCACATCGGTCTTTATAACTTAGACTACCTATCAAATCAGTTAAACAGAGGACTACCTGCATTCATTTAATTAAGGGCATGCAAAAATATATTCATGTGTATACCATTGACTTATGGGGCTTCTTCAAATCTAGGACATTGTGATCAATGGACCCAACAATCTCCTCCTTTTTGAAGAAGTTAGAACCTTAGTCAATGACATATACGTCTTAATTAAGAATATAAGCATTACAGAATATAATATATATAAGATGTATATGAAATCAATAAGATGTAAACACACAAAAAAAGATTTTTATTTAAAGAGATATTAAAAGACAGATTGTGTGCTTAATACAAAACATTCTTATTCCTACAACCCCTTAAGGAAAATATAAAACATATCATGTTTCTTGTTCCTTAATCACAATCCCCCTAGTGGGTTTCTTGGCAGCCTTTGACTTATCTTTATTGTCCTTTACCTTTTCCCTTTATCTTTCAAAGTAACTGTAGGGCTTGGGGAAGTATTTGTTGGGCTCTACAGCATCTGGTGGCAGTGCCCCTGACTTTTTGTCCCTTCTGAATCTTCTTCTCAACTCCTCATTCCTTTTAAGCTTGGCTCATTCTAGGGAGCTGTAGAGCTTTCCCATGCCAGTTTTGTGGTCTTTGATGACTACTTTTAGTCATTGGTTTTTGGGTAGTTTAGTATTCATAATTCCTAGTTTATTTATTTATTTTAAATATTTTTATGCATGCTTTGTTTTATTTCTTGTTAATGTATTTCATGTTTTGTTTTTATTATTTATAGTTTTATTATATGTGTTTAGTATTTTTGTTCTTGTTTAATAAGTTATATTATGTTATGTTTTATTTTGTTTAGTTTTATTTTTAATAACTAATTAATAGTATGTATGTTATGTTTGTAATGTTTAGCTTTATTTGACTAATGTTTTGTTTTGTTTTTTTATATTTTGTAGGTTCATGCTATCAAGAGAAGCCCACTTCTTCACTATAGTGCAGCCCGGACCACTTATGGTGCAGCCCACATCATGATGCAGCCCCCCTACATGCTACCCGAGACTTTGGAGCAGCCCACCTAAACCAAGCAGCCCCTACCCGAGCCTCACTAAAACCCTTTACAAGCAACCCACCTACAAGCCTCTACCCGAGCCCACTACAAAGCCCAACAAAAAAAGCACCTAGCAGCCCATTTATTCCACATGGTCGACCACCTCACATCCTCCTCTTCCCCCTCATTAATTAGATACATGCACCATTCCAAAAGGAGTGGTCATCCCCTCTCTTTTCCCCTTCTACACACTTCAATTCATTCCCCTTGATATTTTAATATTCCTATTTCCATTAAATTGCATACAATGAACCTTCCCGCTCTCTCTCCATCATTAAATGCAATTCATGCACTCTTTTCCCAATACATGGCCGGCCACCCCTTGTCTCCCCTTAATCTAGAAGCTTCTCCATCTCCTATAAAAGGAACCCCTCCCCTCCTTGTTAGGAACCCACTTTTTTGTAAGCAATTTTTTGTTAAGAAGTTTAGTGAAGTTGGATTTTGGAGAGAGCAAGTGGAGAGTACAAGTCAAGAGAGCTTTTGTAATTTTATTTCGTATTTTGCATTGTTGCAATCTCATTTTGTTTAAGTTATATAATATTGTTTTGTTTTAAGCATTGTGTACTTTTCCTTTTAGTATCAATGCAAATGAAAATTTCTTCTCTTATCATTGTCGTTCCCTTTTCCAATATGCGTAGCTAATTTTCTTTTAGCATTTGATCATGAGGATCCATGAATTGAGATGAGAATTTTCCTTATTTTGTAATTTTATTTTTGTTAAATTTTGCTTGATCCTTCTTTGATTTATTTTGAGTCGACTCCGTATTTCGGGTATACGGTGGTAGGCCTTTGATCTCAATTTATAGTAGTCGAGAGACTCGTTGATTTGAAAGATCGCTCAAAGAAGGAAGGAGTTGCATGAAATCCTAGAGATAGGATGACGTAAATCCTCCTGATTGGAGTCAAATCCAATAGTACGGATCACCTTGATAAAGCAACTTTAGGCTTCTTTGATTTGTAAAGAGATTTCGATCAGAGTGTCTATAAGTTAGGAGACTTAATGCTCTAGCGAGATTTTGTCTTATTTTCGGATCCATCACGGTCGAGTTTAATTCGCAATTATAAAATTATATTTTTATTTCTCTTATCTCTTTTCATGGTGAATCATAGATCAAGTGCTATCTTTTAATCCATAGTTTCGTTTTAATTTCGTTTCAAATTAATTTAAAATTTTCAAAACCCCCAACAACAATCGTACGATAGGATAATAGTTAAAGCGTGAGTAATAGTACTTGACAGCACCGAGTCTTAAATACGACCTTGGTACTATAATTCGATAGGTACACTTGCCTCTTCGAGTTGATAGTCTGTTCAAATCCACCAAGTTTTTAGCGCCGTTGCCGGGGACATCTTCGTCAATATTTTGAAAACGCTTTCACTATTACTTCTGCAAAAAAATAAAAAAAAATTGATTATCTTTCTCGTATTCAAGTTTTTATTTCCTTTCTTTTCTTCCCTCCATTCTCTTTCATTTTTTTAGTTCACGACCCACATGAATCCGTCGCTACTTGTTGATTTGGACCCAGAAATCGAATGCTCCTTTCGGAGATAACTACAATTCGGGGCATCCACTTCTCAAACAGCAGTTGAGGATTCCGACGGTGATTGTAATTTTAATTCTAAAATGGGACCCTGGAATGGCTCAGTAAAGGACCATGTCCGATTATGCTCGACCTAACCTGGAGGGGACTGAAACAAGTATTGTTCGACCTGCAATTACGAACAATAATTTTGAGCATAAGCCTAGCATCATACAAATGGTGCAACAATATGTATAGTTTGACGGATTACAAGATGAAGACCTGAACTTACATATTGTTAGTTTTCTCGAGATCTGTGACACCTTTAAAATTAATGGTGTCTCAGACGACGCTATTAGGCTAAGACTCTTCCCCTTCTCCTTAAGGACAAAAGCCAAACAGTTGTTGAGTTCTCTTCCAAGAGGATCAATCACTACTTGGAACATTTTAGTTGATAAATTTCTTGCTCGATATTTCCCTCCTACAAAAACTGCTAAATTAAGAAATAATATTACTTCTTATTCTCAAATTGGTTCTAAGACCCTCTATGACACTTGGGAGAGGTTCAAAGAACTTTTGAGAAGATGCCCTCATCATACTCTGCCTGTATGGTTACATGTCCAGAAATTTTATAATGGGCTAAATCAAGAGACTAAGCAAATGATAGATGCCGCTTCTGCTGGTTCTTTAGACCGCAAAACTCCTGAAGCTGCTCTTGAGCTTATAGAGGACATGGCGATGAACACCTATCAGTGTAATTCATCTAGGACTCGCCCAAATAAACCTGCAGATATCTATGAAGTGGACTCTGTATCGCAACTGGCGCTGAAAGTGGAGATGCTGAATAAGAAGATATCAGAGATGACTGATTCCTCCGCCCCTCAGGTATATGATAATTCAAATGCTACTGCTGTCGAGTAGGTGGATTATCTGGGGAACATACCCAGGCCTGCTCAATAATGCTTCAAACTTTTCTGCTTTTTCTAATTTTTCTGCTCCACCTGGTTTTAATTCTTCTTCAAACTCATATCACCCTGAATGGCGTAACCATCCAAATTTTTCTTGGAGTAATCCCGCGAATACCGCACATCCACTGCATGATTTCACTCCACCACCACCACCACCACAACAAAATCAACATTTTCAAAAACCTTCCTCTTTAGAGGAAATGCTTTCAAGATACATAAGCACCAATGAAGCGACCATTAGAAATCTAACAGGCTCAATGAAAAATTTAGAGAATACGGTCGGTCAATTAGCAAAGATGGTTTCCGAGAGGCCACCTGGGACTCTTCCGTAAAATACTGAGCCAAACCCAAGGGAGCACGCGAAAGAGATTTCCCTTCAGAGTAGCAAGGTAATTCACGAGCCCACCACAAGGAAAGAGCCATAGGTGATTATCTCTCCTACTACTGAAAAAATTATACTTACAAAAATGAATGATGAAATTCCTTAAAAGGCAAGAGTTGTTTTTGAAAAAGATAAATCTATTTTTGAAAATGATAATGTTCAAAATGATGCTCCAACAATTATAAAAGAATTTCCGCCACCTCAATATCCCGCTAAGCTTAAAAAGGAAAAACTAGATGATCAATATCAACGCTTTCTTGAAATGTTTAAAAAAATTCATATTAATTTGCTGTTTCATGAAGCGATTAGCTAAATGCCTAAGTACGCCAAATATCTTAAAGATTTGTTAACGAACAAAAAGAAATTGGAAAATCTTTCTCACATAACGTTAAATGAAGAATGCTCGGCGGTCATAAAAAATTCCAATCTTCCTAAAAAGGTAAATGATCCGGGTAGTTTTTCGATTCCTTGCGTTTTTGGCAATCTTTTTATAAAACATGCGCTAGCGGATTTTGGTGCGAGCATCAACTTGATGCCTTTTTCATTGTTTAAAAAGCTAGGATTGGGCACTCTTAGCCCTACGCGTATGAGTATTCAATTGGCTGATCGATCGATTAAGTATCCATTAGGTATCATTGAGGATGTGCTAGTGAAGGTCGACAAATTCATCTTCCCGGCGGATTTTTTCATTCTTGATATTGAAGAAGACGTCGAGGTTCCCCTTATCCTTGGTCGTCCCTTCCTAGCCACCTCTTGTGCGGTCATCGATGTAAGTAACGGGAAACTTTTGCTTCGCGTGGGAGATGATGAGGTGACGTTTTCAATAAATCAATCCATGAAAAATTCTTTAAAAAATGATGACTCTTGTTATTTTCTTGATGATTTAAATGATGACTCTTCTCTTTATCTTTCTAATGTCTCATCAAATGATTTTTCCTCTTCTTTTTTTGGAATTTATTCAAATGATTTCGAAGGCACGGTTATATCCATATAAACCCTTTTGAAAATGATTCTAATTTTAAATAAAAGAATCTTGAGAATTCTACTTCTTAAAAAGACAAAAAATTGAGAAACTATTTTGATAAACCACCCGACATTGAAGCAAAAATCTATCACGATAAGAACTTGCGCAACCCTAAAACATTTAAACCAGGCGATCAGGTTCTTCTTTTTAATTCGCGTTTACGTCTCTTCCCTGGAAAACTGAAATCTAGATGGTCTGGACCGTTTACGGTCAAACAGGTTTTTCCTTATGGCACTGTGCTACTCTCGCACCCGGAGAAGGGTCATTTTAAAGTAAATGGTCATAGACTTAAATTATATTTTGCTAATAATTTTGTGTCTCCTGCAAAGGAGTATCTTATTCTGGACTCTTAAATGTTTATTTTCATGTGGACTTTTATTTTATTTTATTTTGAACTTCATTATGAAACTCTTTTATTATTATTTGGACTTTTTATTGTAAAATAAAGAACAATCTTGGGCACCTGCCCGCAGACTCTATTTTTCTACTTATTTTTTGCTCTTCCTTCCGGTGGCCAACCAAGCAAGTTCGTGATCGCCGCTCCAATGTTGCTGATTTCAAGATGGATCAAGTAAAGTTTGCTGATGAACAAGTGCGTTAAAAAGCAAGCATGGGGGAGCGACATCCGCCTTCACCTCACAAACCCGGGGAAGTCATGTTATTTATTTATTTATTTACTTTACTGCATTTTATTTTTTCTCTCCTTCTCAGTCTCCTTCTCTTTCTCGTTTTTTTTCTTTCATTGAGGGCAATGAAGAACTTTAGCATGGGGGAGGGTTTAGTTGTCTTCTTTCTTCGTTTCTTTTAAAAAAATGTTTTAAAAAAAATCACAAAAAAATTAGTATAGTTATATTAAGTCTTTTAGGAGTATTATTTTTATTTAACTATATCAAAAACCCAAAAAATTATAAATACAAAATCGAAAAAATTATAAAATCAAAATCCAAAAAATTGCTAAAATCTATTTGAAAATCAAAATCAGAAAGTATTTTCTATCTTTATTTTTATGTTTCTTCTAGTGATGTGTAGGCCCGTGTGATTTTTGTAGTTCTATGTAGATTTCTTTGAAACAGTGTTCTAAATCTATCATTTTAACATAGCTTAATTTACTAGTTTCTAGTTCTTAAATATAAGCATCCATTTTTATGTTATAGGTTAGCAATTTGTAGTCTTCTTTTTATTCGGTTAGTTGCGTATGAATGGTTGCTAGGAAAACATTCTCACTTTTTCATTTGTGGGGTAATGCTTTCTTGGTGTCTAGAACTTGTCCCTAGCTACTCTTGAAGCATTTGCGCCTTTTTCACGAACTTTAGAAATGATTTAGGCCACCTTTTGACCCATTTGAGCCTTCTTGCCCACCAAAAATATTTCACCATTGCTAAAACAATTTTGGGCCTCTTTCCTTGTTTTTTGTTTAGCTCCACCTTTCATTTTTCACCAAAGCCAAAATGCCATTCCTATTTCACACTAAACCTTGAGATTCATTTTTAAATATCATTGATGTGATGAGTTGTATGTGTGAAAAATGAAAAGGAACTTTAAAGCCTATATTTGGAGCATTCCTATGAAAAAAAAGAAAAAAAAAGTTATTATCAAAATGGAAAAAAAAGAGGAGTTTTTGTTTGGCCAAATTTTGAAAAGGAAAATATATGGCCTTATTTTGTGTCTTTATTTTAATTGGAGAAATGACATACCTGTCATTTCTCATTTTGGTTATGGTTTATTTTTTTTAGCTCAACCTTGGTTTAGTGTGTGTTTTAGCCATCACGTTTATCTTTGATTTTCAATTCCTAATCATTTACGTAAGCCAAGTCATTACGCCTATTAGAAGTTTTATTTATCTTTAGAATGTAAATTCGCATAGTGGAGAGAGTGTGAACGGACAAGCCTATGACCACCATCATTGATGGATTTCTTTGGAGGTTATCTTGAGGTGATTTAGGGTTAATCGTTATTCTAGCAACCTAGTAGTTCGTCAATGCACCGTTTATTTAGAACTTCTATTTTCGTTTATCTTATTTTCATTAATTTTGGATGCCTTGTTTTAGTAATTTTGAAAATTGTAATTCTTCTTTATGTTCTAATGATAATTTTAGGTTTCCACTTTCAAGTTTTCTATTTTGCACTTCTCACCCCACTAGTTGATAACATAGGAATTAGGATGGTTTAATTTTTCATGATTTGTTTTTCATATTCATGCAACCTAAAAATGTTTTATTTTCTTTTTATTACCCAAGTTCTTAAATGATATTTTCTTGGGGGCAAGCAAAAACTCTAGCATGGGGAAATTTGATGACTACTTTTAGTCATTGATTTTTCGGTAGTTTAGTATTCATAATTCCTAGTTTATTTATTTGTTTTAAGTATTTTTTATGCATACTTTGTTTTATTTCTTGTTAATGTCTTTCATGTTTTGTTTTTATTATTTCTAGTTTTATTATATATGTTTTGTATTTTTGTTCTTGTTTAATAAGTTATATTATGTTATGTTTTATTTTGTTTAGTTTTATTTTTAATAACTAATTAATAATATGTATGTTATGTTTGTAATGTTTAGCTTTATTTGACTAATGTTTTGTTTTGGTTTGTTATATTTTGTAGGTTCATGCTATCAAGAGCAGTCCACTTCATCACTATGGTGCAGCCCGACCACTTATGGTGCAGCCCACATCATGATGCAGCCCCCCTACATGCTACCCGAGACGTTGGAGCAGCCCACCTAAACCAAGCAGCCCCTACCCGAGCCTCACTCAAACCCTTTACAAGCAGCCCACCTACAAGCCTCTACCCGAGCCCACTACAAAGCCCAACAATAAAAGCACCTAGCAGCCCATTTATTCCACATGGCCGGCCACCTCACATCCTCCTCTTCCCCCTCATTAATTAGATACATGCACCATTCCAAAAGGAGTGGCCGTCCCCTCTCTTTGCCCCTTCTACACACTTCCATTCATTCCCCTTGATATTTTAATATTCCTATTTCCATTAAATTGCATACAATGAACCTTCACTCTCTCTCTCCATAAATAAATGCAATTCATGCACCTTTTTCCCAATACATGGCCGGCCACCCCTTATCTCCCCTTAATCTAGAAGCTTCTCCATCTCCTATAAAAGGAAACCTTACCCTCCTTATTAGGAACCCACTTTTTTGTAAGCAATTTTATGTTAAGAAGTTTAGTGAAGTTGGATTTTGGAGAGAGCAAGTGGAGAGTACAAGTAAAGAGAGCTTTTGCAATTTTATTTCTTATTTTGCATTGTTGCAATCTCGTTTTGTTTAAGTGATATAATATCGTTTTGTTTTAAGCATTGTGTACTTTTCCTTTTAGTATCAATGCAAATGAAATTTTCTTCTCTTATCATTGTCGTTCCCTTTTCCAATATGCGTAGCTAATTTTCTTTTAGCATTTGATCATGAGGATCCATGAATTGAGATGAGAATTTTCCTTAATTTGTAATTTTATTTTTGTTAAAATTTTGCTCGATCCTTCTTTGATTTATTTTTAGTCGACTCCGTATTTCTGGTATACGGTGGTAGGCCTTTGATCTCATTTCATAGTAGTCGAGAGACTCGTTGATTTGAAAGATCACTCAAAGAAGGAAGGAGTTGCATGCAATCCTAGAGATAGGACGACGTAAATCCTCCGGATTGGAGTCAAATCCAATAGTATGGATCACCTCGATAAAGCAACTTTAGGCTTCTTTGATTTGTAAAGAGATTTCGATCAAAGCGTCTATAAGTTAGGAGACTTAATGCTCTTGCGAGATTTTGTCTTATTTTTTGATCCATCACGGTCAAGTTTAATTCGCAATTATAAAATTATATTTTTATTTCTCTTATCTCTTTTCATGGTGAATCATAGATCAAGTGCTATCTTTTAATCCATAGTTTTGTTTTAATTTCGTTTCAGTTTAATTTTAATTTTTCAAAACCCCCACTAGCAATCGTATGGTAGGATAATAGTTGAAGCGTGAGAAATAGTACTTGACTGCCCTGAGTCTTAAATACGACCTTGGTACTACAATTCGATAGGTACACTTGCCTATTCGGGTTGATAGTTCGTTCAAATCCACCAGTCTTTAATTTTTTTCCAAGTAGACAAGATGATGGTCCTTGATTGAGGACTCCACTTCTCAAAATCAGGCATGGTCTCCATCTCCTCTCTATATCTCTTCTTGTTGAGCCTTACTCCTCTTCTTCAGCAACTCACTTGCCTTTAGCCCTGATAATCTGATCAGCAGTGGGGCTAAATATAGGAATTTCTGGAGTAGTTGAAGGTTTAGCCCACTATGCAGCACTTTGATCATTATATTGAACACAACTCTAATCACCATATTGAGCACCATAGAGTTCTTTAGGTATTGGTGCAATTTCAATGTGTTCATATAAGAGTTGCTCAAGACCCATTGAGCCTCTGATTACATTTTTAGTCCAAACTGCATTTTCAGTATTAGCCTTTATCATTGTTTTCTCCCCCTTTCTGACTTCTTTAGAGTTAGTAGCAGTCCGAGAGTTCTTTGTAGTTGTGAGTCTCTAATCCAAGAAGTTGATTCCTATGGTAACAAGATTTTTGACCTCAAGCATATTGTCATCTAGAATTTGAATGCATGCATCCATTCTCCTTTCAGTTATGATCCTGTGTTCATTCATCAGTTTCTTCTAGGCATTGTTGAGCATCTCCATATTATTTGATATGATGTTCTTGTTCTAGAGTATGTCATTTTGGATTTGTCTGATTTCTTCAAGTTTAATTTAAGTGAATGTGACAGCAAGTGCAGCCCTCATGAAAAATGACAACATGTTTGCTTTCCACAGGTTGACCTTAATTTTTGGACTTTATTTCAATAGAGAGAGTTTGTCTCACTTCCTCGATGGAGTCATCAATATAGTGTTTTAGTTGTCTTCTCTGACCATCTAGTAACCCATTTAGTTATGCTAGGAAGGAGGATGATATTTGATCAGGTTTAGCAGATGTTCCTTGGTCACAGACCTCCTCATCCCTATCCCTGTTTGGAATCCTGTCTTCTGAATCGCCCAATATATATTCTGAAGAATTTACCTTAGCTTCTACATCATCAGAAGTAATGTCCTTATCAGATTCAGAGGAGACAATATCATGCAATATAACTTGAGCAGGGAGTTCAGAGTGAATCTCCCCCTCAGCCTCAGCATTGTCCTTAAAGACAATACGATCTTCTGCAGTAGTGTCTGGAACCACTTCTACCATTATTAGTGGAGCCTGTTCATCCTCAACTGGAGTATGGGGAATCTGCCATAAAGGCTCATCTGGAATTTGGTCTATTCTGCTCTGTAGATTGTCTTGGAGGGAGTCAAGCTTGTCCTAAATTTCAGACTAAACTTGCTCACCCTCAGCTGGAGCATCTCCCTGACAATCTCCCCCTCAATATTTGCACAGATAGTTTCTACTAGCTATCTAGATAGAAAGCCCATGGCTTCATCTTGGATCTCTTCAACTATGTTCTATCCAATTGGCTCCTTGCAGCAGGTTCAGAAAATATTGAAACCTGAGCACTCATATCCCTTCTAATATCTTCAGTAGGCTCGGACCACTGGGGATCATGAGGCTCTTCCTCACTTTTCTCAAAGGAACTTCTCTCTGTGATATCCTCAGTAATCAGAATAGCTTTCTTCTTCTTCTTGCTAACTGTCTGTGCATGTGGCAACAGAACTCTATCCCATCTATCGAGCATCTTTTAATCCATCCTCCTCATATGATGGAGTTTTGTTCCTAGCCTTAGGTTAAGGATCCCTAGAATAATGTTGTACAGAAACAGAAAAAGAATCCTACCCAGATTTGGCTCAAGGATACAGTCCAAAATTTTGTCAAAGAGTACCCTTCCCCAATCTATTTTATTGGAGAGAATTATCCTTGCCATCAACTCGAACATCTTCTTGGAAATTTTATCATGAGAGCCTGACTTGCACATCAGTGCCTTCCTAACAACATCTGTTAGGAATTTTCCTTTCAAGTTCAGTTGTCTTCTAAAGATTGATCCAGTGGTGTGTTTGGAAAATCCACACAATTTCAGGGCCACTCTAACATTAGTTTGGTCCAATTCTTCTTCTTCATCTGAAATCAAGAACTTAGGCAATTTTGTGCCTTTCTCAGTCGTTTGGGGGTGACCTTGACATTTTTTTCACCGATGGAAGACCTGATTTTAGCGGATGATGAGTCGACCTTCACATTTGAGTATAACTCAAGTACTTCCATTTTCCAAAGTAGACTAGGCTCTGAAAGAACATATTCTTGGTCAGTGACCTGCAAAAGGTGGAGAACAAGTTGTACTTCTTATGGAGCATCCTTGAACCCATTTTGCACTAACTCCGTTCCCTCGAACAGGAAATCTAATCCTTTTGGCGCCATTGCTCTTGTGAATTTCAGTTGATTTCCCGAGCTTTTGTTGTTTCGTCGCAGGGGGCAGAGAAGGGTGACAAATAATGTATTTTTATTCTAAGCACACACCATTCTATTTATACATACCTCTAATTTGAGAATGTGGAGAGGCGCGCACCTATTTTGATGATCATGAGGAGATCAATAACTGAGATTAATCTCGTAGATTAGTCGTAAATAAGAGTCCTTGGATGTATGTGTTGAGTTGATTCGAAGAACTCGATGCCTGATGTTGACTCAGGGCACTCAACGCACTTGACGCCTGAGCCCTTAGACTCAACACATTTGATGCTTGGACACAGTCCATAATTTCCTTATTATCATGTATAGATAAATACTACTAGCAAAAATAACAAAAAAAATGAACAGCAACTGAAGCTAGACTAAGTTGATCATACCCCATTCAAATTTAAAGGGGTTGAACGTGGCTTCATCTAGTTGTTTGGTGAAGATATCAGCCACTTGCTTGTTAGTGGGGACAAACTCAATGGTGATGTCCTCACATTTCCCATGTTCTTTAATAAAATGATACCTAATCTCTATATTCTTAGTCATGCTATGAGATACAGGATATCTAGCAATAGAGATAACACTAGTAGAATCACAATATATTTGAGTTCTACTTAGTTTGATGTTGTATTCCTGAAGCAGATGATGGATCCATAATAGCTGAGCATAACTTCCAACAGATATGTATTCTGATTCAGTAGTTGATATAACAATACTTGTTGGCTCCTTGCTGCTCCAATATACAAGCCTTCTTCCTAGAAATTGATAGGAGCCAGTGGTGTTTTTCCTGTCTTCTCTGCAGCCTGCAAAGTCTACATCTGAATACCCAGTTAGTTCAAAATCACTTATTCCTAGGGTTCCAAAGTCCAATATCAGGTCTGCCCTTGAGATATCTCAATATTCTTTTAGCTGCAGAATAATGAGAATCTTTGGGGGCAAGCCTGGTATCTAGCACAAACACATGTTGCATACATAATGTCTGGCCTACTAGTAGTGAGGTATAGGAGGGAGCCAATTATGCCTCTGTACAAGGTTTCATCAATAGGTTTCCCAGTCTCATCCTTGTCCAATGACACACTTGACCCCATATGAGTTTTTATTGTTGAGGCACTCTCTATTCCAAACTTTTTAATTAACTCCCTTGTGAACTTAAGACTATGATATGGATAATCCATTCTCAGAATGACTTATTTGGAGGCCCAAGAAGTACTTGAGTTTACCCATACTAATCATCTCAAATTTCTCTTGCATAAGTTTGGTAAACTTTCTATAGAGGTCATTATCAGTAGAGACAAAAAATATGTCATCTACATAAATTTGGACTAGGATGATCTTACCCTTCACTTCCCATAGGAATAGTGTTTTATCTATCTTTCCCCTTGAGAATTTGATCTCAATGAGAAAGCTAGATAGGGTTTCATACCATGCCCTAGGGGCTTGCTTCAACCCATACAAAACTTTTCTAAACTTAAATATAAAATCAGGAGAGTTAGGATTAACAAAACCTGAGGGTTGCTCAACATAGGCCTTTTATTTTAGGTCGCCATTTAAGAAAGCTGACTTGACATCCATTTGGTAGACCTTGAATCCTTTCTGTATAATATATGCAAGGAAC
Organism: Platanthera zijinensis; assembly: GCA_039513925.1. Classification (NCBI taxonomy): domain Eukaryota; kingdom Viridiplantae; phylum Streptophyta; class Magnoliopsida; order Asparagales; family Orchidaceae; genus Platanthera; species Platanthera zijinensis. The sequence continues at coordinate 189,247,951 of CM077087.1, forward strand.
AATCTAATAGCTTCCAATCTTGCCATTGGTGCAAAGGTCTAATCAAAGTAAATACCATCTTCTTGTTTTTATCCACTTAGTAACCAGTATGGCTTTATCCTTGATTATAAAACCATTTTCATCAAGCTTATTCTTGTAGATCCACTTAGTTCTAATGATGTCATATCCTTGTGGTCTGGGAACTAGCTTCCAGACCTTGAATCTCTTGAACTGGTTCAGTTCCACTTGCATAGTCACAATCTAAAATGGATCTATGTTGGCATCTTCAAACCTTTTAGGTTCAACCAGAGACAGGAAGCTAGAGTACATGACAATGTTGAGGCTTCTTCTCCATTTTGTAACTCCTTGGCTAGCATCTCCTATTATCTTATTTCTGGGATGATCCCTCAAATGACTGACTGCTGGAGGCATTCTTACTTCAGCATCATGAACTTCAATGGCGGGATCCTGCTGGTCTTCAGACATATCCTGTGTACATTATCCTTCTTCTAGAATGTACATATCATCACCTCCTTCTAGGGTAGTTGGAGAAGTGTCCTTGATGGATAGTTTATCCATCATCATCTCTATACCTGCAGATCTAGAGGAGCTTGGCAGCTCACTATTAATCATTATTGATTCATCAAAGAATACATTATCAGACTCCTCTATAACTTGATTTTTCAAGTTGTGGACTCAATATGCTTTGCTATGATTATTGTACCCAACAAATATCCCTTCATAGGATTTGAAAACAAACTTAGTCAAGTAGGACTTCCCATTATTAAACATAAAGCACTTACTATCAAAGATCCTGAGATAGGCTAGATTTGGTTTTCTTCCATTCATAATCTCATAGAGAGTCTTGTTGTAGTACTTGGTGATAGAGGCTCTATTCAAGACATGACAAGCAGTGTTCACTGCCTCAGCTAAGAAGTATTCTTGGAGATAAGTTTCTCTGAGTAGTGTCCTGCAGGTTCCTCAGAGAGTCCTATGTTTCCTCTCAGCTATCCCATTTTCCTGGGCTGTTCTTGGAGAAGAAAAATCCTGACAAATCGCTAGTTCCTCACAGCACTTTGTCATGACTTCAGACTGAAATTCAATACCATGGTCACTTTTGATCTTGACAACAGAACTGCCTTTTTTATTCTAAACTTTACTAATAAAGCTAATAAAGATGTCTAGGTTTTCAGACTTTTTCTTTAGAAAGGAAACCCAAGCATATCAGGAATAATGATCAACTATCACAAGTGTATAGACTTTCCTACCTAGACTATGAACTGGCATATGACCAAACAAGTCCATATGTAGTAGGTACAAAAACCTCACAGAATCCATGGACCCAGCGCTCTTGAAGGATGCTTTGGTCTTCTTGCCTTTTTGACATATAAAGTAAATACCCTCATTGGTGCACTTTATATTGGGTCCATTTCTAACTAGCTCTTCACTTAAGAGCTTGCTAATGGTTTTGTAGTTCAAGTGGGAAGGTCTCTTATGCCATTGCACACAAAAAGAGACTTTATCATTAGCAACTAGACACAATGGAGTGTCAGAACTTCAACATAAAAAGTTTAAACAATAGATATTTCCACTGCTAGTGCCTGAAAAAATGACCTCTTGGTCACTTGATCTTTTGATTAGACACTCATCCTTATGGAAGACAATTACAACCTAGATCACATAGTTGGATTATGCTTATTAGGTTATGTTGCAAACCTTCCACATGAGCCACTTTTGTGATTGATACTATGCCCTTGGTGATCATGCCATATCCCTTGGTGACTCATTTTTTTTAGTCTCCAAAGATCACCTTAGGTCCATTCTTTACAGGATTGTATTCCTTTAGATGACACCTTATTCTAATAATATGCTTGGAACAACCACTGTCCAAGTACCATATTGGTGCATGAGTACTTGGACTAACTTGCAAATATAATTTATTTTACCTTAGGAACCCAAAAGAGTTTGGCTCTTTGGTTCTTGTTAGTTTGAAAATGAACTTGTCTACCTGCAACACTTCTGTCATGAAGACTTGCCCTTGCTCTTAGCACACTAGGGTTGTGCCAAAATCTATGACAAAGTGTCCCACATTACAACAACACCAATATTCATTGATATTGTATCTCCTTTTCCGAACAGCCCATGTACATTGCAAGCTGTCAACAGCTGACTGTTCAGAAGGGAGAGCAACAAGCTTTTTCTTGTTTCTATCAGCAATAATTTGACTTAAAGTGAGTCTGTCAATAGATGTACTTGGCTTACTCTGAGTACCTCTAATTGTACTCTTCTTTGCATTGGACAAGCTTTCGATTGATTCAGAGATGGCCAAGTAAGGTTTACTGACTGACTTACTTTTGGTCTTAGTAGTTGCTGGGGGAACTTGGGAATTGGTTGCTGCCCTATCCTTGAGTGTGGGGGCTGGGATACCAAACACAAATGTTCCATGATGGGCTATTTGGATTTCCTCATGGGGATTCTTAAAGGCACTCAAGCCCTTGCCCTTCCTTTCACCATAGCTGTAAGCAATTTTGTTCACACTACATGATAATCCATTCAACCAATGACCGTATATACTTTATTAGTCAAACTTGTTGGATGGCAATAGAAATTTCTCAAAAGAGATATTAGGCTCAATTGGATCCTTGCCCTTAATCCTATTCCTTCTTCTAGTATTCCTCTCAATGTACCACAACCCCTTCTTATCAGTTTGGGTGGTAATGGTATCAATGAGTGGAAATATAGATTTAAATTTGAAGTATTGAACCACTAGCCTCCTCTCTTTGAGGAGCTAATCTTCAAGATTCATAATGATCATGTTCTTATGGATAATAGTCCAAATTTGGATGATTGAGATCGTCTTCAGCTTGCTGACTTCCTTCCTCATTTGATCAAGCAAGGGTGCTGAGTCAAACTACAGGGAAGCAGCTAGCTGTAGGGAGATAATCTCCTTGGCTTGTATTTTGATAAATAACTTGCTCTTCTTCAGAGCTTCCAAGATTAATCCATACTTGTCAATCAATTGATTGACATCTTCCTCAGTTTCTTAGACATCTTCATCACAAGATGAAGGTGCATCAAAATTGGGACTTGTTTTAAAATCAGATTCTAAAGAGGAGAGAGAATGAATTTGTACCTCATGTTAATAAGTCTGATCAATGATAGATTCACCATCTGTCATGGACATAAGTCCATAACAACAACTATCATCTTCATCCACCTCATTGTCACTATCTGAGTGTGACAGAGGGGCCCTGTTGCCTATATTTGCAACTGGATAGTCCTCATCTTATTCAGCAGTAGTAGTAAATAGCTCAATATCGGCATAGTCTTCTTCTTCAGAGTCTGAAGATGCTGAGTCAGTTTGACTCAAGCTCTTCTAATTCTTGGTAATGAAGGTCTTGTCCTTCTTGCCCTTGTGGTTGAGGTGCTTCTTCTCACTTTTCTCTTTTCTCTTAACTGGGCAATCAGTAATGACATGCCCAGGCTTGCTACAACAATAAAAAACAATTTTAGAGGAAATATGTTTGCTAGGTTTTGAATCATACCTGTCTCCTTTAAGAACTTCTTCTTGGACTTATTGTGATTCTTCTTGTGATGTGAGGAGGAGTAAGTATTATTCTTCCACTGCCTCCTCTTTATCATCTTCTGGAATTACCTTAAGAATGTAGCAAACTCTCCATCTAACCTGTTACAGTCAAATGAGCTAGATTTAGTGATTTCTGAATAAGCTAACCTCCTTAGGAGTAACGCAATCCTCTCCTTGCACTTCTTAGAGCTCTCAGCCTTGAAATCCACTATCCACTCCTTAGCATGAGTCTTGTTGGTGGTTTCCTCCTCCTTCCTGACAGATAACAACATTTTATATGAAAGCAGCTTTCAAAATAAAGTATGAGGAGGAGTTTCAACAAGCTTGTTCACTTCTATGAATACACAGATCTTTGGGTCCCAGTCTCTGGTTAGATATCTAAGGAACTTATCATTCAGCTCATAATTGCTGAACACCCTCCCATAGGTCCTCAGCTTATTGACCACTCTAAAAAATTTCTCATAGCAATCAGCTATGTTTTCTCTACTGCTTTGCCTAAAAGCTTCATATTCCTGATTGAGTAGGGATTTTCTGTCATCCCTAATTTCTTCAGTGCACTCCATGTAGACAATCAGAGTTTCCCATATTTCCTTGAATGTCTTGTAGTGGACAAGATTCTGGAATGTGGAATCATCAATGGCACTCATAATGAAGTTCTGTGCCCTCTTGTCCATGGTTGCTAGGATGACCTCATCCTCGATCATCTCAGTGTACTTCTTTTGGGTTTGGACACTAGCATCCAGGGAAGAAATCTTGATGGGGATGAAGGGTCCTTCCTAAAAAATGATGAAGATCCTTGGATCAGAAGCCTCCAAGAATAATCTAACTCTCTCCTTCCAAATGCCAAAAATCTCATTTCTACAGATTGGAAGCTTCATGGAGCCCAACTCCTTGTGGTTCTCTCCTGAACCTATAAGGATAATCCTTAGCTACCCTTGGAGATGTGTTCATATTGTTAAGTACTTGTTGATCAATCTCCCTTTGAGACCACTTGAAAGTCTTTAGTTTCAAGAGTAGCTAAACACCTAGGGGTGAATTGGTTTTTTGTGTCTTCTTAGACTATCTTCTTACTTTGGTGTGTGGTGACTTATTATTATGTTAGCTTCCAAGAATACACACTCACCACACAGGAATTTATAGTGGTTCCCCAAGGTATGGGTACATCCACTGTCCTTCCCACCTTTCTAATAGTGTGTTATACAAGGCCACCTTCCCCAAACTCGGCTCCAAGAGCTTACAACACATATCCCTCAGGATCTCTCAGACTCCTCCAAGTCCTATCAAAGGCCCAAAGACCTACCACTCAGAGAAAATGATGCTAGTATAACTAAGTGATCCATATATCACCTACCTAAGACTTTATCTAAAGTCCTATACTCAGTCTAGGAGGTTAGCCCTACACTCAGATCTACTTTAAGATCCTACCTCATAGAATAACTCTCCTACAGCTCAGGCACACATGCCCTACTTTAGGTCCACAGAAGGATCCTACACTCAGATCCACAGAAGGATCCTACACTCAGATCCACAAAAGTATTCTACCACTTGGACTTTATATTTTAGGCTTACAACTCAGATTAGTAAAGATTCTATAGAGAGAATAAGTATGTTGGTGATGAATTAATCCAGAGAAGTTATCTCTGAGTCAGCCTCTTTCTGAACTGAGAAGACTCAGCCCTATCCTCTTCACATCGCCAAGAAATGATCTTCAATATTAGTTCTGCTTGTGCTGAAAAGTAATCTTGAGAGATTGCTTCTTCTTTCTCAAAAAGTAATCTTCCCGATCTTGTTTTTGAGAGATGATTTCATCTTTAGAGAAAAGTTCTTTCAACAGAAAACTCTGTATGTGATTCACAAAAAACTTTTTACCAAGCTCTTCGAATGGTTTAACTCACTCTAGAGGAAGAAGATGATTGTTTTTCTCCCATTCTTCTTTTTTTCTAATTTCACAGAACTATGCTTTTGTATCCCTCCGCACAACGGCTCTATATACAGTATGGGCTGGCAGGAAATGGCAATTGCACCATCACTTTTGCATTTACAGTTGTACTAAATGCATGCAACACATTTTGTCTTCTTTCACGTAAGTCCCGCGATATTAGAATTTCTGCTAACGTTAGCATGATTCAGTGCTTCTAGACTTAATAAATTTTGAACAGACTGCATGGGCATTGAGTAAAGCCTTGTCACTCAACGCAAAAGAACTTAGCATATTTCTACCACTTGAGGCATTGAGATCGTTGAGTTTACCTTCCTCACTCAACGCATATAGAATTTTATAGTCTAACAGCTTAGGCGTTAAGTAAGCCTTCATCACTTGATGCTTCTAGACATAAATTGATTTCTCTAAATATAGGTGTTGAGTGCATCTTATTCACTCAACGCTTTCTGCCTTTACCTGACTTCTTGATGAGGCATTGAGTGAACTTCCTTTACTCAATGCTTTTGTCCTTGGACAGAATCCTTGTAGCGTAGGTTTTGAGTGAACTGCCCTGACTCAATTCTTCTATCCTTAGATAGAATTCCTTACAATAACACTGTAGCTTTTACTGTTGGTTATACTATCGACGCTTTTGCTTCTTGGTGTTGATGAACTACCTTCACTCAACACTTCTTGACTTAGCCAGATTTCTTCTTTGGCAATACAGAGGTTTTGACTTCCTGGACATCAGTCGATACTTTTATCACTCTTGGCATTGAGTGAACTGCCTTCACTTAACACTTCTGGACTTGGCCAGATTTCAACTTTGCCAGCAACCTGTCTTGAGCCAATCTGTGTTTGTGACTCAGACTACCTGTCAAATCAGTTCAACAGAGAACTACCTGCATCTATTTAACTAAGGGCATGCATCAAATATATTCATGTGTACACCATTGACTTTTAGTCCTTCAAATCTAGGATATTGTGATCAATGGACCCAACACTTAGCATTTGTCAAGCAAAGAAAACAACCTCCCTACCAAGAGTCTTATCAAACTTTGAATTGGCACTCCTGTCACTTCTTATAGAGTCTTCATTATTGATCCATCTCCTGAGCCTTTAGGCTAAGAGATTGAACATCTCCTCTTCAGTACTTGAAAGCTCTCCATCAGATGCCTTCAATGTAATAGATCTTTATCTAGGACTAAATATCTTCTCCTTTGCATCAAACTCAACCCTAATATTTAGGAGAAGCTTATATAACTTCATCTTGCCTTACAGTGCATCAGTGGTGATTTTCCTATAGCATCAGGACTCACTAATGGCCCAGATTATTGAGTCTTATGTACTTGGGAAGCACTTAAGAAGCCTGTCAATGATCTCTATCAATGAGATCTCCTTTTCTATTCCCTTGAGCTCATTGACTATAATGATGAATCTCTTATAGATCATAGTAACTAATTCCTCAGCTCTCTTCTGAAAGTTCTCATACTATGATATAGAAAGGGTCCTTATGTCCTTTCTTTCATAAAATATGGCATCAATTTTTATAGATAAAGACTCCAAAATTTCCTTAACTGACTGCCAGTTAGAAACCTTCTAAAAAATCTCATCAGACATTATGGATATCAATATGTTCATGGCCTTGGCAACCCAGTCCTTTATCATTTTTTTAGCTTTTGTCCATTTAGCTCTAGGAACTATCTTGTGTGTTGTGGTCTCACAAGAGTCCTTATTATATGTAATATGAGGACCTAAAGAATTGAATAAAAATAACCACTTCAATATAGTTCATGTAAAACTTAATTATGTCTTGTTAGAGTGTAAACTTTTCCAATTTACACACTAAAGGTCGTGTGGCTGCAAATTCTGTAAAGTAGTTTGAACTTATTTTGAAAATGGTTTTTATTCTTGTAGTTATGAAATTTTATAACTATATAGATCTTTTTAATAAGGTGTTAACTTTTCTCATCAACCTAGCTCAAAAAATAATTGAAAGGGGAGAACAATTATACCTCTGAGAATTCTCTAGAAGGGGTGCATAAAAGTTTTAAATTTTACTCCAAAATATAAACTAGATTCCAATATTTCTCAGATTAGCATCCACACTCATTCAACCATAATTAAGTAATCTCATCATAAATTGAAAGCTTGAATTAAAAATAGTAAACAACACAAAAATAAACACAGTGTAGAAGACATAAGAAATATAGTGGTTCCCCAAAATCTGGGTACTCAACTCTTCTCTCACTTTGGTAGGAATCCACAGCACAATGCCCGTGTCATTTGATAAGGAGACTCTTATAAATAGTGACTGAGACTTTGGATATGGATACTCTCAGAACTAATGACTGAGTCTTTCATTAAGGAGACTCTCAAAATCAGTGCAACTAGAACTTTTGATAAGGAGATCTTTAACCAAACACCCAGATTTTTTGATAAGGAGATATTTAACCAAACAACCAGATCTTTTGATAAGGAGGTCTTAAACAAAATGAATCCATTGAGGAGATAATCTAAAAACTCTTTTCTTAATAACAAAAAAAAGAGAAAGTGTAAGAAAGGAAGTGAGAAAAAGAAGTAAGTCTTTTGAATTGAATCCTCCTTCAATTGTTTTTGAGGATTCTTGGCCTTCTAATGGACTAGATCTTTGCATATGATAAATACCTTAGGAGAAGAACAAAGGATTATTAAACTCTTTGATCCAATATTATCAGATTGTTTATTGTAGAGAGAAGAGGAGAGAGAAGAATCAACCACAGTGACAATCTGTCTAAGTTATTTCGGTATTGTATTATATATTAATTAATTTCATCAACTTCAAATCTGTGCATATCAATCCCAAGATAATTTTTAATTCTTCTCAATAGGTGATTGTCTTCATAAGGAATGAGAAAATATTTTTCAATATTTGTCTTCAAAAATCCCGCCGACCTCTTCAAAATTCTTCCTTATATACTCTCGAAATTCTGTAAACAATTTTTCCTTAAGGTTGCATTTGGTTCAGCAGCGCAATTCAACTTGGGTTGGAGATGGGGCGGGGGTTAGACATGGAGCAGGGTTGGAGATGCTCCATTCAGCTGGGTTTTTCACTTATTTGTAGAAGCAAACCCTGCTGTCAGGCATTTGTTTTTCCACCTAGCGGCGATAGTTGCTCCTGTAACGGTGTTGAAAAAGGGTTACCAAATGAAGCCTAAATCTATTTCTAGTAGCTCTTCAATTTTGAATAACTTTCATAGTTTTAGTCTTCAAAATAAATTGAATGAAAGTTTCTGAAATTTCCATTCTGGAAGTATATTAATGCTACTTTGAGTTATAGAAAAAGTTGTGTCAAAATCAACTTTATAATAAGACAATATCGACTTGACTGAATATTTAAAGTTGTGTATATGCCGTATCGACACATGTGTTGACTTTTGCTTCGGAGAGGAGTCGACATTACTTCAGAAGATGTGTTTACAGCCAGTCAAAGATATGTTGAATTCTAGTCAATGTCTAATCGACATAACTATACCTTTCGTTGATTTTCTTCTTGCCTTTCTCATGCCTTTGACTCGACATACTACTAAGGAAATCTATGACAAAATTACCCTCTCTATACAACTTGTGTAATTATCCTAGGATTTAAAATCACTTATAAATAATTTATTAAGCTAAATCATAGAGTTTCTCCTTACAATTTTGATCTTATTTATATATGAAATTTTGGTGTCTCGACTAATGTCTATTTATATGTTTTTATAATATTGTTTGAGTGTTGTTCATCTTTACTTGAGATTCTAACATCTTCAAATATGGGGAGATTTTTGGGAAAAATTTCCATAATGTTCTTGATTTGAAGAAGTCCTCGTAATAAAGATAAACTCACTATGTTTTTGATGAATTCCTTATTTTTGATATTTTAGGTATATTTTAAAGAAATGTTAGCATATGGCTAGACTTAGTATCCCCAGACATAGTGTTTTTAATATAATCTATCATTTTGCAAAATACCATATTGACATAAGTTCTAGACTATATTAAGCATGCTTCTTGCAAAAATTCACTATTCACAAAATTCTACATAGCTAGTTGGATCAATAGTACAAAGTTTAGAAAGTTCAAAAACTGTCAAGTCAAATATCTACTAAACCACGGTTGAGATGAAAAAGCTGAATTCAGAATAGACTAGAATAATCTTTAACAAATATTTTGTAAGTCGTACGATAACTAAACATGCCGCTGATATTAAGAATGTTGACTAGACCCAGTATCGACCCGAAGATCAATATGCCAAATGAAAGATCAACATGTCGACTGAAAGATCAATAAATTGACATGAAGAAGCAACAACTATTGTCGACTAAAACTTTCTTTGATGAAAAATATACTAAGTCATTTGTTGACTAGAAGATGTACTTATCAACTAGAGAAGCCTTGGATATCAATAAGAGTTTTCTCTCCTTATAGAACAAAGTCTCTTATCAATTAGACTATTTGTGTAGAATAAAGAAGCTTGGATATTGGCTGGAGAATTAATAACGACAATATTACTTCAGTGCATATTGCTTGTTGACTAGCTAATATGTGACACCCCTTTCCGTCATATAACATATAACAGTAGGTCTGGCCGGGGCCCGACGCCATATACCACGGACAGACCGAAGGGTTACTCATTGAAACCATTCTTCCAATCGTAACATCATACACAGAGTATCTAGCGGAAGCAATTTATTAAGTTGCAAAAATAAGAACCCAGCCACAAGCATGAATGTCCACTATGAACCCAAATAGGAATGAATTACAAAGTACACAAAGTACCAGCCTTATGGCCTTATAAGAGTTCACTAAATTTAAAACAGTGTATTCCATACTTCGGCTCGCAGGACAATCACACATGAGTTAAACAAGTAAACAAAACAAGGCCTTTAAGGGCCGTCTCAGCAACAAGGGCTTTGGCCCGCTATTTGCCACTCGGCTCCGCAGCACCTGCAAGCACAATTCACTGTAATGGTGGCAAAAAAGAGTAACGATCAGCAAAAGCTGAACAAATTATAATGATCCCATCCCCAGACCCGTGGCGGCGATGCTCCTTCCCTGCACTTATTAGCATAATAAGACATATAGTGAATAATCACAACACCACAGGTGCAGGCACACACAGCCGCACACCCCGTGCTCTCAGGGCACTTATACGGTGAACCCGGTCAAAACTGCAGTCTCACCACCGCCCCTTGGATGGCAATACTCGTGAGCATTTTAGTCTTTTCGGCCTAAGCCTAAGACCCTCCATTTATGCCAACGGCAAGTGCCATGTACTTAAGGTCTCTTTAACCGAACGACACAGAGCGGGTACGGTTCTACCTAACCCATTGCTCACACCGCAACGTCAATTTAAGCCATATGCGCGGGTCAAACTTCCCTGAGTCCCAAAACTATCAAACATGCACATAACCCAGTTATGTTCAAGGCTGGCTCTCAGGCCACCAAGTTGGCAACAATGCATTTCCGCCCAGTTTTCCGGGTGCACCTTAGAGTAAATCCCCAAGACTCCCTATTGCATTCTACCACATAGAAAACCCGAAAACAACCAAGGCACGGAGTCTTCTCCGGCTAATCATGCATAATGAAACATCACCGATCCAGACCAACTTGTCCGGGTAGGCTTCAAACACCATGCCTATGTCCGTTTTTTGATTTCGGACTCTACATGCAACAAAGCAGGGACTATTCATGTCTACCCGAAAGAACACCTAAAACTCCCTGCATATTTTCAAGAGTGGGCTTCCTATGCAAAAAGGAAAGAGGACTTCACATGTCCAAGTAGAGAATCGTTACCCTTGGGTTTCTCTTTTGTGCATGGAAATTTATACGGATGAAAAGCACCGAGATGGCCTCGCCTCCGTAGATCTGGACTCGGCTTGCGATTTGGCGCTCCGAATCTCTCCGGCAACCGGATCTCTCTTGCTTCTTCCTCCTTGCTCTCCCCTCTCTCTATAACTTAGAAAGAGATTGAACCAAAAGAAATGAGTGTTTTCAACCCTATTCCCGGCCTTAACCTAGGATGGATAAGCCCGAGCCATTAGATCCTAAAATAAGGAAACGAACGACCACAATTCGCCCTGAAAATAACATTTCTGGGCCTAACATGGCTTGCGACACGCCAGTGTCCAAGGCCGTGTTCCACACTCGCCATAAATCAGTAAAATCGAGAAAATGACAAGGCCTATAACACGGCTTGTGACACGCCCGTGTCACCCATGGGCATACCCATGTCTTGGGCCGTATACCCCAATCGGTGCTGGAACCGTCATGTCCCGAACGGGACACGGGCTTAGACATGCCAGTGTCAACTTTGACACGCCCATGTCAACCAGAACACGCCCGTGTTCCGGGTTATGTCTCTCAGTCGACACAAGACTAGAGACGTTCCGAGCACGACATGGACATGTGACGCGCCCGTGTCATATGTCATATGCTAGACACTCCCTGGGAAATGCCCGTTTCCCAGGCTGTGTAACCTCCATAGCACAAACCAGCAAACAGCCCGAGCAGGACATGGCCTCTGATATGCCTATGTCTCAGGCCGTGTTCCCTGTCTCGATGCTCGTCGACTGAATTTTCGTCAACCACTCAGTGAGTCGTCAAATACGAGCACGATATGGCCATCAGACTCGCCCGTATCCCAGGCTGAGTGACCCTTACCAAGGCCCAAACTGGCCTCAAAATGCTGCCAGTTTCTCTTTTAAGTTTCGGGGCGTTACAACTCTCTCCCTCTTAAAAGAATTTCGTCCACGAAATTACCGAATGGAATAGATACACAAAACAAAACGCGGTACCTGAGTGGAATAACTCTGGGTACTCCTCAAGCATGGTCTGCTCCCGCTCCCATGAGAGCTCCTCCCGACCGTAATTGTCCCAACGGATCTTGACCATCCAGATCTCCTTGTTATGAAGTCGTTTGACTTTAGAGTCCTCAATACGAACTGACTTGACCCTTGTCACCAACCCTTCGTCCACCAGTACTTGATCAAACGCGATCACCTGCAAAGGCTCTTACACCGCGTTCCGCAACGCTGATATGTGGAATACATCGTGTAGACCACCCAACTCCACCGATAGCTTTAGACGATATGCCGCTTTACCAATCCTCTCCAGGATCTTAAATGGTTCAAGGTACCTCGGGCTCAGCATCTTCAAGCATCGTACCCGTAAAACATGTAACGACTCCACCCGTTAAATAACATATAATATAAGGTCCGGCCGGGGCCCCACACTATATGCTACAAACAGACGGTGATGTCATAGGATAATACCATCAATGCATCCTAACACAGAGCATGCTAGCGGAATAGATACACAAGTAGCTGAACTCATAGCAGGAATATCCACCAGATAAATATAAACCAACGTTATATACAATCACTCAAATGAGGGGATAACAAATACTACAGTTTGGCCTTAAGGCCTTACAGTTCCTCTTTAAACAGTATGAATTACATACATCGGCGCACAGGCCGACAATACATGAATAAAAGAAAATATAAAAGCTAGCCTTCAAGGGCTAGCAGTAAAAGCAAGAGCGGCAACAGCAGTAGTAGGGGCATCAACCCTTCATTTTTCGCTCGGCTCTGCAGCACCTGCACTGGGACAAGCCACCCAGAAGGTGGCAAATAAGGAAACGGTCAGCATTCAGCTGACCAATTTATAACAATCCTACCCCTATCCCGGGGCAGAGGCATTCCTTCCCTGCAGAGCAATATAGCAATTGACTGATAATATACATATTGTACTCTCACGCACAAGCAATCCATCACAACCGTTGGCCACCCAGCCCAACAATCTGTGCTCTCAGACATACTTTTGGGTACACCGGCGAACCGGGATCAACACCATTGAGCATTTAGTCTTACTGGAGTGCAGGCCTAAGACCCTCATTATGCTACTGACGAAAGCTCAATGCCTTGGAACTTCCTTGTACAGTCATCATAACGCAGGTACAGATCCACCACCCCCATTGCTCAACTCGCCTTGCCCTCACCAAGCACATCGTACTTGTGGCTATAACAAAAGGCGTGGGTCGGCTTCACCTTTCCTGTTCGGCACGAGGCCTTTTAGAGCTCGCAGCTCCCAATCGCCATAACATCCGCCAAGGACTGGCGTCACAATAGCCACACTGTCCAACCAAGAATGGCTTCATCGTCCATCAAGGACTGGCTACATTGTAGCCACATCACAAACAGCACAAGGGCATTTTCCTGGAGTTCCACATTTTAGTACTTCTTGCTACTCCCCTTCACAGGAATAACCCAACGACCCCACTAACTACACGAGTATACACAGAGTCTTCTCCGGTGCGTAAATGCAACATCACCAATCTAGACCAACATGTCTAGATGGGCTTCACACAGCATGCATATCCCGTACTACACTTTTTCGGGTCTATTTTCAGACTCAAGCTGGGGATAGCAACTATCACCCACTGGAATCACTCACTTTTTCCACCTTTTAGCGGAGAGTATTCCTTACTCATACATAAAGTAGGACTTCACATGTCCAAGAAGGAAGATCGTTACCCTTGACGATCTCTTGGGAGCCAATGAAAATCTGGCCAGTTGGAAAGCACCGCAGCAGCTTTGCCTCCACTAAACTAGCCTCAGATCTTGAATCGGACCGCAGGAGCACCACCAAAGACTTGCTCTTCTCTTCCTTCTCCTTCCTCCAAGATCTCTCTTTTTCTCTCTTGATAAGGATGAGAGAAGAGGCTAACACTCAGCCTTATCACTTCAGGAAAGGACCAGGGCTATTAGATCCAAATAGAAAGAATTGGATGGCCAAGATCTCCCCAAAATTCCATATTTGACTTGACACGGCCTGTGACACGCCCATGTCCCAGGCCGTGTCCCCCAAGCGGTGTACGAACCGACTTTAAAAGAACTAGAACATGGGCTCCACAAGCCCGTGTCACAGGGCAGACACGCTTGTGTCAACTTTGACATGGCTGTGTGACTTGCCGTGTCACCCCTTAAAACACTAGCCCAAATCACCCGAGCAGGACACGTCTAAGGCTCATGCCCCGTGTCCATGGCCGTGTGCCTAACACGCCCCTGTGACATGCCCGTGTCACAGGCCGTGTGTTCCACACTCAACGCCACTCAACGTCATTCCTCTAAGTGCCACTCAACGCCACTCAATAATCTCCCAAGCAGGACATGCCCTGGGACACGCCCGTGTCCCAGGCCGTGTCGCCTCTTGATGATCAGTTCTCGAAAACACGAGGCGACGCCTCGAGAAAAGGACACGCCCGTGTCCCAGGACATGTGCACTGGACATACCTCGGGACACACCCATATCCCAGGCCATGTCACCCAGCCTGACTCCATCTTAAGATTTTGGGGTGTTACAATCCTCCCCCACTTAAGATAAATTTCGTCCCGAAATTTGTACTCAGCAAAACAAAACAGCAATCACAAAGCTATAGCGTTAAAAGAGCTGTTATAACAAAATATATATGGTCGACAGTTTATACAAAAAGTTCGGGAAACTCAGCTCGCATGGTCTGCTCACACTTCCATGTTAGCTCCTCTCGGCCACAATTTTCCCACCGGACTTTGACCATACCGATTATCTTTTTTCGCAACTATTTCTCGGCTCGATCCTCGATCTGAATGGGTCTAACCTTCGTCGTTAGCCCATAGTGAACTGGTACACGATCATTCTAAACTATTTGCGCTGGATCCTTGACGGCTTTGCGAAGTACTGAGATGTGGAAGACATCATGCAATCCACTCAACTATGCTGAAAGCGCTAGCCGATAAGCAGCTTCCCCGACTCGCTCAACCACTTCAAATGGACCAAGGTATCTGGGACTTAGCTTTTTCAACCACCGAATCTGAGATACGCCTTTGAAGGTTTTGATCTTCAAATAGACCCAATCGCCCACCGCGAACTCCACGTTCCGATTCTTGGCATTGTATTACTTTGCTTGTCGATCCTGGGCTATCAATAGCCTCTCCTGAATAGTGCGTATTCTCGAGGTAGCTTCTTCGACTTCCTTTTGACCATGCAGCTTGGATTTGCCTACCTCCGCCCAAGCTAATGGTGTACGACATTTACGACCATATAGAGACTCAAACGGTGCCATACCGATGCTTGCTTGGTAACTGTTATTATAGGCAAATTCAACAAAAGAATTGTACTCTTCCCATTTCTTACCAAAATGTAGGGCGCACATACGAAGCATATCTTCCATTGTCCTATTGGTTCGCTTAGTCTGGCCATTCGTCTGGTGATGAAAGGCCGAACTGAATGCTAAGTTTGTACCCAACATTTGATGAATTAACCTCCAATCAGTTGAGGTGAATCGCCCATCACGATCACTAACAATGCTCCGAGGAACACCGTGCAGTCGAACAATCTGTTCCACATAAAGTTTAGCCAAGGTTTCCACTGAATCATCTCTCTTGTTTGGAAGGAAGTGAGCCACTTTTGTCAACCGATCTACAATTACCCAGATAGAGTCATGATTGCGTTGAGATCTCGGCAACCCGCGCACGAAATCCATTGAAATATCATCAAACTTCCACTCCAGAATCGGTAACGACTTCAGGAAACCACTAGGCTTCTGGCATTCTGCTTTTACCAAAGCACAAGTGTGACATTCTGCCACATAACGTTCTATGTCTTTCTTTAGTCCAGGCCACCAGAAAAACTTTTTCATGTCTCTGTACATTTTTGTGCTCCCAGGGTGAATTGAGTACTTGGCAAAATGCGCTTCGTACATCAATTCTTCTCTCAACTTCCCTGTACTTGGGACGCACAATCGACCATCTTTTCGCAACAATCCATCATCTCAGGAGAATTGGTCATTAGGACCATCCTTTGCATAGCGTTGGAGACTTTCATCAAGCTCCGTTGCTAGCCGAACTCTATCCGCAAGGTCATATTGTACCTCCGTCCAGTTCAAGCACGCGTCGGCCGTAGCATCCTTGTCAACACAAGATATCTCTAACGCTTCCATCTCCTGGATTAGCCGCACATTATGCCTCTGCAACCAGTTTGCCCGTACTGGCGTCCTACGATTCAAAGCATCAGCAACCACATTTACCTTCCCGGGAGTATAGTGAATATCAAAAGTGTAGTCCCCAAGGAACTCCATCCACCTCCGTTGTCGCATATTCAGATCCTTCTGATCTTACAAATACTTTAGGCTCTTGTGATCTGTATAGATATCTACTTTAACGCCATAAAGATAGTGCCGCCACAACTTTAGCGCAAAGATTATCGCCGCCAACTCTAAATCATGGACGGGGTAGTTTCATTCATGCACCTTTAGCTGGCGTGAGCCATAAGCAATTACTTTACCAAATTGCAGAAGAACGCAGCCTAAGCCACTCCCTGAAGCATCACTGTAGATCTCATAGCTGTCTGTACCACATGGCGATGTAAACACAGGCGCCGTGGTCAAACGACTCTTCAAAAGCTCGCGCACACTTTGGTGTCCACACGAACTTCTGATCTTTTCTCGTCAACGTGGTTAGAGGTAAAGCAATCTGTGAGAAGTTTTCTACAAACCGTCAATAGTAGCCTGTCAGGCCAAGAAAGCTCCTGACTTCGGCCACTAAAGACATCACAGGCCAATCCCGTATGGCACTTATCTTTGCCGGATCTATTGATATGCCCCCTCCACTTACCACATGGCCCAGAAAAGCAACTGACGATATCCAGAACTCACATTTTGAGAACTTGGCATTCCGCTTATTCCTCCGCAGGGTATGCAACACCAATCGCAAGTGGTTTGCATGATCATCTCTCGACTGAGAGTATACAAGAATATCATCAATGAACACAATTACGAATAAATCCAAGTACTCTCGGAACGTCCGGTGCATTAAATCCATGAATACCGAAGGCGCGTTACACAAGCCAAACGACATCACCGTGAATTCATAATGACCATAGCGTGTCCCAAATGCTGTCTTAGGAATATCGCCTTCCCGAATCTGCAATTGATAATATCCCGATTTCAAATCCAACTTTGAATAGACGGTTGACCCCGCTAGCTGATCAAATATGTCATCGATCCGTGGAATCGGATATTTGTTCTTTTCCGTCAGCTTATTCAATTCGCGGTAGTCAATACACAAACACAAACTACCGTCTTTCATTTTCACAAATAGAACAGG
Source organism: Platanthera zijinensis (assembly GCA_039513925.1). Lineage (NCBI taxonomy): Eukaryota > Viridiplantae > Streptophyta > Magnoliopsida > Asparagales > Orchidaceae > Platanthera > Platanthera zijinensis. The sequence goes on from CM077087.1 coordinate 189,265,601, forward strand.
CGTGCTCCAAGGTGACATACTTGGGCATATGTATCCCTACTCTTATAATTCTTGTAATTGGAATTTAAGTTCAGCCATTTCCTTTGGCGCAACGCGATATGGTGAGCGGGCCACAGGTTTTGCACCTGACACCAACTCAATCGCGAAGTCAATCTCCCACTGGGGCGGTAACCCAACAAGATCCATAAGAAACACATCTGCAAACTCCGATATAATCGGAACTTCACTTACACTGGCCTTTTGCTCAACATCTTGAATAAGCGTGAAGAATAACTCTGCGCCCTTTCGATCAGCACTGATGACTTAGAGTGCAGACAACAAGGTCCTGCATACTCCTCGCATACCAACAAACTTTGTCTCACGTTTGGTATTCCGGCTCAGTGTGATCTCCTTGGAAGTGCAATCAATCAAGGCACGCTGCTCTAAGAGCCAGTCCTTGACAAAGATCACATCAAATTCCGATAGTGGCAGCACAGATGCTCTCAATCCAAAATCTCGATTTCCTATATGCACGTCCACATCACAAGTCCTATCCGCAAGCATGATACACCCATTCGGTAGTAGCACCTTTACACCATCTGTCGTAATATGACTCGGTACTCCAACTCGAGTTACGAAGTATTTAGACAGAAAAGAATGCGAAGCACCCATATCAAACAGGGCTCTCGTCGGATTGATCCAAATCAGGACAAAGCCTGTAGCACACACATCAGGCACAAGCTACATACAAAATATGCAATCAATACAACATGCATTAACTTAACTCGTACCTATGACGACGTAACTTTGCTTGATAGCCTCCTGTTGGCCAAGATTGTATGTAAGACCCCCCCTTTTTTTAAAACCCGGGGTCTTATGCCCAGAACCGCCGCTTTGCGGTGACACCTGCGAGACCGGGAAGATCGTCAATACAAAATGCCGATTCTGTCAGCCTTATTGATCACAAAAGTAACAGTACAAGAGTATAGACATGTAAGACCACATCAAATCACATATAATAAAATCTCCACGAAGGGAGTGTTGATGCGCGAAAAGCGAAGGCGGAAACGAGCACCAGCAGCTAACTGTTCGAACACTTAGGGAAGAAAGAGGAAAAACAAACTGC